>JAGDQO010000316.1:0-1200000 GCA_018342035.1 Solanum appendiculatum
GACCTTCCCGATGTTCCTCCCGAAAGGGAAATAGATTTGGGCATAGACCTCCTCCCCGATACTCAACCCATTTCTATTCCCCCTTACCGTATGGCCCCGGCGGAGTTAAAGGAGTTGAAAGAACAATTGAGGGACTTGTTGGAGAAGGGTTTTATTAGGCCTAGCCAATCACCATGGGGTGCACCGGTGTTGTTTGTGAAGAAGAAAGATGGGTCCCTTAGGATGTGTATGGATTACCGGCAACTCAATAGGGTCACCGTCAAGAATAAATATCCTCTTCCTAGGATTGATGACTTGTTCGACCAATTGCAAGGGGCTAGCCACTTCTCTAAGATTGATCTTCGGATCCGGATATCATCAAAGTGAAGGTGTAGGGAGGGTGACTTCCAAGACAGCCTTCCGGACTAGGTATGGACATTATGAATTTGTGGTCATGTCCTTTGGGTTGACCATGCACCGGCTACCTTCATGGACCTAATGAATTAGGGCTAACCCCTACCTTGATTCCTTTGTTGTGGTCTTCATTGATGATATTTTAATCTATTCGCATAGCGAGGAAGAACATATGGGTCACTTGAGGGTTGTGTTGCAAAGATTAAGAGAAGAGAAGTTGTATGCCAAGTATGAAAAGTGTGAATTTTGGTTGAGGGAGGTTGCCTTCCTAGGTCATGTGGTGTCGGGGGAATGGTATTAAGGTAGACCCTAAGAAGACCGATGTGATTAGAAATTGGCCTAGGCCATTGACCCCGTCGGATATTAGGAGCTTCTTGGGCTTAGCGGGTTACTACTGGAGATTTGTGAATGGGTTTTCTTCTATTGCTTCTCCCATGACTAAGTTGACACAAAAGAAGGCTAAGTTTGAGTGGACCGACGAGTGCGAAAGGAGTTTTCAAACCTTGAAAGATAAACTTTGTCCGCTCCTAATATTGTCACTACCGGATGGGCTTGAGGGATTTGTTGTGTATGTGATGCTTCTAGAGTGGCTTTGGGTGGTGTCCTAATGCAAAATGGTAAGGTGATAGCCTATGCTTCTAGACAACTCAATAGTGCATGAAAAGAACTATCCTACGCATGATCTTGAATTAGCCGCGGTGGTGTTTGCTTTAACGATTTGGCGTCATTATTTGTATGGGGTACATGTTAATGTGTTCACCGATCATAAGAGCCTCCAATATGTCTTCACCCAAAAAGATCTCAACTTGAGACAAAGAAGGTGGCTAGAATTTCTTAAAGATTATGATATGAGTGTGCATTATCATCCCGGTAAAGCTAATGTGGTGGCGGATGCTTTTAGTAGGGTGTCTATGGGTAGCCTAGCTCATGTTGATATTGGTGATAGGGAAATGGCTAGGGAGGTACATCGGTTGGCTAGGTTGGGGGTTAGGTTGGAAGAGGTTGGTAATGGTGGTGTGGTCGTTGTTGATGGTGCTAGGTCTTCCCTGGTGGATGAGGTGATAGCAAAACAAGATCTTGACTCTTCCTTGTTTGAACTGAAGGCCTTGGTGAAAGAGGGCAAGGTGGAAGTTTTCTCCCAAGGGGGAGATGGTGCCCTTAGGTACCAAGGTAGGTTGTGTGTGCCTTGTGTTGATTGTTTGAGGGAGAAAATTCTTGAGGAGGCTCATAATCTTCTACTCCATCCACCCGGTTCCACCAAAATGTATAGAGATTTGAGGGATGTGTATTGGTGGAGAAGGCATGAAGAAGGACAATTGCCCAAAATTCGCTCCGGTTGCATAATTGTCAACAAAGTCAAGGCCGAACATCAAGGCCGGGTGGTCTAACCCAAGACATAGAGATTCCTACTTGGGAGTGGGAAGAAATTAATATGGATTTTGTAGTTGGTTTACCCAAGACTAGAAAAAGTTTTGATTCTATTTGGGTGGTGGTTGATAGGATGACAAAATCGGCTCATTTTCTACCGGTAAAGACAACATATGGGGCGGAAGATTATGCAAGGTTATATATTCATGACTTGGTAAGGTTGCATGGGATTCCTCTATCCATCATATCGGACCGTGGTACTCAATTTACTTCACACTTTTGGAAGTCTTTCAAAGGGGTCTAGGTACGAGAGTTAAGTCCTACTACGGCCCTTTCACCCCGCAATACGGATGGACAAGCCGAAAGGGAACTATCCAAAACGTGAGGAATATGCTTAGCGGCTGTGTATTGGAGGCCTTAAGGGTAGTTGGGATGAACATCTTCCATTGATTGAGTTTGCCTATAACAATAGCTATCATTCTAGCGTCGGTATGGCTCCTTTTGAGGCTCTCTATGGGGGGCGTTGTAGATCACCGGTTGGGTGGTTTGAGGTTGGTGAGGTGGCCTTGTTAGGACCAGACCTAGTTATGGAGGCTCTTGAGAAGGTTAGGATGATTAGAGAAAGGTTGAAGATGGCCCAACGTCGCCAAAAGTCCTATGCCGATGCGAGGAGAAGGGCTCTTGAATTCCGAGTTGGTGATTGGGTTTATTTGAAGGTGACACCCATGAAGGGTGTGGTTCATTTTGGTAAGAAGGGCAAGTTGAGCCCAAGATACGTGGGTCCTTATAAGGTGATGAGGAGAATTGGCAAGGTGGCTTATGAGTTGGAATTGCCTAGCGAGATGGATTTGGTTCATCCGGTATTTCATGTGTCTATTTGAGGAAGTGTGTGGGGTGATCCGAGCCCTTGTGTCTCTTGAATTTGTGGGTGTTGTGAAGATAATTGACCTCTGAAGAAGGTTCCGGTCCAGAATTTTAGATAGACAAGTGAAGAGGTGAAGAAAACAAAGATGTGGCATTCCATTAAAGTCCTTGGGAGAAATCAACAAGTTGAAAGTGCTACTTGGGAGGCCGAAGCAGACATGCAAAGGCGATATCCTTATCTTTTCCACTCCACTCGAGCCTAAGGTATTGATCTAAGCCCTTTATAAAAATCTCAGGTCTTAAGTTCAGCCCCCATGTCATTGCATACATTCATGTTTAAGTTGACAAGTTCTTTGTGGTTTTACAACTATGTTGAGGTTTTGAAATAAGGTGTAAGTGCATTGTTGCATCCTTATGTGGGCTGAAATTGCCATGGTTGTGTCTCTCATGTACGTTTCTTTAACATTCGGGGACGAATGTTCCCAAGGGGGAGATATTGAAACGACCCCAAAAAATGCCCGAAAATGTGCTTCGGAAACACCTATAATTGTAATTTCCATATATCTCAAAATCCGTGCATGATTTCAGAAATTCGACTTCATATTCTTATTTGTGGGGTCAAATTGAGTGGGAGATGGGTCTAACCCAAATTTTAGAGCAACCGTATCAAAATTCAAAAATCGCAAAAATTGCGATTTGGAGGGTCAACTTTAAAGGGGCATATCTCTTAGCACACAAGGAACTGGAAGGGCTGTAACCTATTAAATTAAAGCTCTTTGAGTTAGCTTTCCAACGCACTTGGTTTCACCTCATTCCAAGTTAGGATGAGGGAGTTATGACCATTTTCGTAAAACCTGTCTGTGCAGATTTGCAATTTCCAGTGAGCTGTTTTTTTGAGGCGGGTTGGAGTCATTTTTTATAAAAAGGGGATATGTCCCATACTTAGTCATTTTCTAAACTCCAAAAACACTCTCTAAGCCCTCTCAAAAAATTCCACCAAGATCTTCAACCAAATTCAAACATCTCAAGCTCTAATTCCGGATTCAAGACTCAATCTCAAGCTTCGATTCTCCATTCCAATCTTCATCAAGGATTCTCCAAAGTTGAGGTATGTGGGTTTGATTGTTGAAACCTTCCTTTCCACAAGTCCAACCATTTATCCTCTATTTCTACTTCAAGTTTATGGGTCCTTATGATTATTTATGAATTCTTGAATTATGGAATTACTACTACACACCCTATTATGGTCCATTTTGCATATTATCATGAAATGAAATTAATTATGTGATGTTTATGGTTTACATGCTTCCATGATCAAATTATGAAGGTTGATATATATAGGTATGTTGTTGGTGGGCTGATTTATATGGATTTTGGAATTGGTTGGACTTAGTATTCTTGAAATACATGATTTCATTTATATGAACAATTGCCCACCTTGTGTTTGATAAAATGCCCATTATAGAATTCTTAGGAAAGGGAAGATCCAAGGTACGTCCTATGAGACGGATGGTTATGTAATTACTGAAATGATGATGAAATGGACACATGTATATGATTTTCTCTAAATAAGTGTTGTGAGTCGACCATGCCTAGTACGGGGGGTAGTAGGCCCGTATAACCGTATCGAGGGGTTTGTACCTTGGTTGCCTAGTACGGGGGGTGGTAGGCCCGTATAACCATATCGAGGGGTTGGTACCTTGGTTGCCCTAGTAAGGGGGGTAAGTAGGCCCGTATAACCGTATCGAGGGGTTGGTACCATTGGGTTGCCTAGTACGGGGGGTATAGGCCGTATAACCATATGAGGGGTTTGTACCTTGGTCCCTAGCTCGGGGGGTGGTAGGCCCGTGTAACCATATTGAGGGGTTTGTACCTCTTTCGCCTCTCCAAGGGGGTGGTAGGCCTTGGAAATACTATATTGATGGTCACTCGCCACACATGTACTACGTCCCACTAAATATGATTTTTATGTAAGCATCATTATACATATCATTTCATTAATATGCTATCTATTGGGTATGATTAGGCATTTTTCCTATGATGTCCATCTAATGTAGCATTGCATTGCATCCCATATACTTAGTACATTCAAATGTACTAACGCATACTCTATGCCTACATGATGTCACCATGTAGGGACCGGAGCACCGCTTGACCATCCTCCTCCGCGTGGCTAGTACGATTTTCTATAGTAGTTATTGGTGAGTCCTCCATTTCGGGGACGTTGCTCATGATCTTTTGCTATGTATAAAACTTTTCCTTTCTAGTCATGTTTTGACTATGAGGGTGAGCCCGGTAGTTTGTCTTGGCCCCCGCTAAGTACTCATGTTTAGAGGTGGTGTTGGACAAGTTGTGTTTTATGCTTGAGCTTGACTCATCTATGGTATTTATGTATCATTTCTTTTTTTCTTCTTGCTCCCTTAGTCCCGATTTCCCCTTGACTTATGCTTATCGCTTATGGTCATTTAATTGCTTCCGCGACCAAGGATGTGTAATGATACGCTATGAGGCTTGTTTGGGGTTCCTTCGGGTTCCCCATTCGCCGGTCACATCTAGGCCCTAGGCTTGGGTCGTGACAGTAGGGCATGACGATTCCCCATCCACTCATGGCTAGAGCTTAGTAGAAGAATAGTGAAGACTTGGTGAGTCCTCATCCATCCGAGGACATAGCCTAGTTGTTCTTACTTTTATGTTCTTTCTTTTGACATTGTATTGGGTTACGTCCCAAACCTTATTCTCTTTCTTATGTTAGGTTGGCTTTAAGAAATGAGATGTAGACTTCCACTGTTATCTTAAAAGCTTTGATATTACTTTGTCTTTTGAACTCTTAATCTTTATGATCTTTTATGTATGTATGCTAAGTGGCTTGTATGAAGCCTTTCGGGGTCTTGTATGCCATGTCACGTCTAGGGGGTACCTTGGGTCGTGACAGGGCAAGTTTCTTTTGGCAATTTCTAGCTCATTTTAACACAAAATTGAGTGATTCTAAGTCCTGTGGGTTTGGAATTGTTGTGGCTTCATGGGTGATTGATTGGGAGGTGTCGGGGAGGCGTCGTTTGAGGTAATTTTGCTGTTATGTTGGCTATCCAAGTTCTTCATTTGGCCTAAATGATTGAATTTTGCATGGAGCTCATTTTGGAGGTTCCGAGCCCCGAATTGTGTTCCTTGTTGGAACACAAGTTCGGGGAGGTGTTCTGGACCTCTTCACGGAGTCAATTTCAGAATTATTGAAGTGGGTCTCACATTCCCAATTTTTACTCCAAAATTGGTTCGTCTCCGATTTTTGTAATTTTTGTGTCAAAATGACCGTGTTGAGGTTGTGAATTTATTTTTGGAGCGTGGAAGCATTCTGAGGCCGGTGCGGAAGGGGAAAGCTTCGGTAATGTGATTTGGAGCGTGCGCAGTCGGCTTATAGGTAGGCTACGACTTCCTCTCCTTAGACTGAGCCTGATTAAGTGATTGTATATTGATTTGTATGAATTTAGGGATGAATTGGATGTTGATCATGTTAAATTCCTAGAATCCATGCCTTAGGCTATACTACGGGCTTTTCGGGTAGTTGAAGCATATTGGTTGCTATGGTTGATTATCTGTACCTTGTGTTGTGCCTTTGTATGGCTTATGTTTCTTATTGAAAGCATGTTTGGCCTTAGTCTAGGCTTAGACTAGAGATTGCCGTAGACTTGCATATTTTTGATGTCGTTAGGCCTTGAGATCTCTCTGACGTCGCTTCGGACGACTTAGCTCTCTGTAGACTGATATAGCAGACTTGAGTCTGATAGTATGAGCCTCAGTTTAGGTGAACTCATGGCTTATTAGATCTTCTATCTTCTCTCTCCCTACCTCTGCGATGCTAAAGTGTTATTGGATGGTCATGGTTTTGCGACGATTGGAGATTGGGTTGTACTAGGTTGGAAACCTTATGTTGACAACTTTGGGTGGGCGGCGCCCCACGATGACTTGTCTTGGCATGGAATGGTGGGTTGTGGTGATTATGTATGATTCGAGGCCGTCATTTTTAGTCCGAGGCTGACATTTTACGGTTCGAGGCCATTATTTCCAGATTGAGACTGATATTATGGGTTTGAGGCCCAGGTTCTATTGTTATA
Source organism: Solanum appendiculatum (assembly GCA_018342035.1). NCBI lineage: Eukaryota > Viridiplantae > Streptophyta > Magnoliopsida > Solanales > Solanaceae > Solanum > Solanum appendiculatum. The sequence continues at coordinate 6,735 of JAGDQO010000316.1, forward strand.
GGCTCGAGGCCCAGATTATATTTTTATGGGTTCGAGGCCTAGGTTCTATTGTTATGGGTTCGAGGCCCAGGTTCTATTGTTATGGGTTTGAGGCCCAAGTTCTATTGTTATGGGTTTGAGGCCCAGGTTCTATTGTTATGGGTTTGAGGCCCAAATTCTATCATCTTTATTTCAGAAAAACTTCAGACATAGGGATTGAGTCGATTCAAGTCCGCGAGAGGTTGTGGAAATCTTGGATACTTCGTCGGATTCTCTAATTTCATTGCTAACTCTTCCTTGTACCTATCGGGCTTATGGGAGTCCACTCGGGTTTACTTTTAGCTTTGCACATAAGTGTACTCGTCGGGTTTATGGGAGCCCGATCGAATTTAGTTATTTGTTCTCCTTGTCTTTGTGTGCTAGTACACTCGTGTGCATATCTAATAGATTTTTCCGTTCCGGTTTCTGATTGTGATTTTATATTCTTGCATTTCATATTGGTTTTGTTTCCTCTTGCTCAGTCGGCCTATGATGCTTACTGGGTACCTGTTGTTTTGGTACTCATGCTACACTCTGCATCTATTTTCGTGATGCAGGTCCGAGCACCAGCTACCAATGTTGATGTCAAGCCAGCTGCGGTCTGATTCGGAGGCGAGGGTGAGCACATAGTGTCCTGGAGTTACCCGTCTCCTTCTGTATATATATATATATTGACTTGTCTTTTGCTTTTTAAGACAGTCTTCTTTCTGTGGTCCACTTTTGGGACTTGTACTCATTTTGTTAGTAGCTCTGTACATGTGACTTCCAGGTTTTGGGAGGGATCTTTCATTTGTATATATTTTGGTTTGCTTCCGCTTCTTCTTTTGTGGTTCTATTTTTTATGTTACCGTTGAGTTTGAGTTTAGTTTCTGCCCTCAATCCCATTACTTGTAGGTTCCAGAATACGGGTTGACTTGCCTACTGGTGGGTTATAGTAGGCGCCATCATGACTCGAGGAATCGGGTTGTGACATCTTATTGAATAAAACTGGCCCAAAATTTATATTATCGAATAAGTACAATGAGACTACTAATTTTATATTAAAAAAAACCTATAAATGCAAGCAAAATTTCAGAGATTTGGCTCAATAATATGAAAGATATTTTGAGTATACAAATTAATAAACAAAATACTTTTAAAAAGTTTTGAAATCTTACCCGTTCAAGAGAAAAGTTAAATTCAAAAATCCATTTGAAAGAGAGAGGGCACAATGATACTTGAAGAGAGAGAGAGGGAGCAGGCGTCGATAGAGAGAGAAAGAACATGTTTGAGCTTTATGGGGAAATAAATAAGGTTTTAAAAAAGTCTGAATAGAAATAAGACTCTCTCATAGATCTGACCGAATCAGATGTTTTCAGACCCATTAAGAGAATTTCTTTTAAGAAATATATAAATGCACTTCATGGTCTAATGTCTGAACTATTCAGATTCACACTTCCATTAAGTGCAAACAAATGAGGCCTTAGTGAATATGTGATGGAATCATGAGAGAAGATATAAAAGAAAAATACATCCAAATCAAAATACAAAAATGTTGGAAGAAATTTAAGACGATCCTATAGAAGAAAAAGTATTCTACAAAAAGAAAAGATCAAGATCGATTTGCTACTTAAGGAAGGTCCAAAATCTGTAGATCATCAAGATATGATAGAAGTTTTAAGATGTAATGACCTGCTAGGTCATTTTCACCATATATGTGTATTTTCGTCATTTAAAGCTTTTCTACAGTAACCCCAAGTCATTTACTGGGATTGACATTTTGATCACCTGGTCGTTCATTTGGTTTTTATGCAAGTTTCTGTATTTTGGAGCTTTTGAAGTTTGAACTGTTGACTTTGGTCAAGACTTTAGGTAAACAACCTCTGAGTGCAATTTTGACGATTCTATTAGCTTTGAAACGTCGAATTATGTCTAAAGGGACCTTTGGTTTAGATGATAAGATCTCAATTCGGGATGAATCCAATCAAAATCAAATGTGGAATTCAAACAAGACGAAAGTAAGATAGATGAGAAATAGGGGAAGGGAAGACAAAAAGGGCTAATTGAATCCACAATTAATCAAGGGAGAAGAGACTTAATTCAATAGAAAAGAGAAACTCACTTGAAATCCACAAATGAATGACTCAATATGAAATCAAGAGGAAGAAGTCTTTAATCAGCAACGGGAATCAACTCATCACTAATATAGATTTAGCTACACTAAGCTGGACTAACGCAAATGGAATCCGCCCTTGAACTACACTCTTCAAAGAGTTTCTTCATTCAAAATCCCAAATCTATCCTTAAGAAAAATGACTAAGGCGTCTATTTATAGGATGCCTCTCACAAGAGTAGTCTTTTTGCACAAAATAGCCCAAAAGTGACTTATTCGAACTATTTAAAATATAGCCACAACTGGCTAATCCTTCTCACCTTCTCCTCATCTTGAATCTCTCTGCTTTGGCCTTCCAAGCTATCATTCACACGAGGAAGACCTTCTATTGGTTCCCAATAAGATCCTTTTGAGCTCCTCTTTGTATCATCATGACTTGTGTAGCTAGGGGTATATGTCGAGCGTGAATTGTGCTAACGGTGCTTATATCATTATTCCCTTCTTCAAAAGGATTCATCCTCAAATCGAGACATTGCAAAAACATAAGAGAAACAAACAACCAAAAGTTCATCATAGTATGATGATTAGTACAATGGTTAGCACAAAATATATTACACTAAGGAGACTCAATCTCAAGGAACATCCAAGTATCCTCTATTATCATGACTATTAAGTGCATTGATGGACCACAAGGCAATTGGCTATTCCTCAAATCAAAAGGATAATACCACCGAAAAGATGGTACTATTATAAAGTCACACTCCCAAACATTCATCAGGGTCAAAATGATAGAAGGTCCATATAATCGAGTCATACAAACAAGTATAGACCTCAATGAAACCCTGACCCATATGCAATGCACATCTAAGTTAAATATGAAACTCGTCATATGCGAAAAGATAGTAGAGAAAGGTGCCATGCACATTGGGGTCATTTAAGGTGTTTCCTATATGCAAGTTCACAACTAGGTTAAAGGATCCCAGTACTCATTACATCACAAGATGGAAACACAAAGACAACATGACAAATTTAGGATAAAACTCATCGTCTTTTGACAAGCAACTCCTACCCCTATAAAATGCACAATCAACAAGATCATACGCAAATAGGTAGTAATGAAAAGGGTAAGAAAACTACCCATCCCCATACACAACGTAGCCCCTCAAGTGGATTGTTAACATTATAAAAGGACTTTCCATAATAGGGTAAGGTGCCAACAAATTTACCCAAATTATGCTTGTCATCTTCACCAAGAAATCACCACAACAATGCCACCATTAAATTCATTGCCCGGGTCATATAGAAATGAAATCCATGGACATGGTTCAAGTCATCCTATTTTCTTGATTGGCACTCTTATATTCCAACAATATACTCCACTCAAAATCTTGAGCATCATCATACGCAAACAAGTAGTGGTGAAAGGTGTCACATAAATGAACTTCAATCAAAGTGGTCCTAAGTTTAGACTCTACTTTATATACAAAAGCATTAAGACTCACATGAAGGAGTGGAACACACAAGAAATAAGTAGAAATTATCATACAATCATCACCCTCCTTTTAATACTACCCAATTCAATAAACGTAACATTATTTTCAAAGAAGAGATTTCCATCTTTGAAAAGTTTGTCATCACACCATAGTGGATTCTCAAACAATTGGTAGCCTTCAAGAGTTGATACGCTTCTAACATTAGAAGATATTCAACTATGCAAACTCTCATAGTTGATACGCTTCAAGAGTTAAACATACATCCGACCTTAAGATTCTCATGAGAAAACAAGAAATGGTATTGAGGTATAAGGATTCATGTCATGACTAAATTTCTTAGGTCATGATGACACCTACTACATCTGCCCAGTAGGTAAGCCTAACCCATAGCCTAGAACCCTAGGCAATGGGCTATTAAGCGAAAGATAACAATAGGAAGCAAAGGCATAAGACAAGGAGAAGAAAGAGTAAACAAATAGAAATACAATATAAGAACCATCCCCAAGACCTAGCATCAATCACTAATAGAGAATCTAATCAAAATATGAGTACAAGGCTTTTACAAATACAATATAAGTGTAGACTGTCTTTGAAAGCAAAATAAAGACTAGCCCTAACCAAAGTATATGGAGATCAGAAACTTCGAGCACCAGGATCTCACTCTAGTCTCTGAATCCCAAAATACGCTCCACATGAGATCCAAATCAATGGCGAAAAAGTGTTGGATAAGTACCAACAAGCGGTACTTAGCAGGAATCGACTGACTAAGCTCCAAAGACAAAGCAAGTATAAACAACAGGTTATCAAGGGAAGTACAACACAAGTAGCTAAAAAGGAGATATAACATGATAAGACATGTAATTGAAATGAAGAATTAGGATACAAATAGTAAAGAAAACGAGTCAAAGAACATACCTAGAGGCACAAGCTCAACAACCTACTCACAAGCAAAGCTATTTTACGGAAGTCAACTACCCAGGGTCAGGGATAACTAACGTCACTCAAATCTAAGCCACAACCTAACAACTATATGATCAATAACACAAAAATACAAAACAAAATAAAATAATAACCTAACTTGACCCCATAAGCTCGGAAGGTACAAGCAACAAACATAACCCAACCATCCCTATAAATCAGAAGGTGCAAACAACAACCAATTATACTGGTGATAGGCAACCATATGAATGCAGAATATGCAGACTGTAGTAGAACTAGCAAAACCATCAGTAACTAAGTGTATACACCTAAACCCCCTGCCCTGATCAAGCGAGGTAGGACCCATGCGACTCCCTCTTCTTGTACAATGGAACACACAACCAGAGGGACCAATAGGGGATGTGGTAAGCCCGTATAAAGTGCTTAAGCTTGAACTAGGACTTACAATAAATCATCTCTATCATGGTACTGGAGGTACAAGTAGCCAAACCAATATAGGAAAGGGAACCGATGCACCGACTAGTCAAGTAAAAGCTGAGCACATCCCAGATGCCTCTAATGTTTCAAGTAGAAAAGGAGCACGTCCTCAACGCCTCATAAATATTGAAAATCAGTTTATTCAAGTGATCCGGGTGGTACGACCCTCGTTAAAACCAGTTTAAAATAGTAATAGTGGTAAAACAGTCTTTCTCCATAACTAGTAATGATGAACCAATGCATAAACTAGGATCATACCACAAAACATGTGAGAATAAGCAACCAATGCAATGCATGCCATCACTAGCATCCAAACAAGGCACACAAAATCAGAAATACAATACCAACATTACCACGCTACTAAGGCGGAGAGAACTAACCTGGAATCCAACTGGTCCTTGACCATGGCCTCGGGCCCAACAATAGAATTAATAAGCTCAATACAAGCATAACCAGCCTACCACTAATCAAGGAGAGGCTCAAAATTAAATAAGGGGGAAATAATAACTCCAGGATCGACACCTTACCCCGAACACGCCACTCCTGCTCACAACCAAGCACAACTAATGTCAACCTATGACTACAATGACCCACTAAGGTCTCAAGCACTAACACAAGATACACCATACGAAACCAGCCCTACTGGGAGCATAACACAACTACAAGGGCGATTAAATACATTCTAAGGCATCTAAGGCTCAATCCTAGCCTAAGACCATAAGTAACACTCCTAACAAGAATAATCACACTAAGATAACTAATAAGCTAGGCTACTAGCCTAAACTAAGGATCCTGCCACCCACCATAAGCCCTACGCTTCTACGGAAATCAAGAAAAGATAGAATAAAAGGAAGCAATTCTAATACTTGAAAAATACCAACCTAAATAATATACAATTGATACTAAACATTATCTAATAAATCCCAATCAAGAACGTAGACCGAAGCCTATCTTGAAGCCAATCACGAGCGCTTTGAATCTGTCACACAAGAGTTAACTACTTCTAAAACACCTCTTATCACCATCACTCTAACAAAATATTGATTACAACATCAATACGAACGTTTAGACACCAAAATTGTAATAATTGGAGACACCCAAAATCGAGTCAAAATGAGAATGTGGGACCTATGCTGAGAATTCCAAAATTGACTCTATTCTATCAAAAGGTCCTAAATGACTTACCGAGCTTTTGTCCAAAAATATGACAAAATTTGATGATTAGAAAGGGAGAAAACAGCCCATGTAGAAAAAGCTACAAAAACCACCATAAAGAACCTTGGGACACCCCTTCGGGCAGAAATTACCTCAATGTGACTTCCCCCGTGATTTGTCGATCACTACAGTACATATCCACACCAATTCCATACAATATGCAACTTGAATCACCTAAGATAGAGGTTTAGCGCTCTCACAATCGCATTTTCAAAATGGGGAAGAAGACAGAAAATTGGGATTTATAACTCAGCAATCTAGTCGCTAAAAGTTATTTCCCATCACTAAAAGTTCATTGTGTCATTGCTAAAAGCCTGCACCAGCAAAACTAGATTTTGCTACTTTTCAAAGTCTCCGAATGGACCCTCGGGGATTCGTTCAGGGCCCAATAAAATTAAATCAAATATGCTATCCCACTAAGTTCAATATTCTGGACTAAATAGAACCATCAAAACTTTCATTCAAGGTCGTCTTGACAAAAAATGGGTCCCACATAGCCAAATTCCACAAGGGGCTCGAAATGAGACCAGAAGCTTCGAGATCTACATAAAAGGTTATTCTAGACCAAAGTCAATATTCCAGAGTTAACAAAACCATCGTAATTGTATTTTGAGGCTATCTTCCTAAAATTTTGATCAAAATCGACTATACAAACTCCAGAAGCTCAAAAATATAAAAACTTGCACAAAACTCAAACGAATGACCCAGTGCCGGAATTGTCAGTCCCAACAAGTCATAATTAACTTGGGATCGCTACAGAAAAGCTCTAAACTGTGAACAGATCAGAAAATAGAGAAAATAACTGGGAGGGTCATTAAAATTCATTCAAAATTTTAATGTGTAGATACAGGATGTGTCGCTAGATTGGTAATAGTGTAGTAAGGAATTGGTAGTAATGGTAGAGGTTGATAGTTGCTGCATAACTGGGAGTTGTCCAATTTGCTTGTGCTACTGATCTGTAATGCTCATTTGGTAATGAAATATTTTATTTACCAAAAAAAAAATTCATTCAAAATATAAGTTCCAACACTAGGTGGAGACAAATTGATCTTACAAAAAGAATCAACTTGGTCATCAAAAGGATCATCTAGTGTAGGATTAGTTTCATCACATGGCAATGTATCCTCATTCAAGCTACAAGTGCTAGCACTAGGTAGACACAAATCGACCTTACTAAAAGAGTCAATACGATTATATACAAGATCAACTAGTGTTTTCTCACTCACAATAAGGTTATTATCATCACACAACAAGGTGCTATCAAGAACATCACAAGGTAAAGACTCACTATGCTTACATATTGACAAGCTATCATTTACACTCAATTGGTTACTAGCCAGATAATGATGTTCTAGGTTCAAGGAAGTGTAAGAGTTAGCATTGTTACCTTGTAGCTGATAGGAAGAAGTGTCTTCACCTTGGTTATCAACATTGCAGCACATTTTCTCTTTTTGAAGCTTTCAAGGACTTCATCAAGATTCTTCACATTTTGAGGTTCTTTACTCGGCTTGTTTCCAAGGACACCTACAAAATCATTAAAGCAACTAGATAAACAAAAGTTGCATGATTTAGGATAAGGTTGTGACAACCCTCTCACATCACTCTACACAACCTCTCATTTTTCCACCCTAGAGTTGTCCCTTTTCACACCTTTACTCCTATCAATCTTTTATGTCTCAATTTTATGGGAGTTAGGATAATGTCACGATCCAAAGTACACCCTAGATGTGACATGGACAGTAGGATCCCAAGAGATCCTAAACAAGTCACTTGACATAAGTATTTTGTAATAACATACAATTTAAGAGATATAACCAATATAAGTCTTAAATCATAAGATGACATAAAGGATATCAACATAGTACATAAGAGATACGTAGAATACTACTATGTCTAACACAAGAATTTCTAACACCATATGAATGGTTGGGACGTAACCCATACACCACGTACAAGTTTGAAACTAAAAAGATAATAAAAGCAATAAAATGTCTACGGCTTTGCCCTTGAACCATGAGGACTCACCAAATCCAAGTGATCAAGCTGAGCAATCCCGATACTAACCACGTCCGTGAGGAGAAGTGTCAGACCCTATATTATCAAACAATATAGGCACCAATATGCATTAGTACATTGAATGTACTAAGAATGGAGAAATGCATAGAAACATAGGCATAGGCAGGACAATATGAGGAACTTTAAACATGATATGCATGACCAAATAAAACATAGTAGAAGCCTTTAAAAAGAAATCATAAATCATATATGAGGTCAATGCATACTTCAAACCATTCGAAAAGCTTTCATAAAACCTTTGAAGAAAACATAGTTCATTTGTGGGATATTTACCATTAACCGGCAATAAGACCATGTGATCCATAACATGGAATCCGGTTTAGACCGAAAAGGGGAATCTACTTGCCAAGGTAGACTCTGTCATATTCATTCATAATTGCTATTGTGAATCCACTAGCCAGGTCATTTAAAATAATCCTACGGGGGCATGCAGTTTGGGACAAGGGAATTGCTACTAAAGACTAAATCTTTACTAGCAATAGGGCCTCCATTCCAAAGTCCTCTTGGTACTAAGTAAATCCTGATGAAAAAGAAATAATCATATTCATATCAAAATTCTTGAAAAGGCACAATTAAACTACCAATCCAATCACAAGTCATCATATTGTAGCTCCTTCCAAATCATGATTTCATAAACATTCATATTAGACAATTACCTTCCTAAGCATCAAATCATGATTTCATTCATATGTGAGAAAACCTTTCACAAATCATTGATACTTATCTTAAAAGAATTCATAGTTCATAAATCATCCTTTTCATAAAACATACATAGCTTTCATAATTCGTAATCCATGAGTTCATAAGGATAAATCATATTTCATGTTCAGAAAGTAGACATAGACATGGGTCCATATGAAATCAATTGAAAACATGTAATTGAATCCAATCATGCATAATAAGATTGAAAATAAACAATCGAATCTTAATAAATAGGACCCATGGAGATTTGCATGAAACCCTAAAGGAATTGGGTGAAATTAATTTAGGAGATTGAGATTATTTTGGGACCCAATGGAAGAAAGGAATCCATTGGTGAATTCCCATATACTTTGATAATCAAAGACAAAAAGCAATGGAGAATGAGACCTTGAAGCCCTTGAAACCCTAGTACTTCACTTTGAAGCTCTTGGGAGAATTTGGAAAAGAAGACTTGAGAGAATTTGTGGGAATTGAGTGAATGAGAGAATTTAGGCTAAGCTTAATGAGTAAAAATGATTATAGGGTAGTTATAGGGATAAAATGACATAGTTTTGGGTTTAAATGGGTAGGAAAAGACCAAAATACCCTTAATTAAAACTGTCGGGCAGGGTCTACGATTTGGACCTATAATCCCTAGGTCTTTCTATGGTCTATCCTAGTCAACCATAATACCTATTACTGGGGCTTAAAAATCGATCCAACTTCCACAAAACCATGCTATGGGTCGTCGTCCATTCTATGGTCCGTAGACCTCTTCCGTAATAGAACACCCTACGACTTGTCATGTTCACTCGTAGGTCAACTTACTGGGACTTGAAAATTCCATAACTCAAACAAGGTCCTACGACTTTCTTCCTATGACTCGTAGAACTTACCATGATACGTACGTTGGACTTGTAGATCACTGCATCAGTGCCAAAACCAAACTTTTCCTTTCCAATCGAACTTTCTAATTTTCGAGGTCTTACAATATCTCCCTCTTGAGAACATTCATCATCGAATGAAACTCAAGCTAGTAGGAATAAAGTAGGAGAGAAACTAACAATCGAACATGAATGCAAATCTCATCAAAATACACATAAACAAGGAGAAATTACTCCAAGCTAAATCATAACATCAAAATAAAGTTTTCATGAACATGCATGTATATGGAAACATGAGAATGACTAGAATGCATGAATTTGAAAGAATGAACCATGAGGAACTAATACCTCATGCTAGAGAAGAAGCGGAGGGAAAGAGATGAGGATACTTGGTCATCATGTCAGCTTCGGCTTCCTAAGTAACATCCTCAACTAATTGATTCCTCCAAAGTACTTTCATGGAAGCATCCTTTTTATTTCTCAAATTCCATACTTGACGATCTAAAATCTCTACCAGAACCTCTTCATACAAAAGACTTTCCTTAACTCCCAAACTTTCTAATGGCACTATAGACGTTGGATCTCCAACACACTTTTTCAACAAAGAGACATGGAATACTGGATGTACCAATGCTAAAGCATTATGTAATTCTAATTCTTAAGCAACCTTGCCAATAAGCCTCAAAATATGATATGGGCCTACATAACGGGGACTAAGCTTCCCTTTCTTTTCGAATCTCATCATACCCTTCATAGGTGAGATTTTCAAGTAAACCCAATCATCAACATCAAGTTCAAGCTCTCTTCTTCTAACATCATCATAAGACTTTTATCGGCTTTGAGCCGATTTCAACCTTTCACGAGTAAGTCAAACCTTTTGCATAGCCTCATGTACCAACTCGGGTCCTATTTAAGCGACCTCACCAACTTCAAACCAACCAATAGGAGACCTACACCTCCTACCATAAAGAGCCTTAAATGGAGCCATTTGGATGCTCGAGTGATAACTAATATTATAAGCAAACTACATCAAAGGCAAATGATCATCCCAATTACCCTTAAAATTAATCACACAAGCTCTTAACATATCTTTCAAGGTCTAAATAGTATGCTCGGCTTGTCCATCGGTCTGAGGATGAAAAGTTGTGCTATGTTTCATTGGGTACCAAGGCCTTTCTAAAACGGCCTCCAAAACTGAGATGTAAATTGAGTACCATGATCATACATAATGGACAAGTGCACTCAAGGAAACCTTCCCATTTCCCCAATATAAAGCTTGGCGTACTCTTCGACTAAAAATAAAGTCTTTACGAGAAAAAAGTGAGCCGACTTCATCATTTGGTCCACAATGACTCAAATCATATCAAAATGATGATGAGTATGAGGTAAACCCGTAATGAAGTCCATATTCCAGTCTTCCCACTTTCATGTAGGAATACTAATATCTTGAGCCAAACCACCTAGTTTCTGATGCTCAACTTTCACTTATTGATAATTAGGACACTTAGCCACAATTCCATAATATCCTTCTTCATCCCATTCCATCAATAGACCTCCCGTAAATCACGGTACATCTTAGTGGCTCCTGGGTGAATAGAATACCAGAAACTATAAGCTTTTGTAAAAATCTGATTTCTTAACACACGACCGACTTTAGTATCGAAGGACACCGTCTCCCCCTTGGGAGAAAGCCTCAATGGCTTTTTTTTGAAACTGACTTCTTCAAATAAACTAATATCGGATCAAGATCTTGCGTAGCTTTCAAATTTGATATAAGAGATGATTCCAAACCATTCTAAACAATCACACCACCCTCATTGGAATCGACCAAGCGAATACCCAATCAGCCAATCTATGAACATCATGAACTAACTCTTTCGTATCATCCTCAATATGAGCAACACTTCCTATCGATAGTCGACTAAGACCATCCACCACCATATTTGCTTTACCCAGATTATAAAGGACACTCATGTCGTAATGTTTTAATCCATTAGAGCATCCATTAGGGTTTTATGCAAACCTCCATGGGTCCTATTTATTAAGATTCAATCATTTATTTTCAATCCTATTATGCATGATTTGATTCAATTACATGGTTTTCAATTGATTTCATATGTACCCATGCCTATGTCTAATTTATGAATATGAAATATGATTTATCTTTATGAACTCATGGATTATGAATTATGAAAGCTATGTATGTTTTATGAAAAGGATGATTTATAAACTATAGATGCTTTTAAGATAAGTATCAATGATTTGTGAAAGGTTTTCTCACATATGAAAAAAATCTTGATTTAGATGCGTAGGAAGGTAAGTGTCTAATATGAAAGTTTATGAAATCATGATTTGGAAGGAGCTAATCTATGATGACTTATGATTGGATTGGTAGTTTAATTGTTTCTTTTCAAGTATTTTGATATGAATATGATTATGTTTTTCTGTCGGAATTTACTTTGCATCGAGAGGACTTTGGAATGGAAGCCCTACTTCTAGTAGAGGTTTGTTCTTTAGTAGCAATTCCCTAATCCCAAACTACCTACCCCCGTAGGATTGTCTTAAATGACCTAGCTAGCGGATCCATAATAGCAAGTATGAATGAATGTGACAGAGTCTACCTTGGCAAGTAGATTCCCTTTTTCGGTGTGTGGGTCATATCGAATTCCATGTTATTACTCACATGGTCTTATTATCGATTAACAATAAATATCCCACAAATGAACTATGTTTTCTTCAAAGGTTTTATGAAAGCTTCTCAAATGGTTTTAAGTATGCATTGACCTGGTATATGATTTATGATTTCTCTTTAAAGGGTTCTACTATATTTTATTTGTTCGTTTATATCATGTTTAAAGTTCCCCGTATTATCATGCATACGCCTATGTTTCTATGCATTTCCCCATACTTAGTACATTCAATGTACTAATGCATACTTGTGCCTATATTGTCTTATAATATAGGGTTTGATGCTTCTCCTCTCAGATGTAGTTAGTATCAAGATTGCTCAGTCTGATCGCTTGGATTTGGTGAGTCCTCATGGTTCAAGGGCAAAGCCATAGACACTTTATTATTTTTATTGTCTTTTCAGTTTTAGACTTGTACGTGGTGTATGGGTTACGTCTCAACCACTCATATGATGTTAGGAAGGCTTGTGTTAGACTTAGTAGAATTCTGCATATCTCTTATGTACTCTGATGGTATCCTTTATGTCATCTTATGATTTGAGACTTATATTGATTATATCTCTTAAATTGTATTTTATTATGTCATGCTTATGTCAAGTGGCTTGTTTGGGGTCTCTTGGGATCCTATTCTCCATGTCATGTCTAGAGTGTACTTTGGCCCGTGACAAACTTGGTGTTCAGAGCATCAGGTTTTAGAAAGATTCTATGATGTCTGACAAGCCGCGTCAAGTAGAGTCTTGTTCATGAGTGTGAAGTACACCACATTTATGAATATGAGGCTACAAGGCGTTTAGGAAACTTCACTTCTTTCACTACTCCAAAGTCGTGCCATAGAGCTTATCTCTATAAGGGTCTTTCTCCTAACTCTTGTCCGATGCTTTTTAGGATATGTCTCCTTGAAGAGCTAATGCAAGAAGGAATGTGGAGTCTGAGGTTCTTCAAGTTTTGATCGACCCTTTGGCCCAGCAAGTGAATCATGCCGAATTGTAAGCCACTTTCCAAGTGTTGGCTCAAGCTATGATGACCCAAGCTAATAGAGAGGCCATTGCTCCCTTAACCCAAATATGGGTATAATAGCAATAAGGGTGAGGGACTTTACTAGGATGAATTCCCAGAGTTTTATGGGTCGAAAGTTGATGAGGATCCTTAAAAGTTCATTGATGAGATTTATAAGATAGTTGAAATTATAGGAGTGTCAACGGTAGAGAAGGTGGAATTGGCCGCTTATCAACTCAAAGGTGTTGCTTAAGTTTGGTTTAACCAATAGAAGGAAGAGAGGGATATTGATGTGGGTCTTCTTGATTAGGAGAAGTTAAAAGGGGCTTTCCTTGACCATTTATTTCTTCTTGAGATGAGAGAAATCAAGGTGCTTGTGTTCATTAATCTTCCTCAAGGAAACATGATTGTGAAAGAGTATGCTTTGAAGTTTACTCAATGGGCTAAGTATGCTCCGACTATGGTTGATGATTCTAGGGCAAGGATGAGCAAGTTTGGGTTAGGTGTGTTCGAAATGGTAGTCAAGGAGTGTCATACTGCAATGTTGATCAAAGAGATGGATATTTCCCGTTTGATGATATATGCCCAATAAATTGAAGAGGAAAAGCTAAAAGAGAAATCTAGGGAGTCACAGAGGGCAAGGACCGATGATGGTGACTTTTCTCATTCTAGGTTCAGTGGACATGGTCGCCCTTAATTCCAGAAAAAAAATTGGTCAAGGTTCTTCTAATGTTTTTGCTCCTAAGTTCAACAAAGATAGGGTGTCTAAGCCTAAGCCCCAAGGAAGTGGTGGAAATGGATCTTCTATTCTCACTTGCCAAAAGTGTGACAAGAGTCACTTAGGAAAATGCTTAGCCGATATGGATGTTTTCTTTGGTTGTGGGAAGTATGGTCACAAGATGAGAGATTTTCCATTCAAGGCTACTAAGGGAAAGGGTGGTAGGCAAGCTCAGCCTAGTAGTTCTCGTTTGGGTGCTCCTCATCAGAATAGGTTATATGCTCTTCAGACTCGACAGAATTATGAGGGTTCTCCGGACATTGTGACTGGTATGTTGAAATTCTTTCATGTTGATGTATATGCTTTACTTGATCAAGGCACTAACTTGTTATTTGTTACTTCTTATGTGGCCATGAGATTTGATATTGGTCCTGAAATCCTTTCTAATCCCTTTTTAGTCTCTACGCTATGTGGTGATTCAATTGTTGCTAAATGAGTCTATAGAAATTGCCCTTTTTTGTTTCTCGAAAAGTCGCTCATGTTAATCTTGTAGAGCTTGATATGTTAGATTTAATGTTATTCTTGGTATGGATTGGTTTTCATTCTTGTTATGCTTTCATAGATTGTAGTACTCGATTGGTCACATTTCAGGTTCTTAATGAACCCATCTTAGAATGTAAAGGGGAAAATTATACTCCAAAGGGTCAGTTCATATCTTGCCTAAAGGCTAGGAAAATGATTTCTAAGGGTTGAATTTATCAACTTATTTTGGATAGGGATAGGGATTCTGAAACCCCTACTCTTGGGTGAACACGTACTTCAAGATCTTTTGGTCAGTAAACACATCTACATGAATACCATATACGTAATGCCTCTAAATCTTTAGAGCAAACACTACCGCCGCTAACTCCAAATCATGAGTCGGATAATCCTTTTCATGCACCTTTCAATTGACTTGGAGCATAAGCAATGACTTTCCCATGTTGCATCAAAACACAACCAAGATGAATCCGTCAAGCATCACAATATACCACAAAACCATTAGATCCTTCCGATAAACGTCAATATAGGGGCTCAAGTGAGGCTATTCTTCAACTCTTGGAAACTTTTCTCATAAGCTTTCGACCATAGAAATTTCACCTTCTTTTGAGTCAATGTCGTCAAAGGCAAAGGAATAGAGGAAAATCCTTCCATAAACCTTCCATAATAACCGGCCAAACCAAAGAAACTCTATTTATATCAAGCGAACAAAGGTCTAGGCCAATTTTGAACTGCCTCGGTGTTCTTAGAATCAACTTGAGCACCTTCATCGGAGATAATGTGGCCAAGGAAAGCAATGGACCAAAACTCACATTTGCTAAAGTTAGCATACAATTTATGATCCTTGAGAATTTGCAACACAATTCTCAAATGTTTATCATGCTCATTCTCACTCCGAGAGTAAATCAAAATATCATCAATAAATACAATCACGAACATATCAAGATATTTCTTGAAGACCCTATTCATCAAGTCCATAAACGTTGTTGGGGCATTAGTCAAACTAAAAGACATCACCAAAAACTCATAGTGACCATACCGAGTTTGAAAAACCGTCTTCAGAATGTCACTTTCCTTTACCCTCAATTGATGATAACCCGACTTAAGGTCAATCTTGGAGAAGAGATTTGCACCATGGAGTTGATAAAATAAATCATCATCCTTGGAATAGGATACTTATTCTTTATAGCAACCTTATTCAATTGCCGATAGCCAATGCACATTCGGAGGGAACCATCCTTCTTTCGAACAAGCAACACCGGAGCACCCCATGGAGAGATACTCGGTCTTATAAAACCCTTATCCAACAAATCCTTCAATTGTTACTTTAATTTCTTAAGTTCTTCCGAGGCCACATGGTAAGGAGGAATAAATATAGGCTGCATATCTGGGAGGAGGTCAATATCAAAGTCTATTTTCTTTCTGGAGGAATACCGGGAAGATCATTAGTAAACACTTCTGAAAACTCAATTACAATCAGAACTGACTCAAGAGTAAGGGTTTCAGAAATCATATCCCTATCCCAAACAAGTTGATAAATTCAACCCTTAGAAATCATTTTCCTAGCCTTTAGGCAAGATATGAACTGACCCTTTGGAGTAGAATTTTCCCCTTTACATTCTGGAATTAAGGGCGACCATGTCCACTGAACCTAGAATGAGAAAAGTCACCATCATCGGTCCTTGCCCTCTGTGACTCCCTAGATTTCTCTTTTAGCTTTTCCTCTTCAATTTTTTGGGCATATATCATCAAACGGGAAATATCCATCTCTTTGATCAACATTGCGGTATGACACTCCTTGACTACCATTTCGAACACACCTAACCCAAACTGGCTCATCCTTGCCCTAGAATCATCAACCATAGTCAGAGCATACTTAGCCCATTGAGTAAACTTCAAAGCATACTCTTTCACAATCATGTTTCCTTGAGGAAGATTAATGAACACAAGCACCTTGATTTCTCTCATCTCAAGAAGAAATAAATGGTCAAGGAAAGCCCCTTTTAACTTCTCCTAATCAAGAAGACCCACATCAATATCCCTCTCTTCCTTCTATTGGTTAAACCAAACTTAAGCAACACCTTTGAGTTGATAAGCGGCCAATTCCACCTTCTCTACCGTTGACACTCCTATAATTTCCACTATCTTATAAATCTCATCAATGAACTTTTAAGGGTCCTCATCAACTTTTGACCCATAAAACTCCAGGAATTCATCCTAGTAAAGTCCCTCACCCTTATTGCTATTATACCCATATTTGGGTTAAGGGAGCAATGGCCTCTCTATTAGCTTGGGTCATCATAGCTTAAGCCAACACTTGGAAAGTGGCTTACAATTCGGCATGATTCACTTGCTGGGCCAAAGGGTCGATCGAAACTTGAAGAACCTCAGACTCCACATTCCTTCTTGCATTAGCTCTTCAAGGAGACATATCCTAAAAAGCATCAGACAAGAGTTAGGAGAAAGACCCTTATAGAGATAAGCTCTATGGCACGACTTTGGAGTAGTGAAAGAAGTGAAGTTTCCTGAACGCCTTGTAGCCTCATATTCATAAATGTGGTGTACTTCACACTCATGAACAAGACTCTACTTGACGCGGCTTGTCAGACATCATAGAATCTTTCTAAAACCTGATGCTCTGAACACCAAGTTTGTCACGGGCCAAAGTACACTCTAGACATGACATGGAGAATAGGATCCCAAGAGACCCCAAACAATCCACTTGACATAAGCATGACATAATAAAATACAATTTAAGAGATATAATCAATATAAGTCTCAAATCATAAGATGACATAAAGGATACCATCAGAGTACATAAGAGATATGCAGAATTCTACTGAGTCTAACACAAGCCTTCCTAACATCATATGAGTGGTTGAGACGTAACCCATACACCACGTACAAGTCTAAAACTGAAAAGACAATAAAAATAATAAAGTGTCTATGGCTTTGCCCTTGAACCATGAGGACTCACCAAATCCAAGTGATCAGACTGAGCAATCTTGATACTAACTACATCTGAGAGGAGAAGCATCAAACCCTATATTATAAGACAATATAGGCACAAGTATGCATTAGTACATTGAATGTACTAAGTATGGGGAAATGCATAGAAACATAGGCGTATGCATGATAATATGGGGAACTTTAAACATGATATACACGACCAAATAAAATATAGTAGAACCCTTTAAAGAGAAATCATAAATCATATACCAGGTCAATGCATACTTAAAACCATTTGAGAAGCTTTCATAAAACCTTTGAAGAAAACATAGTTCATTTGTGGGATATTTATTGTTAATCGATAATAAGACCATGTGAGTCATAACATGGAATTCGATATGACCCACACACCGAAAAAGGGAATCTACTTGCCAAGGTAGACTCTGTCACATTCATTCATAATTGCTATTATGGATCCGCTAGCTAGGTCATTTAAGACAATCCTACGGGGGTAGGTAGTTTGGGATTAGGGAATTGCTACTAAAGAACAAACTTCTACTAGAAGTAGGGCTTCCATTCCAAAGTCCTCTCGATGCAAAGTAAATTCCGACAGAAAAACATAATCATATTCATATCAAAATACTTGAAAAGAAACAATTAAACTACCAATCCAATCATAAGTCATCATAGATTAGCTCCTTCCAAATCATGATTTCATAAACTTTCATATTAGACACTTACCTTCCTACGCATCTAAATCAAGATTTTTTTCATATGTGACAAAACCTTTCACAAATCATTGATACTTATCATAAAAGCATCTATAGTTTATAAATCATCCTTTTCATAAAACATACATACCTTTCATAATTCATAATCCATGAGTTCATAAACATAAATCATATTTCATATTCATAAATTAGACATAGGCATGGGTACATATGAAATCAATTGAAAACCATGTAATTGAATCAAATCATGCATAATAGGATTGAAAATAAATAATTGAATCTTAATAAATATGACCCATGGAGGTTTGCATGAAACCCTAATAGAATTGAGTAAAATTAATTTAGGAGATTGAGATTATTTTGGGACATAATGGATGAAAGGAATCCTTTGGTGAATTCCCACATACCTTGATAATCAAAGCCCAAAAACAATGGAGAATGAGGCCTTGAAATCCTAGTTCCTCACTTTGAAGCTCATAGGAGAATTTGGAGAAGAAGACTTGAGAGAATTTGAGGGAATTGAGTGAATGAGAGAATTTTGGCTAACCTTAATGAGTAAAAATGATTATAGGATAGTTATAGGGACAAAACAACATAGTTTTGGGTTAAATTTTGTAGAAAAAGGCTAAAACACCCTTAATTAAAACTTTCGAGCAGGGTCTACGGTTTGTAGATCTTTTTGCGGGCCGTCCTGGTCAACCGTAGAACCTATTACTTGGGCTTCAAAATCTATTCAACTTCTACGAAACCATTCTACGGGTCGTTGTCCATTCTATCGTCGATAGACCTCTTTTGTAGAAGCCAGCTTTAAGTCCAAAATTTCACTAAGTCTGGATCACCTCCATGAAACCTCCAATAGCCCGTAGAACACTCTATGGCTCATTCTGTTCACTCGTAGCTCAACTTACTAGGACTTGTAAATTCCGAAACTCAAACAAGGCCCTACGACTTCCTTCGTACGGCCTGTAGAACTTCCTATGGTTCGTAGGTTGAACTTGTAGATCACTGGATCAGTGCCAAAACTGAACATCTCCTTTCCAATCCGACTTTCCAATTTTTGAGGTGTTACAAACAAGTTCCAAGGATTCCTTGTGAAGGGTTAGAAGATACCTTCAAGTCTAGCTTCAACTTTGAGGTACAACAAGTTGATGTTTTGACTTCTATGCGTAACTCCTTTGGTGCATAGCATTGTTTGTTTGTGTACACGGAGTTTTGGACCAATCTTGAGCACCCGATTGGAGTCTATTGGGACTTAGTGTATTTGGCTGGTGCCTATGCTGGTGTAGGCGCTTAAGCGGCCTTGGACCTCTTTAGCAGCCTTGTACCATTTTAGTGGTGTCCACCTTAGCGGAAAATGGATCACTTCAGTAGGGTCTGCCAGTAAGGATTCCTGGCTATTTTAGCGGCCTGACACCGTTTTAGTGGTGGCCTCTTACGCAGCAAAGGGAATGCTTTTGTGGTTATTGCGAGCCATTTATATCCATTATTCAACAACTATATTTCATCATTCTCCTCCATTATCAAGCTTTGTGAGCTCGAAATCAGTGGGTGATTGTTGTTATTTGTTGGGAAATGTTGGGGGTTTGCATTTGGACTTTATGAGGCTCAAGGTTGATGCATTTAATTCGTAAGTTCCCTTTGACTCTCTTCACTTCAAGTCTTTAATGGAGAATTCTTGATCTTATTGGTGCATTATCTGTTTTGGATTATTTTAAAGCTCAAATTGGGTTCTTTGTTAGGGCACAAGTTCCTTGATCTGAATGAGACCTATTGACAGAACCACTTTCAAGATTTCTTGCATGGTCCCCACAATGCCTTTTTTGGCTCATTTTTAGCCCATTTTCAATTGCTGAATTTTGAGTGTCAAAATGATTGTAATGATGTTGTGATCATTAATTTGATATTGTGATCGTGATTGAAGGTAGTTAAGGGTAAAGTTCTAGTTTGGCAGACTTCAGAGTGCATGTGATCAACTTCGAGGTAGGTTACATCTTATCGATATTTGACTTTGCTTGTGATGGTACTTATGTGATGTTTAGAAAGTTCTAGGTGGGGTTTTAGCATGATTCCCATTTAAGTGGTAACATTCTTACCTTAGCCTTTTTTGGGGTGTTTTTGGGAAAAAGAGCATGTTTTGGCTTGCTTGCATGCCTATCTTATTGTGTTAAGCTGTCACGACCCAAAGTACACACTAGACGTGACATGGCATATAGGACCCCGAGAGGCCCTACACAAGCCACTTGACATACATACAACACACTATAATAGACAAAAGTAGAAAGTCTCATATCATAAATGAGTTTGACATAAAAGTGAGAGTCTAATAATAGTCTTGACAAGTCAATCTAATACATAAAAAGAGTAGTTGAGACGTAACCCATACACCACATACAACGTCTGAAAACTAAAGACATACCAAAGCATAGTAAAGGTGATATGGTCCTCGGAACATGAGGACTCACCAGGTCTTCAATGATCAATCAATTAACTAGCCACGAGTGGGATGAGTAGAAACGTCGGACCCTACATTATTAAACAATGTAGGCACAAGTATGCTGGAATGTACTAACTATGAGGGAAATGCATAAAAACATAAATGTGATCATAAGAGGACATTTAAAACCTGATATGCATGACAAAGCTAATAACATAGTAAAGCCTTCAAAGATAAATCATAAATCATGAACATGGTCAATGCATCTTTAAAACATAATGAAAGCTTTATAAAACCTTTAAAGTAACTTAGTTCATTTTGTGTAATGTTTACAGTTAACCGACATAGTCCATATGATCTATAACATGGAATCTGGTGTCTTACTTCCACACCTAAAAGTGATGTCTTACTTTCCAAGATAAGGACCATAACTTCTACCTAAGGTGGATCCACTAGCTTAGTCACTTAAGACTATCTTATGGGATATGTAGTTAGGGACAATGAGATTTCTACTAGAGTCTCGACCTCTACTAACGGAGAGCCTCCATCTCAATATCCTCTCAATGCTGAGTCAAATCCCAACTAAATTAGTAATAAACATTTTCAAATCATCATACTTGAAATGACACAATTTAACTACCAATCCAACCATAAAGTTATTATAGAGTAGCTCCTTTAAACCATGATTCAACATATGTGAGAAAATCTTTCACAACCATGATTTATAATTATGTGAGAAAACCTTTCACAATTCATGCATATGTGAAAAAGCCTTTCACAGTTCATTGATTCTTATCTCATAAGCGTAATTAGTTCATAAAATATCATTTTCATAAGACATACATATCTTTCATAAATCATAGTTTCATAAGTTCATAGCTTTTCTTCAGAAATTCATCATCATAAACATGTATAATGCATGGGTCCATATGAAAACAATTGGAAAACATATAATTGAATCAAATCATGCATAATAAAATTTAGATCATTAAAAATTGAATCCACGGAGATTTGCATGAAACCCTAGATAATTGGGTGAAATTGACTTTTGGAGATTGAGATTTTCTTGGGACCCTATGGATGAATGAAATCCATTGGTGAATTCCCACATACCTTGATAAAAAAGCCCCAAAATTAATGGAGAAAAAGGAGACTTTTAGCTTGAAACCCTAGTTCTTCACCTTGAAGCTTGAGAGAAAATTGGGGAAGAGACTTGAGAAAAGTTAGAGGGATTTTTTCATGAGAATGAGGGATATAGGCTAAGTTAAGTGAGTAAGAATAGTTATAAGGTAGTTATAGGCCCAAAAAGATGTAGTATAAGGTTAATTGGGTAGGAAATGACTAGAACACCCTTTATTTAAAACTCCAGGAAGTGATCTATGGGTTGGACCTACGGTCCGTACTGGTCAACCATAGAACCACTTATTGGGGCCTAAAATCCTTCCAACTTCCATATGACCTTCCTACGGTCCGTCATTTGGTCTATGGTCCGTAGACCCCTTCCATAGAACCCAAGTTTAAGTCCACAAATTTCACTAAGTCTGGATTGCCCCTACGGAACCCTTCTATGGCTCGTAGTCCCTTCTACGACTCGTCCTGGTCAATCATAGACCTAGTTACTAGGACTTGAATTTTCTCAAAACTCAACCTCTTTTGTACGTGTGCCAGATACGACCCATAGAAGCTTCTACGAACCATTGACTTGTCTCATAGGATAGAATAAGTTGCCAAAGCACAAAGTCCTTTCCTTTTCCAATTTCTGAGGTGTTACAATATCTCCCCCTTGGGAACATTCGTCCTCCAATGGGATTCAAGCTAGCATGAATAGAGTAGGAGAGAAACTAACAACCCAAAATGAATGCAAATATCATCATAATGCAAATAAACAAGGAGAAATCACCCTAAGCTAAAATCATAACATAAAAATCAAGTTTTTCATGAACATGTATGCTTATGGAAACATGAAAATGACTATAACGTATGAATCCGAAGGAATGAACCACGAGGAACTAATACCTCAAGCTAGAATAGGAGCGGAGGGAAAGAGATAAGGATACTGGGGCATCATATCCTCTTCGTATTCCTAAGTAGCACCCTCAACTAATTGATTTTTCCATAGAACTTTTACATAAATAACCTCTTTATATCTCAACTTCCGAACTTGTCAGTCTAAAATTTCAAGTGGAACCTCTTAATAAGAAAGACTCTTCTTAAATCCTAAAGTTTGCAATGGCACAATGGACGTCAGGTCTCCAACACACTTTTTCAATAAGGAGATATGGAGTACCAAATGTACCAATGCTAAATCAGTAGGTAACTTCAATTTATAAGCAACCTTTCCAATATGCCTCAAAATCTTATATGGGCCCACACATTGTGGACTAAGCTTCCCTTTCTTTCCAATACTCATCACACCTTCATGGGTGAGATTTTCAAGTAAACCTAATCATCAACATATAATTCAAGCTCTCTTCTTCTAACATCGGCATAAGACGATTGTTGACTTTGAGCCATTTTCAACCTCTCTCGAATAAGTCGAACTTTTTTCATAGCCTCATACACCAACTCAGACCCTATCAAAGCAACCTCACCAACTTCAAACCATCATATAGGAGACCTACATATCCTACCATAGAGAGCCTCCAACACAGCCATCCCAATGTTAGAATGATATTATTATTATAAGAAAACTCGATCAAATGTAAATGATCATCCCAATTACCCTTGAAATCAATAACACAAGCTCTCAATATATCTTCAAAAGTCTGAATAGTATGCTCCTCCTATCCATCGGTCTTACAATGAAATACCGTACTAAGCTTCACTTAGATACCGAGACTTTTCTGAAATGACCTCCAAAACTAAGATGTAAACTGGGTACCATGATCAGAGATAATGGATAAAGGCACTTTGTGAAACCTTACCATTTATCAAATATAAAGCTTGGCATACTCTTTAGCTGAAAATAAAGTCTTTACGAGAAGAAAGTGAGCTGATTTTGTCATTTGATCCATAATAACTCAAAATGAGTCAAATTGGCAATAGTTAGAGGTAACCCGTAATGGAATCCTGATTCAAATCTTCCCACTTCCATGTAGGAATACTAATATCTTGAGCCAAACCACCTGATTTTTGATGCTCAACTTTTACTTGTTGACAATTTAAATACTTAGCCACAAATTCAATAATATTATTCTTCGTCCCATTCCACCAATAGACTTCTCACAAATCACGGTATATCTTGGTGACTCCAAGATGAATAGAATAATGAGAATTGTGAGCTTCTCTCAAAATCTACTTTCTCAACTCATTGACATTGGGAACACATAACTGACCTTGATATCGAAGGATACCATCTCCCCCTTAGGGGAGAGCCTCAATAGATTTTGCGGAAACCGACTTCTTCAAATCAACCAACACCGGATCAAGATCTTGTTTAGCCTTCATATCTGATACAAGAGATGAATCAACGACATTCTGAATAATCACACCACCCTCATTAGAAACAACCAAGCGCACACCCAATCGGGCCAACATATGAACATCATGAACTATCTCTTTCTTATCATCCTCAACATGAGAAACACTACCCATTGATAGGTGACCAAGAGCATCTGCCACCACATTCACTTTTCTGGGATGATAGAGGACACTCATATCGTAATCCTTTAATAGCTAAAGCCACTTTCTTTGGTGAAGATTCAAATCCTTTTGGGTGAACACATACTTTAAGCTCTTATGGTCGGTAAAAACGTCTACAACACCATATAGATAATGCCTCCAAATCTTTAGAGAAAACACTACCACTGCTAACTCCAAATCATGAATCGGATAATTCTTTTCATGCACCTTCAATTGCCTTGAATTATGCTGATGACTTTCCTATGTTGCATCAAGACACATCCAAGACCAATCTGAGAAGTATCACAATAAATCAAAAAACCATCCGATCCTTTCGGTAAAGTCAAAATTGGGGCTTAAGTGAGTCTATCCTTCAACTCTTGGAAACTCTTCTCACAAGCTCCCGATCATAGGAATTTCACCTTCTTTAGAGTCAATGTTGACAAAGGCGAAGCAATAGTGGAAAACCCTTCCACAAACTTTCTATAGTAACCAGCCAAACCCAAGAAACTCCGTATATCTGAAGTGCACAAAGGTCTAGACCAATTCTTAACCACCTCAATTTTCTCAGGATCAACTTGAATACCTTCACCAGAGAAAATATGGCCAAGGAAAGAAACGGACCTCAACCAAAACTCATAATTACTAAACTTAGCATATAATCCATGATCCTTGAGAATTCACAACATAATCCTTAAATGCTTAACATGCTCATCCTCACCGCGTGAGTAAATCAAAATATCATCAATAAACACAATCACGAACATGTCAAGATAATTCTTAAAAATCCTACTCATCAAAGCCATGAACGCTGCCAGGGCATTTGTCAAACAAAAAGACATTACTAAAAATTCATAATGACAATACCGAGTTCAAAAAGCCATCTTTAGAATTTCATCATCCCTCACCCTTAATTAATGATAACCCAACTGAAGGTCAATCTTAGATACTTATTCTTTATTGTAACCTTATTCAATTGCCGATAGTCAATGCACATTCCGAGGAACCATCCTTCTTTTGAACAAACAACACCGGAGCACCCCATGGAGATATACTCAGTCTAATAAAACCCTTATCTAAGAAATCCTTCAATTGGCCCTTTAAATCATTAAGTTCTTCTGGGGTCATATGGTAAAGAGGAATATAGATAGGCTGCATATCTTTTAGTTTGTTGATGTATTAGGATTACAAATTAGTACTTGCTTTTGTTTGTTTAGTTTTGATGAAATATATTATATTTTACTAAATCAATAATACTATGCTTAATTATCATTTCTCATTATTATTATTATTGCTAAATATGTATAGTTAGTGTTTTCTTTTGTACCTTTTGTATTTTTTTCAGAAACATATTTTTTTTGAGTAAACTAAGTTATTTTTAGAATGACTTTATGGATCATTATAATTGTTGCTGAACAATAGGCCTTAATGAATGTAACTATTATCTACAATTAAGTTAGATTAAGTGGGAATAAAAATAGGCGCGAAAGTGTAGATTGAGCCATTTTGGGGATGAATTTGGTGGCCATTTTAATCATCGTTGTCGTTGCACAATAGTCGTTAAAATAGGTTATTTTTAGCATCAATTCAATTGGAATTAGGGGTAATTTAATTTGATGCCAAAAGATGGTTTGAGTAATTTTGGAAATGGATTTTGTGGCAATTATAATTGTCGCTTAACAATTATCATTAAAGCTTATAACTTTTAGCGGCAGTAAAAATTGTCTTTACCAACATTTGTCTGAATGGCCGCTAAAACCTTTAGCGACACCAACAACAATGGCAAAAGCCTAATGGCCGGTATATTGCCGCTAGATGCATTTTTAGTTGCCGCCAAAGGCCTTATTTGTAGTAGTGCCTTATCTAACAAATCCTTCAATTGGCCCTTTAATTCCTTAAGTTCTACCGGGGTCATATGGTAAAGAGGAATAGAGATAGGTTACATATCTCGGAGAAGGTCAATATCGAAGTCTATTTCCCTTTTGGGAGGAATATCAGGAAGATCATCAAGAAACACTTTCAGAAACTCATTTACAATCGGGACTGACTCAACACTAGGGTTTTAGAATCTATATCCCTTACCCTAACAAGATGACAAATGCAACACTCAGAAATTATTTTCCTAGCCTTTAGTCAAGATATGAATTGACCTATAAGAGCATAATTATCCCCTTCCCATGACATGATAGGTTCCTTCAGAACCTTGAATGTGACCAATCGGATCCTATAATCTATGGAAGCATAACATGAATAAAGCCAATCCATCCATAGAATAATATCAAAATATAACATATAAAGCTCTACAAGATCAACATGAGTGACTCTATGAAAAATAAAACTATTAAAATTTCTATAAACTCTTTTAGCAACAATATAATTACCAACGGGTGTAGAAACATAAAAGGGAGTAGAAATTATTTTGGGACCAATATCAAATCTCATGGCCACATAAGGAGTAACAAATGATAATGTAGCACCCAGATCAAGCAAAGCGTAAACATCAAAATGAAACACTTTCAATATACCAGTCACAACATCCGGAGAACCCTCATGATCCATTCGAGTTTGAAGCGCATAGAACCTATTCTGAAAAGGAACACCCAAACAGAACCACTAGACTGAGCTTCCCTACCATCCCTTCCCTTATTAGCAAGTGCCGGACAATCTCTCATCTTGTGACCACTCTTCCCACAATTAAAACAACCATCCGTACCAGCTAAGCATTTTCTTGAGTGACTCTTGCCACACATTTGGCAAGCAGGAATGGAAGATCCATTCCCACCATCTTTTTTAGGCTTAAGGTTAGACACCATATCTTTGTTAAACTTAGGAGCCGGAGAATTAGAAGAACCTTGACTAGAAAACCTTTGCTAGAACTTAGAAGGAGCATGTCGACCGGACTTAGAATGAGAAAAGTCACCATCACCGGTCCTTGCCCTCTTTGACTTCCTAGACTCCTCCTCTAGCTTTTCCTCTTAAATTTGTTGGGCATGTATCATTAAACGAAAGATATCCATCTCTTTGATCAACATGGCAGCACGACCTTTACCACCATTTTGGACACACTCGACACAAACTTGCTCATCCTTGTCCTAGATTTGACAATCATAGTCGGAGCATACTTAGCCAATTGAGTAAACTTCGAAGAATATTCTTTCACACTCATATTGCCTTGGCAAAGATTAATGAATTCAAGCACCTTTTCTTCTCTCATCTCAAGAGGAAAGAAACGATTAAATTTCTCCCAATCAAGAGGACCCACATTAATAACCCTCCCTTCCTTCCATTGTTTGAACCAAACTTGAGCAACACCCTTAAGTTGATAAGCGGCCAATTATGCCTTTTCCACCGGTGACACTCCCATAATCTCCACTATCTTATAGACTTCATCAACAAACTCTTGAGGATCCTCATCAACTTTCGACCTATGAAACTTTGGGGAATTTATCCTAGTGAAGTCCCATACCCTTATTGTCGCCATACCCACATTTGATTTCATGGGAGAAACAACTTTTCTATTAGCTTGGGCCTTCATAGCTTGATACAACACTTGGAAAGTGGCTTGAAATTTGGCATGAGTCACTTGCTTGGCTAAAGGGTCAACCAGAACTTAAGGACCATTGGGCTCTACATTGTCTCTCGCATTCGTTCTCACATAAGCTCTTAGGGGGGGCCATATCTTGAAAAGAATCGGATAAGAGTTAGGAGAAGAACCCTTATAGAGATAAACTCTACGGCAAGACTTTTAGAGTTTTGATAGAGGTGAAGTTTCCTAAACACTTTGTAGCCTCCTATTCATAAATGCAGCGCACTTAACACTTATGAACAAGACTCTACTCAACGCAGCTTGTTAGACATCCTAAGATCTTTTCTAAAACCTTGTGCTCTAAATACCAGGTTTGTCCTGACCCAAAGTACACCCTAGAAGTGACATGGCATATAGGACCCTGAGAGGTCCTACACAAGTCACTTGACATACATACAACACAATATAATAGACTAAAGTAGAATTTAAGTAGAAAGTCTCATATCACAAAAGAGTTTGACATAAAAGTAGAAGTCTAATCATAGTCTTGACAAGAAAATCAAGTACATCAAAAGAGTGGTTGGAAAGTAACCCATATACCACGTACAATATCTGAAAACTAATGACATACTAAAGCATCATAAATGTGACATGGTCTTCAGAATATGAGGACTCACTAGGTCTTCAACAATCAAACAATCAACTAGCCACGAGCGGGATGAGGAGAAGCATCATACTCTACATTATTAAATAATGTAGACACAAGTATGTATTAGTATATGGAATGTACTAAGTATGAGGGAAATGCATAAAAAATATGCTCATAAGAGGACATTTAAAACTTGATATTCATGACCAAGCTATAAAAATAGTAAAGCCTTCAAAGATAAATCATAAATCATGAACATGGTCAATGCATCTTTAAAACATAATGAAAGCTTTATAAAACCTTTAAAGTAACCTAGTTCATTTTGTGAGATGTTTACCGTTAATCGACATAGACCATGTGAGCTATAACAGGGAATCCAGTGTCTTACTCCCACACTGAAAAGAGATATCCTACTTGCCAAGGTAAGGACCATAGCTTCTAGCTAAGGTGGATCCACTATCTTAGTCACTTATGACTATTCTGGGGGGCATGTAGTTAGGGACAATGAGATCGCTACTAGAGAACCAACCTCTACTAACGGGAGAGCCTCTATCTCACTATCCTCTCGGTGCTAAGTAAAATCTCAATGGAATTAGTCATAAATATATTAATATCATTATACTTGGAAAGGAACAATTTAACTACCAATCCAACCATAAAGTCATTATAGAGTAGCTCCATTAAACCATGATTCAACATATGTGAGAAAACCTTTCACAACTATGATATCATACTATGTGAGAAAACTTTTTGAAATTCATGCATATGTGAGAAAACCTTTCACAATTCATGGATTCTTATCTCATAAGCATCATTAGTTCATAAAATATCATTTTCATAAGACATGCATATCTTTCATAAATCATAGTTTATAAGTGCATAGCTTTTATTCATAATGTCATCATGATAAACATGTACAATGCATGGGCCCATATGAAATTAATTGAAAATATGTAATGGAATCAAATAATTTATAGTAAGATTGAAATCATTACTAATTGAACCCATGGAGATTTGTGTGAAACCCTAGATAATTGGGTGAAATTTGACTTTTGGAGATTTAGATTTTCTTGGGACAATATGGATGAATGAAATCCATTGGTGAATACCCACATACCTTGATAACAAAGCTCCAAAATAAATAGAGAAAAAGGAGACTTGAAGCTTGAAAGCCTAGTTCTTCACTTTAAAGCTTGAGAAAAAATTGGGGAAGAGACTTGATAGTATTTGGAGGGACTTTTTTTTGAGAATGAGGGATTTAGACTAGGTTAAGTGAGTAAAAATGTTTATAGGGTAGTTATAGGTCCAAAACAATGTAGTATAGGATTAATTGGGTAGGAAAAGACCAGAACGCCCTTCATTAAAATTTTCATAAAGTGATTTACGAGTTGGACTTACGGTTTGTAGAACTTTCTACATTCCATACTGGTCAATCGTAGAACCACTTACTTGGGCCTAAAAATCCTTCCAACTTCCATGAGAACTTCATACGGTCTGTTGTTTGGTCTACAGTCCATAGATCCCATCCATAGAATCCAAGATTAAGTCTACAAATTTCACTAAGTTTGGATTGCCCCTACGAAACCCTTCTACAACTCGTAGTCCCTTCTATGGCTCGTCCTGATCAATTGTAGACCTAGTTACTGGGACTTGAATTTTTCCAAAACTCAACCTCTTTCCTACAAGTTCAATCTACAACCCATAGAAGCTTCTACTAACCGTAGACTGGTCTTGTAGGACACAATCAATAGCCAAAGCTTGAAGTCCTTTCCTTTTCCAATTTTTGAGGTGTCACATGAGCTGTATACATGTTGTACTATTGATTATCATTTTTTCTTGACCTTAGCCTTTGCTTAGGATGTTGATTGCCTTCTAATTGCTAATTGGGGCCATTTTTCCTTAGAAAATCTTCCGATGTTGGCTCGAACAGTTCTTGCTTCTGATAGACTGATGTATAAACTTGGATTGATAGTGTGAATCCTTAGCTCAATGAAAACTCTATCCTTATTAAATTTTCATCCATAATCTACTTGTTCTATGGCCCCCATGTTATTTTGTTGTAAATATGGGCCTTAGTTGGACTATTCATGATTGGGCTTTAGTTTGAGCTATGAGTGAGTAATTTGTGACTCTGAGGTTGAGTTTCAATCCATGGTCTCCCCTTATGTCAGTAAATGGATAATTATGGAATTTATGGAGTATTTTAACTAGGTTTGAGTCTTAACCATTCTTCTAGACTTGGTTCAAGCCTAGGCATGCCACTTAGTCAAGTTCGAGGCCTCGCAATCTATTAGCCATGGTTTGAGTCCTGGTGCATTACTATTATTTGGGTTCAAGTTTTGAAAGTATTTTCCTATTAGGTTCTTTGGGGTGCCTTACCTGCGGTTCGTGATTGGGTTTTGGGGTCTCCTATTCTTGAATGTATCTACTCTTAGCTAGGAATTACTTTTTCTCTTCTCCGTACTTTTCGAGCTTCTGGGGGTCCATTTGGTTTTATTGAGTATTATTCAAGAAAATTTTGGATTGCCTAGTATTCCACCAATTAGTAACCTAGGATTCCACACATCTATTAACTGCAAAAGAAATCTAGGTTATTTTCATTTCACTTGTGCACGAGAGTACCTTATGGGCTTACGGGGTCTAGTTAGGCTATAGTTCGGTACTTTACTTTATCTTTCCATTTTCTGTTGGATTATTGAAGCACATGGTTAGTATTATTGCTATTGTTCGTTTCTTTTGCCTACTTGTTACCATTTTTCCTCCTCTCTTTACATTATGTATTTACTATCCCAGCTTAGTTGGCCTATGACGCCTACGGGATACATGTTGTTTTGATACTCATGCTACACTCTGCATTTATTTTTCCTTGATGCAGATTTGAGCACCAGACGACAATGTTGATCTTGTGTATAGCAGTTGGGACATTCGGAGATTGAGGGTGAGCTGATGACGTTCTAGTTTGACTCATCTCTATTTGTATATAGTTTTGTCTAGTGTTTTATATTTGATAGAAGTCTATACTTATTTTGGAACTTGTACTCATTTTAGTAGCTTGGTACAATTGTCCACTAGGTCGTAGGACTAGATCTTGTATTATTGTATTTAGTTATGTTGTTATTTCCCTTCTGCTATTCATTTCCTTGTTATGTTATTATTTCCTTGATTGTTGGACTTCTACCCACTAGGACTATTACTTATCGTTTTGGGCTATGGGTTGGCTAACCTACTGGTGAGTTTTGGTAGGTGCCATCATAACTAATGACTTGATATTTTACCGACTCATTAGACTCTAATTTATGAATTATTTCCAAGTTCTAATGCTAATTGAAGGGGGTTTTAGGACCTAGTTCTTTTGGATGTAGGAACTCTTTGGAAAGGCAAGTAAGATGAATTTTGAGATGAAAAGCACTGAAGTATACTAGCGAAGGAACTATCATCCCGCAGGAAACAACATGTGACTTGCCAGCAAAACATTGCTTGAATGGAGCAAAGCTACCTCATTACTGGCGCTACAATCAGAATGGTACAATGATTGATCAGTGTTACACCACTCCAAGCACAAATTATCCTATGAGAATTGAAGGTTGAAGTGAAGAGGTGACTTGCACTCTACTTTCTATTATCGGCATTCCCCTGGTCCAGCCAAATCTGGAGGATGAAAGTTGAAGGAAAAAAATGCAATTATGGAAAATAGTACTTCCTTTGGAATGTTCCAAGGATAAAATAGGGATTATGCAAATATGTACCATTATCTTCTTCCCAATTAGGTATAAAGAAGAGAGATAAATTATTTTAAGAAATATTTATAGAGTCATAGTAAAGAACTTTCTAGCTTGTAGAGGAAGAAACATCAGATTTGGGTAAATCTAAGCTTGAAGTTCAAGTTTTGCTTATCAAATTAGCTTGGAATGGAAATTTCCTACATGAGTATTGTTTCTATTTCTAATTTTACGAGCAGCTAGACCCTTAATTAGGTGTAACATCTTGGAAGTGAAATAGGTAACTTGGAAATTTAAAAGTTTCAGAAAGTTGCTAGTGCAATGTTGTACGAGTGGAATGTATGAGCCATGCATGCTTCCATGAATCGTGGAATGCAACCATGGTTAATACTTGAAAATTTAGCATATCAGGATCTCCACGTACAAGCCAACAAGATGGCCAGTAGATGAGAGCATAGGCCGTGGTTGAGTCTCATCTATTGGATGTTTAGAAACTTATGATTTCAGTGCCTCAGTTTCTATGGAAAGGGTCTACGGGCCATGGAAAGGAATTTGGTATGTGGTTGATGGTCGTGGTCTAATCTTCTGAAAGTTGGGATTTTAATACTTTAAGACCACAAATGGATTGTACAATCCCTAAAGGCATGTACAGACTATAGGAGTAGTTCGTGGGTTCTGTCCAGCAATTTTACTACAGGGTCATTTGGGTCTTTTCCAACTCTTTAATTCCTTTACTATGTAATATTAAGCCTATTTTGATGACTTCAAAGTGTTCTTAGCCACCCTAACCTCCCCATTCACTCTCATTCTCTCAAAACCCCAAGTCTTCTTCTCCAAGTTTCTTCAAAAGCAATCAAGGATTCCTCAAGCTTCAAGTTTTCTTTCTAGATTCCAATCTAGGGTTTGATCAAGGTATGTGGGAACTTCATCAATAGATTCTTCTTCACTCATTGAGTCGCAAAGAATCCTCAAATTCTACTTTATGATTCTTGCCCAATTCTAGGGTTTTCATGATTCTCCTATGGGTTCAATTGATTTCAAGTTTATTCATCACGATTGATCTTATTATTCATGATTGGATCATATATCACTATTTTCGATGATAATTTTATGAACTCATACCATACAAGTATTTTATGATATGAATCAAGCTATGTTGATATGCATGCATTATGTTATGAAGTATTTTATGAATTAAGGATGCTTTCGAATAAAGTATCAATAAGTTTTTATGAAAATATGAGGCTTCTGATTGAAGTACCTCCCTTTATGAATAAACGACATGATTTAGATACTTCCGATTGAAGTACTTATTATTAAGAAAAGACTACCGTGATTTAGATGCTTTCAATTAAAGTGTCTCTTATGAGTATGTTATGAAATTATGATTTAACACAGCTATTCTTATGACTATGAGATTAGGTATGAATGATTCGGTATTACTAGATTCTTACCATTTCATTGATTCTGAATATGACTATGCATGTTTTCAGTTTAGAGGTTACTTAGCACTGAGTTGGACTAACAACAATTACCCAAGCCCCAGAACTACGTGCCCCCATAGGTTATGTCCCGATTGGACATTAGTTAGTGGATCCACCTAAGCTCATAATTATGGTCCTTACCTTTGCAAGTAGGACACTCTCTTTTCAGTGTGTGAGTAGTATAGCAAACTTCATGTTATAGCTCATATAGTTTTTGTCGGTTAACATATCTCCCATAAAGATTTATGATTTCCATAAAAGACTCATTTTATGACTATAATTATGATTTAAAGAAGAATGCATGACCTTGTACAATGTTTTATGAAATTATATGATCAGATTAGGTTATGTTTACTTGGTCATTGCATTATCATATTTTCAGACTCATCGTGTATCTTTCCCCATATTCAGTATATTTCAATTACTAATCGCATACATTCTTGTGCCTATATTGTTTTATCATATAGGTTCTGATGCACATCACTCTGGCCACAGTTAGTGTTGGATCTTGTCAGCTTTGTCTAGACTTGGTGAATCCTCATGGTTCGAGGGCATGCAACATATGTCTCTTTTAAGTCAGTCAGATTTACTTTAGTTTTCATATTGTTCAAGGGAGCTAGGAATTGTCCTTCTCACTCATTATGTAGTAGAGACTTATTGTCAGACATAATATTTCTGCGTTATTGTCTTTGTACCCAAATATCATATTTATATTGATTTTATCTTTTAAGTCTTATATTCCATGTATCTCTTTATTTTTAGTTAGGTTATTATCTCAGTGTCATGCTACGTCATGTAGTTAGTTAGAGTCTCTCGGGTAGTCTAGGGTTATGACAAACTTTGTATTCAGTGCATCATGTTCAAGTGACTTAAGGTGTCTAATAAGCCACATTTAGTAGAGTCTTGTTCATGAGTGTGAAGCACACTACATTTATAAATAGGAGGCTACGAGACGTTTAAGAAACTTTACTTCTTTCACTATTCTTAAGTTGTGTGATAGAGTTGAACTCTTTAAGGTTTCCTTCTAACTCTTGTTCTATGCATTTCAGAATGATGCCTCCAAGAAGAGCTCCAGTGAGATGGAACATGTATGTGGAACCAGAAGCTCCACAAGCTCCACTTGATCCTTTGGTTGAGTAAGTCACTCTTGTAGAGTTTAGGTCTACTTTCCAATTGCTTGCTCAAGCCATGACTGTTCAAGCCAACCATGAAGTTGTAGCTCCCGTGAACTCAAACATAGGTACGACAATGACTAGGGACCGAGACTTCACTAGGATGAATCCTCCAAAATTCCATGGTTCTAAGGTGGATGAAAATCCACAATAGTTTGTTGAGGGGATTCATAAGATTGTTGAGATTATGGGTTTCACCCCGGTGGAGAGTGTGGACCTAGCTGCTTACCAATTGAAAGGTATTGCTCAAATTTAGTTCAAGCAATGGAAGGGTTAAAGGGTTGTTGGATTGGGACAAGTTTGAAAGTGCTTTACTAGATCTATTCTTCCCTCTTGAGATTAGAGAGTCCAAGGTTCAAGAGTACATCAATCTAAAGCAAGATGAAATAAGTGTGATGGAGTAAACTTTGAAGTTCACTAAAATCTACAAGTATACTTTGACTACGGTGGCCGACTCTTCTCAGATATGGTTGTGAAAGAGTGTAGGTATACCATGTTGATCAAAGAGATGGATATTTCTAGGTTTATGACATTGAGAAAGAGAAGCTTAAGGAGAGTTCTAGGGAGATTAAGAGGGCTCAGACCGATAGTGTTGACTACTCTCATCAGAGATCAGGTGGTGGTGGTCTTTCATTAGTTCGGGCAAAGGATTCATGCCTGGCTCCATCCTCTGCTAGTGCTTCGGTGCCTAATTTCAACAACATAGGGTGAATAACCTTAAGTCTCAAAGTAGTGCTTCTAGTGGGAGTTCTTTCCCCACATGTCAAAAGTGTGAGAAGGGCCATTCAGGTGATTTCTTAGCCGATTTGGGTGCATGCTTTAGTTGTGGTATATCTTGTCATAGGTTGAGGGATTTCCCATCGATTGCTAGCAAGGGCTAAGATTGTCGTTTCTAAATTCACTCTACGTCTTTAGGTCTCCTTACTAAGTAGGGTACTTTATCTAGTTTTGGTGGCAGACTGTGTTAGAACATGTTTTATGGTCTTCAAAATCGAAATAACCAGGAGGTTTCCCTAGATGTGTTAACTGATATGTTATGAGTTTTTTAGTACAATGTTTATATCTTGTTAGATCCAGGAGCTCCATATTTATGTGACTCCTTATGCTACTAAGAAGTTTGATGTCATTCCCGAAATCTTATCAGAACCCTTCTTAGTCTCTATTCCATTAGGTGATTCAATTTTAGCTAAATGGGTTTTCAGAAATTGCCCGGTCTTAGTTTTTTAGAAAATCATCTCAGTTGATCTTGTAGAATTAGATATGCTTGACTTTAATGTTATTCTTGGTATGGACTGACTTCATGCTTGTTATACCTCTATTGACTGTAGAACCAAAGTTGCTAAGTTTCTATTTCCGAATGAACTAGTCATAGAGTGGAAGAGTAGTAATTCAGCCCTATGGGTCAGTTTATATCGTGCCTTAAGCCAGAAAGATGATTTCTAAGGGTTTCATCTATCTTCTAATTTAGGTTAGGGATACGAATTCTGAAGCCCCTACTCCTAAATCAATTTCTAAAAGTATTTCTCGATGATCTTCTCAGAGTTCCTCTAAAAAGGGAAATCAACTTTGGAATTGACTTTCTTCCAGATACCCAATCTATCTCTATTCCTCCTAATAAAATGGCTCCGATAGAACTTAAGGAGTTGAAAGATCAGTAAAAAGACCTTTTGAATAAGGGTTTCATTAGACCTAGTATTTCTCCATGGGGTGCTCCAGGTTTCTTTGTTTGGAAGAAGATGGTTCTCTTAGAATGTGCATTGATTATCAGCAATTGAACAAGGTCACAATCAAGAATAAGTATCCCATCCCAAGGATTGATGACTTATTTGATCAGCTTTAAGGTGCTAGTTTCTTTTCAAAGATCGACCTCAGGTTTGGCAATCATCAGCTTAAAATGAGAGAATGTGACATTTCAAAGATGAAGTTTATAATTTAGTATGGACACTATGAATTTGTAGTTACGTCTTTTATACTAACAAATGCTCCCGTAGCTTTTGTGGATTTGATGAATAGGGTGTTCAAGTAATACTTGGATATGTTCATTATTGTGTTCATTGATGACATCTTGATCTATTCTCAATGTGAGGATGAGTATGCTGATCATTTGAGGATTGTCTTGCAAGTTCTCAAGGATCATCGATTGTTTGCTAAGTTTGACAATTGTGACTTTTGCTTAAGGTCAGTTGCATTCCTTGGCCATATTGTCTTAGGAGAAGGTATTCAACTTGTTTCTAAGAAGATTGAGGTAGTTAAGAATTTTCCTAGACCTCTTTCTCCCTTAGTATTAGGAGTTTCTTAGGTTTATCTTGTTAATATAGAGGGTTTGTGGAAGGATTTTTCTCTATTGCCTCGCCTTTGACTACTTTGACTAAGAAGAAGATGAAATTTCAGTGGTCCGTAGCTTGTGAGAAGAGTTTTAAAAAGTTGAAGACTCGACTTACTTTAGTCCAGTTTTTACTTTACCGAAAGGTTCTGATAGTTTTGTTTTATATTGTGATTCCTCAAAGATTGGTCTTGGTTGTTGTTTGATGCAGCACAGTAAGGTGACATCTTATGCTTCTAGGCAACTCAAAGTTCATGAGAAGAATTACCCGACTCACGATTTAGAGTTGGCGGTGGTGGTTTTTGACTTTAAGATATGGAGAAACTATCTCTATGGTGTTCATGTGGATGTGTTCACCTATCATAAGAGTATTCAATACATGTTTAAACAAAAGGATTTGAATCTTCACCAAAAAGGTGGCTTGCATTATTGAAGGATTATGATATGAGTATTTTT
Source organism: Solanum appendiculatum (assembly GCA_018342035.1). Classification (NCBI taxonomy): domain Eukaryota; kingdom Viridiplantae; phylum Streptophyta; class Magnoliopsida; order Solanales; family Solanaceae; genus Solanum; species Solanum appendiculatum. Next base: position 44,615 of record JAGDQO010000316.1, read on the forward strand.
TTCCTATCCGAGTAAGGCGAATGTGGTTGCCGATGCTCTTAGTAGATTGTCCATGCATAGTGTTGCTCATATTGAGAATGAGAAAAAGGAGTTAGGTCATGATGTGCATGGATTAGCCCTTTTGTTTGATTAAGAGGATGGTGGTATCGCTATGAAAAATGGTTCAGAATTGTTTCTGGTGTCAAAAGTTAAGGCAAAGCAAGAAAATGATCCAACATTGGTTGACTTGAAGAAAGTGGTTTTCAAAAATGTTGTTGAGGCTTTCCCCATGGGAGAGATGGTGTGTTTCATTACCAAGGTCGTTTGTGTGTCTTGAATATTGATTAATTGAGGCAACACGTTTTATTTGAATCTCATAGTTCTCAGTATTCTATTCACATGAGAGCCACTAAGATGTACCATGATCTACGAGAAGTCTATTGGTGGAATGGAATGAAGAAGGATATTGCAAAATTCATGGCTAAGTGTCCAAATTGCTAACAAGTGAAAGTTTAGCATCAGAAATCAGAAGGTATGACTCATTATATTAGCATTCCTACTTGAAAGTGGGAAAATTAGAATATGGGCTTTATTATGGGTTTACCCTGGACTCATTGATAGCAAGATTCTATTTGGGTTGTTGTAGATTGAATGACTAAGTCAGTGCATTTTATTCCCATGAAGACCTTCTATTGAGCCAAAGATTATGCTAAGATGTATATTAGAGAGATGGTTAAGTTGTAGGGAGTTCCTTTATCCATCATTTTAGATAGAGGTACTCAGTTCACTTCTTAGTTTGGGAGATCATTTCAGAATGGACTTGGTACTCATATTAAGCATAGCACAACTTTTCACCCGCAGATCGATGATCAGGCTAAGTAGAATATTCAGACCTTGGAGGATATGTTAACAGGTTGTGTGATTGACTTTAAATGTAATTGGGATGATCATTTGCCTATGATTGAGTTTTCTTATAATAATAGTTATCACTCGAGTATTCAAATGGGTCCGTTTAAGGCTCTCCATAGTAGGAGGTGTAGGTCTCCTGTTGGTTGGTTTGAAGTTGGTGGGGTCACTTTGATAGGATCCAAGTTATTTCATGAGGTGATGGAGAAATTTGACTTATAAGAAATAGATTGAAAATGACTCAGAGTCGACATAAAACTTATGCGGGTGGTAGAAAAAGAGAGCTTGAATTCACCGTTGATGATTGGGTTTACCTCAAAATCTCACCCATGAAGGGTATGATGAGATTTTGAAAGAAAGGGAATCTCAATCCCTGCTATGTAGGCCCATATCGGATGTTGAGGCATTTCAGTAATATGGCTTATGAGTTGGATTTTCCTTTAGATTTGGAATCGGTGCATATGGTGTTTCATGTTTCCTTGTTGAAGAAATGCATTAATGATCCTACTTTAGTTGTGCTATTAGAGAGTGTTGGTGTGAAGGAATGTCTCTTTTACGAAGAGATTCCTATTGAGATTCTAAACCGTCAGGTTTGTAAGTTGAGAAATAAAGAAGTTGCTTCCGTGAAAGTTCTTTGAAGGAATTAGTTAGCTGAGTGTCATGACCCGCCACTTTGCCATTAAAATAAGGCATGAATATAAGGAGGGAAGAAACTAGAGTTGTGTAGAGGTTTGTGAAAGACTCTAGAATTCCCTAGATATTTTCTTAGAATTCTTACATTGGAAGAAGAATAGTCCTTAGTGGAATATTCTAGAGAAATATAGAGATTTTCTAGGGAAGGTTATAGAATTAAATGGAAAGTCCTTGGAATGTTTTAGAGTTGTAGAGAATTCTATAATAGGGACTAAATTGTAAATACTTAGGGACTTGTGTAGTAATTTTTATTTGCACTTTAGCCCCTAGGTTGTAGTATAAATAGAAGGGGCATTCATTTGTAGCAATCGAAGCAAGTGTAAGCAATCTTCCAGAATCAATACAAAAGCCTTCTGTAAAAAGCTCTCTTAGTCTTTCTTTCTCATTCTCTTGGCGATCTAAGTCTTAAAGGGCTTACTTGAGCTTACAAGATCGTGAAAGATTCGTGAGTAAGTTGTCAAGTGCCACACAGAGTGCTAGAAGAAGTCTAAGTCTGTGACAACGTGGTATCAGAGAAAATGTTTGATACTAAGAGAATGGCCAACCAAGGAGACGTAAACGCTGCTAGCACCACCAACGTTAGGCTGGATGGTGGAAAAAAGAACCGCAAGGGTAAGAAGCACCACAAGAGTAGCAAGGAAATGATGCTTGACCCTACACCAAGTGAGGCGCTAACATCTCTCCCACCTTCGACCACTGAAGAAAGTGACGATGAACATGGTGAGGAGGCCATCAACATCACACCTGGAGAAGAGTGGATCTCAAGGGTGGAGGTGGCAAGGCAAGCCGTGGAGATCTTAGGCAAATGCTTGAACGAGGTCGATGGCAAGTTCTAAACTCCAGAGGACTTCACCCTTAAGGAGAATGAAAACATCCGCAAGGAGTTGGAGGGCCACCAACATACCGAGTTTGAGATGAAAGAGGCCATCACTTCCTTGGAGTGTCGACTTAGGGAGGGACTAAGAACGATCGAGACCATGAAGGCTGAGATGAAAGAACTCAAGAAGGACGTGGAAGTTGGAGGGCCATCGTCGTTCAACTGAGATAAGGAGGCCAAGGTCGAGGCTCCCAAGCCACCTATGTTTAAAGGCGTCCGTGATGCGCAGGAGGTAGAGAATTTCCTGTGAAATTTGGAGAATTACTTCAAGTGCAACAGAGTGAAGAGTGATGAGAACAAGATCAACACTATGGTGTTGTACCTCTCAGAGATGGCCATGCTATGGTGGAGGCATAAGAGTTGGAAATAGGGAAGGGGCTTTGCACCATCAACACTTGGGAGCAATTCCGAGTGGAGTTCAAGAAGGCATTCTTCCCTAAAAACGTCATATATGAGGCCAAATGCAAGTTCAGGGAGCTGAAGCAGACGGGTAGTATACGTGCATACATGAAGGAGTTCACCACCCTCACGCTTCAGATCCCTAACCTCACAGATGAAGATATGTTGTTCCACTTCATGGATGGGCTACAAAATTGGGCCAGAACAGAGTTGGAGCACCGACAGGTCAGGACTATTGATGAAGCCATCACGCAGGCCAAAGCTTTGGTAGACTTTAGGTATGACAAGCCTGACGGAGCCAGAGGAGAGGAGATAAGAGGTAGATATGACCAAGATGGGGGAGATCGTGGCAAAGGCAAGGAGCAACAGTCACATCCCAAGAATCATGAGACCTATAAGTCCGATGGCAAGAAGTTTGGACGTTAAAGGGATGCTGAGAGAAAGGCAGAGTCTACAAAGAGAAATGATTGCGACATATGCGGTGGGCTGCATAGCTATGCAAGGTGCCCTGAACTGAAGAGCCTTGGTGCTATCCTGTGAGAGCGGAGGGAGAATGATGTATAGGAGCAAGAATAAAGTGCAGAGATGATGCAGTTGGGCTTAATAGGACTATGCAGAGCCATCATGAATCAGCTAGGGAAGCCGAGAGAATACGGCGCGTAGTATGTCAACATCACGATTAATGGAAGACTTGTTCGTGCTATGGTCGACATGGGTGCAGAGACCAACATCTTGACCAAGACAATAGCAACAAAGTTGGGGCTGAGTTACAGTCCAACTAACGCCCATCTTAGGATGGTCAATGCCTTACCGACTCCCGTGTGCGGAGTCGTGCATGAAGTGAGCATCATGCTAGGCGAGTGGCAAGGTAAAACCAACTTCACTGTCACTCCTTTAGATCTCTTTGACATAATTCTTGGGCAAGAGTTCTTCCAGAAGTGTCATGTGGTGATCGATCCTCACCTCCAATGACTCTTGGTCATGGAGCAAGAAGGGTCATGTATGGTGCCCCTAGTTAAGGTACCAACGATGGAAGAACAAGTTCGACTAATGGCCATGCAGCTCGTAAGAGTCCTTAAGAAGAAGGATTCGACATTCATAGCCACTAATGCGAGTGTGATGAAAGACAATTGCGTAAAATGGACTTCGCCACCATATATAGGGAAAGTTCCGCAAGAGGACAAGGACGTGATGTCCTAGGACCTACACAAAGGCATTGGCCGAGTCAATGAACTGATGGTTGCACATACGAGAAGACAAGACTTGATTGTTCATGCAGCAGTAATGTGATGCAGTCGTCGCATCATCAGGTGGAAAAGAGTGTCATGACCCGCCACTTTGCCATTAAAATAATGCACGAATATAAGGTGGGAAGAAACTAGAGTTGTGTAGATGTTTGTGGAAGACTCTTGAAATCCTTAGATATTTTTTTGGAAGGCTTACATTAGAAGAAGAATAGTCCTTAGTTGAATATTCTAGAGAACTATGAAGATTTTCTAGGGAAGGTTATAGAATTAAATGGAAAGTCCTTGGAATGTTCTAGAGTTGTAGAGAATTCTAGAATACGGACTAAATTGTAAATACTTAGGGGCTTGAGTAGTTATTTTTATTTGTACTTTAGCCCCTACGTTGTAGTATAAATAGATGGGGTATTCATTTGTAGCAATCGAAGAAAGTGTAAGCAATCTTCCACAAGCAATACAAAAGCCTTCCTTAAAAAGCTCTCTTAGTCTTTCTTTCTCATTCTCTTAGCGATCTAAGTCTTAAAGGGCTTACTTGAGCTTACAAAATTGTGAAAGATTTGTGAGTAAGTTGTCAAGTGCCGCACGGAGTGCTAGAAGAAGTCTAAATCCGTGACATGAGGGTGCTACTTAGGAGGCTGAAGCCAATATGATGTCCAAGTACCTCCATCTCTTTCCCTCTGATTCACTTTCAGTTTGAGGTATTAGCTCCTCCTATTTACTCTTTGGATTCATGCATTTTAGCTATTCTCATGTTTCCCTATGCATGCATGTTAATTAAATTAGTTTTGAACTTCATGTTTTAGCCAGAGTCGATTACTCCTCATGTTTTATGAATATTATGTATGTTGCATTCATGTTGGGATATTATGTCTATTCCCTACTCTTTTCATACTTGGTTGAGTCCTATTCGAGGATGAATGTTCCCAAGGGGGAGATATAGTAACACCTCAGATGTTAAATAGGTAACTTGGAAATTTAAAATTCTCAAAAAGTTGCTTGTGCAGTGTTGTGCGAGTAGAATGTGCGAGCTGTTCATGGTTCCACGGATCGCTTAATCCAGCCATGGTTAAGAATTGAAAATTTAGTGTCTCAGGATCTCAATGTATGAGCCAACAGATGGCTCGTAGATGAGAGCACGGACCGTGGTTAAGTTTCGTGGATTCGATCACTAGAAATTTTTTATTTTAGTGCCTCGGGTTCTATGAAAGGGGTCTATGTGTTGTGGATAAGGATACAGTTCATGGTTGATGGATGTGGTCCAGTCTTTTAAAAGTTGGGATTTCAATATGAGTTTAGGAGAGATGATGAGCAGGTTAGTGTTGAAGCCTTTGTTAAGCTACTGGACATAGAGGAGTCGATACTGCATGGTACGTTGGAGAGATCTCATCTGGAGACCTCCATGATTAGAACTAATGGGGTTTGTCCTTCAGACTCTACTATTCCTCCTCTCGATGCGCCCAGCACTGATGCCTCGATTGATGCTACACTGCTGCCTCCACCTTCAGATATGCCGGGTATTGATGCCCAAGTTGATGCTACTCCTTCCAAGCCCCAGGATCAAAGTTCTTCACAAGCATACTTGAAATCAATGAATGGATAGTACGGTCCATAAAGGCATGTACAAACCGTAGGATTGGTTCGTGGGTTTTGTCCAACAGTTTCACTTCAGGGTCATTTGGGTCTTTATTTTACTCTTTTAATCCTTATACTATGTCATTTTAAGCCTATTTTGAAGATTTCAAAGTGTTCCTAATCACCCTAACCTCCCCCATTCACTCTTATTCTCTCAAAACCCAAAGTTTTTTTCTCAAAGTTTCTCCTAAGGTAATCAAGGATTCCTCAAGCTTCAATTCCCCATTTCCATATTTCAATCTAGTGTTTGATCAAGGTATGTGGGAACTTCATGAATGAGTTTTTCTTCACCCATTGAGTCCCAAAGAAGCTTCAAATTCTACTTTATGATTCTTGCCCAATTCTAGGGTTTTGATGATTCTCGTATGGGTTCAATTGATTTCAAGTTTATTCATCATGGTTGATCTTATTATGCATGATTTGATTATATATCACTATTTTCAATGATACTTTCATGAACCCATACCATACATGTATTTTATGATATGATTCAAGCTATGTTGATATGCATGCATTCTGTTGAAGTATTTTATGAATCAAGGATGCTTTTGAATAAATTATTAAACAGTTTTTATAAAAATATAGGGCTTCCGATTAAAGTACCTCCCTTTATGAATGAACAATATGATTTAGATACTTCCGATTGAAGTACTTATTATTATGAAAAGACTACCGTGATTTAAATGCTTTCGATTAAAGTTTCTCTTATGAGTATATTATGAAATCATAATTTAAAGGAGTTATTCTTTTGAGTATGAAATTATGTATGAATGATTCAGTATTACTAGATTCTTGCCATTTCAAATATTATGAATATGGTTATGCATGTTTTAATTAGGAGATTACTTAGCACGTGTCCCCGTAGGTTGTGTCCCAATTTAACATTAGCTAGTGGATCTATAATACCCCAGATTCAAGGGTGGAAATGTTTTGAATTTTTCTGGATTCAGGTACCAGTGACAGAGGCCACCTACGAACCGTAGAAGGATTGACGGACCATAGGTGGGAACTGTAGTTGACCCACTAGAAATCTGTAAGATATCAAGTTTCAGAACCCCAACGACGACCTTCCATGATGGCCCATCATCCAATGAACGAGTCGTAGATAGGTCTCGTAGGTCTCCTCCAGACTTAGTCAAATTCTTAAACCATAAGTCCTGACCTATGGTGGCAGTGTGCGGCCCGTCGATTGACCCACGGGCCGTACATTGGTCCCATCATTGCAGGGTCCAAAATTGTAGTCTCTGAACCTACCTACGGAAGGACAGTATAGGTCGTAGGTAGGGGCCTGACAGTTATTTTAAAAGGGTCTTTTGGTCTTTTCACCCAATGACTTATTTACTACTCTTAAGTAGGTTCCCCTCTTTCCCTAACAGTATATAGGTCTATTTAATCCTAAAATCTACCCTTTCCAATCCCTTTACAAAATTCCCCAAATCCTCCTCTCTCAAATATTTCTCTCTCTAGAAGATAGAAGAAGAAGAAGGAGAAGGCAGCCTAGGGTTCAAGAAATCATGCTTTCTTCATCAAATTGCTCAAGGAATTGAGACCCTAATGTATGATAGTGTTCATCCATGGAGCCCTTTCCTCCATGGAATCCCTAAATTCTCCAATTTTCATGTTAGAAGTTCTCAATTGACTTAGGGGTTTTCTTCCATGCTATGGGTTCTTTGTAATGTTGATTTAATTGATTCATTTATGAATGATGAAGCATGAATTGAGATGAATTTCATGAAATTAGATGAATCCCATGAACCCATGCCATTTCCCCCAATTTCAAAATTATGCTTGTTGGCGGGGTTGAATTATGAAGTGATGAATTATGTGAAATCTCTATGATCCATGCATGAATTATGATTCCTAAGATAAGACTTTTCATGAATGAGATTATGAATGACCTAATGATGGTTTTATGAAATCAAGCATGTTCAATCAAAAACTATGATTTTCCTCTATTATGTGGGTTCCTTCAATTATGGTCAGATGGACGTGTCTATGGCTTTCTAAGCATGAGTTGCATTGAATTGCATGAATTAAGAGAAATTCTCATGAAGCTATGTGAACCCTATGATTTGCAAATTATGAGCATGATGACCTATGTAAAGATGAAGGTCATGAAATTATGCATGTCTCATAGGAAGTTAATGATGAATTAAGGGTGCTTTGAGATTGAAGCATCAAAGTTTATGATATGTTGATGTTATGGTTGAGTTGTGAAAGGGTTTCTCATGTAAAACTCCCACTATGAATTAGTAACGAACAAGAGGCGATTACCCATGTTCTTAAGGAGTTATTCTAATGAAGGGACAAGAGGCGATCACCCATGTTCCCTAATGTAGACAAGAGGCGACTACCCATGTCTACTAATAATGAACTTATGACTAATGATAACAAGAGGTGACTACTCATATCTACTTATGACAATTGAACTATGTCTAATCCGTGGAAATTATGCTTAGAACCTAGTGGACAAGTGTCGATTACCCATGCCCCATAAACTATGTGCCACCATAGGATGATGGTCTATGATAGACACTAGCTAGTGGATCAACGTAAGCTATATGTTAAGTAAAGGGTCTTACCTTTCAAGTAGGTTAGCCCTATCGATGTGGGGTTATACGTTGGATTCCATGTTGATAGCTCACATGGTCTTATATGTCGGTTAAGGGTATTCTCCACAACTATTGAACAAAAGTGTTGTTATGATGTTTCTCAAGTGAAGTAAATATGTTAAGCTTGCTTTGACCAATATTTATGTTTTATGTTTTTTAACCCTTATCATGTGTAGTTTGGTCATTGCATGTTATGAAAATGTCCCATTTTAACTTGTTTTAAATGATTTTGTGCATTGCTATCATACTTGGTACTTGATTGTACTAACGCATACTCTTGCCTAAATTGACTTGTTGATGTAGGGCGTGGCGATTCTCCATCCACTCGTGGCTAGAACTTAGTAGAAGAATTGTGAAGACTTGGTGAGTCGTCATCCATTCCAGGACATAGCCTAGTTGTTTCTTACTTTTATGTTTTGTTCATTTTGGCATTGTATTGGGTTACGTCCCAAACCTTATTTCTCTTTCTTGTGTTAGATTGTCTTTGAGACATGAGATGTAGACTTCCGCTATTTTCCTTAAAAGCTTTGATATGACATTCTCTTTTGAACTCTTAATCTCTATGATCTTGTAAGCCTGTATGCTAAGTGGCTTGTATGAGGTCTTTCGGGGTCTTGTACGCTATGTCACATCTAGGGGGTACCTTGGGTTGTGACAGGATCCACCTAAGCTTATGATTATGGTCCTTACCTTGGCAAGTAGGACACTTTCTTTTCAGGGTGGGAGTAGTACACTGAACTCCATGTTATAGCTCACATGATTTATGTCGGTTAATGGTATTTTCCACAAAGCTTTATGATTTTCAAAAAAGACTTGTGTTATGATTATGATTATGATTTAAAGAAGAATGCATGAACTTGTACTATGTTTTATGAAATTATATGATCAGATTATGTTATATTTACTTGGTCATCGCCTTATCATGTTTTCACACTCATCATGCCTCTTTCCCTTTATTTAGTACATTTCGAGTACTGACCGCATACAACTCTTGTGCCTATATTATTTTATAATATAGGCTCTAATGCACATTACTCCGACCGCGGTTAGTATTGGATCTTATCATCTTTGACTAGACTTGGTGAGTCCTCATGTTTTGAAGGCATGCCACATATGTTTCTTTTATGTCATTCAGATTTACTTCAATTTTCAGATTGTTCAAGTGAGCTAGGGCTTGTCCTAGTCACTCATTACGTAGTAGAAGCTTATTGTCAAACATAGTATTTCCGCATTATGATCTTGTACCTAGATATCATATTTATGTTGAGTTTATCTTTTGAGACTTATATTCCATGTATCTCTTTATTTTTAGTAATGCTATTATCTTAGTGTCATGCTACACCATGTGGTTCGCTTAGAGTCTCTCGGGATTCTAAGTACCATGTCTCATCCAGGGGCTGGTCTTGGGTCGTGACACTAGGGGTGTGTGTGCTAGATGGGGGTGTAAAATCCTGAATGTGTATTGATTAATCGGCTCTAATATTTATTATATGACATAGATCTATTGTTTTCTTGAAGTTTTAATCTAAAATAAGTGGTTGCAAACATTGATTGAGTTCTCTAACACCGTTTTGGCTTGGGAAAGCAAAGTAGCGATTGGAGTTTCAACTCGAATTGGCAAAGATTAATCAAAACAACATTTATTGATACATGGATAGTACTTGGTCTAGGCTAGACTTTGATATTCTCTCGAACTATCAAGCGTATGTCCCTTAGATTCTTCCGAACTCCAAGACCTTTTCAAACAAGAGACCAAACATTGCTTGAGTTGATAGACTATCCTTAGCTCATATCATTAAATGTAAAATCACTCGAATTATCCCATCTCTAGATCAAACCCATAGAGTAATTTCATCAAGTCCTCACTATTGGGTCTTAGCCAACTCTATTTTGCTTTCCCAAGCCAAAGCTATGTTAGAGAGCTCAATCAATGTTTGCAACCACTGATTTTAGATTAAAACTTAGAGACAACAATAGATCCACGCAATCAATATTAGAGTTGATTAATCAATACCAATTCAAGGTATTACAACCCCGTTTATTACACACACCCATAAAAGAAGAAATAAAGACAATACCTATGTAGAAAATCTCAATTCCAAGATAATTTGATAATCAAAACTTGGTTTCCAAGCTTCGATTGACACAAATATGAGGTTTCTTCCTCTACAAGATAAGAAATTCTTCACTATTACTCTATCAATATTTCATACAATAATTGGGACAAAACACTTTTAGCGCAATTTTGGGACAATCTTTCTTTTAAAAAATAATATTAAAGCATCTCAATTCAATGGTATCAACCTTCTTAGTTTTCCCAAATATTCACTTGAATATGTCGCATTCATGCAGCTTAATTGAAATCAAGACAGCACAATGCTTTTGAAGGATGCTATAATGACCTTCAGGTCATTTCTGTGTTTATGCCTCCTGTTTATCGTTTTGAGCTTTCTTATAGTGACTCCAAGTAATTTATGACTTATTGGGACAGACAGTTCGGTCACCTGGTCGTTTGTTCAGTTTTTATGAAAGTATGTGTTTTGGGAGTTTTTGAACCTTGAACGGACAATTTTGATCAGAAGTTCACGAAGATGACCTCGGAGTCCATTTCTGATGATTCCATCAGCTCTAGAAGGTTCATTTTAGGCTAGTAGAATTGTCAGCATGACTTTCGACGCTTTCAGTGTGAGTCTGTGTGATTTGGCATTTTAACTTTTAAGTTGAAGCCTAAGTTTGACTTTGGTCAACATTCTAAGTAAACGAGCTCAGATGAGAATTCTGTCATTGTAATTGGCTCCGAAATGATGAGTTTATTCTAGAATGACCCTTCGTTTAGGTCTCGAGTCTTTCGGGCTAATTCCGAGGCCCTTTGTGGAATTAGGCTTAAAATGGAAATTAGGTGTGGGACCCACTTTTTATCAAAAAGACCTCGGAAGGGAATTTTGATGTTTTTGTTGAGTCCAGAGTGCCATTTCCAATGGGGTAGCATAGTTCATTTACGTGCACGGGGTTCCGAACGTGTCCGGAGCACCCCTTCGAAGTTTTGGAGGCCAAGCCATTTGCCATCAGCTGAGGCATCGCGGTCGCGACGGCTGGCCTCAAGGTTGTGAAGAGCTAGCACCCTGGTCCTCACGTTCGCACACGGTCGACCGCGATCGTGGCCGGCCACCGACCAACCTCCTTATTTAGCCCCTAGTCGCAACCAGCCTTGGCTATAAATATTAAAATTGTGATTTCTCCCTCGTTTATCTCCAATTTTGGTGATTCAAAGTTCCACGTGGTTGTTGTTGTCGGGGATACGTTGTGGAGTGATTGGATTGTGTTAGTGGCACTTCGTTTGAGGTGAATTTTGCTGGTAAGCTACTGCCTCGTCTCTTTTAATTTGGGTTTTCATTGTATCGTTGTGTTAGATGATTTTCGAACCTCGAATTGTGTTCTTTTTTAGGACATAAGTTCAAGGCAAAGATTAGGAGCTTTTGACGGAGTCAATTTCAGAATATCTAGCATGGATCCCACGATTCCCATTTGACTCTAAAAATTGGTCCGTCTCCATTTTGGGTGATTTTTGTGTCTAAACGACCGTATTAACATTGTGATCCTGATCTTGATAGAGTGGCAGCGCTTAAAGTCCGTTCAGGAGGGAAAATCTCTAGCCTTGTGATTTGGAGTGCGTATGGTCGGCCTACAGGTAGGCTACGACTTCCTTTCTATTTATATTGAGCAAGCATGTGTAAATTCATTATGATGAGTATGAATTGGGGGCGGGTACCTAGTTATTCCTTCTTTTCTTGCTAGAGACCATGATCTAGGGTTGATTAATATTGTTTCGAGGGTAGTACCATGCTGATAGAGGGTTGTATGTGTGTTGTAGCATGCTATGTGATTTACTTGTTTGGTTACTTGTTCTTGGAGCATGTTTTGGACTTCGTCTAGGATAGACTATTGTTGCCTTTGACTCATGCACCTTGTGACTATGGTATGTCTCCGACGTTATTTTGGATGAACTAGGTCCTTGTAGACTAGAATAGAAAACTTGGGTCTGATAGTATAAGCCTTAGCTTAGGCATTTGCGCTACTTGTTACCCTTTCTGTCTCCTCTCCCTATTTCTGTGGCTCTGATGCGTTACAGAGATTGTGTGATTTAAAGAGATAGGAGTGCTTCTAGATTAGAGACTTTTGTGATATTTTTGAGGGTGGACATCGATCCACAATGGCTTGGATCGTACTTGAGATTCTCTGCAGAGTCGATACACCCCCGAGCAGTCTTGCTAGCTGGGCGGCTGATGCCCCTGGGAGTGGGTTGGCTGGTTGGATGGCCTGGATATCTGAGATCGTCTATGGAGTTGACACGCCCCCAAGGCACTCTTGCTAGCTAGGCGGCTGACGCCCGTGGGAGTGGATGGCTGGGTGGCCTGGGTTTATAGTCACTCTTGCTAGTGGGGCTGGGAGTTGACTAGTTGAGTTGGTTGTCACTCTTGCTAGCTGGGCTGGGAGTTCAGTGGTTGAGTTGATTGTCACTCTTGCTAGTGGGGCTAGGAGTTGACTGGAGCTGAGATGGGAGTTGACTGGTTCTTGGATTCGGATCTGGATTACTCTTTGTCTTGTAAACTTAGCTATTTTGTGTACCTATCGGGCTTATGGGGTCCGTTTAAGTTTTATTTAACTTGCACACGAGTGTATCCTCTGGGCTTATGGGGGTCCAGTTAGGTTTAGTTCAGCTGTACTTAGATTTACATTTGGTATACTCGTGTGCCTTCTTTTTATATCCACTTTAGCCTCTGTTAGTGTCTAGATTCTATCTTATTCGACTTTCTTTTCATGATACAGGTCCTAGTACCAACTACCAGCAGTGATCGTTCGTGCCGTCTTTTGCAGCTTGTGGATATCGGAGACGAGGGTGAGCACTTGGCATCCTGTACCAGTATGTCTCCTTCTGTTCATATGTTAGCTTGTCTTTTGCCTTTGAGATGTCTTGTCATGGTCCACTTTTGGGACTTGTATTTATTTTTGTTAGACAGCTCTGTACTCGTGAATTCCATGTTAATTAGGATATCTATTGTATATAGTTTTAGGTTGCTTTCCGTTTCTGTGTTTTCTTATTATTAGCATTGTTTTCTGTTTGATTCTACCCTTGTACTCACTACTTGTTGTTTTGAGTACGGGCTGACTTACCTACTGATAGGTTTTAGTAGGTACCACCATGACTCGCGGAGTCAGGTCATGACAAGTTGGTATTAGAGCCCCAGGTTCACCGGCCTCACATGTACAGAGCTAATATCTAATAGAGTCCTACGTATTAGTGTGGAGATGCCTGTGACCTATCTCTGGGAGGCTATAAGGTGTCTTTAGGAATTTCTCTTTTTTGTATCGCTTTCATCCAGCCTGTGTGTTATTGGTTTCTGGAAATCTCACTTGGTTCACTCTTTTTGCAGGATGGCTCTTACGCGTTGTGAGGTGGATCGAGGTAGGGGTCGACCTCCCTTGCTAGGTAGGGGTGCAGCACCACCTTAGTCAGAGAGCAGGGTCCGGAGCCAATAGTGGATCCTCTAGCAGCCCATGTTCTAGAGCAGCCGGTGGGGCCATGATCACCTCAGCCACCACCCGAACAAACTATGGCTCCAAAGCTCCAAACAGCCATGACTCAACTTTTGACAGTGCTTGGGGGTAAGTAGCAGGCCCCAGGACCAGGACTAGCACCAGTACAACACCATTGCCAGTACCAACACCAGGTCAGAAGGATCAGACTGCAGTTGAGGCACCTCGCGCCCAAGTACCACCTGGGGGTGCCCAACCTGATGTCACACCCCTTTTTCGACTGCGAAAAAGGTTTTTCCAATTTAAGTGACGGTATTGATTAGGAATTATTTTTATTTTTCAGAGTCGCCACTTGGAATTGAGTTATGGTGTTCCAAGTCACCTTTTCATTTTAATCTCTAATCAAAAGGAAATGACTCTTTATTTTGGTCTGCGAACTAGATATTCGGGTAAGGATTTTGTTGACCGAGGGAAAGGTATTAGGCATCCCTCGAGTCCCATGGTTCTAGCATGGTCGCTTTTATCAACTTATACTTGACTTAAATTATTTTTTGAATAAATTATTACTAGTCATGACTTGTTCGCATTATTTATTTGTTGAACTTTTATTTGGTCTCCACCTAGATGCGTACCCGCATTCTTGGTCTTGACATTTACAGACATAACTATCTTCTATGCGTGAGTGCATCACACCTAATAATTTTCATCTACATGTCTGGTTGATTAATGAAGGTTACTTATTGAAAACAATTTGGTCAAGGTGCATAACCACATCCTTGAATATATATATATTTTTTATTTTATTTTTAATTTTATTTTAAAGTGTTTCAAAAAAAGATGTGTAACACATTCTTAATTAAAACTATTTGTTAAAATGTGTCAATGCTCGTCTAACGTATATAAGAACATTAAATCTATCATAATATTATATGTCAAAGTTAAACAAACATAGAATTTGAATAACTTCATAACATTGGAATCACTTCTTATATAATTATGAAATCAAAACAATACAATGAAGATCAAGTGTTACCGTTTGTGAAAATTAATTCACGAGAAGAAAAGACCACAAATCAAGAATCACGAACTCGAAACCACGAAAGCAAACCTCGAACTCAACATGTGTTTTCTCTAGTTGTGCATGTTGTATGTTTGGGTGTGTTGTTGGAAGGAAGAAAATGTTTTGGGGTCGGTTGGTTTTTTGGATTGATGTATAGTAATGTACGTGTGTATGGTAGGTATATGAGTGGATGGTACTTTGTAGTTTTTTAGTCCGTGTAGGTGTAGTTGTTTTGTATTTGGATGTATGGTTATGATGCTGTATATTTCTCTTTCCTCTTTTTTTTTGCTGTACGTTTGTGTGTGTAGTAGTATAGAATTTTTTATTTTTTTTCTTTTTGTTTGTAGATGGTGTAAGAAATGTTTCTTTTGATTATTGGTAATCTGAGGGTCTGTATTTTGGTATGTGTGTAGTAGTATATGTAGGATAGAGGTGGGTGTGTTGTTGTCGGATAGAGGTGGGTGTGTTGTTGTCGGATAGAGGTGGGTGTTTTTTAGCGGGGTAATGGGAGAGTAAATGGATAGTGTAGGTATAGTGGGGTAGTTTAATTAGGATTAATTATTCTTTTTTTAAGAAATAAATGAAATATATATAAAAATTATAATAATAGAAATATTAGCTAACTATTTTGAATTAATAAAAATCAAATAGCTAGTCTAAAAATATAATTAAAAAATACTAGCTTATTTATTAAAACTTAAATTAAAACAAAACATATATTTTTTGTAGTTTTCAAATCTTTTAAAATAAACGTACTAAAATACGATGAAAAATAAAATATTTAGTTTAGATCTAGAAGAAATATTTAAGAAATAAAAATGGTGTAAAACCTTAGGTTCGCTTAAAAATTACGTGTCTATAGTTTGCCCCTCTTTGACTGGAAACATGAAGAGTTTGCAGACAAAGAAATAGACAACGTGACAAGTTTTGACCAGACTCTTATTTGAAAGGAAAAAATATATGCGGCTGAGTCCTGGTTTTGGACAACCTACATATCCTAGGTCATAAGGGAATCGGGTCACGTGTAGTTCAAGGAGATGAAGTGATAAGTTGAAAGTTAAGTGAGGTTTAATCGAGGATTCAGTTCGTGGCTCCTGTTTTTACATGAAAATGAAAGACAAAAAATTATAAAAGAATACAAGTACAAGATCCTATCTATATAGCTTCTCTAGAATATTGACTTGGATCTTCATGCTTCTCGAGTTGTGAGATTTTGATTTTCATCTCGAGTGAGTTCGAAGGTAAATGCCTTTCTCTAGGTAGGCTCCTTCTACTCGGACTTGGATATTGACCTTGTTCTTAAGATGAGCTTTTGCTGCTTCAATTAAAAATGAGCTTGAAAGTTGACTCCCTTCAAGATAGGATTCTGAGCTGGAAATATGGATTGACCTCATTCTACAAGCAGATCCCTAAAATTAAAAGAAACAAAAGTAATAGCATAAAATTTTGCCCCAGTTTATAGTAAAGAAAATTTTGTGAGAAAAATAAAAGATGGTGCTTAGCTTTGAATGATTCGAGCATTGTCGCAATGCATTCTTTAGATGGCTTCTGAATGTTTAAATCAACTCCATTTTTCATGATGATCCGGTTAAATTGAATTATGTTAGTCTAAGTCCCATTATTCAGGAGGGTCTAGCTAATCCTAAATCTCATTATGTAGGAGGGCCCTTCTAAACTAATCCCATTATGTAGAAAGGTCTTGCTAATCTAAGTCTCATGATGTAGGAGGGTCCTTGATAAGAATCGAGTTACCAGAATAAACAAGAAAACAATGCGGAAGCGAAATTATTAAGATTAAAGATAGAAATTGAAAGATATGTCAAATTCAAGAATAAAATCCCCAAATTTCAAGATAACGTGCTAAGAACCCTAATTGATCTTAGTATTCAAAATTAGCGAATTAAAACTAATTATGATACTAATAGAATCAATTCAAGAAGTTAGATTAAAAGTGATCTAGACCCCTATTTCGAAGAAATTAGAGACAGCAATTAGTATAAGACTAATCACCTCTTTAATTTACGAATAGAAACCAAAGATATCAAATTAAGAATTAATCTTACCTCTTAAAGAATCGTTCTTATAAGGTTGTAAGATAAATCCATAGTCAGCACACATAAAGGTGTAAAGAATACAACCTCTCAAATAATATTAATCATGTCTATTCAAAATAATAAAATCAACCCCTATATATAGGAAAAACCTATCCCAAATAGAATGGGATTTAAATCCTACTTTTATGGAAATAATAACTAGGAAAATTTAAACTAGGAAACTTTAAACTAGGAAAACTTTAAACTAGGAAACTTTTTAAACTAGGAAGTTTTTTAAAATAGGAAAAGTTTAAACTAGGAAATTTTGACTTTAAGCGTTCAACATTTTGGGCTCTTTTATTGAGCTTCATATGGCCCAATCTTCTTCCTTTTTGGGCTTGAATTTGGACACTTCTTTCATGATAAACATATTCTTGATTTTTCATTTTAGTCCATCAACTTTAGTGCAAATAGGCCGACATGGATGCTATCATTCCCCTCTTCTTGAAAGTAATTTGTCCTTTAATTTGAATCTCGGAAAATCAAGATGACATGCATCAACAAACAACATCCATTACTCGAAAGCAATAATGGTAGGAACAAAACAAGATAGTGACCATGTGTCCACTAAACTTAGTTAGTTCTAGCATGTATAAATACACCCTTATAAAGCATGTGAACATCATCCCAATAGAAAATTCTCCTACTTTTATAAGCACAACAAAATTCTCGTCTAGATGCCATTGCGAATGATATATGCAGCTCCAATTTAGTTCCATCAATAAAGTACTCCAATGGGTATGACAAAGACGATACAAGATCCCTAAAACATGCATCAAATTGGACACTTTTATGATACATCCAAGCATCCTCAATCATATCACTTACCAATTCTTCTATGTATGAGCTAATATTAACATAAGCATTGAAGTGATGTACCTCCTTCTCATTAGTAGAAAGCACCTTATTAAGCTTACACTCATCAAGACTTGAAGAATTATGTCTCATCCCATAGAAAATATCATATCCCAACAAATTATCACACAAAAATCGATTCAACACTTGAACAATAGAAGAATCAACTAACTCATTCACAATCTTCCTCGCACAAACATCACGCCTCTTTTCAGCAAGTGGAAATCCACAATCAACTATGTCATGCTCAATTTTGAAAGAGCTCCAATTACTCTTATTGAACTTGGCGATTGAAGTTAGTGACTTATTATATAGCAAAATATCATCATCCTCAAAATCAATGAAGTCACCAACATAAGAATTAAGAGTGTAGTTCATCACCTCCAAGAAGACTTTAGGTGTTTTAGGAATACCAAAAATGTGAATAAACAAATTATACATACCATACTTGGTCTTATGTAACAAAGGAATAACATCACCTTGTTTTTCCTTGTTCATTGGTGTTAGATCCACAATTTCCTTGTTGAACATTTTGCCATGAGTTTTATCTTGGACAGACCCAAAATACTTTTTGTTACCTTTATCGTTTTCATCAACATGCACTCCCTTACTTTTTTCACTCTCAGATTCCCCATTATCCTTAATTAAGAAAACTCTTCTATTTGGACATTCAAACGCCTTATGTCCCCTCCCTTGACACTTGTGACATTGCATAGCACTAGAAGGGGGAGAAGGAGTAGATGTTTTTGTGTTAAAAGTCTTACCTCCATCTTTGGCCTCCCATTTACCTTTGCCTTTGTCATCTTGTGATTTAGACATAGATTTCTCCTCATGTGTTGGCCATGGCTTCCTTGTAGTTATAGGAAATCGATTCTTCCATGATCCAGCTTGTTGCTTCCTTTTATTTTGTTTTTCTACTTTTACAGCCAACTCAACCAATTCATCTAAATTCACATATTGTTGAAATTCTACTACATCAACTATTTCTCCATTTAAACCATTAAGAAATCTTGTCATAGTGGCCTCCTCATCCTCATTACAATTTGCTTGGATCATAGCCATATCCATAGCCTTGAAATAATCATCCACAGACATAGAGCCTTGCCTCAGAGTTTGAAGGCATTTTTGCAGATTTCTTTGGAAGTGTGATGGTATAAAATGTTTTCTCATAACCCTCTTCTTCTCATCCCATGTCGTAACGGGCGGTTCTCCATTGTCTATTGTGTCTCTGCAAATTTTCTCCACCAACTAGCAACATAGTCAGAAAATTCAACCACAACAAGTTTAACCTTCTTACCTTCAGAGTAGTTATGACAGTCAAAGATGGCCTCCATTTTCCTCTCCCAATCAAGGTACAATTCTGGATCTCTTGTCCCCTTGAAAGTAGGAATCTTCATCTTAATGCTACTAAGACTGTCATCTTCAACTCTAACTCGTGGCACCCTCCTTTCGTTTCTTAGTTGGTAAGCTTCTTCAAATTCGTCTTCATAATCACCAAATTGATCCTCAGCTTGATGGACTTGAGGAGCTCGGAAAGCTTGTCTCCTAACTTGAGGCATCAGGTTTTGATGGATTCTCCTCACATCGGTCATGTTCATTGGATTATGTGGGTTTTGTGCAGTCTCTAACGCATCAAGTCGGATCGTAATCATTTTGAGCATCTTCATTAATTCATCGTTTTGAGTCCCAGTGTCATCATCCTTTCCTGTTAAAGACATCTCAAAAAAAATAATTCAAAGAAACAATTATCTCTCGATTTGGCTTTTTTCCCTCTATTGATCTCAGTCTCTCTTACCTTTTTCCACTCAAATTACAACCTTTGGCAGGTTCCTTTAGGATTTATATATCAACCCTACTAGTAACAATCCTTATAGAAGTAAGATGTAGAAAGGAAATAATTTATTAACTTCAGATAAATTGGGATTGATGTGACAAGAAAAAAGAACCACCTTGTGAAACAAGAAAAAAAGAAACAAGAAAAAAAGCAACAAAAAAACTTCAAATTTCCCCTCTTTTTGATTTTCCTCTTTAAGGTAGAAATCAAGAATCAAAAAAAATTTGGAGTTCCTTGAAATACCTTAATACGCAAGTAATTGAATTTTCTTTTTCATTGGTTTTTTTTAAAATTTTCATTTTTTTTTCTTTTTTTGTTTTTTGCTTTGTAGCTTAACTTTTAAGCAACTACAAAAGATTTTTTTTTGAAACTCCCAAGATTATCAAGAACGGAACCTTGATAGAACCGCTCTGTTATCACTTGATAAGAGTCGGGTTACCAGAATAAACAAGAAAACATTGTGGAAGCGAAATTATTAAGATTAAAGATAGAAAATGAAAGATATGTGAAATTCAAGAATAAAATCTCCTAATTTCAAGATTAAGTGCTAAGAACCCTAATTGATCTTAGTATTCAAAATTAGCGAATTAAAACTAATTATGATACTAATAGAGTCAATTCAATAACTTAGATCAAAACTAATCTAGACCCCTATTTCGAAGAAGTTAGAGACAACAATTAGTACAAGACTAATCACCTTCTTTAATTTACAAATAGAAACCAAAGATATCAAATTAAGAATTAATCTTACCTCTTAAAGAATCGTTCTTATAAGGTTGTAAGATAAATCCATAGTTAGGACACACAAAGGTGTAGAGAAAACCTCTCAAATAATATTAATCATGTCTATTCAAAATAATAAAATCAACCCCTATAAATCCATAGTCAGGACACACAAAGGTGTAGAGAAGAGAACCTCTCAAATAATATTAATCATGTCTATTCAAAATAATAAATCAACCCCTATATATTGGGAAAACCTATCCCAAATAGAATGTGGTTTAAATCCTACTTTTATGGAAATAATAACAAGGAAAATTTAAACTAGGAAACTTTAAACTAGGAAAACATTAAACTACAAAACTTTTTAAACTAGGAAGTTTTTTAAAATAGAAAAAGTTTAAACTAGGAAATTTTGACTTTAAGCGTTCAACTTTTTGGGCTCTCTTATTGAGCTTCATATGGTCCAATCTTCTTCCTTTTTGGGTTTGAATTTGTACACTTCTTTCGTGATAAACATATTCTTGATTTTTCATTGAAGTCCGTCAACTTTAGTGCAAATAGGCCGACATGGATTCTATCAGTCCTGCTAAACTAAATTCCATTATGTAGGAGGGTCCTGCTAAACTAAATTCCATTATGTAGGAGGGTTCTACTAATTTAAATCCCATTGTACAGGAGGGTCCTGCTACACTAAATCCCATTGTCCAGGAGGATCCTGCCATACTATTATACTAAATTCCATTGTCCAGGAGGGTCCTGCTATACTACTATACTAAATCCCATTTTTCAGGAGGGTCCTGCTACACTAATTCCCATTGTCCAGGAGGGTCCTTCTATACTAAATTCCATTATCCAGGAGGGTCTTGCTAATGTCCCATTATCGAAAAGGGCCCTTGCTATACTACATCCCATTATCCAGAGGGTTCTGCTAGTCCCATTATCCAGGAGGGTCCTACTAATGTCCCATTATCCAGGAGGGCCCTTGCTATAGTACTTCCCATTATTTAGGAGGGCCCTGCTAGTCCCATTATCCAGGAGGGTCTTGCTAGTCTCCCATTATCCAGGAGGACCTTGCTATACTACGTCCCATTATTCAGGAGGGTCCTGATAGTCTCATTATCCAGGAGGGTCCTGCTAGTGTCCCATTATCCAGGAGGCCCTTGCTATACTACGTCCCATTATTAAGGAGGGTCCTGTTAGTCCCATTATCCCAGAGGGTCCTGCTAGTGTCGCATTATCCAAGAGGGTCCAGTTAAACTAAATCTCATTATGTAGGAGGGTCCTGCTAGTCCCATTATGTAGGAGGGTCCTGCTAATCTCATTATGTAGGAGGGTTCTGCTAAACTAAATCCCATTACTCAAGAATATCTTACTAAATAGAAACATCATTTGGAATCACCACAACATTTTTTATTTTAAGCCTAGTTTGCACTAGAAAATATTTTTTATGAGTTATTAGTATGAATAAAAAATACTTGTACCAAAAGAAAAATGCTAGACAATACGCAATTAGGGTGTTAGTTCCCTAGAAATGAAAGATGATAGGGTGTTTGTTCCCTAAAATTGTCTAGGGTGTTTTTTCCTAAGGTTAAAATGCAACTAGGGTATTTGTTCCATAGAAATGAGAGATGATAGGGTGTTTGTTCCCTCAAAAGCTTCTAGAGTGTTTGTTTCCTAAGGTAAAAAATGCAACTAGGGTGTTTGTTCCCTAGAAATGAAAGATGATAGGGTGTTCCCTAAAATGCCTCTAGGTTGTTTGTTCTCGAAGGTTAAAATGCAACTAGGGTGTTTGTTCTCTAGAAATGAAAGATGATGCCTCTAGAGTGTTTGTTCCCTAAGGTCAAAATACAACTAGGGTGTTCATTCCCTAGAAATAAGAGTTATTTATTCTAATTTTTTTATAACAAATAAAATATGCCCATGTTTTTTAAACTAAGGAACTCTTTTTAATTTATCATTTTCTTTTTTAAAAAAAAATTTAAAAAAATTATCCAATTTTGATCTTTCAAGGATATAAAATTTTATTTAGTGAGACCGAGCCCGTTGTAGGAATGTCTACATATCTTGTCATAACAAGAATCAGGTCAAACGTAGTTTATATAGATCACAAATTATTTTTTTTTAATTTACAAAAGACATCTTTAAAAAGAATACTAGATGATGAAAGAGAAAGAAATGATTTTCATGGTTGAGGAGGTTTTGACTTTAGTTGGTACCAATAATTAGTGTTATGCATATGAATCACCTTTAACTACTTGAAGACAAATTTGAGATCAACTTTAAGTAATCCCTATAGTTTCAAATGGTACCCCAAACATACTTAAGTATGTACAAGAACAGTTCATCTTGCATAAATTAAGGTGTCAGAATTATTCATATCCTCATGTTTCATGTGTCCTTAAAAATTGCATTATGCTCTCAAATGTTTTTCATTTTCGCATTTGATCTTTGTTTTCTTGGAAGCTTCTCCTCCTTTATTTTCTTCTTTCTTCTCATTTTCTCACCTTTGCATTGGAGGTTTTTTTTTCTTTCTAGCTTTTCTTTGTCAGTTTTTTTTAGACTTTTACATATTTAACCTTTTCAATTTTGTTATCCAACTTAGATCTTTGACACTGTGTAGATAATTGATAGTGCACTCAAGGAGGTGGGACCAAGGTATAATGCATTTATGTACTTAAAAAGATATATTTTAGGATATGTTTATTCAAATAAAAAGGTTTCAGGCTCGAAATGAGAGTTTTATGGATAACATGTCATTCAGTAAGCTTGAAAGGCACAATCAGATCAAAGAAAGCTTATAATCCTTTCCCAAGTTAAATGTTGCTCAACATTTTGCCTCAACCAACATTCGGGCCAAGTTCTAGATCAACAAAGTCATGCCATTGAATTTTATATCTAAAGCTCACCACACAATGCACATGAAATAATGAGATCGAATTTGTTTTAGCCTTAACTTTTAGCAAGATAATTTCTCAAGTATTACATAAATATATCAATAGGTACCAAAAGAAATCTATAGGTCACAACAAAGTTTGTCTGTCTTGCCAAATAGTTTAACACTTTTCCTTTTTCTTATGCACACTCCTAAGTAAGTTGGTACCAACCAAGTCAAGAATTTCTTTTTAAAAATGAAAATAAAAATAAATAAAAATCTTTTTAAAGAAATATTGTACACCAAACAAATTTTTTTATCTCTATTTTTTTTTGCCCTAGTTTTATGATGAGGACTTCTAAGATTTTTTCTTGGTTGGGCCGAACCTCAATATAAGGCTACCTATATATCTTGTCAAAGCAAGAATCAGGTCAAACGTAGTATAGGAGGATCATAAACAAACTTCGTATTATTTATTTTTTTGTTCTAAAAAATAAATATTTTCTTTGTTTTTCTTGAATGAGGAATAAGGAGAGCTGCCTACGTATCTCATTGAGGTGAGAATCATGTGTGCGTAGATCGTCCAGATTGGACAGTTAAATTAAATTTTATTTTTAAAAAATTAGAAAATTGTATGAAAATGCAACTATATTTTTCGTTATTTTTTATATAAAGATGGTGTAAAAAATCTTTTGGATTCTCTCTTTACAAACTACAAAAAAAATTGAAAGAATACTTTTTTTGTGATTTTTGTTTAGAAGTGAATTTCTTTTTGTAAAAAGTGCAAAAAGAAAAAACTTCTAAAACAAAATATTTTTTTATGTCTTTCTTTTTTTAATGTTAAAATTGAAAAACAATTTTATTTCATTTCATTGATCACCATATATTTGGTTTATATGCAAACACCTTCCAAATAAATACATTTTCAAATAACACATAAAATGATTTAGGTGGTCAAATAAATTGGGGTATCTGTCATAGACGGGCCTGACCCTTGTGTCGATCCCTACTAAGTCAAATGTAAATGATGCAAATAAGTGAAGCCTACTAGGGATGAGCATTTATGTATTTCAAGTTTACTAGGCTTAATCCTAAAGAGATTGGAATCTAAACTGACTTACTAGAGTGGACACTCGAGCCGGGGAGGGGTAATTTATCGATAGCAGTGCTATTCCGACTTAATTATTGGTCCAATCCTATCTAATATTTGTGACTAAAAATTTTTCACTGGTTGTCAAGACACTCCAACTTTATCTCAACAGAAAGTGTGATGCATAACTGCATTCTTTGCTACCCTATTTTTTTAGAGACTCAGATGAGATGTGTGAGAGAAAACAAATATGTACAATTCAACAATATCAAAACGATAAATGAGCAACAAGTACCACAATAGACTATCATACACAATATATCCAAAAAATAAAATAATAAAATCAAGTGAAAGTCAATATAACAAAGCTCGAATTTTTATTAGTCCCCAGCAGAGTTGCTAGAGATGTCACACCCTTTTTTCAACTGCTGAAAGGGTTTTTCCAATTTAAGTGGTGATATTGATTAGGAATTATTTTTATTTTTCAGAGTCGTCACTTGGAATTGAGTTATGGTGTTCCAAGTCACCTTTTCTTTTTAATCCCTAATCAAAAGGAAATGACTCTTTATTTTAGTCTGCGAACTAGATATTTGGGTAAGGAATTTTGTTGATCGAGGGAAAGGTATTAGGCATCTCTCGAGTCCCATGGTTCTAGCATGGTCACTTTTATAAACTTATACTTGACTTATTTTATTTTTTTGATAAATTATTACTGGTCATGACTTGTTCGCATTTTTTATTTGTTGAACTTTTATTTGGTCTCCACCTAGATATGTAACCGCATTTTTGGTCTTGACATTTAGTGACATAACTGTCTTCTTTGCATGAGTGCATCACACCTAATAATTTTTATCTACACATCTAGTTGATTAATGAAGGTTAATTATTGAAAATAATTTGGTCAAGTTGCGTAACCGCATCCTTAAATATATATATTTTTTAAGTGTTCCAAAAAAGATGTGTAACCACATTCTTAATTAAAACTATTTGTTAAAACGTATCTATGCTCGTCTAACGTTAAGAACAATTAGTCATTTGCTTAAACCAAAGATTATTATTTTAACAAAATATTTAAGTCAAGACGTATAACCACGATCTTGTCATTCTATTTTTCATGTCATTATATAAAACACATAACCATGATTTTAGCTTACGAATGTAAAACATGCTTAAAATTTTTCTAACATTTGATTTCTCCTAATGTTTGCCAATAATTCTTTAACAGCATAACATGCTCTAATTTACCCAATTAAAATAAGAACATAATAACAAAGTATGTAAAAGAAATTAAATCTATTATCTAGAAATAAAATGATGCAACCATTCAAATATATTATAATATTATATGTCAAAGTTAAACACACATAGAATTTGAATAACTTCATAACATTGCAATCACTTCTTATATAATTATAAAATCAAAACAATACAATGAAGATCAAGTGTTACCTTTTGTGAAAATTAATTCACGAGAAGAAAAGACAACAAATCAAGAATCACGAACTCAAAACCACGAGAGGAAACCTCGAACTCAACCTTTGTGTTTTCTCTAGTTGTGCATGTTGTATGTTTGGGTGTGTTATTGGAAGGAAGAAAATGTTTTGGGGTCGGTTGGTTTTTTGGATTGCTGTATAGTAATGTACGTGTGTATGGTGGTATATAAGTGGATGGTACATTGTAGTTTTTCAGTCCGTGTAGGTGTAGTTGTTGTGTATTTGGATGTATGGTTATGGTGTTGTATATATTTTCTCTTTCCTCTTTTTTTTTGCTGTACGTTTGTGTGTGTAGTAGTATAGAATTTTTTATTTTTTTTCTTTTTGTTTGTAGATGGTGTAAGAAATGTTTCTTTTGATTATTGGTAATCTGAGGGTCTGTATTTTGGTATGTGTGTAGTAGTATATGTAGGATAGAGGTGGGTGTGTTGTTGTCGGATAGAGGTGGGTGTTTTTTAGCGGGGTAATGGGAGAGTAAATGGATAGTGTAGGTATAGTGGGGTAGTTTAATTAGGATTAATTATTCTTTTTTTAAGAAATAAATGAAATATATATAAAAATTATAATAATAGAAATATTAGCTAACTATTTTGAATTAATAAAAATCAAATAGCTAGTCTAAAAATATAATTAAAAAATACTAGCTTATTTATTAAAACTTAAATTAAAACATAACATATATTTTTTGTAGTTTTCAAATCTTTTAAAATAAACTTACTAAAATACGATGCAAAATAAAATATTTAGTTTCGATCTAGAAGAAATATTTAAGAAATAAAAATGGTGTAAAACCTTAGGTTCGGTAAAAAATTATGTGTCTACACTCGTGATTGCGGCCGAAGCTTTGCCGCTAGAGGAGCAAAAGATGCTCGGAGTGTTCTTGAGGCTTTCACCTTCGAGGTTTTCAGGGGCTATGGGTGAGGATGCCCACGAGTTTCTGACTACTTGCCATGAGCGGTTGCATACCTTGGGTCTATTGGAGTAGAGAGGAGCCGACTTCACTGCGTATCAGCTTGATGGGCCGGCTAGGTAGTGGTGGTGTACATTTCTTGAGACTAGACCAACTGGGTCTCCTCCAGTCACCTGGACCAAGTTTTCTGACCAACTGGGTCTCCTCCAGTCACCTGGACCAAGTTTTCTGAGGCCTTTTTTGGCCAGGTTCATTCCTCGAAGTGTCAGAGATCACCTTAGGGATCAGTTCTCTAGGTTGGAGTAGAGTTTTATGACATTGTCTGAGTACTACGCGAGATTTCACAAGCTCTCCCTCCATGCTACCATGATTCTATCTACTGAGGAGGAGAGGGTTCGATTCTTTGTTCATGGGTTGAGACTGCAGCTGCGGATTGAGGCTTAGTCTATTGTTTAGTGGGTTGCTCCTTTCTAGATGTTGTGGATCATGCCCACACTATTGAGAAGCTTCGTCGTGAGGCCCAAGGGGGCAGCGACACGAGAGCTAGATATGAGGGTAGCTATACTGGGTCCCGTTCTAAGCCGAGAGATTCACATGATAGGGCTCGATAGTGGTTTCAGCAGGGTCAACCTAGTCAGCCTGTTCAGGCCTCGTTGCAAGGTTCAGAAGGGGATCGATATAGCCAGATTGAGGTTTTCTCTAGTCAGAGTCATAGGTCCGAGGCTAGTACTTTCAGTCACGGAGGTCGTTCTTCTCGGGGTAAATTTTCTTCGAGTTGTTTTGATTGTGGTGAGTTAGGTTACTGGGCCATAGATTTCCCTATGCGTAGATGGATTTTTCTAGCTCTACAGCCACCTCTACCAGCTCCACCAGTAGCACCTCCAGCTAGAGGTCGAGGTCAGTGTTAGGGCTGTCATAGTGGACAACAGGGTATTCCAGGTGGTCCCCGGGGAGGCAGGTTAGGTGGTAGGATTGATGGCTAGGGTAGAGGCAAATAAGGCCATTTATATGTAGCTCAAGCAAAGGCGGAGGCTGAGGCATCAGATGATGTGATCACATGTACGTTTCTTTTATGCCATCATCCCACCTCAACTTTATTTGATCAAGGCTTTACCTACTCTTATGTGTCTGTGTATTATGCTTCTTGTATGGGTATGACTTCTGAGCCTATGGAAGTACCGTTGCATATGTCGACCCCCGTGGGTGAGTCTTTAGTAGTGGATCAGGTATTTCGATCATGCTTAGTTACTACCAAGGGGCGTGACACCCGGGCTGACCTTATATTATTAGATATGCTTGATTTTGATGTGATTCTGGGCATGGATTGGTTATCTCTTTACCGTGTGGTTTTAGATTATTTCTCTAAGACCGATACCTTAGCCATGCATGGTGTTCCCCCAGTGGTGTGGCAGGGCTCCATTAGCAGCACACCGGTTGGTGTTATCTCTTTTGTTCAGGCTCAGTGGCTAGTAGCTAGCGGGTCTTTGTCTTATTTGGACTATGTGCGTGATATGAGTATGGAGGTCCCTTTAGTTGAGTCCATTCCAGTCGTCCGTGATTTTATAGATGTGTTTCCTACTGACCTACCTGGCCTACCCCCAAAGCGTGATATTGACTTTCCTATCGAGCTTGAGCCGGGTACTCAACCTATTTCTATTCTGCCATATCGAATTGCCCCTGTAGATCTTAAGGAGCTCAGTGTTTAGCTTCATGACCTCTTGGGTAAAGGGATCATCAGGCCTAGTCTATAACCTTAGGGCATTCCCATTTTGTTTGTGAAGAAGAAGGACGGTACGATACATATGTGTATTGATTTTAGGCAATTAAATAAGGTTACAATGAAGAACCGTTACCCCATGTCTACGATTGATGATCTATTCGACCAGCTTCAGGAGGCTGTAGAGTTTTTGGAGATTAATTTGAGGTCTAGTTACCAACAGCTGAGGATCAAGGCAACAGACATCCCTAAGATTGCATTTAGGACTCGATATGGTCACTATGAGTCCCTAGTGATGTATTTTGGGTTGACTAGTGCCCCTACCACCTTCATGGACTTGATGATGCGGGTGTTCATGCTGTATCTTGATTTGTTCGTCATTGTGTTCATAGATGACATTTTGGTATACTCACGAAGCGGGAGTGATCATGAGTACCATCTACGGATTATGCTCCGAACTTCGAGAGATCAACGACTTTATGCCAAGTTCTCAAAGTGTGAGTTCTGTCTTGAGTCTGTAGCATTCTTAGGGTACGTGGTGTCCAAGGATGGCATCATGGTAGATTTGGCAAAGATTGAGGCTATTCGTGGTTGGGCTAGGCCCACTTTAGTTAGTGAGGTTTGGAGCTTCACCGGTTTAACAGGCTACTAGAGACGGTTTATGGAGGGCTTCTCCACTATTGCAGCATCTTTGACTCAGTTGACCCGCCTTGATGTTCCATTTGAGTGGTTTGAGGAGTGTGAGTTTATCTTTCGGAAGCTCAAGAAGTTGCTGACTACTACTCCTATGCTGACTCTTCCAATTGAGGGCAAGGGCTTCACGGTCTATTGTGACGCATCTGGTGTTGGTTTGGGTTATGTATTGATGCAACAGGTCTGGGTTATTGCTTATACGTCAAGGTAGCTTAAGCTACATGAGCGCAACTACCCCACTCATGCTTGGAGTTGGTGGTGGTAGTTTTCATGATTAAGATCCGGAGGCACTACCTGTATGGGGTTTATTGTGAGATCTACACTGATCATTGGAGTCTTCACAATATCATGAGCCAGAGGGATCTTAATTCGAGGCAGTGTCACTGGATTGAGCTTCTGAAGGACTATGACCTCTATATTCTCTACCATCATGGCAAGGCGAATGTGGTAGCGGACGCCTTGAGTCAAAAAGCAGTGAGTATGGGTAGTCTAGCCTTCTTATCTACTGTGGAGCTACCTTTAGCTTTGGACATTCATTCCTTAGCTAATCAGATGGTTCAATTGGATATCTCATATTCTAGGTATGTTTTAGCCTATGTGGGAGTTCAGTCTTCTCTTCTTGATCAGATCCTTAGCTGAAAGTTTGATGATGAGGCCTTGGTGGAACTTCAAGACCGAGTGTTAGCGCGTGATTCTAGTTAGGTTACCTTAGATTCAGATGGGGTTTAAAGGTTTTTGAGCTATATTTGTGTTGTGAGAGTTGGGGGTTTGATACAACTGATACTGCATGAGGCCCATGATTCTAGATATTCTATTCACCTGGGCACCACGAAGATGTATCGTGACTTGAGGTAGCATTACTGGTGGGCCGGCATGAGGAGTAACATTGCAGACTATGTGTCTCGTAATTCCCATTATACAATCATAAATATTGATATCTATGGAAATGCACAACTGGGGTTGCCAATCCAAGCTAAACATGACTTCACATACCATGGACTAGTCCAAGCTTACTTCATTGAGTGCTTCTTCTTTCATGGACTTCTCCAAGCTTACACCCCTAGAATAACTTCTTTAAGCTCTTGATTCAATTTTAGTTAAGCAAACCTTTTAATGAGTTATGAATCATTTACATGTGAGAAAACCTTTCACAAGCTTAGGTTGAGCATTATATGAGAAAACCCTTTCAAGACTCAACATCGACATATCATAGATTTCATATAAAACATGCTTGATTCTATAAACCTCTTTCTGATTCTATCATGCTTTTTCTTCATAGCTAATGGGTTCATATTGCCTTTATTTTAAACCATGCAATTCAGTGCAAGGTAGCTCTTAAAAGTCATAATCAAGGCAATTTAGTCATACTTGAAGTAACCCAAATAAAAGAGGAAAATCATGCTTTTTACTTGAACATGCTAAATTCTGCAATTAACCCCAATTCATACTCAATTCATGCTTAATTTCATAGATGATCCATCGATTTCATCAATTGATATATCAACCCAACAATCAAGGAAGATTATCAAATTGGGGAGAATTTACCTGGGATCATGGGGGTTCATGCAACAATTACAATTAGACATGTAATTCACTCTAGTTCTTGCACTGAATTACTTTACCCATGCTAGATCGTGCACTACAAAGCATTAAATCAGTAATTGAATTCATTCTAAAAGAACCCATAACAATTGATCAAACCCTGGCTTACTTGAAGGGAATTGAACCTTGAAATTCATGAAGAAAAGGGAGGGCCCAATGGAGGAAGCAACTCCATTGGTCAATACCATCATATCTTAGCAAAGGCCACTAGAATTTTGAGGAAATTGGGTGATCTTCAATGGAGGACTTAGCTTCTTCTTCTTCCTTGAGCTAGAGAGGATTTCTATTAGAGAGAGAAATATTTGAGAGGTGAATTTTGGGAATGAGTTAGAATGAAGTGATTTAGGTATAGAGAACTATATATAGAACCTTTATTAAGGGTAAAACCGACTTAGTTAATTAGGGAATTAACCAGGGAAAAGACCAAAAAGCCCTTAATTAAAAATTGTCGGGGCCTATCTACGGTCAGGACCAACGGTCCGTATATCCATTGACGAACCGTCCTGTTAAACCATCAAAAGATTCAGAGAGTTGGTATCTGGGGACCCTGCAACGACGGCTTCAATCTATGGTTGGTAAGTCCACATACGGACCGTACACCTCAACCGTGTATCACAGCCTGAGGTTCAAGAATTTAACCAAGTCTGGGGGATATCTACGGTTACTTTCTACGGACCGTCAACTGACTCACGATCCGTCCTGCTACTCCGTAGATTACACTTCAGAGACTGAGAATTACTGAAATTAACAGAGCCATTGACGGATCCTCACCTATGGCCCGTCAACCTGACTACGGCCCGTAAGTGGCCTCTGTAGGTCACTGCCTACAGGTAAATTCTGCATTTTTCATTCCTTGGAAAGCTGGGGTATTACAGACTAGTAGCTTACAAGCAACGGCCTCACACTGGAAATACCTGGCTGCAATCATGTAACGTTAGCAGCGGACCGAATGCTAGTAGCCTACCCCCGACATCCTAGCGCTGGAAATACTGGATGCTAACCGGATAACGTCAACTGCGTATTGGAGCTAACAACCTCGAACCGGATAAAGACAACAACAAACAATACGACACAAGGCTAAACACTACGGGCCGCCGCCCCCACAAGGATATCAACCAAAGGCTCCCAGCCTCGCACAATCTATCCGTCAATCAGTGCAACAACAACATCTTCTGGCAGCACCCCAGAATCGCTGAAATAAGAGAGAAAGAATTGGAAGATCCGAAGCCACGAAAACGCCTAAACTAAGGCTCAAGCTATCAGACTCAAGTCTGCTATATCAGTCTACAAGGACCTAGTCCATCCGAAACGACGTCGGATACATACTCAAGTCAACAGGTGCATAGGACTAAGTCAATACTATCCTACCCTATTCTAAGGCCGAAACAATTGCATAAAACCACAAAAATCAACAAAAACAAGGAAAATATCCTGAACCCACGCATGCATCAATAAGTAGCCACCCAACAGATAATCCACAGCAAATTAACAACAACCCAAGTCAACAACTAATCCTAAGGCATGATACTAATCCCGAACAGCCCAGAAATCAACTCTAAACGAAGAAAATTGGAGAAGAAGAACAGAAATACTAGCTACCCATCTCAGATTCACACACATCAGCAAAGCACTTACTCATTTAAGCTCAATCTAGAAAGAAGGGAAGCCGTAACCTACTTGAAAGTCGATCACACGCGCTCCAAGTCTCTCTATCGGAGCTTTTTCCTTCCGGACGACCTCAGACTGCTACCACGCTATAAAAAATAGAATCACAGCGTCAATACGATCGTTTAGATGCTAAAATCATCAAATTCGGAGACAGACCAATTTCGGAGTAAAAATCAGAAATGTGGGACCCGCTCTAGATTTTTGAGAATTGACTCCGTGAAAAGGTCCGAAATCCTCCCTCGTACCTATATTCAAAAATGGAACACTCATTGGGGCTTAGATCAGCTCCATGCACCACAAACAAGAAACGCAAAACTTTACATCCAAAAGGCTAAAGCTAGCAACTTACGCCTAGAATTCACAAAAAAAGAGGTACACCCAATGCAATCCAACCATGAAACCATGAAGCCAATGAGAATATGAGCGCCTAGGACTTCGAATCACCGAAAACCGACAACCAAGGAGGGAGATATGAATTTTTGAAGATTCATCAAAATGAGCCTTGACCTCCTTAAATAAACACTGAAACCCGCTCTTCTCCGCGAACGTGACACCCTGACCTCGCGGATGCAGAGGGAAACAAACCACAATTCTGCAAACGTGGCCCCAGGCCCGCGAACGCAGAGAACAAGAACACCTCCACCCCAAAGACCTCCGTGAATGCGGAAAACCTTCTGCGGACGCAGAGCACAAGGTCACAGACCTCAGCGAACGCGGAGTAACTCCCGCGAACGCGAAGCACAGGACCCCAAACCTCCGTGAACACCGAGTAGACACTCTCACACCTCCGTGAACAAAGAGCCTATCTCGCGAACGCGGAGGGTAAATATGTATGCAGATGACAGCTGCAATAGCTGAGTTTTGGACAACTCCAAAACTCCGATGGGGTGCTCGGGATTCTTTCGGAACCCCGTGCACGCAAACGAGATATGCTACCCCCTCGAATTAGACGTTTCGAAATCAATGGCGCAGTCAAAATTTCCATACAAGGTCTTTTCGACCAAAAGTGGGTCCCACATCCAATGGGCCATTTTAGCCAAAAATCTACCGGAGGCCTTGGATTTTGATCGGAAGCTCTTGAAAGTTCTCGAAGGGTCATTCGAGATCAAACGCGGCATCCCAAAACTAACCACGCTGATGGAATTTTCATCCGAGCACATTTACCAAGAATGTTGACCAAAGTCAACTCTAAGCCAAATCTCGAAGGCTAAAGAGCTAACTTGCCCCAAAATCACACCGAAAGCCCCGGGACTCGGGCAAACCATGCTTCTAGCCTAATTTGGCCACTCCAAAGCTGATGAAACCTTCAGAATTCCCATCTAAGCTCGTTTACCTGAAGTTATGACCGAAATCAACATTTCAAGGTTCAAAAGCTCCAAAACAGGAAAAAAGGCATAAAAACCAAACGAACGACTAGGCGACCAAACAATCAGTGCCAGCAAGTCATAAATGACTTGGGGTCAATACAGGAACGCTCTAAATGACAGAAACGAGGCATTAACAAAGAAATGACCTAGAGGGTCATTACGTAAAGTCATTTATTTGTAATATTAAAAGCAATTAGATGGATGATTCCACCAATTTAGTAAAAGGATTTGGTTATCATAAGTCGCAATCAGACTAAAATTTTGGAAAATTTAAGAAGTTATAAACAATCTAGGTGTGCGGGGATTGGTAGTCGATGTCACATAAAGCCAACAACAAACAATACGACTCAAGGCTAAACACTACGGGCCGCCGCCCCCACAAGGATATCAACCAAAGGCTCCCAACCTAGCACAATCCATCCGTCAATCGATGCAACTGCAACATCTTCCGGCAGCACCCCAAAATCACATAAATAAGGGAGAAAGAATCGGAAGATCCGAAGCCACGAAAATGCCTAAACTACTGCTCAAGCTATAAGACCCAAGTCTGCTATATCAGTCTACAAGGACCTAGTCCATCCGAAACGACGTCAGACAAATACTCAAGTCAATAGGTGCATAGGACTAAGGCAATACTATCCTACTTTATTCTAAGGCCGAAACAATCGCATAAAACCAAAGAAATAAAAAGAAACCAGGAAAATATCCCGAACCCACGCATGCATCAACAGATAGCCACCCAACAGATAATCCACAACAAATTAACAACAACCCAAGTCAACAACTCATCCTAAGGCATGAACTAATTCCGAACAGCCCAGAAATCAACAGTAAATGAACAAAATCAGAGAAAAAGAACAGAAATACTAGCTACCCATCCCAGATTCACACACATCAGCCAGCATTTACGCATTCAAGCTCAATCTAGAAAGAAGGGAAGCCGTAACCTATGAGAAAACCAATCACGCGCGCTCCAAGTCACTCTGTCGGAGTTTTTCTGTTCCGAACGACCTCAGACTGCTGCCACGCTATCAAAATTAGAATCACAGCGTCAATACAGTCGTTTAGACACTAAAATCATCAAATTCAGACACAAACCAATTTCAGAGTCAAAATCAAGAATGTGGGACCCGCTTCAGATTTTTCAAAATTGACTCCGTGAAGAGGTCTCAAATCCTCCCCCGAACCTGTATTCCAAAATGGAACACTCATCGGGCCTCAGATCAGCTCCATGCAGCACAAATAAGAAACGCAAAACTTTACATCCAAAAGGCTTAAGCTAGCAACTTATGCCTCGAATTCACAAAAAACGAGGTACACCCAACGCAATCCAACCACAAACCCAATGGGAATCTTAGCGCCTGGGACTTCGAATCACCGAAAACCGACAATCGAGGAGGGAGATATAAATTTTTGAAGATTCATCAAAATGAGCCTCGACCTCCTTAAATAAACTCTGAAACACGCTTTTATCCGCGAGAGCAGTCCCCAGGCCCCGCGGACGAAGAGGGAAACAAACCATAGCTCCGTGAACGTTGCCCCAGGCCCGCGAACATGGAGAACAAGAACACCTCCACCCCACAGACCTCCGCGTACGCAGAGAACCTTCCACGGACGCAGAGCACAAGGTCACAGACCTCCGCGAACGCGGAGCACAGGACCCCAAACCTCCGCGAATGTGGACCCTATCCAGCTAACACAGAGAGTAAATATGTCTGCAGATGACAGCTGCAACAGCTGAGTTTTTGACAACTCCAAAACTCCGACAGGGTGCTCGAGATTCATTCAGAACCCCGTGCATGCAAACGAGATATGCTACCCCCTCGAATTCACATTCCTGACTCAATGGAGCAGTCAAAATTTCTATACAAGGTCGTTTTGAAAAAAGTGGGTCCCACACCCAATTTGCCATTTTAGCCATTTTCTACCGGAGGCCTCAGAATTTGATTGGAAGCTCCCGTAAGTTCTCGAAGAGTTATTCTAGACCAAACTCGGCATTTCAGAACTAACCATGCTGATGGAATCTTCATCCTAGCACGTTTACCAAGAATATTGACCAAAGTCAACTTTAAGCCAAATTTTGAAGGCTAAAGAGTTTACTGGCCCCAAAATCATAGCAGAAGCCCCGAGACTCGGGCAAACCATGCTTCTAGCCTAATTTGGTCGCTCTGGAGCTGATGAAACCATCAAAATTCCAATCTGAGGTTGTATACCTTGAGCTATGACCAAAATCAACTTTTCAAGGTTCAAAAGCTCCAAAATAGGAAAACAGACATAAAACCAAACGAACGACCAGGTGACCGAACAGTCAGTGCCAGCAAGTCATAAATTACTTGGGGTCGCTACAGGAACGCTCTAAATGACAGAAAGGAGGCATTAACGCAGAAATGACCTAGAGGTCATTACGTAAAGTCATTTATTTGTAATATTAAAAGCAATTAGATGGATGATTCCACCAATTTAAAAAAAGGATTTGGTTATCATAAGTCGCAATCAGACTAAAATTTTGGAAAATTTAAGAAGTAATAAACAATCTAGGTGTGCGGGGATTGGTAGTCGATGTCACATAAGTGTAATTGTATTGCTCTATAGTGATGAACATTCATGAATAGGCTGGGTCATCTTTAATGACACTAATCTTCTTTTGATCTCATAACATCCTTTCATAGAATCTCCTTTCGGTCTCATCTATATGCTACACTAAACAACCCAATATCTTACTCTATTCTCTCTTTTTATACAAAAATGGAACAAATAGATCTGACCCATAACCTTTATTTTCAATCAAGTTATAGACATCAAACCTAATTTTCTAGTATCAGACCAATTACCCACTCCAATCAATCTCTTTCGAGCATCTATCGGAGATCACAAGTAGGAATTAAGATTGCAACCTTAACCCATAAGTTAACCTCATGCTAATTAGCCAAAATTCATGTATGAACAATAGCAAAACAGAGCATAACACAATACCCACTACATTAAATCAACACCCAGCCCCATAATTGCACCCCTAGATCTTAGGTTTAAGCCACCCATCACAAAAAGCAAAGACATTATACCTTTCATGAAAGCAACCATGGGTAACGTGGAATTAAGCAATTACAAGCAAACCCACTTTGAATTCAACTTGAATTTATCAATTTCAAGAACAAAGTTGAAAAACCCCAAAAACTAGAAAGTGTTTTTCACAAGGTAAAGTATTTCTCTCTCTAACTATTGTTCATTTGCCCTAAAAACTCCCGTTACTCCCGTCAACTCGGCTATTTATAATTTCCCCAAAATCTGCCCCAAATATCACTACATGACCAATTGGGCGATATTAGTCGGGCTCACCGATCACGTTGGGCGAATCGCCCTCTGCTCTTCACCTCACCTTTTCTTGCTCTAGGCTTCAGGTGTTTGAACCTCAGTCAGCGAGCTCGTTCGAGTCTGCCTTTCACATTTGGCACATTACCGAGTACCACCTTAGTTTGCCTTTAGATCCTTCCATTTTCTCCTTGTACTATCTCTTTCGGCGATGGTCAACATGTTCACCCTTTCTTATTTGGTGAGTCGCCTTTCCGTTTGGAGTTCAATAACCTGCTTTAATTAGCACAAGTGTTGTGCACTATCAATTTGGGTGAGATCATGCCTATTAGGCGATCTACCTTTCGTGTTTGGCGATCAACAGTGTATAGTTTACACTTTTTTTTACATTTTGTCCATTCTTTCAAACATTCATCCTTTCCTTCTCCTTTTGCCTTCATAGCTTCATATTATCAAAATATCATTAGAATAGGACATAATTAGGCACTACGAACAATAATTGTTGAGCTAAATAGGCCTCAAATAAGTGTAAATCTACCACTCATCAACACCCCAACTTAAACTTTTGCTTGTCCTCAAGTAAATCAAGAACACAATCTACTCAACAAGGGTGTCCACAACAGTACTAAATGAGAGCTAACATGTAAGTACCATTACAAGACTACTCTCAACAACATGCTACACTCATTCACGATCTAGAAGCCTCAAATGATGACTAGCCGGTCTCAACACAAACTCAAGCTCACTTTAGCTTCTTTTCTAATGCAATACAATGTTCAACAAATGCATTTAAGTGCCCTCACATCAAGAATGATTCCATGCTCTCACAAAGCAATTTATTAAAGATATAAGGAATCAATGCAACTCTCTCTCTCAAAAGAGAAATACATGCAAGCCTCATCCCATAGGTTTGCCCATATTTTCCAATCATCACACAACCTAGTTCATGCAAGATCTCAAGGGTCTTTTCGGCTTTTAATACGGCTGAGGGTTAAGGTATGATCAATTTAGTTCAGTGACTTCACCTTTTCAAAGCATTATTGCAATCATCTTCATCTCTTCTCTAGTTCTTTTCCTTGCTTTTTAATTGAGAACTCAACCTTTGACTTCTTAATCACTTATTCAGAATCCCCTTTTATTTTACTAACTTCTCTTTTTCATTTCAACTTTTCAAAACTTTTCATCACAAAGTTTCTATTTTTTTATAAGGAGGGGTTCCTTCTTTTTGTAACAAACTTCAAAGTTGAGTCTCATTTCATATTTCTTTGCCTTTAACTTCGCTTTCATTCCTCCTTCCTTTCTACACCCCACTTAGGCTTTTCGCCTAATTTAGCTATTCAAACATAAAAATGCTTCAAAAAGGAGTTTGGGGTGAGAATTTAGGGATAATTTGGCTTAAGAGATTTCAATGTTGTTGTCAACAAATGGTTTAGGCTCAAATGGTGCCAAAATAGATGCAAACCCTCACAAGGTAGTCACAAAGGATATGGAAATTTGGGTTCCCTCTCAGAATATTTTGCCCAAGATCATGCCTTACACTTACCATGGTTTAGACAATTAGATTAACAAGGCAAATTCTAGGATTTTACATACATGCTTTGAAGTGAAACCTCACCACACATGGCACTTCGAATAAACTCATTTAGCACAGCTTGAAAAGATCAAAACCTTACGTGTGATGTTCATTGCAATGCTCACATCAAAATGTAGCTAGTCAACAAAAGATTCAAAAAGATCACTCGAAAATGCACCCAAATCAATTTCATTCTTGCAACACCAACACTATACACCATTCTCATCAAGAGTACTATTCAAGACATCGATATTGAACACAATCGATCCTCGATTTTTTATCAATGAAAACTCAAGCATTTTACGATTTTAAAAACTCATGGGGTAGTTGCAAATTTGAGAGAAAATAAATGAGGCAACAAGAAATAAACCCCATGAAATGAAACACTCTAATATAAACAAAAGTAAAATACTACAATCAACCAAAACTTAAAATAACAAAATACAAAATAAAAGGGGAATATTGGCACAAGTGACCTCACCCCACCAAAAATAATAGTGTTGTGTCCACAATGCAAAAGTAATGAGTATGGGAGGAAGAGTCAAAATGTCCCCCCGACAGGCTATGCCTGGGAGTGCTCTTATCTGGAGTCTCTAGAGTGGTAGCATCATCCGAGGCATCAGTGCCCGGCAATAGTATCACAGGAGGAAGCAATGTGGCATCAGTTGAGGCATCAGTGCCCGACATATCACTAGGAAAAATGGTGGAGTTTGAAGAGACTCCACTAGTATTAAATGTTGAAGTCTCCTAAAGGTATCTCTCCAGGGGGCATGGAAAATCATATCTTTAGTGTCCTCCAACTCCGTGAGAATCTGTGCAATACCATGCTCATCCTCCTCTCTCTTCACCTCATCCTCATCGGTCTCCTCGACAAAATAATCATCAGCCCTCTTATCATCATCAGCAACAACATCCTAAGTAATAACTGTATCACCCTCAGTTATCCCAGGTTGCACACTCAGAGATGGCTCACTAGCAGGCAAAGTCGGTTGCATAGAGGTCAGTGCATCAGGTAGTGAAGCATTGCCCCATAGACTCAATATATCTATAGACCTCAGCTAGTCTACATGTGCCCTCAAGGAATCAAGCTTGCTTCTCATGGTGTCAAGCATAACAGAACTACCCTTGGCCTTCTCTTGGGCCTCTAATCAAGTAGTAAGGTTATCCAACCTTACCC
Source organism: Solanum appendiculatum (assembly GCA_018342035.1). Taxonomy (NCBI): domain Eukaryota; kingdom Viridiplantae; phylum Streptophyta; class Magnoliopsida; order Solanales; family Solanaceae; genus Solanum; species Solanum appendiculatum. Next base: position 84,528 of record JAGDQO010000316.1, read on the forward strand.
ATGTGACTCAACCAACTCCTTACGTCTGGTCACCCTATCTCTCAAATGATCCATCGCCCTCTCAACTTCCCTATCAATCAGCGTGGGCATGTCCTTCTCAACCCTCGCGGCCCTAACATCTGTAGACCAGACAAGAGTTCCTATTTGGTAAATCAAAGCCTTGGTCAAGGGGGATAGGATGTAGGGATCGGGGCAGTAACAACAATAGCAGCAATAATAATAGTAGTAGGAGTAGGAAGCATAGTGGGATATATACTTGCCTACTCCACAGAAAGAGCAAGTGTGGCCTCAGAAGCCAAAGTAGGTGGATCGACTATGAGCATGGTGTCTGGCGGTGGTGGCTTCCTTCGAGCCACATCATCCCTTAAGAAATCGGCTTCAATCCTATGGATGTCGTTGGAAGAAGCTGGGGTGATCCGAACATCAGTATTTCCCTGAAAGGAAACACTTACGTCCTCACATAGCTTTGTGATCTAGACTTGGAAAGTTAAGGAGGTTTGCTCCAGACAAGCTGTCAATAGTATCTCCTCCACAATGATAGACCCCACATTAATGTGCTCTCGATCAATGATAGTGCCCACTAATACCGCCTTGGGATATCGAAGGATAAATTCATTCTGCGAGGGCATGATATTGCTGCTAATGAAACTGAACAAGTACTGGGCATATTCGGGCACCTTCAGCCATCCAAGGAGGGTAAATGTTAGATATAAGTGAGGCCAACCAACCTTTCAAAGAATCAAGGTCATGTTGCATCTAGAGTGAAAACATCTTGGCTTGAAATTATGACATCCCCAGTGTAGTGTTGAGTGCTCCGGCGTGGCATTGAACCTTCTTGCCACACACTTCCACTTCATACAAAGGCTTCCAAATTGTGCCCTTCTGCTTTTTTGGTAAGACCCGAGCATAGGCCATTTAGAACTTATGCACATAGGAAGGAACATAAGGGTTTTGGGGTCGTGTGAATCCCTCAAACTGATGAAACTTTATGGTGTCCCAAATTGCCGGATGACCACTCATAACCCCGTCAATGGAGAGCCGTCTCTCCTCAAGAATGGTACGTTCTCCAACTATCTTGGGCCTATTGAGGGCTCTTGGAGTGATTATAAGGAGAACTCAAGAAGCAAGGGTTGTATCCTGAGAAGGTGACGCCAACTTGGAACAGATATCAGTCCTCTTTGTGGCAATATGCTTCTTTGGTCTCCTACCCACACTCATAAGAGAATGTGGAGTGGCCCATTGCTGACGGTGAGCCTCAGATAGCTCGTTAATAGTAATGCCCCTATGCCTTTTCAAATGAGGGTAGGAGGAGAGGAGTCCCTGTTTTAGTCCCCATCTGATGAGACTATATGCTTACTTTTATTTCTAGCCATAATCTGCAAAGCTCAAACATTCAAACATAAAATTGGTGAAGCTTAGTTGAAATGAAACTCAATTTAAGGTACAGTTCAAAATTTGTTTTGAGGCTCGCCTAATGAGAAGGCAAATCACCTAACAAGATGGGCGAGCTCCGGTGAGCTCGCCAAATCAGAAAAAAGAAATTATCTAAGAATTCAGGGACAATGGGTGGAGTCAATTCCAACTCGGTGATTCGTCGAGTTGGTTTCAGCGGGCTAAGACAAGTCCACCAAAACTGACAGTGCAAAATGAAAAGAACAGGCATCAAGGGCGATGTACACTCCCACTTGGCGATGCACCTAGTGGGTTTGGCAAACTAAGACAAGCTTACCAAACGGGACATTACCCAAGATCATATATTTACTCAAGAAGATGAGCTGGGGCTTACTCGGTGATCCACCTAACCTCCTTGGCGAGCTAAGACAAGCCCGCCGAACAAGTGGTGTTCAGCCCAATGCCTAATTTCACACACAAAACTAACACACGCAACAAAAACAAACTTCCCAATATCATTACAATCCACCCACATGCTTATCTACCCATGGGTACTCAGACTTCCCCCAATTATCACAAAATATTGCTCAAATTGACGATTTGCTCTTAAGAAAGTTGCCACTCTGTCTATCATTGGGCAAAATCATGCAATCAGGTCAACACTGAGTTACTAAGACTTCACCCACATCAAATTAAACGAAGACCCACTAAATATGAGGGTTCGATTTCAACATTCAACCAACACAAGCAAGTTTAACAAATATTAAGAAAAAACAAAAGCAATCAATTCATGGGCAAGTTCAACACGATCATTTTAGCATGACCCATTGAAATCAAATAATAATATACATCACGTGTCCTAATGCAAATACATTAAACACAATTTTAAGGCTCAAAATGCAAAATGGAAATTGAAAACCAACCTCAAAAGGAAACAATACTCGAAAACTAGGGAGAATAGGGTTGGGTCAACTAATCTAGAAAGAATATGCACTCCACATATGTAAAAATCACACACAAAGGGTGCTCACACATTCAAACAAGGTATTGCAAGAAAAAGGGAAGCAAAAAGGCTCAAAAGTTTCAAAGGGTTTTCTTTTTAAATTTGAAAATACCCTTGGCCTTTTTATACCAGGCACAATCGGTAATCATGACTAACGTTGCTAAGTGTGTTCAGCAAATTGCCAACTAGAGCTGAAGCTCACCAAAAATGCCTAAACAAACACCAAACTTGAATGCTGATTCGGCGGACCCAATGGAGTCTGCAGAGTGTACTTGGGTGAGTCTCCTTTCGGAGCTCAGATCACCTACATAGACAGTACACTTTTCCATATTTTCTAGCTCGGAAGGTGGACAAAAATGAGTCCGCACAACGCCTTCGACGGATTACCGTGTTGGGTTTGGCATCACCTAATGTTCCCTTTTCAACATTTTAACTTCTTTTCAATTTGCACTCACAACACACATTATTGAAAGAAATAAAGTAAAAGTAAAGATTTGGGTTGCCTCAACATTCATTTTTGGGATTTGGGACGGTTTCACTAGGCAATGTTCCCTTTTTGCCTTGGGTTGAGATGAGTGGATTTGTAGCACATTTGGGTCTTCAGTTGCTTGATAGACACTGAATGTGAAGTTACGGTTTGAGATAAAGTGGAGAAGTCATTTTTTAATTTCTTCAACACCTTGTCGGATCCTTCAACCTTATTGAAGATCCTTGTGAGCATTTCCTCAGTTTGATTCCCTTCTGGACCAGCTGGTTCTTTTGGTCATGGATGATCATGGGGAGGAGTGTATCTATCCTTTTATGCCTCCCTATGTCTCCAATTTCCACCTCTCCAATCCTTCCAACCACTATCTCGCTCCTTGATTCAACCTTGATTCACACCTCATCGTTGGTGGTTTGGGTGAGAACCCCTATTTTATTTCCCAAGTACTGAAATTCCTCATTGTACAATGCCTCGAACTTGGCATCTTCTGGGCATTGCCATTACTTGTTCCAACCATATTTACTGACTTCGGACCACCTCCCATGACATGTTTAGAAAACAAATCAAGTTGAGTCATCATTTAGGCCATATTTTCATCCCGCTCATCGTCCTTCTCAATTTGTTCTTTTCTCATGCGTAGTTGTTGAGTAGACACTTGGTCCTCTCTGGTATGCCATGCTCGGTTAACCTTGGTCATATCATTTTGCAACAACATTTCCACCTCATACGGTTGTCTCATTAACCCTCATTTGACCAATTGACCAGCCACACATTTATTGACTGAATCAAGGTTGCAATAAAAGTGTTGCAGCAACAAATTGTAAGGAACACCATGTGTTGGACATTGCAAAAGTAGTTTCTTGAATCGCGACCAAGTCTCATGTAGAAGTTCACCTCCAATTCGCATGAAATTTTTGATTTGGTTTCAAAGTTTCACCATCTTCAAGGGGGAAAAAGAACCTTTCCAAGAAAGCTTCAATCAAATCTTCCCAAGAAGTGATAGAGTCATTTGGCAATTCCACCAACCATCTTTTAGCTTTGCCCATCAAAGAGAACGAGAATAACATCAACTGACTCTTATGCGATGTTTTTGAGCACAAATGGCCTACACACTTCCAAAAAATTCTGGAGGTGTTCATGGGGATCCTCATTAGCTAACCCCCAAACATTTCTCTTAGTTGGAGCAATTGTAGCATTGTTCCGGTGACGTGAAACACTGTTCTCCCAGCTATGGGAGGTATCTGGATGGCTCCCGTGGTTTGAATGATCTTCACATGCATATCATTCAAATCATCCATATTGTCATTTTGACCATAGTGACTATCATTGCAACTACCATGGTAACTCATTGTACTAGATCTGAAAATCAGCCAACAACAACTCAAAGCAACAATCCACTACAACTAAATAAATTTACAAACTAATTTCTGAAATTGAATTCTCAACCACCAGTCTCTGACAACGGCGCCATTTTTGACAACGCTCAAACTACTATCTAAAATCAATTAAAAGAGTAAGCAATCTTTGTCAATAAAAATACCCAACTAAGAGTCGGAGTTGATCCCACAGAAAATGGTTTATCATAGAAAATTCAACAAAAAAAATTTGATTGTAAAGTCATTCATTTGTAATAGTAAAAGCAATTGGGTGGATGATTCCACCAATTTAATGAAAGGCTTTGGTTATCACAAGTCGCAATCACACTAAAATTTTTGAATATTTAAGAAGCAACAAACAATCTAAGGGTGCGGGGATTGAAAGTGGATGTCACAAAAGCGTAATTGTACATGTAACTCTATAACGATGAACATTCATGAATAGGATGGGTCATCTTTAATGGCGCTAATCTTCTTTCGATCTCATAGCATCCTTTCATAGAACCTCCTTTCGGTCTCATCCATATACTATACTAAACAACCCAATACTTTATTTTATTCTCTCTTTCAATGCAAAATAGGACAAATAGATCTGATCCATAACCTTTATTATCAAGCAAGTTACAAATATCAAACATAATTTGCTAGTATCGGACTAATTACCAACTCCAATCAATCTCTTTCGAGCATTGAACAGAGATCGGAAGCAGAAATTAAGTTTGCATCTTTAACCCATAAGTTAACCTCATGTTAATTAGCCCAAATTCAAGTATGAACATCAGTAAAACAGAGCATAACACAATACCCATTACATTAAATCAACACTTAACCCCATAATTGCACCCTTAGATCTTGGGGTTTTAGCTACCTGTTAACACTAAAATCACCCTCTAAAACCAATTAAAAGAGTAAACAATCGTAGTCAGTAAAATCCCAACAAAGAGTCGAGGTCGAATCCCACAGGGAATGGTGCAGCGTAGAGAATTCCTTATCAAGAAATTTAGATTTTAAATTAATTCATTTGTAGTAGTAAAACAATTGGGTGGATGAAACCACCAACTAGATATGAAATTTTGGTTATCAAATATTGCAACTAAACTAGAAATTAAATGAAATCAAGAGTTAATAAGTAATCTAGGGGTGCGGGGATCGGAAGTCAATCTCATGTAGGGGTAATTGTGCTGCTCTATTGTGATGAGCATTCATGAATGGGCTAAGTCATCTTCAATGATGCTAATCTTCTTTAGAACTCAAAGCATCCTTGCATAGAATCTCCTTTCGGTCTCATCTATATGCCAATTATAAAAACCCAATACCTTACTTTATCCTTTCTTTCAAGAATAGGGCAAATAGGTCCGACCAATAACCTCTTTCTAGCAAGCTACAAACATCAAACCTAAATTTCTAGTATTGGACTAATTACTCACTCCAATCAATCTCTTTCAAGCATCAACTAGAGATCGGAAATAGGAATTAAGTTTGCAACCTTAAACCATTAGTTCACCTTATGATAATTACACCAAATTCATACATGAACAACAACAAAACAGAGCATAGACCAATACCGACTACATTAAATTAACACCAAACTCCATTAGAGTATCCTAAGATCTTGGGGTTTTAACCACCCATCACAAAAATCAAAACAATTATACTTTTCATGGAAGCAGCCTTGGGTAGCATGAAATTAAGCAATTACAAGCAAACCCACTTTGGATTCAACTTCAATTTGTAAGATTCAAGCACAAAGTTGCAAAACCTCAAAAGCTAGGAAAGTGTTCTTCAAAGTTAAAAGTGTTCTCTCACTCTCGCAACTCTCTCCAAAACTCTCTCATCCAAAAAATCATCAAAATCTCTAAAATTTACATTCTTTGGGATATTTATATTTTCCCAAAATTTGGCCCAAAATTCTCACGTTTGACAGCTTCGGTGAGATTAGTCGGGCTCTCCTAACCTACTCAGTGGATCACCCTTTGCTTCTCAGCTCGCCTTGTGATGCTCTAGGCTTCAGGTGTTTTAACCTCAGTTGGTGACTTCGATTGAGACTGCCTTTCACGTTTGGCAAATCGCCGAATACCACCTTAGTTCAACTTTTGAGCATTAAATCTTTTCCTTGGACACTGTCACTTTGGGCGATGTTGTGCTCAGTTGGCGATCCACCCATCATGCTAGGCGATCAACAATGTTCACTTTGCACTTCTTTTTGCATTTTTGGTCATTCTTTCGAACATTAGCCCTTGCCTTGTCCAATTGCTTTCACAACTGCAAATCATCAACATTCTATTATAAAAGGACATAATTAGGCATTGAGGACACTAATTATTGAGCTAAATGGGCCTTAAATGAGTGCAAATTTACCACTCATCAACACCCTCAACTTAAACTTTTACTTGTACTCAAGTAAATCAAGAACACAATAAGCTCAATAAGGGTGTCTGATGAGTCAGGAATTTTGACTCATTTAGGTCTTGTTATTTAATGATTTAGTGTCCTCAATGCCTATTTTGTGTTCATAACTGATGTTAGATTTCTTATGTGCAACCATGGAGGCTAAAAAACAAGGCAAGGACATTACATTGAGAAAAGAAGCGAAAAAAGTTAGAAAAGCTGAAGAGAAGGAAGGCTGAAGCTCGCATAAGCCACTCGACGACTCGGCAAGTGAGCGTCTAGCTCGCCTAAAGTTCCAGCGAACTGGCTCATGAGCCAAGCCAACTCAGCAAACCAAAGGAGAATTCGGTGTCATGCCAAACCGAATGGAGAACTCGACCCAGATCTCCTAAATGACCAGAACCATTAGAGGCAGAAATCAATTACAAAAAGGCGAGGTAGGGTACTTCAGCGGATCGCCGAGTCATTTGCCGATCTCGACTTATTTCACCGATTGGTCCCACGTGCTGAGATATGTGGACAGTTTTGGCAACGTATAAATTGATGTTTGAAGAGAGAAAAAGGTATTAGGTTGAACTAGACTAAAGAAAACATTCATACTTTTGATATTTTTGAGCTAGTGAACATTCTTGAGAGGGTTTTGATCTTATATATTGAGTTTTAAAGGTTTAATCTTAATTTTTAGCATTTGAGTATTGAAGACCTTGTCATTTGGATGGAAAACCTTTTTGGTAACTATTTCTTACTTTTTGCTATGATTGGCTAAAACCCTTGTCTTTAGGTGTGTGAATATGTAATCGTATACATGAATTAGCTTATGGGTGTTTCTAATTGCTATATTTAATGTTGTTTTGAAGTGGGTTAAGTTGTTTATTCATATTTTCATTTATGAACTGAAGTTCCAAATTTAGTTCTAGCTCTATATCTCTATGCTTGCTTGTGATAGATGCATTAGAGTGGAATTTATGACTGATAGTTGTGTTGATTCTTGTCGATACAACACAGCTTGATAAAGTGGGTTAAATTAAGGAATTGGGTTGTTTTGTATTGAAAACTTGTTGAGGTTCGATAGAACTCACTTGATACATGATAGCTGATTGATAAATGGCTATTATAGCGATAATCCATCCTACCCATTGAGATTCAACAACTTATAGCAATTAGTGATCATCCATTAAGCAAAATTAGTATCCGCTTGCTCACACACTCCTAAGGTCCTACTCCCTATTGATTAAAACCCCGTATTAATCATCTTCGTTAGAAATTGGTTATTCAACTCTCTTGATATTGATAATTAAAACTTTATGATTTACATTATGTTGCATTTTGCGTATTTAGATTCTACAAAAGATTAGAACACACTCATACTTTGTAATTGAATTCTTTTCCATACTGCTCCTTGTGGGATCGACCCCAACTCTCTGTTGGGTTTATACTTGTGAGCGACCGCCTACACTTTGAATTATAAGAGGTGTAATTGAGTGTTATCAGTGTCTACATTAGTACTTAATGAGAGCTAATATGCAAGTTCCATGGCAAGACTACTCTCGATAGAATGTTACCCTAAATCATGATAAAAAAGCTTCAATTGATGACTAGGTAGTCTCAACACAAACTCAAGCTCAGTATAGCGTTTTGTCTAATGCAAGAATATGTTTCAACAAATGCATTCAAGTGCCCTCACATTAAGAACAATTCCATGCTCTCACAAAGCAATTACAGAAAAGGTTTAAGGAATCAATGCAACTCTCATTCTCTCAAAAGAGAAATACATGCAAGCTTTGTCCCATAGAATTGCCCATATTTTTCAATCATCACAAAATCCAGTTCATGTAAGATCTCCAGGGTCATTTAGACTTGTAATGGGGCTGAGGGTTAAGGTATGGTAAATTTTGGATTAGTGACTTCACCCTTTCAAAGCATTGTTGCAATCGTCATCACCTCTTCTCAAGTTCTTTTTCTTTCTTTTTCAATTGAGGATTCAACCCTTGGCTTGTCATTCACTTTATATGGAATCCCCTTTTTATTTCATTCGCTCCTTTTTTTCATTTGCCTTTTTTTTATGAGGGGTTCTTTCTTTTTTAATAACATTCACTATAGCAAAATTAATTTTTAGCAGCAATAAATAGACATTAATAAAGAGTGCTAAAGTCTTTACCGGCATTAGTTAAGTGCCATTAGATCAAATGTCGCTAAAGGCTTTACGGACATATACAAAGAGTGCTAATTACCGCTGAAAATATATTTTTAGCGGTAATTGAGCTATTGCCATTATTTAATTACCGTTAAAGATCATCTTTGATGTAGTGTTTTTCAAAGTTGAGCCTTATTTAATCTTCCTTTGCCCTTAATTTGGCTTTCATTCATCCTTCCATTCCACACCCCCAACTTAGGCTTTTTGCCTAAGTTGGCTATTCAAACATCACAATGCTTCAAAATGGGTTTTTGATGAGAAAGTAGGGATAATTTGGTTCAAAAGGCTTCTTTTGGTTGAAAACAAATGGATTAGGCTCAAATGGTGCCAACATGGTTTCACACCCTCACAAGGTAGTCACAAATGGTTTATGAATTATTTGGTTCCCACATTGAATTTTTGCCTAAGATCATGCTTGACATTCACCAAGATTCATACAATTGGACTAATAAGGCAAATTCTATGACTCGAGATGCATGTTTTCAGGTAAAAACTCACCACACATGGCACTTCGAAATACACTCATTTAGCACATCCCGAAAAGATCAAAAGTGTACGTGCAATGTTCATTGCAAGGCTCACAACAAGATGCAACTAGTCAACAAAAGATTCATCAAGATCATTCAAAGGTGTAACCACATCAATTTCATTCTCGCAACACCAACACTATGCAGCATGCTCATCATGAGTACTATTAAAGACATCGATATTGAACAAAATCGATTCTCAAATTTTTATCAATGAAAACTTCAAGCATTTCATGATTTTAAAACTCATGGGGGTTGCATTCATCAAGAGAGAATGAGAAATAAAGTACGGAGACACAATTTCCCAAAAGAAAAGCACTCTAATATAAACAAGCATCAACTATAATTGCTCAAAGGACAAAATAACAAAATACAAACAAAAAGGGGAATGTTGGCACGAAGGCCCTCACCCCACCAAAAATAAAAAGTAGTGTCCTCAATACGGCATGAAAGAGAATACTAAGAGGCTAAGAGACAGGATCCCCCTGATAGGCTATGCCTGTGGAGCACTCTCATCTGGAGTCTCGGGAGGAGAAGTCTCAAGTGGGGCATGATGCCCGACAATAGGATTGCGGGAGGTGGCTATGAATGCTCGGCTGGGGCATCAGTGCCTGTCTCAGCACCTGTAAGTGTAGTTGAGTCTGGAGTGACTCCACTAGACCTGACCCCTGTAGTATCTCGAAGAGATCTCTCTAGGGCAGCCTGAAGGATAACCTCCTTTGTCTCCTGCATCTCTGTCATAGTCTCGGCAATCCCGTGCTCATGTTCATACAGTCTCTCTTCATCAGTCTCGTCAGCCAACTCCTCATCAGCCTCATCATCCTCATCCTCAGCTACAGTACCGGCATCCTCAGGCAAAAAAGAGCAAGGTGCAGCACTAGGCATCTTAGGTACAAGGGCAACAACATCTGAAAGGGAAACATCACCCCATAGTGTAGAGATGTCCATGGACTATATCTGGACCACCTCAGCCCTAAATGTTGCAACCTCAGCTCTAAGGGTGTCTATAGCACTATAACTACTCTCGACCTCTTCTAAAATGGCTAACCTAGAAGTTAATTCATCTAATCTCATAGTGTGTCCTCAAATCACCTCCTCACACTTGAACACCCGCTCAGTCAGGGAAGCCAAGACTTTCTTGATAGTCTTGTCAATGAGCCGGGGTAAGTCCTTCTCAACCTGTGCAGCTTTAACATCAGCTAACCGGGTTACACTGCCCATCTGATAAATAAGTGCCTGGGTCAGTGGAGGATGGGCAACAGTAGAGGTGGGAGGTCTCATAGCAGCAGTTGATATAGAAGCAATAGGAACAGTAGAAGCAACAGTAGAATCAGAAGAGCCAGCAAGAGAAGAAGGAATAGGAATACATGCCTTGAGCAGGTGTGCTGGTCTCAGGTGCCAATGTAGCGGGGTCAACCACTAGGGTGGAGTCTGATGGTGGTGACTTCCTCTGAGTCGCATCATCTCTCAAGCAATCTACCTCTTTCCTTCGAAAATCACTATATAAGACCGGTGTGACTCTCACATCTGTGGCAGTCCAAAAAGGTACTCCTGCTCTCTCACACAATAGTGTAATGAGCATTGGGAATAAGAGCAATGCCTGCTCGTGTCTCGCTATCATCAGCATCTCAGAAGCAATAATAGCACCAACATATATATGCTCACGATCGATGATGGTGCCAACTAACACCGCCTTGGCATGGCGAAGAATGGACTCGTTCTGGGCTGGCATCAGATTACTGTTGATGAAGCCAGACTAGTATCTAGAAACAACATTTACATCATTCTTCTCGATCTTGGCACCATCTGCCATCTATGAAGGAGAAAAATCAGAAATCAAGGGTGCTAACTAACCATGCAGAGAATCTAGATCGTGGGGCATCCAGAGTGAATATAAATCATTTGCAAATGTCGGTATATGTAGAGCTGTATTAATGGCCACTGCATCGCACCAGACTTTCTTCCCTCTTACTTCCACTTCTTCAAGTGTTTTCCAGACTGTGCCCTTTCGCTTCTTCGGAAGGACTTGAGTATAAGTAGTGCAAAATTCCCTTACCCAAGACGGGATATAGGGACTCCTTGCTCTGGGGAAACTTTCAAACCAGTCGAATTGGATGGTGTTCTGTATAGCTAGGTAGTCGCTCATCACTCCATCAATGGAGAGCCATCTCTCCTTAAGAATAGCCCTTTCTCTTGCAGCTTTGAGCCTGTTCAAGACTCTTGGAGTAATAACTGGAAGGACTCTAGAAGTTTGTGCTTATGTAGATGAAGGTTGCACTAACTTGGTTTTAATCTCATTCCTCTTTATCTCCACCGTAAGTTGCACCCTCTCTTGGTTAGATGATTGCGGGGTGGTGGTTTGGCGACGATTTGAAGATTCCGATGGCTTGTTTGTAGTAATACCCCTTTGTCGTTTAAGAGGAGGAGGGGGAGGAGGAAACTCTTTGTTTGACTCAATGTTGGAGGAGACCACATTCTTACCCTTTGTTCTTGCCATTGCCTGGAAAGCACACGTTAAAGCACAAGATTTGTGAAGGTTAGTTGGAATTGAAAGCACTTTGAATCATGATTCAAAAGCAGTATTGAGCGTATCGCCCAACAGGATCGGTGAGCTCCGGTGAGCACATCGAAAAGAATAGTAGCAATTTATTGAAGGTTCACGCAAAGAAGGCGGAATCAATGCCAACTCGGTGATTCATCGAGTTTCGATGAGCTAAGACAAGTCCACTGAAACTGACAGTACGAAAAGGAAAGATAATAGGCATCAAGGGCGATGTCCTCTCCCACTTGGCGATACGCCCAATGGGTATGGTGTACTAAGAAAAGCCCACCGAATGGGACAGTACCCAAGGTCATGCACATGCTAAAGAAGACGAGCTGGGTCTTACTCGGCGATTCGCTTAACTCCCTTGGTGAGCTAAGACAAGCTTGTTGAATAAGAAGTTTTAGCCCAGTGCCCAATTTTCACAGCCAAACCTAACGAGCAGAATAAATACGAGTTCCCCCAACATAACAATCCACCTATATACTTGTTCCACCTATGGGTACTCAGATTTCCCCCCAAATGTCACTGAGTATCGCACTAATTGATGATTTTCCCTTAAGAAAGTAGTCACCTTGTCTATCATTGGGAAAAATCATACAATGGGTCAACACTGAGCTACTCATACTTCACTCACATTCAATTAAGCACAGACCCAACTGTTATATCAACTCAATTCATCATTCTAACCAACACAATCATGATTCATAATTTTATACAAGCATTTACAATCACGTTCACATGGGTACAACTCAATTTCAACAATACGATGCTACCCAACAAAATTAAGCACTCAATTTCAGTTAACGGGCTCAAGCCCACACCTTATATGCAATCTAACTTCAAAATTATCAACAAAAGGTCCAAACACTAAACTTTACACCAAAAACAAGCAAGAAATTGAAGAATCGGGGTTGTGTTGACTCAAACTTCAAGCAAATGCACTCCTAGCACCTTCAATACGCTCACATGAGGCACACAAATACTCAAAATGCATAATACAAGAGAAGGGAATTGAAAAGGTTTTAAAAATATCAAAGGTCTTGAGCTTTGAATTTAAAATAACCTTTGGCCGTTTTATACCAAGCCCGTTCGGCGCACTCACTAACGTCGCCGAACGTCTTTGGCGTATTTCCATATAGAGTTTAAGCTCGCCGAACATGCCTGACATAATACCAAACTTGAAGGCCTCTTCGACGAACCCGATGGAGTCCACTTAGTGTACTTCGGTGAATCACCCTTTGGAGTTCAGCTCGCTAATCTTGACAGTACACTTTCGTATCAACTTCAGCTCAAAGGGTGGATAAACATTAGTCTTCCTAGTGCCTTCGACGCACCACCGATTTGATACTGTCATCGCCTAAGCTCCTCTTGTCCATCTTTTAACCTCTTCTCAACCTGCACTCACAATGCACGTTATTTGAAAGTAATAAAAACAAAAGTAAAAACTTGGGTTGCCTCCGAAGAAGCACCTTATTTAACATCGTGGCACAACATAGTCTTCAAACTTAACATTTATTTTTGGGGTTCAGGACGGTGTCACTAGGCAATGTTCCTTTTTGCTATGGATTGAGATGAGTTGCAATTTGACCCAATTTGGGTCTCCAGCTGCTTAATGGAAACTGAGTGAGCAGTCACCATCTATGATAAAGTAGAGAAGTCATTTTTCAAGTCCTTCGACACCTTACCGGCCCTTCAACCTTGTTGTATATCCTAGCAAGCATGTCCTCAGTTCCACTTCCTTCTAGCCCACTTGGTTCTTTTGGGCGTAGACGATCATGGGGAGGCACATATCTATCTTTTTCCATCTTCCTATTTCTCTAATTTCCACATTGCCAATCTTTCCAACCACTATCTCTATCCTTGTTCCAACCTTGGTTCCTACCATGTCGTTGATAATTAGTGTGAGAACCCCCCACTTAATTTTCCAAGTATTGAACTTCTTCATTGTATAATGCCTCAAACCTGGCATCATCCGGGCACTGCCCTATATTAGTTCCAACCGCATTTACCGACTTGGTTCCACCTCCTATGACATGTTTAGACAACAAATCAATTTGGGTCATCATTTTTGCCATGTTTTCATCTCTTTCATGGTCCTTCTCGATTTGTTCTTTGGTTAGACCCACTTGTAGAGTAGGCACTTGGTCCTCTCTAGTGTGCTATGCTCGGTTAACCTTAGTCATATCATCAAGCAACAACGCAGCCACCTCATACAGTTGTCTCATTAAACCACCATGTACTAGCTGATCAGCTACACTTTTGTGGACTGAATTAAAGCTAAAATAAAAGTATTGCAGCAGCAAGTTGTCCACAACGCCATGCGTTGGACATTGAAGGAGTAACCTCTTGAATCTCATCCATATCTCATGCAATGGTTCACCTCTGATACGCTTAAAATTTTGGATTTGGATCCGGAGTTTAACCATCTTCGAGGATGGAAAGAATCTCTCCAAAAAGACATTAGTTAGCTCATCCCACAAAGTGATTGAATCATTTGGCAACTCTGCCAACCATTTTGTAGCCTCTCCCGTTAAAGAAAATGTAAATAACCTCAACCATATGGATTCTTGAGAGATATTCTTGAACACAAAGGATCCACATACCTCCATGAAATTTCTAAGGTGTTCATAGGGATCCTCATGAGCTAGATCCCCAACAGTCCTTTCATTTGGAGCAATTGGATCATAGTTCCGGTGATGTGAAACACAGCCCTACCAGTTGTAGGAGGTATCCAGACTGCTCCTGTGGTTTGAATGACATTAACGTGCATGTCATTTAGATTACCCAGGTTATCATTTTTACCATAGTGACTATCATTTCACTCCCATGGTCACTCATTTTATCAGCATGCAAATCAGCCAACAACAACACAAAACAATAGATCTACTACAACTAAAAAAATCAAAAATCTAATTTCTCAATTAGAATTCTCAACTGCCAATCCCCGACAATGCGTCATTTTTGATAACGCTCAAATAACCCTCCAAAACTAATTAAAAGAGTGAGCGATCGTAGTCGGTAAAAATCCAACGAAGAGTCGAGGTCGAATCTCATAGGGAATGGTGCAACGTAGAGAATTCCTTATGAAGAAATTTTGATTTTAAATTAATTCATTTGTAGTAGTAAAACAATTGGGTGGATGAAACCACCAACTAAATATGAAGTTTTTGTTATCAAATATCGCAACTAAACTAGAAATTAAATGAAATCAAGAGTTAATAAGTAATCTAGGGGTGTGGGGATTGGAAGTCAATCTCACATAGGGGTAATTGTGCTGCTCTATTGTGATAAACATTCATGAATGGGCTAAGTCATCTACAATGACACTAATCTTCTTTCGATATTAAAGCATCCTTGCATAGAATCTCCTTTCGGTCTCATCTATATGCAAATTCTAAACATGATACCTTACTCTATCCTTTCTTTCAAGAATAGGGAAAGTAGGTCCGATCCATAACCTTTCTTTCAAGCAAGCTATAGACATCAAATCTAAATTTCTGGTATTGGACTAATTACTCACTCCAATCAATCTCTTTTGAGCATCAATTAGAGATCGGAAGTAGGAATTAAGTTTGCAACCTTAACCCCTTAGTTAACCTCATGATAGTTAGAACAAAAACAAAATAGAGCATAGCACAATTCTCACTACATAAAATTAGCACCCAACCCCCTTAGAGCACCCCTAGATCTTAGGGTTTTAGCTACCCATCACAAAAAGCAAAGAAATTATACTTTTCATGGAAGCAACTATGGTAGCATGAAATTAAGCAACTACAAGTAAACCAACTTTGGATTCAACTTCAATTTGTAAGATTCAAGCACAAATTTGTAAAACCCCAAAGGCTAAAAGAGTGTTCTTCAAAGGTAAAAGTGTTCTCTCACTCTCAAAACTCTCTCGTCCAAAAAATCCTCAAAATCTCTAAAATTTATATTTTTTGGGCTATTTATATTTTCCCAAAATTTGGCCAAAAATTCCCACGTCTGACAACTTCGGGGACATTAGATGGGCTTGCCTAACCTACTGGCGGATAGCCCTTCACTTCTCAGCTCGCCTTGTGATGGTCTAGGCTTCAGGTGTATGAACCTTAGTTGGCCACTTCGATTGAGTCTGCCTTTCACGTTCAGTGAATCACCGAATACCACCTTAGTTTACCTTTCGAGCATTAAATCTTTTCCTTGCACACTTTCACTTTGGGTGATGTTGTGCTCAGTTGGCCATCCTTCCTTCATGCTAGGCAATCAACAATATTCACTTTCCACTTCATTTTATATTTTTTTCCATTCTTTCAAACATCAGCCCTTGTCTTGTCGAATTGCTTTCACAACTGCAAATCATCAACATTATATTTGAAAAAGACATAATAAGGCATTGAGGACGCAAATTATTGAGCTAAATGAGTGCAAATTTACCACTCATCAACACCCATAAAAAAAACAAAGAAATTATACCTTTCATGAAACCAACAATGGGTAACATGGAATTAAAAGCAGTTCTATATACCCACAAAGCATCATCTAATCTTCGAGACCAATCAGATCTATTTGCATTAACAGTTTTGGCCAAAATCCCTTTAATTTCCTAGTTGGACACTTCAACTTGCCCATTTGTTTGAGGATGGTAGGGGGTAGCAACCTTGTGCTTGACTCCATATTTGGACAACATCAAAGCAAAAATTCGGTTACAAATATGAGAACCCCTATCACTAATAATAGCACGCAGAGTACTGAACCTTGTGAAGATGTATCTCTTAAGGAAGTTCACTACACTCCGCCCTTCATTGTTAGGTTAAGCCATAGCTTCCACCCATTTGGACACATAGTCAACGGTCATCAAGATATATTTTTTTCCCATAAGAACTCACGAAAGGGCCCATAAAGTCGATTCCCCACACATCAAACAATTCAACCTCAAGGGTCAGAGTAAGAAGAAGCTCATGTCTACGTGACATTTCTCCTTGCATTTGACATTGAATACACCTGCAAACAAGGGAATTTGCATCTTGATACAACATTGGCCAATAATAACCATTTTTTAACACTTTTGCGGCTGTACGCAACCCACTATAGTGTCCACCAACCGGAGATGCATGGCATGCACTAAGAATAGCATCTACTTTGAATTCCGGTACCCATCTTCTAATTATATGATCAACACATTCTCAAAACAGATCGGTTCATCCCAATAATATTTCTTGGCATCAAAAAAGAACCATTTGCGTTGATAAAATTTCACCCTATCGGGAATAATTCCACACACCACATAATTGGAAAAATCAACATACCAAGGAGTAGTACCCATCGATATAGCCATCACCACCTCATCCAGAAAAGCTTCTTCAGTATCTCTATCACCGGGAGCAATCACACGTGTTTCAAGTCTCGACAAATGGTCAGCCACTTGATTCTCACATCTTTTCGATCCTTGACCTTAAAGTTGAAATCTTGCAATAAAAGCACCCATCTAATCAATCTCAGTTTAGCATCCTTTTTGGCCATCAAGTAATGTATAGCCGCATGGTCAGTGTGTACTATCACCTTGGTTCCCAATAAGTAGGCTCAAAATTTTTCAAAGGCATATACCACCGCCAACAACTCTTGTTAAGTAACGGTGTAGTTCTTTTGAGCCACGTTCAAGGTCTTGCTTGCATAGTAGATCGGATGGAATAACTTACCTCTACGTTGACCAAGTACAGCTCCCAAAGCCACACCACTAGCATTACACATTAGTTCAAGTGGAATGTTCCAATCTGGAGCAATAATGATCGGAGCTGATACCAACTTCTCTTTAGACACACAAATGCATTAATGCAAGCTTCATCAAACTCAAAAATGTTTTCTTTCCCAAGTAGCTTGCAAAGAGGATGAGCTATCTTAGAAAAGTCTTTTATGAACCTCCGGTAGAAACTCACATGACCCAAGAAACTTCGAACGCCTTTAATCGAGATGGGAGGAGGTAATTTGGCAATCACCTCAACCTTATCTTGATCCACTTGCATACCATCTCCCAAAATTTTGTGCCCCAACACAATACCTTCTTTGACCATGAAGTGACACTTCTCCCAATTAAGAACAAGATTTGTTTCCACACATCTTTGCAAGACTCTACCAAGATGTTAAAGGCATGCTTCAAAAGTATCCCCCACAACTGAGAAATCATCCATGAAAACCTCCATCGAGTCTTCCACCATGTCAATAAAAATAGAAAGCATACACTTCTGAAACGTGGCCGGTGTATTAAACAACCCAAAAGGCATTCTTTTAAAAGCAAACGTTCCGTAGGGGCATGTAAAAGTGGTCTTGTCTTGATCTTCAGGTGCAATGGAGATTTGATTATAAGCGGAATATCCATCCAAGAAACAATATCATCCATGCCCCGGCAATCTATCTAGCATTTGATCCAGGAAGGGCATTGGAAAGTGATCTTTCTCCATACTTGCAATTAACTTCCGATAGTCCATACATACACGCCAACCGGTAACCGGTCGCATAGGTACAAGTTCACCCGTGTCATTTGGGACTACCGTTATACCTCCCTTCTTTGGAACACATTGTACCGGGCTCACCCACTTGCTATCCGCAATTGGGTAAACCACACCCGCATCTAACCATTTGATGATTTCCTTCTTAACCACTTCTTGCATTGGAGGATTCAACCTCCTTTGATGATCGACACTGGGTTTACAATTGACTTCCAATTGAATCTTGTGTGTGCAAATACTGGGTGGAATCCCCACAATATCAGCAATTGTCCATCGAATAGTTTTATGAACCTTTTTAACACACTCACAAGGGCTTGTACTTGCTCTTCAAGAAAATCAGCAGCAATAATAATCGGCAACATATTGTCAGCCCCCAAAAATACATATCGAAGATATGGAGGAAGAGCTTTCAACTCAAGTTTCGCGGGTGATTCAATGGATGGCTTCGCAGGTGGACTTTCTCTATTCTTCAAATCAATATCAAGCTTAAAAGGAGTTTTCGAGTAAGAACCTAAACCGGATAAAGTAGCTACCACTTCATCATAATCTTGGATCTCTTCTCCATCATAATTCAAGAGCACGACAGCCAAAGATAAACCAATACATGAAACTTCACCAATACTAGCAACCGCTTCATCAATCACATCAATAACCGATACCACATGGAGATCGCTTGGTTGCTTCATGGACTTGCATACATTGAAAGTGACTTCCTCCTCGTTAACACGTAACTTCAAATTTTCACTTTCCACGTCGACAAGGGCTCTCCCTTTGGCCAAAAATGGTCTACCAAGAATAATAAGTATTTTTGTATCCATTTCACAATCAAGAATCACGAAGTCTGCTAGAAAGATGAATTTGCCAACCTTCACCAAAATATCATAAAGAACACCGATAGGCAGATTTATGAAGCGATCAGCCATAAGAAGTCACATTGTGGTTGCCTTAGGTTCACCCAAGCCAAGTTCTTTGAAAATAGCATATTGCATCAAATTAATACTAGATCTCAAATCAAACAACACTTTGGCAAACTCGAACATCCCAATAGTACAAGGGATAGTGAATGCTCCTGGGTCATCCTTTTTAGGAATTACATTAGACATAATAGTGCTGCAATTATAGGAAACTTCAACTGTCTCAAAGTCCATGCTTCTCTTTTTCGTGACCAATTTCTTCATAAATTTAGCATACCCTGGCATTTCGAGCAAAGCATCCACCAATGGGAGATTGATGGAAAGAGACTTGAAACCAGAGAGAAATTTTTGGAATTTTTCATTGTCATCTTTCTTCTTCAACCTTTGTGGAAATGGTGGACAAACTTTAGGCAACGGCCTTGGATACACCGATTTAGGAACATTCTCCGCTTTTAACTTAGCAACTTCACCGGAAGTGATATCATTCAATGCGTCATTGGCTTTGTTGGGAACATCATTGTTCACATCATCATCAAGGCCATCATCATTACTCACAAGAAGTGGGATTTTACTCCGATCAGCCCCATCACCCTTAACTGCATTGCCACCCAAAAACTTGCCACTTCGGGTCACAATTGCCATACATTGAGCATTCTCATTCTTTGGGTTAGGTAAAGTGTCACTAGGAAGGCCACCATTTGGTCTTTGATTCAATTGGGCTGAGATTTGAACCACTTGTGCTTCAAGATGTTTGATAGAAGCTGAGTGAGAGGTGAGCATTTGGTTTAGAGAGGAGAAGTCAGCTTGCATCTCTTTGAGCACTTTTTTCGAACCTTCCACCTTGTGCAAAATACGAGCAAGCATATCTTCAATCCTAAAGCTCTCAGGATCAGCCTTAGGTTCCGTAACTTTGAGACGATCATGTGGAGGAACATACCGATCTATCTCACCTTCTCTCCAATTGGCACCTCGATCACGCCACTCCCGGTTGTCTCTCCAACCACCACCTTGCTCTTTGTTCCAACCTTGATTCCCACCCAGCTTTTGATATCTCGGACAAGAACCCACTATCTGATTCGACACAAATTGGACTTCTTCATTGTACATGGGTTCAAATTTAGCATCATCCGGACAAATAGCAACTGCATTCACGGCTTTAGAACCCACACCCATAACATGTTTCATCAATAATTCCATCTGGGTCATCATCTTAGCCATATTCACATCACGCTCTTGATCTTTCTCAATTTGCTCCTTAGTCATTCCAACCATAAGAGGTGATACTTGGTCTTCTCTTGTGTGCCATGCCCGGTTGATTTTAGTCATATCATCAAGCAACGTTAACGCTATAGGAAATGGTTGTCTCGTGATTCCACCTTGGATTAAACGATCAGCAATAAACTTGTTCACAGAATCAAGGCTACGGTAGAAGTATTGCAACAACACATTTTTAGGTAAACCATGAGTAGGACATTGTAGAAGGAGCTTTTGGAATCTAAGCGATGACTCATGAATTGGTTCACCATCAAGTCTCTTGAAGTTCTAAATACCATCTCTCAACTTGACCATCTTCGAAGGGGGAAAGAACAATTCAAGGAATGCTTCAATCAGCTCCACCCATGAAGTAATTGAATCTTTTGGTAGCTCAGCCAACCACTTCGTTGCATCCCCGATTAGAGAGAAGGGAAACAACCGAAGTCGGATCGACTCTTGAGAGATGTTCTTGAATGTGAAAGGGCTACACACGTCCAAAAAGTTTTGAATGTGCTCATGGGGATCCTCATGAGCAAGTCCTCCAAAGAACCCTTTGATTTGCAACAGCTGAAGCATGGTCCCGGTCACATGAAAGATAGCATTACCCACAGTAGGGGGCAAGCGTATAGCTCCAGCGCTTTCGACTTGAACAACATTGAAGTTATTCAAATTAGCAATGTCATCATTCACATGATGCATGTCATCATTTTGACTAATAACACTACCAGCTTCACTCATGTTGTCTCTTGTTGAAAATAAACAACGAAAAGACTAATAAGTAAATTCGACTACAACTAAATTAGTTCACTAAAACACTTCAATACAAGAATTCTAGACACTGTTCCCCGGCAGTGGCGCCATTTTTGATAATGCTCAACTACACCTATAACGATTCAAGGTGTAAGTGGTCGCTAGCAAGTATAAACCCAACAAGGAGTTGGGGTCGATCCCACGAGGAATGGTTTAAATACATAATTCGAATATGAAGTACTAAAGTGATCTAACTTTTTGTAGGTACAAATAAGTAAAATGATGCATAATGTAAATTATCGAATGTTCAATTATCAAATAAGAGGAGATTGAATGATTGATTTTAACAAACACGATTTAAAAAATGAACTTAACCAATGGGAGATGGGACCTTAGGGATGTGTGAGTGTTCAATTACTAATTTCACTAAATGGATCACTACGAATCGCTTAAGTATGCTGAATCATAATGGGTAGGTAAGATTACAACCATGATAGCCATTTTACAATCAACAATCATGCTTTCAATTGGGTTTTATCAAAACCCAATAGGCATTACACTTAGAAAACAATCTTATACCTTAATTCAGCCCACTTTAACAAGCTGGGTAGTACAAGTAATAACTCATACAATCATCAATTGTTATTTCCACTCAATTGCATCTTCTACAAGCATACAAAGAGATATAAACTAGAGCTGAATTTGCAACTTCAATTCATAAGATGAAAACATGAATTAACAATTGAACCCATTCTAAATCAGCATTTATTTCAGCAATCCATAAGACCCACAAGCTAATTAAGTAATTGAACAAATAACCACATCCCTAAGGCATTGAGGTTTTAGCAAATCATAGTAATGGTGAAGAAATAGTTACCAAATATGTTAGCCATTGATTTCCCAGGTCTTACAACCGCAAATACAATCAATTAAAATTATACCCAATGTCTCAATTCCCAAGAACCCACAAGAATAGTTCACAAAATCACCAAAAGTATTCAAAGTGCAATGTACTTTCTAAGTTCAGTTTTTTTTGGTTTCTCTCTCAATATCTTCTCTCTATTTAAAAATTTCTATGTATACTTTCCCAAATATTTCCCACATTATCAAATACGAGCCCAGTTGGCGGCATAAGTCGGGCTCGCCCATCCAATCGGTGATGCGCCGAATTGCTTGATCTCGCCTTTTAATTTTTGACTTCAATACCATTTTCCTTCTGGAACTTTGGGCAATGATCGTCGGGCTCACCTTTATGATCGGTGACTCACCGATTGGTTCCTGAGCTCACCGACTTGCCTTGAATCTTCTCCTCGTCTACTGGAACTTTAGGCGATAAAACTGTCCACTCGGAGAATCGTCGAGTTGCCTTATGCGAGCTCCAACCTTAATTTTCCTTCAATTTTGTAACTTTTTAGCTTATTTTTGCATTATTTTGTCCTTGCCTCATTCCAAAGCCTTCTTACTGCACATAAATGATTAAACACTAGTTATGAGTGCAAAATGGGCATTAAGGACAACAATTTAGTACAAATGAAGCTCTAAATGAGTTAAAACTAACGACTCATCATCCAACTATGGGTCGTAGAAACTTCTATGGGTAATATAAACTTCTATGGGTCGTAGTTTTTAGTCGTAGAATGAACTTTTGAGCCTTAAAATTCAATACAAATTCTACGGATTGGATCTACGGTCAGTAGAAACTTCTACGGGTCATAGTTTGGACCCGTAGAATGAAATTTTGAGCCTTAGAATTTAGTATGAATTCCATGGATGGGATCTACGGTTTGTAGAACAAAACATGAACCGTAGATGGCCCCATGGAAGGTTTTCGTCAGCTTTTTAAGAAGGGTATTTCAAAATTTTCCCACCCATTCTAAGCCTAAAACCTAACGTTTTACTCTAAGCCAAGGGTTTAAACAGTGTTAGTTGTTCTTTTACGTTCATTAGTACTCAGAGTCAATAGAGCAAGTTTCCAAATGAGAAAATCTAGGGTTTCTAGCGTTCTTTGAGTTTTCACCAATTTCGTCAAGAACTTTGTTCTTCTAGGTATGTAAGGCTACTCATAGTGATGAACTGAGTTTGTTCTCACACGCTACATCTACTTTCTATCAATAAAGAATAATTAGGGTTACATCATTAGTTTTGATAATTTTTGAGATGTGTTTCGTTGTTGAGTTTTGAATTCTATTTCATGATTATTGAGTTGCTATATCTTGCATTGAGATTATTGAGTTGATTGTTCATGTCTAGTTTTAAGCATGAACCCTATTGTTGAGTTACTATTGAGATATTACTGAGTTTGTTTTGATAATCCTTTTAAGTAAAAATTTTTGTCTTAAACTGATTTTCTAAGAAAGAAAAGATGTGTTTTGAGAAAAAGTCTTAACCATGATTTGAGTAAAAGTATAAAGGAACTAAGTATTCCCAAATGTATCACTTTTTACATTGAGAATAGAGAAATTTTGATTTCTAAGTGAGTTAATTAGTTCAAAGATATTTCAGAGCAATTACCACTTTAAAGATGATATTTTGAGTAATTACCTCAAATTGAGTAATACTATATTTTATACATTTAAGCATAAGCTTATATTTATTGGAAGTAGTATTGAGCACATATATGAGGATGAGTTCTGACAACTCACATTCCTCCTAAACCATGTAGCCAATATGGGTAAAGGATCGTACTTTTTAGATGACTCCTTATTACTTTCGAGCAGAGCTTTAGTGGATCCACTTAGTTGAGATGCTCTATATCTCAGCAAGGTATAGGACAGTTTTGGTAGCATAGGTGAGACATTGTATCATCACATTGCTTATAGTGATGGTTTTCAGTTAGAGAATCATCCAATTAGAGTTAAAAGTGTATTTTTATCATATCACTTAATATGTTGAGTTCAGAGATGAGTAAGTATTTGTAAAGTTTAATGATTTCACTCCTTTATTTCTTTACATTCAGTTGAGTATATATTTATATTTATTGCAGTCCTTTCATTCACTCATTTTGGTTCGGCTATATTACATACTCGTATATTCAATGTACTGATTTTATTCGACCTCCATCTATTTATGATGCAAATACAAGTGTTTAGGATCATTTACAGGCACTTCATTTAGATCACTTTGCACTTCCCATTTGAGAGTTTTGGGGAGTCCTCCTTGCATTCCAAAGGGTCCTATTTTTCATTTCAGTATATACTTTAGGGCATCGAGGGTCTTTTCCCTACATCCATGTTGAACTTAGAGGCTTCATAGATAGCTAGAGTTGAGTTGTTTTTAGAAATTAATTCTATAAACTGTTTTGCGAATATTATATATTGCTTAAATGAGTATTTGACACAGTTGAGTAATATTTTTCTCTTTAAAGCTTTTAGTTTGCTTGAGTCAAATCTTCCGCTAAGTAGTCAGCCAGATTGAGGGTTCGCTTGGGAGAAAGTAATGATTCTCGAGTTTCGGCCACGGCTAGGGTATAGGCTCGAGGCGTGATAAATCAACCTTTGTTTGACGTCCTTATTTGTCATCAAATAGTGAAGGGTGGAATGATTAGTGTGCACAATTACTTTGGTTCCTAGTAAATATGATCGGAACTTTTCGAATGCAAAAACCACTGCTAGCAAATTGTTCCATGAATGTGTAGTTCATTTGAGCCATATTGAGAGCCTTACTTGCATAGTAGAGTGGACGAAATATTTTATCATTTTCGCTGCCGAAGAACCTATCCCAAAGCAACCCCACTTGCATCACACATCAACTCAAAAGGCTTTGATCAATGGGGCGCTATGATTTCTGGGGCTGAAGTGAGCTTATCCTCGATACAAGTAAAAGCCTCCATACACAATGCATCAAATATGAACTTGATATCTTTTTCTAGCGACCGAAACAGGGGGTGTGTAATTTTTGAAAAAATCATGCTAAACAACAGATAAAACACCTTTGCCTCGCCAAACGAATAGTCCATAAATGCTCCTCCTGCCAAACCATTAATAATCTCTTTGCTTTGAGGAATCAAAGATCGAAAGAAATATTGCAACAAGAAATCCTCACATAAGTCGTGTCTCAGACACATTGCTACCTTTTGTTTAAATCTCAACCACACCTCATGCAGCGGCTCTTCTAGATTTTGCCAAAAGTTGGTAATTTCATCTCGCAACTCAACCACAAGAGATATTGGAAAATATCTCCCAAGGGAAGTATTTTTTAATTCAACCTAAGACCAAATCGATCCTTAAGTCAATTCTCATAGACATAAGGTGGCTTCTCTTGTTAATTAGAAATGACACTACCTTAGCTTTATAGATTCTTCACTAATGTTCCGTAGTTTGAACTAGAGACAAACTTCCAAAAATTTTTTGAAGTGTTGGTTTGCGTCCTCCCTAGGCGACCTAGGCCGAGGCACTCGCGCACACTTGACATTATTGGATGTCATCGCTTATTTTTAGGAAAAATTCGATACAAAAAATATTGGAAACTTTTATTTTTTATGTGAAAGTCATTTTTGCAAGCCGAAGTGTGTTTGGTGGTGTTTTTATATTTTTTTAAAAAATTTCCTATTTTATTATTTTTTTTTTCGGAAAATTTTGACATTTAAAAAAAATAAAATTTTCTTTTTGAAATCTATTATTTTTAAAATTTGAATGTCATTTGGGCAAGTAAAATTTTTTTGGTGGTTTTTTTTTTTTTTTTTTTCATATTTAATTTTTTTTTCTAAAAATTTTGACAAATAAAAATATCAAACTTTTTTGTTGGAAAATTTTATTTTTGACATTTGAAACTCATTGGTGAAATCGAAATTATGTTTGGTGGTTTTTATATTTTCTTTTATTTTTTTGAAAACTTTCGACATATAAAAATATCAATTTTTTTTATTGAACACGATTATTTTATATATTTGTAACTCATTGTGAAAGTGAAATAGTGTTTGGTAGGTTTTTCATATTTGTTTTTAATTTTTCCTATTTAATTATTTTTTCAGAAAATGTTGACATATAAAAAATTAATTTTTTTATTGAAAACAATTATTTTAGACATTTGAAACTCATTTGTAAAAGCGAAATTATGTTTGGTGGTTTTTTTATTGTTTATTTTATTTCATTTACTATTTAATTACTTTTTAAAACTTTTTGACATATATAAAAATAATTTTTTTTTTAAAACTATTATTTTTTATATTTTGAACTCATTTGTGCAAGCTGAATTGTGATTGATGAGTTTTTCATATTTGTTTTTATTTTTTCGTAAAAATTCAACATATAAAAAAATCAATTTTTTAATTGAAAATTATTATTGTAGACATTTGAAACTCATTTGTGAAAGCGGAATTGTTTTTGGTGGTTTTTTATTATCTTTTATTTAATTTTTTTCAGAAAATTTTGACTATATAAATTTTTTTTTTCCAAAACTATTATTTTTTATATTTAAAGCTCATTTGTGCAAGAGGAATTGTGTTTGACTATGTTCCTACCCTTTGTACACTGCGCGTTGCTGTTATCAATCGAATGATCTGGTGAAATGTTGAGATGCGGTGACATGGGTGATTCGCTACCTGCGACATCGCGAAAATTCCATTGAGCCTTATCATTTGGTGGAATAAGAAGTCATAACAATGTTTACGTAGGTGAACATGCAAAAGGATCATTATATAAACCCAAGCTTTTTCGACATGCGTAGGACTTTGTGGATGTCACCTAAGCGTTGCGCACAGAGGCCTGGCCTTGTGCACGGGCATCGACACATGTCACTTAATCAATGTGCGCAGGGGCTTACCCTTGTATACGAGCCTCGGTCGATGTCACTTGGCCGACGTGTGAAGGAGTCCGTCGATTTCTCTTGGGTGATGTGCGCAGGGGCATTTCATTGTGCACAGGCCTCAGCTGATGTCCATAGGGGTCCGCTGATTTTCCTAGGATGATGCGTGTAGGGGCTTGCTATTGTGTGTGGGCCTAGGCCGATATGCACAGGGGTCCGCCGATGTTGCTTGAGCGATGTGTGCAAGGGCCTGCAATTTTCGCTTGGGCGATGTGCACAAGGGCGTACCTTTGTACATGAACCTCGACTGATATTGCTTGACTAATGTGTGAAGTAGTCCACTGATATCACACATGGACTATGCGTTATGCGCAGGACCTGACCTATGTAGCTTAACTGACGTGCGTAGGGGCCTGCTATTTTGTGCGGGCCTCGATCGATGTTTCCTAGCCGATGTGGGTAGGGGTCCGCCGATACCACCTAGGTGATGCACATAGGGGCTTACCATTTTGCTTCGGCCTTAACCAATGTCGCTTGAACGACGTGCACAGGGTCTACCGATGTCACCTGAGCGATGCGCAAAGGCCTTGCCTTGTGTGCGGTTATCAATCAATTCATGCATGGGCCTGCCATTGGGTAAAGGCCTCATTCGATATTGCTCTACCGATGTGGACAGGGGTTCACTGATGCTTCTTGGGAGAAGTAGCAGGGGTCTGCCGTTGTGCGCGAGCCTCTATTGATGTCGCATGGCCGAAGTGCACAGCAGTCTGCCATTCTACGCGAGCTTTAATAGTATTATTTGGGTGACTTGTGTAGAAGTCTGCCGATGTCACCTACGTGATGGGCATTGCATTAGGGCCTGACGTTTTCCGCGAGCATCGAGTGATACGGCTTGGCCGATGTACGCTGGTCCTGCTGTTATGTACGGGTCTCAGCCGATGTCGCCTGGCTCATATGTGTAGGGATCAACTAATGCCACCGTTTTGATGCACGCAAGGGCATGACATTTGTGTGGGCCTTGGTCGATGTAACTTGGCCGACACCATAGGATTCCATAGATGTCCCATAAGTGACATCTAGGTGCAGGGGAGCTTTAACGGTATTATTCGACTGACGTGTGCAGGGGTCTGCCGATGTCACTTACGTGATGGACACTGGCTTGGGGCCTGACCTTGTGCACGAGCATTGAGTGATATGGCTTGATCAATGTACGCAGGGCCTGCCATTGTGTGCAGGCCTCAGCCGATGTCGCCTGGCTGATGTGTCCAGGGTCTACTAATACCGCCCTTTTGATGCACGCAAGGGCATGACATTGTGCATGGGCCTTGGTCGATGTCACTTAGCCGACATCCACAGGGGTCTGCAGATGTTGCCTAATCGATGCACGTAGGGGCGTGATCTAGTGCGCGGGCATCAACCAATGTCACTTGGCTGATGAGCACAGGGGCCTGCCGTTGTGTGCTGGCATCAATCGATGTGCACAGGGGCCTGCTGTTGTGTATGGGCCTCGGCCTATGTCGCCTGGCCGATATGCATAGGGGTCTACCAATGTAACCCTAGCGATGCGCATCAGGGCATGCCATTGTGCGCGGGCCTCAGCTGATGTCGCTTAGGTGACGTCCACAGGTCTTTTGATGTCACCTAAATTATGCACGCAAGGGGCTGATCTTGTGCGCGGGCATCAACCAATATGCGTAGGGGCATGCCATTGTGTAGGGGCTTTAGCTGATGTCGCTTGACAGATATGCTTAGTGTTCTGCCATTGTGTGCAGGCCTCAGCCTATCTTGCCAGGTCTACATGTACAGGGGTCTGTCGGTGTCACTTGGGCGATACGCGCAGTGGCCTGCCGATGTCACGTGGGCTTTAAGTGATGCTTGCAAGGGTCTGCTGATGTCACCTAGATACAACCGAGTTCGCATGTGCGTTGACATATTTTTACGCCTCCCGACATGTCACTTTTCATTAGGATTGCACTCGACATCACAAAAAACCTATAATAGTGATGTCGTTATTTGGCACAATTTTTCCATTGGCATATGATTAGGCATTAGAAATGCACTCGACGACATAGAAACCCTCTAATTGCTACATCGGTATCGGGTGAGAGCATCGCATTCGACAAGTTATTGGTCAACATAGTTCAACACTTAGCCGCCGCCGATGTCGCATGTGTGTTGACATCTTCCTATACCTCGGCATGCAGACGGCGGGCGCATGCGTCGCTTCTAGCCCAACAAGCGGATTGTGGGCTTCAAACCCAGGCAGAAGTTCCCTCGGCCTAATGGCTTTGGGCGTAACTAGATTTCAAAAGCTCAATGGTTCAGTTGATTTTGCAATTCACAACAAGTATCGCAATTCACTATGTTCTTCATCGAAGCAAGAGTCGAGATATCCGTTATCGAGAGTCGTTTGTGTTTCAAAAGAAGTACACATCCCCCCAACGAACTCTATAGATTGGGTGGAACGGGCAAGCTATAAATTTACAATCCTTGGCATTTTATGCACCCAAATTCGTTAGTCACCCGACAAGTGTGCAAGCCCACACGCCAGGGACGGCAGAGAGACCCGTAGACGAGGGGCCCGTGCTCCCTAGCTGCAAGTCGCCCTCGAGTGCTCAAACATGTTTGCGGGTCGTTCTACTTTGTAGGTTTATATAATGATCCTCTATGTAAACCTTGTTACGACTTCTCATTCCTTTAAATTAAAGGGTTCAATGGAATTCTCGCGACGTCATGGGCAGCGAATCGCCTGTGTCACAGCATCTGAAAATGTCACTAGATCATTCGATTAATAGGAGCAATGGGCAGTGTGTACAAAGGGTAGGGTCGTAGTCAAACACAATTTCACTTGCACAAATGAGTTTCAAATATAAAAAATAATAGTTTTGAAAATAAATTATGTTTACATACTCGAAATTTTCTGAAAAAAATTTAAACAAAAAAAAATAAAACAAACCACCAAACACAATTCTGTTTTCACAAATGAGTTTCAAATGTCTAAAAAATAGTTTCAATAAAAAAAATTAATTTTTTAAATGTCGAAATTTTTTGAAAAAATAATTAAATAAGAAAAAAATAAAAACAAATATGAAAAACCTACCAAACACAATTTCGCTTGCGCAAATGATTTTGAAATATAAAAAATAATAGTTTTTTTTTTAAATTATTATTTTTGTATGTTAAAATTTTCTAAAAAGTAATTAAATAGTAAATGAAATAAAATAAACTATAAAAACCATCAAACACAATTACGCTTTCGCAAATGATGTTCAAATTTTTTTAAAAATAGTTTTCAATAAAAAAATTTGATTTTTTATATGTCAAAATTTTACGAAAAATAATTAAATAGGATAAAAATAAAAAGAAATATGAAAAACCCACCAAACACAATTCCGCTTTCACAAATGAGTTTCAAATGTAAAGAATAATAGTGTTCAATAAAAAAATTTAGTTTTTTATAAGTCGAAAGTTTTTGAAAAAAATAAGGGAAAATATAAAAAACCACCAAACACAATGCGGCTTTGACCAATTAGTTTCAAAGGTCAAAACAAAAAATTCTCATCAAAACATTTTGATACTTTTATATGTCAAAATTTTTCGAAAAAAATAATGAAATATGAAAATAATAAAAAAAATAAAAAAACAACCAAAAAAAGTTTTACTTGCACAAATGACATTCAAATATAAAAATAATAGATATCAAAAGGAAAACTTAATTTTTTAAAATGTCAAAATTTTCTAAACAATTAATTAAATAGGAATTTATTTTTAAAAATATAAAAACACCACCAAAATTACTTCGGCTTGCAAAAATGATTTTTACATAACAAATATTAAAGTTTTCAATTTTTTTTGTATCGAATTTTTCCTATAAATAAGCGATGACATCCACTAATGTCGGGGGTGTGAGAGCAACTCGGCCAATGTCCGTAGGGGTCCGCTGATGTTGCTTGGAGAATGCGGTAAGGGCGTGCTGTTGTGTGTGGGCCTAAGCAGATATGCGCAGGAGTCTGTCGATGTTGCTTGAGCGATGCGTGCAGGGGCCTGGCGTTTTCGCTTAGGTGATGCGCACAAGGGCGTACCATTGTACATGAACCTTGACCGATATCGCTTGATCGATGTGTGTAGTGGTTCATTGATATCACGCACGGACCAGACGTTATGTGCGGGACCTGATCGATGTTGCTTGACTGACGTGCGTAAGAGCCTTCCATTTTGTGCGGGCCTCAACTAATGTTGCCTGTCTGATGTAGGTAAGGTCCACTGATACCACCTAGGTGATGCGCGTAGGGGCTTACCATTGTGTATCGGCCTTAACAATTGTCGCTTGAATGACGTGCGAGGGTCTACTGATGTCACCTAAGCGATGCGCAGAGGACTTGCCTTGTGCGCGGTTATCAATCTATGTGTAGAGGGGCTTGCAATTGGGTAAAGGCCTCATCCGATATCACTCTACCGACGTGCACAGGGGTTCACTGATGCTTCTTGGGAGATGCACGTAGGGGTCTACGTTGTGCACAAGTCTCAGTTGATGTCTCTTTGCCGAAATGGACAGTAGTCTGTCGTATTGCGCGAGCATTAATGGTATTATTTGGGCTACGTGCGCGGGGTTCTGCTGATGTCACCTACGTGATGGACACTTCATTAGGGCCTGACCTTGTGCGCGAGCGTTGAGTGATATGGCATAGCCGATGTACGCAGGGCCTGTTGTTGTGTGTGGGCTTCAGTCGATGTTGCCTGGCCGATGTGTGCAGGGGTCTAGTAATACCACCCTTTTGATGCACGCAAGGGCATGACATTGTGTGCGGGCCTTAGTTGATGTCACTTGGCCGACATCTACACGGGTCTGCATATGTCGCCTATGTGATGCACGTAAGGGCATGATCTTATGCGTGGGCATCAGCCAATGTCACCTGGCTAATGTATGTATGGTCCTGCCGTTTTTTGCGAGCATCAACCGATGTGCGCAGGGGCCTGCCGTTGTACACGGCACTCGGTCGATGTCGCCTGGCCGATGTGTGAAGGGGTCTACCGATGTCGCCCTAGCGATGTGCGCAAGGGCATGCCATTGTATGTGGGTCCTAGCCGATGTCCCTTAGCCAATTTCCATAGTTCTATCGATGTCACCTAAATGATGCACGCAAGGGCCTGATCTTGTGCGTGGGCATCAACCAATGTGCACAGGGGCATGCCATTGTGTGCAGTCTTTAGCCGATGTCGCATGGCAGATATGCATAGGGTCCTGCCATTATGTGCGGGCCTCAGCCTATGTCGCCAGGTCTATGTGCACAGGGGCTTGTCAATGTCTCTTGGGCGAGATGCGCAGCGGTCTGCTGAGGTCACTTGGGCTTGTATGGGGCTGCCGATGTCACCTAGATGCTACCAAGTATCCATGTGTGTTGACATATCCCTGCGCCTCTCGACATGTCACTTTTCATTAGGATTGCACTCGACATCCCAAAAAACCTATAATAGTGACATCATTATTTGACACAAATTTTCCGTTGGCATATGATTAGGCATTAGAAATGGACTCGATGACACAGAAAACCTCTAATTGCTACATCGGTATTGGGTGCGAGCATCTCATTCGACTAGTTATTGGTCAACATAGTTCAATAGTTAGCCGCTACCGACGTCGTATGTGCGTTGACATCTTCCTAAGCCTCGACATGCAGACGGTGGGCGCATGCGTCGCTTCTAGCCCAGCAAGCGGATTGAAGGCTACAAATCCAGGCAGAAGTGCCCTTGGCCTAATGGCTTCGGTCGCAACTTGCGTTCAAAAACTCAATGGTTCACATGATTCTGCAAGTCACAACAAGTATTGCAATTCACCATGTTCTTCATCGATGCAAGAGGTGAGATATCCGTTGACGAGAGTCGTTTGTGTTTCAAAAGAAGTACGCATCCTCCAACAAACTCTACAGATTAGGTGCGAGGGGCGGGCTATCAATTTACAATCCTTCCGTTTTATTCACGAGGATTCGTTAGTCGCTCGACAGGTGCGCAAGCCAGGGACGGGAGAAAAACCCGTAGGCGGGGGGCCTGGGCACCCTAGCCGCGCGTCACCCCTAAGTGTTCAAACATGTTCGCATGTTGTTCTACTTTGTAGGTTTATATAATGATCCTCCTCCATGTTCACCTACGTAAACATTGTTACGACTTCAAATTCCTCTAAATGATAAGGTTCAATGGAATTCTTGCGACGTTGTGGGTAGTGAATCGCCCATGTCACCGCATCTGAGTATTTCACCGGATTATTCGATTGATAGGAGCAACGGGCATTGTGTACTAAAGGTAGGGACGTAGTGAAACACAATTCCGCTTGCACAACTGAGTTTCAAATAAGAAATTAATAGTTTTGAAAAAAAATTATTTTTATATATGTCGAAATTTTTTAAAAAAAAAATAAAAAATCACAAACACAATTATGATTTCACAAATGAGTTTTAAATTTCTCAAATAATAGTTTTCAATAAAAAATTTGATTTTTTATATGTCAAAATTTTCGGAAAATTTTTTTTTATAGGAAAAACTAAAAACGAATATGAACAATTCCGCTTGAACAAATGAGTTCGAAATATGAAAAATAATAAATTTTTTTTAAAAAATTATTTTTATATATGTCAAAATTTTCTAAAAAGTGATTAAATAGTAAAAGAAACAAAATACACTATAAAAAACCACCAAACACAATTGCGCTTTCACAAATGTGTTTCAAATGTCTAAAATAATTGTTTTCAATAAAGAAATTGATTTTTTATAAGATGAAATTTTTTGAAAAAATAATTAAATAGGAAAAAATAAAAACAAATATGAAAAACCCTCCAACCACAATTCCGCTTTCACAAATGAGTTTTAAATGTAAAAAATAATAGTGTTCAATAAAAAATTTTGATTTTTTTCTATGTAAAACTTTTTTGAAAAAATAATTAAATAGAAAAAAATAAAAGAAAATATAAAAAAACTACCAACACAATTTCTCTTTTATCAATGAGTTGCAAATGTAAAAAATAAAAATTTCCAAAAAAAAAATTTGATATTTTTAAATATGTCGAAATTTTTTGAAAAAATAATTAAATATAAAAAAAATAAAAACAACCACCAAAAAAAATTATTTGCACAAATGACATTCAAATATAAAAAATAATGGATTTCAAAAAGAAAAAAATATTTTTTAAAATGTCAAAATTTCCCAAAAAAATAATTAAATTGGAATTTTTTAAAAACAATATAAAAACACCACCAAACACACTTTGGCTTGCAAAAATGACCTTCACATAACAAAAATAAAGTTTTCAATTTTTATGTATAGAATTTTTCCAAAAAATAAGCGATAACATCCACTTATGTCGGATGTGTGCGAGCACCTTGCCCGATGTCATCTAGGCGATGGGGGCATGGCCTTGCGCTTGTGCGTGGGCATTGGTCAATGTCACTTGGCTGATGTGCGCAAGGGCCTACCATTTTGTGCGGGCCTACCATTTTGTGCAGGCCTTGGCGAATGTCATATGGCCAATGTGCGTAGGGGCCCCGTGATGTAGCCTTGGCGACAGGGGCATGGGCCTACCGTTGTGCGTGAGCCTAAGCCGATGTAGCTTTTTTGACATGCGTAGAGCTTTGTCGATGTCTCCTAAGCGATGCGCGCAGAGGCCTTACTTTATGCGCGGGCATTGACACATGTCACTTAATAGATATGCGTAGGGGCATGCCCTTGTATACGAACCTCAGTCAATGTCGCTTGGCCGATGTGTGAAGGGGTCCGTCGATGTCGCTTGGGTGATGTGCGCAGGGGCCTGCCATTGTGCACAGGCCTCAACCAATGTCCATAGGGGTCTGCTGATGTTGCTTAGATGATGCGTGTAGGGGCGTGCTATTGTGTATGGGCCTAGGCCAATATGTGCAGGGGTCTGCTAATGTTGCTTGAGCGATGTGTGCAAGGGCCTGTCATTTTTGCTTTGGCGATGCACACAAGGGCGTACCATTGTACATGAACCTCGACCAATATCACTTAACTAATGTGTGCAGTGGTCCACGGATATCTCGCATGGACCAGGCATTATGTGTGGGACCTGACCAATGTCCCTTGACTGACCTGCCTAGGGGCCTGCCTTTGTGTGCGGGCCATGATTGATGTTGCCTAACCGATGTGGGTAAGGTTCCACCGATACCACCTAGGTGATGCACGTAGGGGTGTACCATTGTGCATCGACCTTAACCTATGCCGCTTGAATGACGTGCGCCGGGTCTACCGATGTCACCTAAGCAATGCCAGAGGCCTTACCTTGTGTGCGGTTATCAATAAATGCACGCAGGGGCCTGCCATTGGGTAAAGGCTTCATCCGATATAGCTCTACTGATGAGCACAGGGGTCACATATGTTTCTTTTGAGATGCACGCAAGCGTCAACCATTGTGTGTGAGCCTCGGTTGATGTCACTTGGCCGAAGTGCACAGCAGTCTGCCGTTGTGCGTGAGGTTTAACTGTTCTTTTTGGGCGACGTGCGCAGGGGTTTGATGATGTCACCTACATAATGTACACTGCATTAGGTCCAGGCCTTGTGTGGTAACATTAAGTGATATGGCTTGTCCGATGTACGTATGGCCTGCCATTGTGTGCGGGCCCCAGCCAATGTCGCCTAGCCGATGTGTGCAGGGGTCTACCAATGCTGCCCTTTTGATACACGCAGTGGAATGACATTGTGCGCGGGCCTTGGTTGATGTCACTTAGTCGACATCCATAGGGGTCTGCAGTTGTCACCTAAGCAATGCATGTAGGGGCGCTATCTTGTGCGCGGGCAACAACCAATGTCACTTTGTTGATGTGTGCAGGGGCCTTCCGTTGTGTGCGGGCATCAACCGATGTGCAGAGGGGCCTGCCGTTGTGTACGGGCTTTGGCTGATGTCGCCTGGCCAATGTGTTTAGGGGTCTACTGATGTCGCCCTGGCGATGCGCGCAGGGGCAAGCCATTGTGCGCGGGCCTCAGCCGATGTTTCTTAGCCGATGTCCACAGGTCTGTAGATGTCGCCTAAATGATGTACTCAAGGGCCTGATCTTGTGCGCATGAATCAATCAATGTGCGCAGGGGCATGCCATTTTGTACGGTCTTTAGCCGATGTCGCCTGACAGATATGCGTTTCCTATTGTTGTGTGCGGGCCTTAGCCTATGTCGCCAGGTCTATGTGTGTAGGGGTCTGTCAATATCTCTGTGCCCAGATGTGGAGCTGCCTGCTGATGTCACGTGGGCTTTAAGCGATGCCTGCAAGGGGCTGCCGATGTCACCTAGATGCTGCCGAGTTCGCATGTGCGTAGACATGTTCCTATGCCTCCCGACATGTCACATTTCATTAGTATTGCACTCGACATCCCAAAAAACCTATAATGAGGACATCATTATTTGGCATAAATATTCCGTTGGCATATGATTAGGCATTAGAAATGCAATCGATGACACAAAAAACTTCTAATTGTTACATCGATATTGGGTGCGAGCATCGCATTCGACAAGTTATTGGTCAACATAGTTCAACACTTAGCCACCGCCAACGTCGCATATGCGTTGACATCTTCCTACACCTTAGCATGCAGGTGCATGTGTCATTTCTAGCCCAAAAAGCAGACTGCGGGCTTCAAACCCAGGCAGAAGTGCCCTCGGCCTAATGGCTTCGAGCGCAACTTGCATTCAAAAACTCAATGGTTCACTAGATTCTGCAATTCACAGCAAGTATCGCAATTCACTACGTTCTTCATTGATGCAAGAGCTGAGATATCCGTTGTCGAGAGTCATTTGTGTTTCAAAAGAAGTTCACATCCCCCAACGAACTCTACAGATTGGGTGCAAAGGGCGAGCTATCAATTTACAATCCTTTGCGTTTTATGCACTAGGATTTGTTAGTTGCCCGATAGGTGCGCAAGCGCGCACTCTGGGGACGGGTGGGATACCCGTAGGAAAGGGGCCTTGGCACCCCAGCCGTGTGTCGCCCCGAGTGTTCAAACATGTTCACGGGTTGTTCTACTTTGTAGGTTTATATAATGATCCTTCTGCATTTTCACCTACTCAAACCTTGTTACGACTTCTCATTCCTCTAAATATTAGGTTCAATGGAACTCTCGCGAATCGCCCATGTCACCGCATATGAACATTTCACCGGATCATTCGATTGATAGAAGCAATGGGCAGTGTGTACAAAGAGTAGGGATGTAGTCAAACACAATTCCGCTTGCACAAATGAGTTTCAAATATAAAAATAATAGTTTTGAAAAAAAAATTATTTTTAAATAGATGGAAATTTTTCCGAAAAAAAATTAAATTCAAAAATTAATTAAAAAACCACCAAACACAATTCCACTTTCACAAATGAGTTAAATGTCTAAAATATTAATTTTCAATAAAAAAATTAATTTTTTATACGTCGAAATTTTTTTTAAAAATAATTAAATAGGAAAAAAATAAAAACAAATATAAAAAACCCACCAAACACAATTTTCTTTGCAAAAATGAGTTTGAAATATAAAAAATTATAGTTTTCAAAAAAATAATTATTTTTATATATGTCAAAATTTTCTAAAGAGAGTAATTAAATAGTAAATGAAATAAAATAAACTATAAAAAAACCACCAAACACAATTTCTCTTTCACAAATGAGTTTTAAATGTCTAAAATAATAGTTTTCAATAAAAAAAGATTGATTTTTTTATATGTTGAAATTTTTGAAAAATAATTAAATAGGAAATAATTAAAAACAAATATGAAAAACCCACCAAACACAATTTCGCTTTCACAAATAAGTTTCAAATGTAAAAAATAATAGTGTTCAATAAAAAATTTTGATTTTTCTATATGTCGAAATTTTCTGAAAAAAATAAAAGAAAATATAAAAAAACCACCAAATACAATTCTGCTTTCACCAATGAGTTTCAAATGTCAAAAATAAAAATTTCCAACAAAAAAATTTGATATTTTTATATGTTGAAATTTTCTGAAAAAATAATTAAATATGAAAATTTTTAAAAAAAACCACAAAAAATATTTTAATTGCACAAATGACATTTAAATATAAAAATAATAGATTTCAAAAATAAAAAAAGTATTTCTTTAAATGTAAAAATTTTCCAATAAATAATTAAATAGGAATTTAAAAAAAAAATAGAAAAACACTACCAAACACACTTCGACTTGCAAAATTGACTTTCACATAAAGAAAATAAAAGTTTTCAATTTTTTTGTATCGAATTTTTCCTAAAAATAAGCAATGCGCACAAGGGCGTACCATTGTACATGAACCTCGACCAATATCGCTTGACTAATATGTGCAGTGGTCCACTAATATCACACACGGACCAGGCATTATGTGCGAAACCTGGCCGATGTCGCCTGACTGATGTGGGGGCCTGTTGTTGTGTGCGGGCCTCGACCGATGTTGCCTGGCTTATGTGGGTAGGGGTCCGCCGATACCACCTAGGTGATGCGTGTGGGGGCTTACCATTGTGCATCGGCCTTAACCAATGTAACTTGAATGACGTGTGCAGGGTCTACCGATGTCACCTAAGTGATACGGAGAGACCTTCCCTTGTGCATGGTTATCAATCAATGCGCGCAAGGGACTGCCATTGGGTAAAGGCCTCATCCGATATCGCTCTACTAATGTGCACAGGGGTTCACCGATGCTTCTTTAGAGATGCACATAGGGGTCTGCCGTTGGGCGCAAGACTCGGTTGATGTCTCTTAGCCGATGTGACATGCGCAGGGGTCTGTCGATGTCACCTACGTGATGGACACTGCATTAGGTCCTGACCTTGTGCGCGAGCATTGTGTGATATAGCTTGGCCGATGTACGCAGGGCCTGCCGTTGTGTGCGGGCCTCAGCCGATGTCGCTTGGACGATGTGTGCAGGGGTCTACTAATGCCACCCATTTGATGCACGCAGGGGCATGACACTGTGCGCGAGCCTTGGTCGATGTCGATTGGGTGATGTGCGCAGGGGCCTGCCATTGTGCACGGGCCTCAGCCGATGTCCGTATGAGATTGATGAAATTAAATTTCCACAATTTCCAAATCAACAGATAAATACAAAATATAGTAACTATTTGAAATAAGTTTTAATAGTTTGATTGTAATGTAAAAATTTTCATTTATAAAAGCAAAAATGGTAATATACCAGTCTCTCCTACTTAGGAATACTATCTGATATATTTTACTCTTGTCCTTAGTAACTTTATTTAATCTTTTCCCCTTAAAATGTGTAATGACCCTCCAAGTCATTTTTATTTTAATGCCTTCTTTCCGTCATTTAGAGCGTTCCTGTAGCGACCCAAGTCATTTATGTCTTGCAGGCACTGACTATCCGGTCGCCAGGTTATTCGTTTGGGTTTTATGCCGTTTTCCTGTTTTGGAGCTTTTGAAACTTAAAAAGTTGATTTCGGTCATAACCTCAGGTAAACGACCTCAGGATGGAATTCTAATAGTTCCATCAGCTCTGAATCAACCAAATTAGGCTAGTGGCATGGTTGGCCTGAGTCCCGAGGCTTCCGGTGTGACTTTATGGCCATTTGGCGCTTTAGCCTTTGAAATTTAGTATAAGGTTCACTTTGGTCAACATTCTTGGTAAACGCGCTCGGATGAGAATTCCATCAACACAATTAGTTCTGGAATGCCGAGTTTGGTCTAGAATGACCCTTCGTGCGCTTCCCGAAGCTTTCGATATGATTTTGAGGTCTTTGGTAGAAGTTGGCTAAATTTGTACTTAGGAGGTGGGGCCCACTTTTTGTCGAAATGACCTCATATGGAAATTCTGATAGCGCCATTGAGTCCAGAACGTCGAATTTGATGGGGTAGCATATCTTGTTTGCATGCACGGGGTTCTGAGTGAATCTCAAGCACCCCATCGGAGATTTGGCAAGGGCCAAAACTCCGATGGGGTGCTTGGGATTCACTTTGAACCCCGTGCATGCAAACAAGATATGCTACCCTATCAAATTCGACGTTCCGAACTCAATAGAGTGTAGACCTCATTTGTTCTCTGCGTTCGCGGATAGGACTCCGCATTCGCAGAGTTCATCTTTTTTCTTCTCTGCATTCGTGGAACTCTAGCCGAATTCGCGGAGGTCTGGGTTCTTGCCCTCCGCGTTAGCGGACCCTCAGGCTCGTTCGTGGAGGCTTGGCACCTTCACCTCTGCGTTCGCGGTCTCTTGACTGTGTTCGTGGAGGTGCGAGCATCTGGTCCTTTATTTATAAAACCAGATGCGAGGCAACTTCTTTTTATAAGTTTGAAAGTTGATTTCTCCCTCGTTTCTCATCAGATTTATGTGATTTAAAGTCTCGGGTGTCTAGAATTGCGTAGGATGTGTGGGTGTTGGTTCGGATAGTGTCGGGGAGCCCTCGTTTGAGGTATAATTGCATCGTTTTGTGGATTTTTAGGTTGTTTTATGTTTCTTGTTGTAAAGTTTTGCATATTTTGTTTTCTTGATTTGTCGGCTGTTTTGAGCCCCGAATTGTGTTCTGTTTGGAACACAAGTTCGGGGGAAGGTTTAAGACCTTTTCACAGAGTCAATTTTTGGATTTTCAGAGCGGGTCCTACACTTTTCGATTTTGACTCCTAAAATGGTTCGTCTCTGATTTTGATGATTTTAGTGTCTAAACAACCATTCTAATGCTGTGATTCTATTTTTGATAGCGTGACAGTAGTCTGAGGCCGTTCGGAAGTGAAAAGCTTCGGCAGAGTGATTTGGAGCGCGCGCAGTTGGTGCCCTAGTGGTGAGTTGCAGAGTTACCCATTCCTGAGTAGAAATGGGAGCGTATCACCATAGATTTCATTGTGGGTTTGCCTCAAACTTCTAGAGGTGTTGACAACATTTGGGTCATCGTGGATCGATTGACCAAGTCAGCACACTTCCTCCCAATTCATTCTTCCTTCCGTGCCAAGAGGTTAGCCCGTATCTACATTCGGGAGGTGGTTCATATATATGGTATGCCTGTTTCTATCATCTCAGACCGGGGTTCACAATTCACTTCCAGCTTTTGGAGGGTATTTCAGGAGGAGTTGGGCACCCGTGTCGATCTTAGCACAATCTTTCACCCGTAGACTGATGGCCAGTCAGAGCGTACTATTCACGTCCTTGAAGATATGTTACGGGCCTATGTCTTGGACTTTGGAGGTCAGTGGGACTAGTTTTTGCCTTTTGTAGAGTTTACGTACAACAATAGCTACCACTCTAGTATTTAGATGGCCCCATTTGAGGCCTTATAAAGTAGGCGTTGTCGCACTCCAGTTAGTTGGATTGAGTCTACGGAGCCTAGGCCGCGTGGTACAAACCTGTTTCAGGAGGCTTTAGGGCATGTGAGGATGATTTAGGATCGGCTCAGGACGGCTCAAAGTACACACCAGAGTTATGCGGATCGCAGGCGTTGACCGTTGAGATTTTTCATTAGTGACATGGTATTCCTCTGAGTATCGCCCATGAAGGGCGTGATGAGATTTGGGAGGCGGGGTAGGCTTAGCCTGGGTAGATTGGGCCTTTTGATATTTTGAGGACAGTTGGTGATGTGGCATATGAGTTAGCCTTACCACCAGCATTCTCAGCTATTCATCCAGCTTTCCATGTTTCGATGCTGCGCCGGTATGTTCGAGATGAGTCTCATGTGCTCCAGTATGATGCCGTTGAGTTGGATGATCGCCTGACCTATATTGAGGAGCCAGTTGCTATTTTTGCCAGAGATGTGAGGCAGCTGAGGTATAGAACCATTCCTATGGTTAAGGTCCATTGGAGACATCGTCCAATCGAGGAGGCTACTTGGGAGACCAAGCAGGTGATGCGGGAGCAGTTCACCGGCTTATTTTAGCCCTCAGGTACTTCTTGACTTTTACTTTCGCGAACGAAAGTTCTTTTATTAGTGGATGTTGTAATGACCCTCCTGGTCATTTTTTTGTTAATGCCTTCTTTCTGTCGTTTAGAGCGCTCCTGTAGCGACCCCAAGTCATTTACTACTTGCTGGCACTGACTGTTCGGTCATCTGGTTGTTCGTTTGGGTTTTATGCTGTTTTCCTGTTTTGGAGCTTTTGAAACTTGAAAAGTTGATTTCAGTCACAAACAAACAACCTCAGGATGGAATTCTGACGGTTCCATCAGCTTCGAAGCGGCCACATTAGGCAAGTAGCATGGTTGGCCTGAGTCCCGAGGCTTTCAGTGTTACTTAAGGGCCATTTGGCGCTTTAGCCTTCGAAATTTGGCATAAGGTTAACTTTGGTCAATATTCTTGGTAAACGCACTTAGATGAGAATTTCTTCAGCGCGGTTAGTTCCGGAATGCCGAGTTTGGTCTAGAACGACCTTTCGTGCGCTTGTCGGGGCTTTCGATCTGATTTTGAGGCCCTTAGTAGAAGTTTGCTAAATTGGAGCTCGGGAGGTGCAGCCAACTTTTTGTCGAAATATTCTCGTATGGAAATTCCAACTGTGCCATTGAGTCTGGAATGTAAAATTTTGATGGGGTAGCATATCTCGTTTGCATGCATGGAGTTCCGAGCGAATCTCGAACATCCCGTCAGAGTTTTGGTAACGGCCAAAACTCAGTTGATGCAGCAGCTGAGTGCAGACCTCATTTTTTCTCCGTGTTCGAGGATAGGATTCTGCGTTCGCAGAGGTCTGCCTTGTTGGTCTCCGCGTTCGCGGATAGGCTCTGCGTTCGTGGAGTTCAGTTTTTTTCTTCTCCGTATTTGCGAAAGGGTAGCCGCGTTCGCAGAGGTCTGGGTCCTTACCTTCTGCGTTAGCGGGCCCTCAGCCGCATTCACGAAGGCTTTGCACCTTCACCTCCGCGTTCGCGAGCTCTTGGCAGCGTTTGCGGAGGTGTGAGCGTCTGGTCCTTTATTTATAAAACCAGACGCGATGCAGCTTCTTTTTATAAGTTTGAAAGTTCATTTCTCCCTTGTTTCTCATCGGATTTTTGTGATTCGAAGTCCCAGGTGTCTAGAATTGCATAGGTTGTGTGAGTGTTGGTTCAAATAGTGCTGGGGAGCCCTCATTTGAGGTATAATTTCATCGGTTTGGGGCTGTTTAGGTTGATTTTATGTTTCTTGTTGTAAAGTTTTCCATGTTTTGTTTTCTTGATTTGTCGGCTGTTTCGAGGCCCGAATTGTTTATGTTTTGGAACAGAAGTTTCAAGGAGGGTTTAGGACTTTTTCACGGAGTCAATTTTGGGATTTCTGGAGCGGGTCCCACATTTTCTTATTTTGACTCCTAAATTGGCCGTTCTCTGATTTTGGTGATTTTATTGTCTAAATGACCGTTATGATATTGTGATTCTTTTTTTAATAGGGT
This sequence comes from Solanum appendiculatum, assembly GCA_018342035.1. NCBI lineage: Eukaryota > Viridiplantae > Streptophyta > Magnoliopsida > Solanales > Solanaceae > Solanum > Solanum appendiculatum. The sequence continues at coordinate 127,886 of JAGDQO010000316.1, forward strand.
GGCAGCAATCTGAGGCTGTTCGAAAGGAAAAAGCTCCGACGGAGTGATTTGGAGCACCCGCGGTCGGCCTTCTGGTAGGTTACAGTTTCCCTTCTTTTTAGATTTAGCTGGATTGTGTGAATGCATGTTGATTTGTGTGAATCTGGGGTGGGGAACTAGTATTTCTTCTATTCTCCTCAGAAACCATGCTTTAGGCTTGATTTTTGGGCTGTTTTGGGGGTAGTACCATGCTATCGGACGGAATGTTTATGTGTTGTTGCTTGCGGACTATCTGTTGGCTGTTTTATTATGTTGGATTATATTTTCGGCCGTAGTTTAGGTTAGGCTAGTATTTCCTTAGTCCCATGCACCTATTTGACTTTGGTATGCATCCGACATCGATTCGGATTGACTATGTCCTTGTAGATCGGAATAGCAGACTTGGGTCTGATAGTATGAGCCTCGCTTTTCCTTCATATTGCTTGTGATCTTCTAGTTACTCTCCCCTTTTCTGTGGTGCCAATGAATAATCGGAGGCGTAGTGTCTTCCTGGGTTCGGGTGTTTCTGGGTCGGTTCTGTGGTGATGTGGTTGGTTGTGGACAACGATCCCTGATGACTTGGAATTTGAGATCCTTTACGAAGTTGATACGCCCCACACGCTCTATTCATTAGGCAGGGCCCCCGGGAGTGTTAGCTGGCTCGCTCTACTCTAGGGCAGGGCCCCGGGAGTGTTAGCGGGCAAGCACCAAAAGATAGGAATGATCAAAAAGAGGCCTCAGATGACGCTAATAAAGCCAAAGAGCAAGAAGGAGGTGATGATGTGATTCCTTATGTACATGTGTCTGTGTTGCTTGACAAGTATGCCTATTAATCAGTTGACCTATCTCTATTTGTGTTTTCTTCTAGGTCGGCTGACCCTGGCGGCCCCAATCACAAGGCTAGATCTAGATCCCCCATAGCCTGTTTAGCATGAGGAATGGCTGGCGGAGCTTTAGGATTTCCTTGATCCATTCTCAAGATCTCAGGCCCCCCTACCAACTCGCTCCCGGTGACATTAGGCACTACCTCATTTGGGATGGAAATAATATAACTGTCCATAAAACGTTTTCATTCAGTCACCCAATAAACGAAAAAATATTTCTAGTGACACGAAAGTTGTGCTCGACTCTCTCTTTCCTATTGCACTGCGCTAAGTGGTCTTTCCCTTTCTTGGTGGATGACTACTATGGAAAAAGATGATGACTGGGAAATTGAATATGAGATATTTGAGTTCCTCTTCAGAATTGACATGCCCCGTGCGCTCTACTTGCTAGGCAGGGCCCCCGGGAATGTTAGCTGAATGGGCAATTGGATATCAGGGCCTTGGGAGGAGTTGTTATGCCCATTGGCACTCTACTGGCTGGGCTGGGCCCTCGGGAGTTGCTAGTTTGCTGGGTGTCCCAATTTGGAAGTCAGAATTATTGACTGGGTAGGAGTTGGTTGGTGGTTTCGGTTCGCAGTTGGGTTCCTTTCGGTCTCGTAGGTCTAGCCTTTCTGTGTATCTGTCGGGCTTATGTGGGTCCATTCGGGTTTGTTTGTTCTGTGCTTGAGTGTACCTTCTGGGTCTTATGGGGGGCCAGTTAGGTTTAGTTTAGGTGTACTTAGATTTGTTTGCAGCTTGTTTCTGTTGTTATTTCATTTGACCTCTGTTCTTGTTGATTCTATCTTTTCAGTCTGTTTTTACCTTTCTTGCTTAGTCGAAGTATGATGCCTACTGGGTACCTGTTGTATTGTTACTCATGCAACACTCTGCATCTATTTTCGTGATGTAGTTCCAAGCACCATTTATCAGCGTTGAGGTCGAGCCTGCTGCAGTCTTTTCTGGAGGCGAGGGTGAGCACTTGGCGTTCTGGGATTACCCGTCTCCTTTTGTATATATGGTTTGGATTGTCTTTCGTGTTTGAGACAGTCTTATTTCTGTGGTCCACTTTTGGGACTTGTACTCTTTTTATAGTAGATTTGTACTCGTGACTTCCAGGTTTTGGGAGGTATCTTTTATTGTATATAGCTTTTGGGTTTGCTTCCGCCTTTCCCTTATGTGTTCCTTTTATTTATGTTTTCACCTGGTTGAGGTTTAGTTTCCATTCTCAGTCCCAATACTGTCAAGTTGGGGTATTATAGTAATTTAACATTCAAGTTAGGGAGTTCATGCTTTTAAGGTAGTATAGATAGATAGATAGATAGATATAGATATAGATAGATAGATAGATAGATAGATAGATAGATAGATATAGATAGATAGATAGATAGATATAGATAAATGCATTATTTTAGTTAACTCCTATTTATCTTATATTTGATAAAGCCTAGTTTCATGACACATGTATTACACGTGTCTATCAAGTCATTTGTACATAATCTTATAAATAACTTCAAACTTCATACGAATTCATACAATGTTGTTCGAATGGACATAAAATTTAAGAATAAAAATTTGTGTAGCTAAAAATTATTTGATTAAGGGTAAATTAGACTTCTAATAAAATTACTTATAGATATTAAAGTTCCCATTTTGTCACGACTAGATTGCTTGAGTCATGATGGCGCCTACCAACCTGCCAGTAGGCAAGCCAAACCCTGTCCCGAAACTTGACAGTATTTGATTAGGCACGATAAGCACCTTTTCATGCTATTATTTGTTGTCTATAAATAGAGGAGTTTTCTTACATTTTAAATCTACAATTTTTTTAAGTTTTCTATTCTTCTTCTTTTTAAAATAAGGAATATTGTGAGAATTGTTCAATTATGCAATTATAATATTCTTTTGTGTGTAAATTATACAGATCAACAAAAATTGATGCAACAAGGAGAATGGAATAGCTCAACTTCAAAAAAGAAGACTATCTAGATAATTAATATGTACTCATTTTCATTGCCATAAATATACTTTTGCAACAACTTCTACTTGACAAGAAGTTCAATGATTTTATGTTGCACAAACTACAACTTGGTGTTAAGCAGTGAAAAGCCTCAAACTGCTGGAGAAAAAGGATTTGATCAAACGCTTGTTTGAAGAGTCCAAACTAGATTTAATAAGTACTCCTCTGTTTCTAATTTATTTGTTGTACTTTTATTTTTATTCAGTTTCATATAGATTGTTCTTTTTTTTGGGGTGGGGGGGGGGGTGGCATGTTTAAGACTACAAAGTTAAAAGACATTTTTATAATCTACATATCCTTAAATTATAAGTCTTCTTTATTTTTAAAAATTTCATATCAAATTAAAATTAGACAAATCTATATCTATCTTTTTATCTATACTACCTTAAATATATGAACTACCTAACTTAAATGTTAAATTATTATAATGCCCCTCTCCCAACTTAAAACATCAAATTTAGTATATCTTCTACATTTTATATTATATTATACTATATTATATTATATTAAAAGCAGATACCTTTGCACATTGAAGGATTGTGACATTTCCAAAGAGTTATAACTTTTTCGATTAGTTGTGACCTTTTCGAAGGGTTGTGACTTTTCTAAAGTAATTTGTCTTTTTCGAAGAGTTGTGACTTTTCCGAAGGATTGTGACTCTTCGAAAGAGTTATGACTTTTTCGATGAGTTGTGACCTTTTTGAAGGGTTGTGACTTTTCTAAAGGGTTGTGACTTTTAGGATAAGACACAATAAGCACATGCTCATACTACCCTTTTATGATAAGACACAATAAACACTCACACTCTCAAAAGAGAAAAGCATGCAAAACTCTACCCATAGGATTGGCCGGATTTTCCACCTAACATTCACAAGGTTTATGCAGGATCAAAAAGGGCTTGCGAGGCTTGTAATGTGGCTGAGGTTCAAGGTATGATCATTTCTGGGTTAGTGACTCTACCTTCGTGATATAAGGTTCCCAATTTACTTCTCTTTCCCTTTCTTTCCCACTTTCAACTTCTTAACTGATCCTTTGTCACTTTGCCTCATTAGGAACACCCCCTCTTATTTTTACACCAATGCACAACGGCACTATCTTATTTGAATCTTTTTCTTTATTTTCTTTTCATCTCTTCTTCCTTTTTTTTATATGGAGGGTTTCCATCTTTTTCACACAATTTTTCAAAGGATCAAGTTCCGAACCTCTAGCTCAATTTCTTTCAGCATTCTCACCACACCTCCAACTTAGGCTTTTGGCCTAATTTTGCTATTCAAACTAACCAATACTTCACAAAGGTTATAGGTGGGAAAGACATGGCATTTTCAAACTAATGGCTAAGGTCTTTACATTTGTGTTTTAATCCAAAGAAAAGGATAGGCTCAAATTGTGCAAAGCTGTGTTCACACACTCACAAGGTGGCCAAAAAAGGTATAGAGATTAGGTTTACCCTAAAAAATTTATGTCTAAGATCATTTCCTACATTCAACAATGTTTAGTCAATTTATAGCAAGCTCTAGGCATCATCATACACATCTTTTAAGTAAAGCTCACCACACATTTCATTCAAACACAATTGTAGATCACAACTCCACGAGTCAAGCTTGCGTGCAACGGTCATTGCAAGACTCACCATCAACAATTCACTAGTCACAACGGGATGCTAAGAGGTTACACATGACTATGCAACTCCAATTTATCTCATTGGACTCACACAAACATATCGTTCAATCAAGAGCACTATTCAAGTCATCGATATTGATCACAATCGACACTCGAAAATACAAGAGAACTACATTCACTCATTCAACACGCAATCAACGAAGATAAGTACAGAGAGATAACAAGAGGAACCAAAACCATTTCTTCCAATTAAAATAACTTCATAAATCAAAACAAAAACAACAATCAAGAACATACAATCAAACGGGGCAACCCCACCAAAAAGAAAATGTAGTGTCCTCAATGTGGAATAAAAAATAAAGATAAGAGATAAAGGAAGTGCAAAGGAGAGTCCCCTGTCCGGCTAGGTCAGTGGTGTGTCCTCAACTTGGGCATCAGTACCCGGTGCGACCTCCACGGTGTGCTGGGTCCACTCGACCCAATCATCAATGTCTCACAGAGGGAATCAACAGTGGCAGCTCAGACCATGTCGCCCTCCAAATCCTAAAGATCTGCATACACCTCGCTATCACGCACAACAAGGTCCTGCTCATCAGTCTTCGGTGCCTCAGAATCACCCTCATCCTCAGCTATCGGGGCAAAGCCGGTGGTGGTGGGTGGGGGAACATAAGCATTAGTACCCTCAAGGACATCCACACTACCTCACAACATGGTAATGTCGGTGGACTTCATCTCGTCCACATCTCTATGCAAGCCGGCTATATCAGTACGGATGGGTATCAACTCAGTAGAAGTGCCCTCCCTCTTCTCACATTCTGTAAATCTAGTGGTGAGGGCATCCAAAGCCATCACGTGAGCCATAATCAACTGGCGCTGATCCGCCAACTCTTCTCTAATAGGAGCAAGTGCTGCTGCGATGGCACACTCAATCATAGTCGGAACAGCTGCCTCGACTCGTGATGTAATGACCCTCTAGGTCATTTCTGTGTTAATGCTTTCTTTTTGTTGTTTAGAGCATTCCTGTAGTGACCCTAAGTCATTTATGACCTGCTGGCACTGACTATTTGGTCGCCTGGTCGTTCGTTTGGGTTTTATGTCTGTTTTCTTATTTTGGAGTTTTTGAACCTTGAAAAGTTGATTTTGGTCATAACTTCAGGTAAACGACCTCAGATGAGAATTTTGATGGTTCCATCAGCTCTGGAGCGGCCAAATTAGGCTAGGAGCATCGTTTGCCCGAGTCCCGGGGGTTTTGGTGTGATTTTAGGGCCAGTTAACTCTTTAGTCTTCGAAATTTGGTTTAAGGATAACTTCGGTCAACATTCTTGGAAAATACGCTCGGATGGAAATTCTAATAGCACGGTTAGTTCTGGAATATCGAGTTTGGTATTGAACGAACCTTTGAGAATTATCGGGAGCTTTCAATCTGATTTTGAAATCTCCGATACAAGTTGGCTAAAATGGTTAAATGGGTGTGGGACTCACTTTTTGTCGAAACGACCTTGTAAAGAAATTTTAACTGCGCCATTGAGTCAGGAACATCGAATTCAAGGGGGTATCAAATTTTTTTTGCATGCACGGGGTTCCGAACGAATCCCGAGCACCTTATCGGAGTTTTGGAAATGTCCAAAACTCAGCTGGTGCAGCTAACTAAACTTCAGACTCATTTACTCTCTGCATTCGAGAGATAGGCTCCGCCTTCGTGGAGGTGTGGGAGACTCTACTCTGCGTTTGCGGGCCAGAGGCCTCGTTCGCGGAGGTTTGTGAGACTGGGTGTATCCCTGTTCTCCACGTTCGCGGAAGGCTCGTCGCGTTTGCGGAGGGCTGGATCCCTGAGCTGCGCGTTCGCAGAGGTCTTTTTTGTGAGAGGTTTCTTGTGCTCCGCCTTCACGGAGGTTTGTGAGACTGGGTGTATCCATGTTCTCCACGTTCGCGGAAGGCTCTTCGCGTTTGCGGAGGGCTGGATCCCTGAGTTGCGCGTTCGCGGAGGCCTTTTTTGTGAGAGGTTTCTTGTGCTCCGCATTCGCGGAGGTCTGATGGGTGAGGGGAGAATGTGTTCTCTATGTTCGCGGGCCTAGGGCCATGTTTGCGGAGTACTGGTTGGCTTCTCTCCGAGTTCGCAGAGAAGAGCAGGCCTGGCACTTTATAAAAGTGAACCCGAGGCTCATTTGATGGGAGCTTCAAACTCCCATATCTCTCTCAATTTTCTTCAGTTTTTGGCGATTCGAAGTCCCAGGTGTTCAGATTTTTGTAGGCTTCATGTTTTTTTGGTTGGGGTTCGTTGGGTGTTCCTCATTTTCCATGAAATCGAGGGTAAGTTCCTTGTTGGCTCTTTTTGCTAAGTTTTGTAAATTATTGTTGTGGGCTGTTAGAAGCGGATCCGACCCCTAATGGGCTATTCATTTTTGGATTTGTGTTTGGAAAAGGATTTGGGACCTTTTCACGGAGTCAATTTCAGAAAATCCGGAGCAGGTCTTACTTTGCCCAATTTGACCGCAAAATTGGACTGTCTCTGAATTTGTTGATTTTAGTGTCTAAATGACCGTATTGACGATGTGATTCTATTTTTTATAGCGTAGTAGCAGTCTGAGGCCGTTCGAAAGGGAAATCTCTGGTTGAGTGACTTGGAACGCGCATGATCAGCTCTTTGGTAGGTTACGACTTTCCTTCCTTCTAGATTGAGCTTGAATGTGTAAATGCTGGTTGATATTTGTGAATCTGAGGTGGTTAGCTAGTATTATTTCCTTGTCCCCCAATTCCCTAGTTTGGAGTTTATTGTATAGTTGTTGTGAGTAGCATGCTGTAGGTTGGGTTGTTAAATTGATTTGATGTATATGTTGTTATGGGGTATCTACTGGTGGTTATTTGATGTTGCATGAGTCGGTCCGGGTGATTTCACTTTGTGATTGGCTGATTATTATGATTCTGCCTTAGAATAGGCTGTTATGACGATGACTTAGTCCTATGTACCTGGTTGACTTGAGTATGTATCCGACGGTGATTTGAATGGAATAGATCCTTGTAAACAGATATAAAAAACTTGGGTCTGATTGTATGAGCCTTAGTACATGTATTTTCGTGGCTTTCGGACCTTCCAATTCTTTCTCCCTTATCGCTGTGATTCTTGGGATGTTGAAGGAAGATGTCGTTCTTGAGCCGATTGTCGGTTCGATCAAGATAGGTTGAGAGCCTTCGGTTTATATGCTTGAGAGGGCGGCGACCCGTGTTGTTTAGACTGACGTGGTATTGTTGGGATAGTTGCATTTGGCTCGGTGTTGCGGATATGTGGGGAGTCGACGGCAATCCATAAGATACGAGTTATTTGGGTTCCTCTGCGGAGTAGATATAGTCCACACACTCGTCTAGCAGGGCCACGCCCCTGGAGTGATAGATTGTACACTCGTTTGGCAGAGCCACGCCCCCGGAGTGATAGATGGTACACTCGTCAGGTAGGGCCACGCCCTTGAAGTGATAGATGGTACACTCGCCTGGCAAGGCCACGCCCCCGGGGTGATATATGGTACACTCGTCTGGCAGGGCCACGCCTCCGGAGTGATAGATGGCACACTCGTCTGGCACGGCCACTCCCCCGGAGTGATAGACGGTACACACGTCTGGCAGGGCCACGCCCCCGGAGTGGTAGATGGCACACTCATTTTTCTGGGTTAATTCCCCTGGAGTGGTAGATGGCACACTCGTCTTGTTGGGTTAATGCCCCCGGAGTGTTAGATGGCTCACTTGGCTAGTATGGGAAGGGCCTAGGGCGATGCCCTCGGAGTAGTTTGCTGGATTGGTGTATTTATTTGGGGAGTCAGACTTGTGGTCGGTTGCGTATTGGTCATTCGTTCGGTTCGGAGTTGTGTTCCTTGATCCTGTAGTTCTAGCTTTTCAGTGTACCTGTCAGGCTTATGGGGGTCCGTTCGGGTTTTTACTTAAACTTGCACACGAGTGTGCCCAGTGGGTCTAATGGGAGTCCCAGCTGGGTTTAGCGTAGCTATCCTCAGTTTACATTCCATTTTTTTGTTTTTGTTCTGTTGACCTCTATTGTTGTTGATTCTATCTTGTCTACCTGTTTTTACCTTTCTTGCTCAATCGGTCTATGATGCCTAATGGGTACCTGTTGTTTTGGTACTCATGCTACCCTCTGCATCTATTTTCGTGATGCAGGTCCGAGCACCAGTTATTAGCTTTTAGATCGGGCCTGCAGTTGTCTACTTAGGAGATTAGGGTTAGCACATGGCATTCTGGGATTACTTGTCTCCTTTTGTATATTGTTTTTGACTTGTCTTTTGTTTTCGAGATAGTTGTTTCTGTGGTCCACTTTTGGGACTTGTACTATTGTTAGTAGTTCTGTACATGTGACTTCCAAGTTTTGGGAGGTGTCTAATATATATTTAGTTTGGTTTCGTTTCAGTCTTCGTTTATATGTTCTTGGTATGCTTTCGCTTGGTTTAGAACTAGTTTTCACTCTTAATCCCATTACTGTTAAGTTCCAGGATAGAGTTTGGCTTGCGAAATAGTGGGATGGTAGGCGCCATACTAACTTCAAAAATCGGGTCGTGATAAGTCGGTATCAGAGCCTAGGTTCGTTGGTGTCGCTTGTATAGAACTAGCATCTAGTAGAGTCCTGCGGATCGGAGTGGAGACGTCCGTGACTATCTTTGAGAGGCTACAGGATGTCCTTAGGATGTTGTCTTATCTTTGTATCTTTTTTGTGCATTGATGTCCAATTGGTTTCTTGAAATCTCACTTGTGTCCTTCTCTCACAGGATGACTCGTATGCGTCGGGGAGGTGGTGCTGCAGCACCAGGCCGGGATAGAGAGACGACTCCGGAGCCAGAGCCTCGAGCAGAGCAGATTACTCCTCAGTCAATGGGGCTGGGACTAGCCCAGCCACCACCAGCACCAGTTGTGGCTCCTGATCTGCAGGGCATGCTTGCCCAGATCTGAGTTGCTATTAGGGGTGTGCAGCAGCAGCTATGTCGCGAGGCCCAAATGGGCAACGATAAGAAGGTCAGACAGGATGGTAGGGCTAGTGAGACCCATTCTAGGCCGAGAGTTACTCGGGACAAATTTATTCAGGGGTTCCAGCCAGGGCAATCTAGTCGCCCAGTCTAGGCAGCATAGCAGGCCTCAGAGGGTGATCAACACCATTAGAGCAGTCATAGTGCCGGTTCGAGTCAGGGCCAAGGTGGGTCTCAAACAGGTGCATAAGGTCGGGGTGGCCTACATCCAGCAATTAGCAGGTCTTCTCAGGGTTGCTTCACTTGTGGGGAGCTAGGTCATTGGGCCAGGGAGTGCCCTTCTTCTATATCAGCTTTACCAGCCCCTCAAGCAGAGAGACCGATTTCGGTAGTAGTTCCTCCAGCTAGAGGAGGAGGTCAGCAGCAGGGTTCTCGGGGAGGCCCCAGGGGAGGCATGACAGGTAGTAGAGTGGATGCGAGAGGTAGAGGTGCCTAGGGCCACTTTTATGCAACTCCAGCTAGAGTAGAGGCCGAGGCGTCAGATGATGTGATCACAGGTACGGTTCTCTGGTGACATCAGTCCACTTCAGCATTATTTGACCCAGGGTCTACCTATTCGTATGTGTTAACTTATTGTGTGTCTTGATTAGGAGGGTGTCCTGAGCCCTTATTGGCGCCCCTGTGTGTTTTGACCCTAGTAGGTGATTCTTTAGTAGTGGATCGGGTGTGTAGGTCTTTTGTGGTGGCTATGCAGGGGCAGAGGACACTCTAGTCAATCTTATTGTGCTGTGTATGATAGACTTTGATATGATTCTGGGTATGGATTGGTTGTCCCCTTGTCGGGCTATCTTGGGTTGTTATGCCAAGATCGTGACTTTAGCCATTTCTGGTATCCTGCCAGTGGTATGGCAGGGTTCTTGTAGTCTCACACCAGTTGGGGTGATTTCTTGTATTCGGTCCCAGAGGCTGGTGGACAACGGATGTTTGGCTTACTTTGCATATGTTAGAGATGTGTGTAGGGCGGGCCCTACGATTGATTCAGTGCCTGTTGTCCGAGAGTTCGTAGATGTGTTTCTTGCCGACCTTCCTGGCCTACCCCTAGATTGGGACATTGACATTTGCATAGACTTGGAGCTGGGTACTCGTCCCACTTCTATCCCACCATACCGCATGGCACCTGCAAAGCTTAGGGAGCTCAGTGATCAACTCCAAGATCTCTTGAGTAGAGGGTTCATCAGACCTAGTATATCGCCTTGGGGGTGCCCCAGTCATGTTTGTGAAGAAGAAGGATGGTACCATGCGGATGTGTATCGATTATAGGCCGTTGAATAAGGTGACGGTGAAGAACTGTTATCCTGTGCCTCGTATTGATGACTTATTCGACCAGCTTCAGGGTGCTGCCATTTTTCTAAGATTGACTTGAGATCTGGGTACCATCAGCTGAGGATCAGAGTAGAGGATATCCCTAAGACAGCATTTCTATGGCCATAAGCTACTGGAAGGGAAAAGGATTTGCCAGAAATAGGTCTAAAAGAGACTTGGCAAATATCAAATGTTATAAATGTGGAAAGTTTGGTCACACAGCACCAAATTGTAAGCTTGAAAAGCTTAAAGCTCTTGAATTGGAAGGAGAGTTACATGATAAAATCTACGGATTGTTATACACTTCTGGTTCAGAATCAGATTATGGTTCAGTATCTGAGTCAGAAGCGAAAGTTGATTTACTTGATTTTTTCGATGAGGAACAGGTTTGTGATAATACTTGTAATACTTGTCAAGGTGATACTTTTGTTTGTGAGAATGATGAATTTTATAAATTGAAGGCTCAATTTCAAGACTTAAATGTCAAAACTATTATATCTGATAATGTGATAGAACTTTTGAAGGAAGTAACTGATAGCAAACTTCGGGAAAAAGTTATTGATCTAGCAGGAAAATCTGGATCAAGTTCTTCTAAAACTTTTGAAAAATCCAGAAGCTTTGAATATCAGGCTCCTTATTTAATAAATGAGGTTAATAACCGTTTGAATAAAATCAATCTTCCAGCAAGAGATTCTTCATTTGATGATTTAAAATATGAGATTGAAAATCTTAAAAAAGAGATTAAATCATTGAAACAAAATCAAATGATTTGTGATCATAGGATATCTCAGGTAGAGAAATTCAATTCTCTAACTGAAGCTTCCAGTGATAAAGGAAAGAATGTTGTGGTAGATGAAGAACCACAAGAAGTTTTTGAAAAAATTAGTTCTGAAAACAATTCTTTTCTTGGAATGATGCAAGTTATTACTGCTCATAAGTGGTATGTTAAATGTACCATTCTAATCGATAATACTTTTTCAATACCTGATATAACTATGATTGATAGTGGTGCAGATGTTAGTTGCATTCAGGAAGGACTTGTTCCTTCGAAATATTTTCAAAAGACTACAGATCCTGTTATTTGGTATGGTCCTATAAATAGCAAAACTAAAAGCTACTTTATGTACAGTACTGGTCCCACATCTGGGTCCTTGCACTATTTCTAGTGCCTAGTTACAATGAATCTACTGTATCCATGGGGCCCTCGGTGGCTTCACTGTTTCTCTTTACCCCTGATGTCTCGAATTAACTTTTCTGCTCTTTTCAAGGAGTCTTCGGTCAATATGTCCTCTGTTTCCAGTGGCTGAGCATCGGTTACCACCACATCATCATTACTTGTTTCACTTCTCATAGAAGTATCTGATTTATCAAACTGATTAATATTGTGAAGTAAATTCCTTTATACTTCTTCGAGATATCTCTCGATTAGTTCATCTTTGTCACCATCCTGAACTGAGATTCGTCTAGCCATATGTCTTACTGAACTATCGTCAATTATTTCTTTTATCGGAGTTTTAGAATACCCCTGAATTTTTGTCTCAATTTCATTGAGAAGTTCTTGACCATATAATGCCTTAGTCTTCGGATCTCTTTTAACAAGCTTATCCCAAAAGTTATTATAAAAAACTCTGAATAAGCATGGAATTTGTTCTGAGTTAAAACCCAGTTCTGGCGTCCATTTATGGATCCAAGGGATAGAAAATTCAATGAAAAAATAGATCTGATCTATATTTTCTAGATAGAAGATATGATCTGCATGATATAATTCAGATAATCTTGGGGATACTTTCACCCAATCTTTGTATAACTTAAAGAATTGTTCCGGCAATATTTTTACTGTTGGCCCGTGGTATGACCACCATTGTAAAAACCAATTTGGAATAGTTTGCTCGAATATCTTCGTTCATATCTTTACAAACCAAGTATGTTTGTGTCGATCGTTATTATAGTACAGTACTTTATCAAAAGCCTGCACATAATCCCAATATGTAAAATTCATTTTGGTATTGTTAAGGCTTATCTGCCTTTCTTTCATGGTGGATATCCCCCATTCTTCGATGGTTATCACCTTCTTAATGATTATCTTTGAAAAGTTATAAACATTTTCATTTGAACTGTAACCTGAGAAGTGCTGAAAATCTGCACTACCAGTCTCTTTCAGAATGGTTTCATAATATGATCGGGTTTTGTATGACTCACCCTCATGATGGCACCTACTAAACTCACAAGTAGGTAAGCCAACTCATAGCCCAGAACCATCGGCAACAGGCCAAGAAAGTGGAAGAGATAGAAAGATGCAATATAAAGTAGTCCAAGAACGACAAAAGGAAATAAAAAGAAATTTATGTTGGAAATACTTACATCCAAAATACTTATCAGAATCTAACACAGCCCAAAATCTTACGTTGGAATGGCTAGCCCTCCCTAGAATCTTATGTTGGAAATCCTTGATATAACCTAACATATCCTGAAATCTTACATCAGAAAGCTAGTCCATCCTAGAATCTTACATAGGAAAGACTTATAAGAACCCAGTAGTTCCTAGAATGTTACATCTGAGAGGCCAGTCCCACCTAGAATCATACATAGAAATATCAAATCAGAGAGGCCTGTCACACCCCGGAATCTTACATTAGAATGGCCACACACCAACAACTAGAAGCTCCTAGAATCTTAATTAACAACTAGAAGCTCCTAGAATCTTACATTGGATTAGATGTACATAACCCTAGCCTATCCCGGAATCTGACATCGAAATAGCTGTAACACTAGCTAGCTCCTCTTGGAATCTCACCATGGGTCAACTATAACACTAAAATAAAACGGGGTCCTAAACGAGTCTGCTCTACAAACTGACTTCTAAAGCAACTCTAGCAAAACCTAGGATAAGGCTTTGCAACAAAGACACTAAGGCCATTCTAGCCTAGAAACAACTCACAGGCACGAAACATGATATCAATATGCCATATAAATCTCAAAAATTACCTAAAATAATCAAAAAAGGCTAAATGATTCAAGAAAGGGATATAACAAGGAATCATGCTAGAAACCGTCCCCACACTTGGCTAATTAGTATGCTAGAACAATCACAAACAAGGTCTAAGGATAGCAAGTCATAGCCTACCTCAAAGACGATCACACGAGCTCCAAAACCTCTAAATTGAAGGTTTTCTTTTTCGATCTGCCTGCGAGTGATGCCATGCTATCAAATTAATGTTTTTAGCATAAATATGGTAATTTAGACACCCCATTCACAATAACTAAAGAAAGAACAAAGAATGAGTCAGATGACATTGTGAGACTTGCATGAGGAATCTTAAAATTGACTCCGCCAAAGAGCCCCAACTAGTTCAAGGAACTTGTGTTCCGAAAATGGTTACAGTACGACCTTTAAGATCAACTCAAAATAACTTATGCACCCAAGTTGGAGAGTTTCAAAAGTTAAGAATTAAAATTGAGGAGTTGAATGGAACTTACAAGTTTAACATTTGAGTTACGAGCCTACCAACATCCCAAAACACTACCCCAATAATTTTTAACAAATAGAAGCAACGATCACCCAAATTAAAGCTTTCAAGGACTGCTGCAGCACCTCTCATGCACACCATCTCTGAAAGAATGAAACAAATAAGAATTCCAGAAACCAATAGGACTGAGAATGCACGACATAGAATCAAACAAATGAATCTTCCGAAAGATGTCCTATAACCTCCCGAAAATACGATACAACTCTATAAGCACTGATCCACAGTACTCTACCAGACTTTAGCTTTGCACGAACAACACTAGTGAACCTGTCACTCTAATACAAAATTGTGATGAACCAAAAACAAAACTCATGATGGCACCTACTAAACCCCACAAGTAGGTATGTCAACCCATAGCCCAGAACCATCGGCAACGGGCCTAGAGAGCAGAAGAGATAGAAAGATGCAAAATCAAGAAGTTCAAGAAGGAAAAACTGAAATAAGGTAAAAATATATTACAACAACAATTGAACGGTGTCAAAACCACAAAGATCCATACAAAAATCTAGTGGATGCTAGTGAAAAGATACTACAGAAGGGGTGTAAAGACTAGCCATAAATAATAAATACACAAGTAGTCTTGAAATACAAAAGAATAGACAAAACTTTTATATAGATGGAGATGAGTCAACTCCGATCACCAATAAGCTCACCCTCCATCTCTAGGATATCAGTAATAGCAGCATCAGAATAACTTCAAGCGACTATAGCTCGGATCTGCATCAGGAAAAAAGATGCAGATGTAGTATGACTACCAAAACACCAGGTACTTAGTAGGCATCATAAGCTAACCGAGCTTGTGATTGCAATAACAGGGTAAGAAACAAGTATAACAATGTAATAGGACAACAATAGATCATAACTAGACATGCGACGAAGTAAAGCTACTACAACAATTAATGAAAGTAGTAAATGTTATCTAGACTTAAGTGGACCCCATAACCAAGAAGGAACATGCAAAGGAATAAAAATGATAAAATATTCAAATAACAACACGGTCGAATCCCCATAAACCCAATGGGAACCCTCAAAGGCTATACTACAAGGTAGAATTCAGAAATAAAAACCTACACCTCAAGCCTAGCATCTCCCTAAATCTTATGTTAGAATAGCTTATACTTCCAGACTCTTACATCAAAAAAACTTATTGGAACAAAACAGTCCTCGGAATCTTACGTAAGAATGAATAGTCCTCCCTAAA
This sequence comes from Solanum appendiculatum, assembly GCA_018342035.1. Taxonomy (NCBI): domain Eukaryota; kingdom Viridiplantae; phylum Streptophyta; class Magnoliopsida; order Solanales; family Solanaceae; genus Solanum; species Solanum appendiculatum. Next base: position 143,455 of record JAGDQO010000316.1, read on the forward strand.
AGCTTACATCGAAAAGCCTTGATATAACCTAATGAATCCCAAAATCTTATGTCAGAATAGCTAGTTTATTCTGGAATCTTACGTTAGAAAGTCTTATAAGAACCCAACATTCCCTAGAATCTTAAATCAAAGAGATCGGTCCTATCGTGGAATCTTACATTAGAATAGCCACATACAAACAATTAGAATCTCCTGAAATCTTACATTAGAGAGACTGGTCCCAACTCAGAATCTTACATAAGAATGGCCACACACAAACTTCTAGAAGCTCTCAGAATCTTATATTGGATCTGCTATACAGAACCCTAGCATATCTCGAAATCGAACATCGAATCAGATGCAGAAAACCCTAGCCTATTCCGAAATTTGACATTGGAATAGCTACAATACTAGCAAGCCTCTCCCGGAATCTCACCACGGGTCAACTATAACACTAAAAGAAAAAGGGATCTTGAACGAGTCTAGGTAAGGACTCACCAAAGCAAACAACAATAAATACTAAAAGGGCTACACGACGGTCACAACCTAGCTTAGAGGGTCATATCTAAAACAAATCAAACCCTAAAACAAGTCTCATGGTGTTCACACACTGACTTCTAAAGAAATTCTAGGCAAAACTGGGATAAGGCTTCTCAACAATAACACTAAGGCCATTTAAGCCTAATAACAACTCACAGGCACAAAACAGGATACTAACAAGCCATAGAAATCTCAAGTATTGCCCAAAATAATCGTAAAAGGCCAAAACGATACAAAAAAGGTACATAACAAGGAATAATGCTAGAAATCCACCCCACACTTGGTTAATTATCATGCTAGAACAATCATAAACACGGTCAGAGGATATAGAGGTGTAGCCTACCTTAAGCCGATCACGCAAGCTCCAAACCTCTAAATAAAAGCTTTTCCTTTTTGATCTGCCTCTGAATGATGCCATACAATCAAATTAATTATCCTAGTGTCAATAAGGTAATTTAGACACCCAATTTGCAATAATTAAAGATGAAACTAAGAAGGAGCCAAAATGGCATTGTGGGACCCATGCAAGGAATTTGGAAATTGACTCTATCAAAGGGTCCAACGAGCTCAAGGAACATGTGCCCTCAAAACGCTTACAATTCATGCTTTAAATCAATTCATAACAGCTAATGCACCCAAGCTAGAGAATTTTGCAATTTCAGAAGTAAAATGGAAAAATTAATAGAACTTGTGAGTTTAACACACATGTTACCAATCTATCAACATCCCAAAACACTACCGTAATAATGTTTAATAAATAGAATCAACAATCACCCCAATCGAGTTTTCAAGGAATTTTCTTATCAAGTAAAAATGTTCTATTGAATAAGAGGATCTTCCAAGTCAAGTAAAAATGTTCTATTGAAGAAGAGGATCTTCCAAGTCAATGTTCGAGGTTGATGACGAAGATGGGGATTATTATTGAAGAAGTTTATAATCAATGGAGAAATTGGGGAGGAAGCATGTTTAAAACCTTCTATACATGACTTCTTCTTCTTATCGTACAATATATGCAAAAAAAAATCTTTTATTTTCAGAGGTTAAAGATGAAATTAGAATGGTTTCTTACATAGGTCAATATATTATGTACATTTTACATTTCTATGCTGCTTAATCCTAATTCAGCTAGGTGTTTTTCCTTCGGGTCTAGTATGTCGATTTCCATCTAATTACTTCATCTCATACTTATTGTGTATAACTGAACAGATAAAGAAAGGGAATACACAGTACACTGTATTAGGAGAAAGTGCTTCTGGAAAAAAACAAAATGTATAGAACTATTCAACCTTACCATTGATGTCGTGTCTAACTTTTTTATAACAATTATGTAATATGGATTGCCACCGTTGATGTCCAACAAAAGGAAACATATTTTCTTCTTTAGACCATCTTCTTCACTTCCACTCTCATCTTCTTCGTCCTCCTCTGCAACAAACATCATATAAGTATAACAACTGATGTACACCTTGATTCCTACATAAATGATATGGAATATTTAAAGACATAAGTTTTAAAAGTTCTGAGACCATATAAATTTTATGACATGTTTATAATCATCAGTTTCAACAAGGTGTTTATTTCTTTTTTTAAACTGTATGCCAATTCAAGCTTTATCGCATAAATTAATGTACCGTAGTTATTACTTGTCTTTAGGATAGGTTAAGGATCTTACTTATAAGTTATAACCTCATTCTTATACAAGTCTTTAACTACAATGAAGATCATATTGTTAATTAGTCTTAAAATATAGAAAACTAGATGTAAGGCCCATTTGAACATGATTTGAAATTAGTGGTTTGAATTACATTGATTAGAAGTTGAAGTTTTGCTTTAACATGAAATTTGAATTTCTTAAGTTATTTTTTTTCTAGAAACATGAAAATCCCACAATTGTGAAAACTATCAAAATTTTCTCAATTTATTTACAATCTTACCAAATGAAAATATCATAGATTGAAATATCCTAAGGTGACACATTGATAAATGCATACCTGATGACACCTTCTATAGCTCTGGTTTTTTGTAGCAAATTGCACTATTTTAATAGGGGGGATGAATATTTTCTTCCTCAGTATCCACTTCTCTAGCTCTCATTTATTTCCTTAAAGAATGGCCAATCTCCTCTTCAGAGCTGCTGATTTCCTCATAAAAACTGTCCTCTCACCAATAATTTTTATACAACATTTCTTTTTATGATTGCACACGGAACATCGGCTTGCTTTAGTTGGTGATGCACCACAAACTGTGGCCACTCTCCTTCACATATAAAGTAATTATTGGACTTTTCTCTCACTATTTTTGATTCACACAACATTCCAGCTTCATCTGTTTTTTGTAAACAAGCCTTACTTAACATTTTATTGTTTTCTTTGACGAAACAAGATGGTTCTTACTGACAAATCAAATTTAGCAAATGAAGCTCATGAGTCGGAACAAAAAATTCTATTAGAGCCTGTTTGGACATTGAAGGTTTTTGTGTAAAAAGAAAAATATTCTCAAAATTTTATTTGTTTTTTAAAATTAGGGGTAGGAGAATGGGAAATGGGATGTGATTACAAAGTAGGGAATTAAATCCTTACTAAAAAGGTGAAACTTCAGGTAACCAAACAACTGAGTTACTAAGAATTCACTCAAAATATTGTTTGGTTATACATCTGAATACCTTTTTAGTTAGTATTTCAAGTAAAGTTTCAATCAAATGCTTTAGATTTCAAGAACCGAAAAAAATAAAGAGAGATTGACAAACTTACCATTTACCTCATATAGGCTTCTCAAGATTTTAACAGCTTATAAAACGCTAGAGGCTTATTGAGATCCATTAATTTTTTTTTTGCAAGAGAAAATAATGGAAATTTAAACGGAAATTTGTGAGCTTCTCTATTGTTTCAACAAAAATTTATATTTTTTTCTCTTGTGTTTTCGCACTAGACTTGCACACTTAGGCATATATATATATACATAGATACTAAACACTGCTTGGGAAATATTTGGAAAAGTTTAAAGTAGAAAATATTTTGTAAATCTTGAGAAAACTTTTAAATTAAGATAAAATATAACACATTAATTTTTACAAGAAAACGCGACAGGTTGTAAATCACACATGACACACGCAAATTCTATGAGAATTATTTAATATCACAATTTTGTGGAGTCAGGGTATAAATTTCACGTCACACACGCAAGTTGTGAAGGTTATCACAAATCTCCAAAATAAATTCTCAGAAAAAAGGTGTATAGTGGGGTTGAAAAATATGCCACAAAATGATCTTTTAGTGGGGGTTCTTATGACCCCCCACAAATAAGCCGTCACAATGTAGCTTACTTTTTGTGGTGTGAAAAGAAAAGGCGGCAAGCTGTAAGTTTTACTTGACACACGCAAATTGCGTGAAACTTGTTTTATTTCACAATTTAGTGGATTTAAATTTTCTTACAGTTTTGAGTTCATTAATATATACGATTAAAAGAATTGTCACACAATTTGTGATGCAAAACAATAATTTTTTTGATCTCAACAACTATTATATCTTTTTTACATGTTCATCCACACTTTTGCACTACACGTACAGATAAATAAATTTATATGGGCATTTTGATTCTCAAGGTACATTTTTTAATATTTAAAGGATATATCTCTCGAGATGGAGGGGTTTTTATGTGACCCCTACCTTGTATATCTACTAATTTCAGCATTACAACGACAGGAATATATTGCCAAAAACACCAAGTATCAAGACAAAAGGCCATTACATCTAAAGTTGACACATGTAGTGGCTAACGAGCCTAACCGTGTGAGCTAACATCGAGTTCGACGCGTAATCCCCAATGAAAAGGGCCCAATATATCTTGCCAGGGTATAAAGGCTAATCTGAGTTAATGTGGTACAACTAATCTATTGTAATAAGGGACTAACGAGTCACTCCTGATCTGACGGGTGACCCTTATAAATCTATGGTGACACGTAGTTCTAGAACTTAAGGATTGCCAGTAAAGCTCTTAGTCTTAACTGGCGGGTGAGCCTTTATCCCTAAATCTGCTCGATGCTAAGTAATTTTTCCAATTGAGTATACATTGATAAATTGAATAATTTCTAACTGAATAGCTCATAAATACTGAGAACTGATAGACAATTTATCTAAAAGCATATTATACATATATAACTGTTGGACTAAGTATTTAATTGATCATGATAAATAAGGGACTATCCTGAATGGAAATCATCCACTTTGGTTATCATAGTGTCAAGGCATGGGCTTTCCCTATTCTGAAGGATCATGAGGACTACTATATATTCATACTGACTATAAGTAAAAATATGTATTTAAAACTTTGCATGATGAATGACTGAGATATAAAGAAGAGCATAATTTTCATATGAACCATAATTTCTGTATAAATCAATAATTGAAGAACCTGGTTTTATTTGGGAATCAAGGCCATTGTCAGATATAATGCCTAGGCCACTATCATATATAATGCCTAGGCCACTATCATATATGCAATACAGGGGTTGAGTGGAGTTAGAATGTCACAGATCACATTTTCAGGAGTAGTCACGACCCAGATCGCATGAGTGGCACCCATACTAACAGTCCAATGGGATAACCAACTACCATCCTAATCGCCACCACATCAAGCCACCCTTAAGAAACAACTCATTAAATAGATAATCAAAGAAAACAATTTATGACCAATAAAAGATTAGGTTCACATAAACTCAATCAATTATCAAAACACCTGTGCAAAAATCCCCCTAGAAAATGATAGTCGTAGTCCCTAAAAATCTAACGAGTCAAGAGTAGGGAATGTAACCCCATTCAAGAAACATAAAATCTAATATTCTAAAAGTGTTTGAGTATGAAAATATGAACAAAGAGATAGAGAAGAATCCATGGCAACCCGAAAGAATAGCTCACCCTTTGATTCAAATAATGTCGGTCTCACAATTTAGATCTTGTAGAAGCCACCTAATTATGCCATGTACTCAGCAAAGAAAGAGAAAGTGCAGTATCAGTGCACAAGTCACTATGTACTGGTAGGATTATAAGTCAGTTCTTAAGATATGAATGTAAACATGAAACTAAAATACAGTAGTACTAGCCAACACATATATCAATAAGTTAAAAAAGACATAAACACTCAGTCAAAACTCTGGACTTACCAAACACATGAAACATGTCCCACATGATCATAAAAATGCATGCCTGGTTCTCTCATTGAATCCACACACAAACTGTTAGTGTACCGGCGTGGTACCTTGAGCCGACCGAATGATATCTCGTACCACACATGGTACCTGTGCCAATCATTAGTACATACAAGGCATGGTATCCGAGGCAACCATTAGTAATATGTCCCAGCATGTTACTCTAGCCAACCAACAATCACAAACAACATACACAATCAGACTCACAATTAATAATTACATTTGAAGGCACAAGCAAATTAAACAGGTTAATTGGATGAGACTTATTAACATGATGTCATTTCACATTCATCCATTGTGTTTTCCTCACATGCATTGCACAAGTAATACTACATAGAAGTTAACATGCACACATCACATAACTTTGAAAACAAACAACCATCACCAACCTCGAAATAAGCCTAAATTCTCTAAAGCACTTGAGTTTTCCCCTTTTGTACTGTCTTGGCCTATTCTTGGTCTAAAGTAATAACAAAACACAACAGTCAATGATTATTGGCCCAACTAAACCAGCAATATTACTTAATCCCAACCCTAAGCTAATTTTATGATCATTCCACTTAAACCAGGGCTTTTGTCGCCTTTAATTCAATTCAAAACCCTCCTCAAAGAATACCACCATATTTTCTAAGGGTTATGAATTGAATTACAAATTAGAAGAGAAATTAACTTCCTTTACAAAAAAATTGGTGAAAAATTGATGAAAATTCCTTAGGTCGCCCTTTCTTCTCCCAAAATAAATTTGTAGAATAGTGAGGGGTTTTGGATTTTTTCCCTCATTAATACGTGACAGACCTACTATAGCAGCAACCAACCCACAATAGAGGCCCCAACATATCGGGATCCTACCTGCTATAGTAGCTTGTGTAGAGACAGAAACTCATAAATCCTCTCAAAACCTCCTATTAAACAACACACTTGTGAACCTTGGTGTTCCAAACTAACTCATTCACGCTAAGTTTGATATCGAGAGTTCTACTTACCCAAGTTCACTTCCGAGTATCCCTACAAAATTTTTAATTTCTTTGCTAATGGAAAACTTAATCCACACTTAGACATTACCCTCGACCCTTCCTTACTCAGATTTTGTCTGAGACTGGTCTATCCTAAGAATTTCAAGTCACTACTCCAAAGGGTTTTTGACCCAAAACTTTCATTGATGGTCCACCCATAACGATGGACTGGGTCGTAACAACAGATATTAATATACCAATCGCTCATCCTTAAGTGATCAAATAACTAAGGTTGGGCTAGGTCAGAAATAATGTAGTACCTGAATCCTCAAGCAAGTGAGGATTCTTTTCCCGCATGTCCCTCTTGGTTTCCCAAGTAGCTTCCTCAATTGGATGATGCCTCCATTGAACCTTCACTAATCAGATTACCTTTGTCCTCAATATGTAGACATCCTAATCAAGAATTGCAACTAGCTCTTCTTCGTACTAAAGATCCTTGTCAAACAATATGGAGTCCTACTTGATAATTAATCTCCATCCCCATAGAGTCAAAAACCTCAAATGGACCAATCTAATGAGACTAAGCTTACCCTTCTGTTGAACTTCATGACTCCTTTTATTGGCGGCACCTTCAATAAAACCTATCACCAATCAGAAATGTCATTTCCCTTACCTTGTGATCGGCATACTGTTTATGTTTGTTCTAGGCTGCCAATAGTTTTGTTTTGATACTCCTTACCTTTTTCCTAAGCTTCCCTTACCAAATCAAAAACTTAAGGGTGTGACATCACCAGTCTCAAACCAGACAATGAGCGATCTACATCCCAACTCAAAAAGTGTTTCAAATATGCCATATCTATGATATAGTGATAATTGTCATTTTAAGAGAATTTACATAAGAGTAAGAACTTATCCCAATGCCCCCACAAACTCAATAACACATTCCCTTAGCATGTCCTCCAACACTAGAGTCGTCCTCTTAACCTGAACATTAGTCAATGGATGAAAAGCTACATCGAAAGTAAGTTGAGTGTCCAACTCTCCATGCAACTTACCTCATCACTAAGGTAAGCTGACTCCCACAGTCTAAAATGAAAAAAGGGGCACCCTTTGCAACCTTACTATCTTCTTGACATAAATCTTGCAAAAATGCTACGAATTCTAATTCACTCTGATTGGAATAAAGTAGGATGATTTGGTCAACCTGTAAACAATGACCCTAACTGTGTCATACTTCCTCAAGGTCTTAGGGAATCTTACCCAAAAGTACTTGCGATCCTTTCCAACTTCCATCATGAATGGGCACTCTCTAAAGTAAACCTGCCGGTCCTTGATGCTCATACTTTACATGTTGACAATTCTGACACGTGGATACATACTCAGATATGCCCTTCTTCATTCTAGGCCACCAATAAAGCCACCTCAAATCTTGAAACACTTTTGATACACTAGGATAAAAAAAATACCACGAACCAAGGTACTCTATCAACACCTTCTAGATCAATTCATCAACCCAGCGAACACAAATCCATCCTCTGAAACAGAATACCCTACCTATGTCAAATGTGGGCGTCTTGGGTCCCCCTATCACCACCTTGTTCTGAAGCCTGATCCAATTCTCATCCTCAAACTGGTTAGCTTTGTTTTTTCTACAAAAGTGGGCTTAACCTCACTAATGGTTAACACCCCACCCTTTTCTGAGATTCCCAACTGTATGAACCTAGATTCAAGATCCTGAATCTCTCATACCAAGGGTCACTTAAACACCCCAACGCAAGCCAAACTGCCCATGCTAACTATATTCCAGCTCAACATGTCTACCACCACATTTGCCTTACCTGGATGGTAGTGAATAGTCACCTCATAGTCCTTTAATAACTCCATCCACCTTTTGTGTCTCAAATTTTGATCATTCTAAGTGAACACATGTTGTAAGATGTGATGATCGGTAAACACCTCACACTTTACCTCATAAGTATAATGCTACCAAATCTTGAAAGAAAACACCACTACTGCCAACTCTAAATCATGTGTTAGGTAGTTCCTCTCATGAATCTTCAACTTCCTTGAAGCACAAGCTATGACAATTTTGTCCTGCATCAACACAACACCCAAACACAAATGTGAAGAATCATAATAAATGGTAAAATCCTTACCTTCTACCGGCAATGTTAATATAGGAGCCATGGTTAAGAGCATTTTTTAATCTTTGAAAGCTCTCGTCACACTGGTCAGACTACACTAAAGGTACCTCTTTATGGGTCAACTTTGTCAGAAGAGTAGCAATCAAAGAAAAGTTATTGATAAATTTTTGGTCTACCTAGCAAGACCCACAAAACTCCTAACCTCTGTCACATAGCTTTGTCGAACCCAATTCTTGATTGCCTCAATTTTTCGGCAATCCACATGCCCTTAGAAGGTAAAAAAGATAACAAGAATTCACACTTGGAAATTTTAACATACAATTTCTATTTTCCCAAGATACCCAGAATGATTCTAATGAGGTTTGCGTGCTTCTACTTACTCTTGGAGTAGATCAAGATATCATCTATAAAAATGATCAGAAAGAAATCCAAGAATGACTTAAACACACCATTCATTAAGCTCATGAAAGTTGTTGGTACATTAGTTAACCCAAACGACATTACCAAGAACTTATAATACCCATATTGAGTTTTGGAATCCATTTTTGGTACATCCCCAAGCCTGATCTTTAACTGATGGTACGCTAACCTTAAGTCAATCTTCAAAAATATGGAAGCACCTTGCAACTAGGCAAAAAGATCATCTATGCGAGGCAGTGGGTACTTGTTTCGGATGGTAACCTTACTGAATAGTATATAATATATGCACATCCCTATGATACCATCTTTCTTCTTCAAAAACAATATCGGAGCACCCTAACGAAAAGCACCTGGACGAATGAAACCCTTAAAAATAAGTTCATAAAGGTGAGTCTTGATTCCATCAACTCTATTTGAGCCATGCGATATGGAGGAATAGAAATTGGGCAAATGCCCGACTCCAAATCAATACAAAATTCAATGTTTTCTGATCTGGAGGCATACCAAGTATATCCATAGGAAATACCTCCTAAAATCCCGAAACTACAAGGGTTGATTCAATGGAAGAGGACTCTTCACTAACATCCTAGAGATGAGTCAAATAGGACAAACAACCTTTTTTCACTAGCCTTCTAGCCCGAATATGGATATGATCTTTACTGGCTTAGGTGTGTACACCCCTTTCTACTCTAAGCTTTCTCTACCAGATATCTCTAGACTTAATGTCTTAGAGTTACAATTTGTAAAAACATAATAGGGGGCAGCCAAGTCATACCGAAGATCACATCCAAATCTATCATATAGAATATGACAAAATCTACCCAAGTCGGATAACTCACAAGCATCATAGAGAAAGAACGGTACACATGAGTCACTCTACCTGACTGCGCCGCTCTTTTCCCTTCATTATTATTTCCTCAGCCTCCACGACCTCCTTGATTACTTCCTTTCCTACCCTGTAGATGTCCTCTGACATTATTTCCTCCACTTGCTGGTACTACAACATTACCTATTGTAGCTCATGGAGAACTATCTATTTGTAAGGGCATTCTCTTTGAAGTGTCCCTACTCATCGCAACTAAAACATTCACGATCAAGTGGCAGTCTGCTGGTTGATGAATAGGAAGTTCCTTCACCAACTAGAGTTAGAGACTTTTGTGGAACCCCTGAATAACCACTCATAGAAGCAGGCAAACCTGACTGGATTGGATGGGATAAATATACCTATTAATTGAAACCTTTAGAATAAGAACCATTGTAGCTGCCCACAATCTTGGACCTCTTAGCCAATGTTTTGGCCTATCCAACATGTAAAATTCCAATTTTCTTAACATAGTCTGTTACCTTATTGAAGCTGCTCCCATCTAAGGTCATGCACAAATACAAAACCTGCAAGTTAGTGTTTAGTCCTTTCACATAGAGATGAATCCTCTCATCCTTCATGCTCACCACTGAGTAGCATAGCATGACAAAGCATGAAATTTTGTCTCATATACAACAACTGTCATATTAAACATCTCTAGGGAAAGAAATTCATCCTTCTTTCGATATCTCAGAGTTAGAGGCACATACTTCTGTAGAAACAATGCATGAACATAAGTCCAAGCTAGCAGAAGAAAGACTAATGATCAACACTCCACATAAGCCCTTCATCACTACTTAGTTTCCTTCTGCAACTAGAAAGTCACAAACTCCACCCCATACAACTATACAATGTGCAACTTTTGTAACCTATCATAGCAGTCCAAGTTGAACTCAAAGGCATCCTCACTCTCTGTACCGTGTAACACTGGAGGCTTCAAATGAAGAAATTTAGTTAGCATCTCATGCTTTGTTTTAGTTATCATAAGACCTAGTAATGAACAGAATAATGCATCAGTGCCCAAAGCTTCATCTATCTTAGGAACCATAGTAGCAATAAAATGAGTACCTAAAACCGAAGTAACTAGTAAAGCAGGAGTGGATCTAGTACTTGAAACCCATTCTGAAAGACTAACACCTACTAAACAAACTCAGAAGACATAGGAGGAAGACCTGTAACCCTAGCCTGTGTTCTCCAATCTGGCTCATCATCCTATTCTATCACTATCTCAACCTCTTCTTCAACATGATCCTTGGATAGTGGAGGGGTCGCTTGCCTTGGTCTAGTTCCTGCTTGAGCAACTTGCTCTCCTTTTTCCCTTACCTTTTCCCCTCCCTCTACTTTTGTCTCATCCTCAAGCTATTGGATCCACCGGTGGAGCTACTGCCCTTGCACCATTGCATCTAGTATCAATCAACTGGAGGATAGAAGAGTGAAGGAAGTAAGATACCAATTTGGATCCCCAGATACCAATTGGAATCAAGTTATAGCACGAAGGGAGAAAGAAAATATAACTTCCTAAATTCTTGTAGCCTTTTGCAGAAAATTACATACATCTCCATACCATTTCACAAGACTCTACTGCACTTGTATTGGTACGATGAGATCAATAAACCTAGGGATCTAATACAAACGTTTTCACGACCAAGACCGCTGTGAGTGGAATGACTAACCCTCCAATAGGAAAAAAAACTACCATCGTAATCGCCACCCCACCAAGCCACCCTTAAGAAACAACTCCCTAAATTGATCAACTAAGAAAGTAGTTTAAAACAAATGAAAGATTAAGTTCCCATAAACACAACCCGTTATCATACCATATGTAGAAATATCCCTCTAAAAACTAAAATTCATAGTATCAAAATATTTAACAAGTCAAGAATTGGGGATGCAACCCCAAACAAGAAACATAGAATCTAATAGTCTAAAAGTGTTTGAGTCCAAAAATATGGACAGAGAGATAGAGAAGAATCAATGAAAGCTCAGAAGAATAGCTCACCCTTGGACTCAGATAACTCACAATTGAGGTCTCATAGAAGACACCTGAATATTCCATGTGCCAAAAAAAGAGTATGTGCAGTATAAGTATACAAGTCACAGTGTACTAGTAGCATCATCGGCCTGTTCCAAAGATAAGAATGTAAACTTGAAATAAAAATAAAATAATACAATCAAACACATATATCAATAAGTCACAACAGACAAAGATTCCCAGTCAAAACTTTGGAGATAACAAACACTTGAAACATGTCCCACATCATTACAACATCACATACCGGGTTCTCTCACAGAACCCGCACACAAAGTTTTAGTGTATCAATGTGGTACTAGAGCCAACCAAATGATATTCGACACCACTGGTTGTACCCGTTCCAACCGTTAGTACATACCAGACGTGGTATCTGAGCCAACCATTAGTAATCCATACCGGCGTGGTATCCAAGACAACAAGCAGTCACAAATAACATGCACAATCACACTGAGAATGAACAATTACACTTGAAGCCACAAGTAAATTAAACAGGTTCTATACATGAGATTTATCAACATGATGTCATTTCATACTCATCCCATGTGTTTTACCCACATGAATTGCACAAGTAATACTACATAGCAGTTACCATCTACACATCACATAAATTAGAAAACAATCAACCATCACCTACCTTGAAACAAGCCTGAATGCTCTAAAGAACTTGAGCTTTCCCCCTTTGTACTGTCTTGGCTTGTTCTTGGTCTAAAATAATAACAAAACACAATAATCAATGACCATTCGCCTAATTAAACTTGAATTATAACTTAATCCTAATCCTAGGTTAATTTCTTGATCGTTCTACCCAAATCAGGGCTTTTCCCACCATTAATATAAGTCAAAACCCTCCCCTACCAATACTATCATATATTCTAAGGCTTAAGAATCAAACTAGAAGTTAGGGGAGTAATTAATGAGTTGTTTTTGAATTTTTCCCTCATTAATTCGTGAATGACCCACTTTAGCAGCAACCAACCCAACTGTAGCAGTCCCACCATAGTGGGATCTCAGCCGCTATAGTGGCTTGCACGAAGACAGAAACTCGTAAATCCTCCCCAAAGTTCCCATTTCTTAACAAACCTTTGAACCTTGGCATTTCAAACTAACCTTTACACACCAAGTTTGATATTAGGAATTCTACTCAACCCAATTCACTTCTGAAAAGCCGTATAGACTCTTTAATATCTTAGCTAATGGAAACCCCAGTCCACATTTAGACAGTAACCCCAATCCTTTCCCAGATTGCCCTCGGCTTCACCTTACATGTATTTTGTCTTAGACTCACCTAGCCTAAAATTTTCAAGTCACTACTTGATGTGGGTACAAAAAAGATGAATGTACTTTGAATATATGAATTTTCTTACCCCCATACTTCACGGTGCATCTTGTTTTCCTCAATTTCCAACCAATAATAACTGAAGTTATTTAGATAATAATCTGGAGGATAGAGTTTGGAGCTTTAGAACTCCACCAAGTGTTAAACAAAGATAGTAGGGTGATCCTCCCATCTAATGTTGAGGGGTTCTCCAACTTATTTCAGCCAGTTCACCATTAACAAAGTTGTGATGCAATGTTTCTTCTTGAAGGTTTTGCAACAACTACACATAGAAAACATAGTGTTGCAGAATTTTGAAAAAAATATTGTCAAAAGGAAGTTTTTTATTAATCAATCTCCAACTTAAAAAATACATTGTAAAAGGTAGAGACTATGCCAAACATTTTTCAAAATATTAGAGTTGTGCCTCTGTTTCCTACTGTGTTTTCATGAAGGAGGAATAGTAAAAGCCCCAAACCTGATCCTTTCCAGATGGCTCTGTCAAGATTGGGATTATCCCCAACTTGATGATATTGATAATCTCAATGATGTATTCCAAAAGTTGTTAGATTTGATATTAATTGAGAAGATTGGCCACTATAATGTGCTTGATCAGGATGTTACCCTAGGGGGGATCTATTTGAATAATATTCTGTCACGGCTCGAAAACTCAAGTCATGACACCTAGCATAACCTACCAATTGGTGAGCCAACCCATATTCCAAAATTACAAGTAACATGCATATTGGATAGAATCAACAACCAACAAGAATATAAGAGCAATATAAAAGAATAGGCCATGGAAATGAGAAATAACATCAATATATAAATAAGAGATCAAATCCCACGACCTGATTATCGAAAAGGACAAAGTACAACTAGAGTACAAGTCCTAAAAGTAAACTAGATAGTACATACTTGTCTTGAATACAAAAGACTAGCAAAAACTATATATAGATGGAGATAAGTTGAAGGAGAATACCATCAGTTCACCCTCAATGTTCGAAGATATACTCTATGGCTCGAATCACCATTGCCGGTTGTTGTGCAGATCTGCATCAAGCAAACAGATGTTGAGTGTATCATGACTACCAAAACAATAAGTACCAAGTAGGCAACATTGACCAACTGAGCTTGGAACATAAAAACAATATGAAAAGTAAGAAAATAAACGGTGACAAATGGTTATTTGAATGAAGAAAAAACAAAGAGTCTAACCACAAAGCTCACAAGTCTAGCGAGAACAAAGTAGTAAAGAAAAGCAGATATCTATAACCTAACTAGACCCACATAAGCCCAATGAGTACACAGACGACCTAAAGATAACAATAACTAAGACAAAAAGTAATTTAGAATAGTAAAGGCCAACCTCAGACTCTAATCGTGGTGAAGCCACCCAAAAGACCCCACTAGAACCACTATGTCAGGACTCAAACTCAACTAATAAAAGTATGCTCAGACTCGAATTGAGGTTAAAAGGGATATGCCAGGGCCTCGAACCATGGCTAAAAGAGATATGCCAACGCCTGAATCGTGGAAAAAAGACTAAGAATATTTTCAAATAGCATGCTTTGTTTCTTGCTGGGATGTACAATAGAGCGAGACAACTTTCAGAGTCACCAAGGACTCTCTCTAGCTTGAAACCCAAGACCCGATCAAAAATAACTATGAAGGCCAAAAATTACAAGGGAACACACCGAGACTAATACATAAGAGATGTTATGGATGAATGGTTACAAGAGTTGAGTTGTGTCCAATCTAACGATTCAGGCTATCAGACCCAAGTCTTTTGTATTAGCCTACATATAGCTAAGTTATCTTAAGCGACGTCGGAGGATTTCTAAGGCATAACAGCTCCAACATGCAATTCTAAGAAAATCACTAGCTTACACCTAGGATATGGCCAATAAAAAGACACCAACATCAATACATCCATAAAATTAGCTACAACATAAAATGATAAAACAAACACAAACATGGAAGACATGCTCAATTACTCGAAATCTATCCGAAAAGAGCTAAGGCATGAACTTTATCGGCTAACATGATACAAATTAGAAACCCCTCCCTAGACAGGCTAATCAACATAAATTGACAAAAACAAGCTCAATCTTAGGTCGGTAAGTCATAGCCTTCGACGAAAGCCGACTGCACACACTCCAAATAAACAAAAGTAGTGCTTACCCGATCAAGCCGCCTCTGATGCCACATTATTATTTGAATGATCATAACTACAAAACAGACATTTTGAAATATAAGTCACAATATGTGAAGATGAGCCCAAAAATAAGTCAAAAACAACATTATGGGAGCCATGTTGGGAATCCCAAAATTGACTATGTCAATTCATCCCAGTCAGCTCTAGGAACTTGTGCCTCAAAATTCAACACAATCAGGGCCCTTAACATAACCAAAATGTATCATGCAAATAACTTTCAAGAAAATACCATTTAAGGGTTTAGAGAGGTTCCTCAGGTCAAGAATTAACCTCTAAAATGAGCTAACAACGCTATTTCGGTGATCCCAACATAAAGCCTTGACAATTGCCAACAAATATCACTAAGAAGCAGCTCAATCAGAGCTAAAATGATCAAGAAATTAAAGTTTTAATATAAGGGAAATGATCAGGTTTTTTGGACAAGTTTCATTTAAAAGATGAAAGCCTTCATCGCTATCATGATAGCTAGGATTGCGATCGTGACCCACATAAAAGCAACGCATTGCGACCGCAGAGGTTAAATATCTCATCCGTGCAGACAAAAAATGGTCAACCTACATGGCATACTCATCACAACTGCGACTAGAAGGCCACGCTACCACGATGAGCAAGTAGAGTGTCCTTCACACTCAAGGATTCCTTCACCGCGACTGCTACAAAGAATTTCACATGCACTAGATGATGTTGCAGCAGCTAGAACATCAAGTTCAAAAATTCTCTAATAGGCAGATCAAGATTCATTCAAAAACCCGGGCACACAAACGAACTATGCTACCCTAACAAAATTGACATTTAAAACTTAGTGGAGATGCCAAAACATCAAACGGAGGTCATCACGATAAAATAGTGGATCCTACACCCAAGCTCTATTTTAAGTAAAACCCATAAGGTAATTCAAAATAAACCAAGAAACCTCAGGACCTACACCAAAAGTCCTTCTATAACAAACTCGATGTTCCATAGCTAACAAAACTGTCAAAATTGTCTTACGAGTAGGGATGGCAATGGGGCGGGGCCGATGCAGGGCGGGGTGGTTTTAAGGCTATGTGGGGCGGGGCGGTTTTAAGGTTATGCGAGGCGGGAAGGATGTGGGGCGGGTTGAAGTGGATTTTTTTAAAACTAATGCGGAGCGGGGCGGGTTGCGGGTATATGCTGTTTTATGCGGGTTCAAACTTAATTTTAACTTTTTACATGTTATAAGAGTCACAAAGCATTATTTATTAAGATAATTTCTTTAAAGTTACTAAAATATTAAAGATAATAAATGAAACCGGTTCAATAAAAATTAATATAGTTTCTTACATTCTTCCCAATTGACCTTTAAAAAATAAAATTTTAACGTATTATCTATTAAATTAATACAACTTAATGAGAAAATAAATTTATTTTTATGAATTTTATTTTTAGCATCAAACTTAATTAAAAGGGACAAATATTCAAAAGTTTATGCGGGGCGGGTTCATGTAGGGCAGGGTGGGGTGAATTGAAAATGAAAAAAGTTGTTATGCGGGGCGGGTAAAAATTATTGTGGATTAAGCTCAACCCACCCAGCACCCACCCCACCCCGCCCCATTGCCATCCCTACTTTCGAGGTTGCCTACTTGAATTTTTGACTAAAGTCAACCGTTCAAGATTTAAAAACTCCTAAACACAAAAATTTGCTTAAAAACAAATGAATGACCAGGTGATAAAACTGTTAGCCCCAACAAGTCATAAATTACTTAGGTTCTCGATAGGAAAGCTTTAAACCCCCAAATAATGCAATAAAGAGGAAATGATCTATAAGATCATTACAATATCCAATATTAAAAGGACTTTCGTCCTCAAAAGTAAAGAGTCTAGTCTAGAAATACTTGAAGGCTCGATTAGGAGGGGAAACTAATCTCACATTTCGTACTCAATCTCACAGGTAGCCTTATTAACTAGACGACGCCTCCATTTGTAACACCTTAGATACGAAAAAGAAGGAAATTTTAGGTTTTCAGCACTGGAGTGAGTATTTACGGAAGCCATTTACGGATCGTAGGTTGACTTATGTGCCATAGGTGGGAACTTTAGATGGCAACACCAAGGATTTCAAAATGTAAAAGTTTCAAGATCCTTTCTATGACTCAACAGGATGGTCCATTATTGCTTCTATGGACCGTAGATAGGTCTCGTAGGTCACTCCTAGACTTAGTGAAATTTTTAGGGTCAAAGTTGGGAACTATGGTTGGTATATACGGCCCCGTAAGTGGACCAACGGACTGTACATGGAAACCGTTGTTGGAAGCCCAAATTTATATAGTCTCTAAACTTTTATACGGTTGGCTAGGACAGTCCGTAGTTGGACCTACGAACTGTAGGTCCCAAACCATACGTCTGGTTTTTAGTAGTTATTTTAAGGGCTTTTTGGTCTTTTCCCTAATTGAATTATACTTAATCTAAGTAGGTTTAGCCCTAATCCTAGACCCTATATAAGTCTTCTAAGCCTAAAAATCTATCTTTTTTAATCAATCTTCAAATCCCTCCAAATCTTTCCCCAAATATTTCTCTCTCTAAAGCTTGAAGAAGAACGCTAGGGATTCAACTCAAGTCTCTAATTCTCCATTGATTGTGGGCATTGAACTCCAAGGTATGATGGCTTTCACCTATGGAGTCGTTTCCTCCATAGGGTTCCTAAATTTCCTGATTTTTCAGGTTAGATTTCTCCAATTGAAATTAAGATTTTCTTCTATCTCATGGGTTTTTTCAAATTATGATCTAATTGATATATTTAAGTCTTTATGAGTATGAATTGAGTTAATTGCATGATTTTGAAGTTGAATTACCATGAACCCATGGGAAATCCATGATTTCTATACATTGATTTTATGATGAGGTTTAAACCATGAAAGATGAAAATTATGAAGATATTCATGTTCTTAATGAAATTGAGATAAATGATTTAAGATTGCTTTGAGAGTGAAGCATCAATGTTGTTGTTGTTATGTTGAGGTTGCATTTCTCATATATTACTCAAACCATGAATGTGAAAGGATTTTCTCACATAAAGGATTCATAAGGGTTGAATGGTTTTCTCAACTAAACTTTGAATCAAGAATTAAGGAGCTATTCTAATGAACTTTAGATTTGATTGGCTATTTGATACGCCTTCCATGATTTGTGAGATAAGTGGGGATTACCCATGTCTACTGATGATAACGATGAATTATGAATTATAACTATTCCGTGAGATTTTTGCTTAGCACCGAGTGGACAAGAGGCGATTACCCAGGTCCCATAAACTATGTGCCACCATTGGATGATTGTCTTAGATAGACATTAGCTAGTGGATCCACTTAAGCTAGAAGTTAAGGTTCTTACCTTGGCAGGTAAGGACACCTCTTTTTTGTGTGGGGTAGACACTGGATTCAATGTTATTATAGCTCACATGGTCTATGTTGGTTTAGGCTAATTTCCTACATAATGAACTAAGGTTACTTCCTAAAAGGTATTTCAAGTATGATTGGTCTAAGATGATTTACTTTCATTGACCATGGTTTTTAACTCATGCTTTCCATCATGTTATTTTATGATTTAGCTTGGTCATTACATCTTATGTATATCTCCTTTTTAGAATGATTCTGTAACTTCGATGCATAGTTATCATACTTGGTACATTCTATGTACTAATGCATACTCTTACCTATATTGTTTCACTAATGTAGGGCATGATGACTCCACTCCAACCACTCGTGGCTAGATCATTGTACTTGTGATTAAGAAGACTTAGTGAGTCCTTATACTTTAAGGACAATGCAGCGTTTATAGTTTTATGTCGTTTTACCTTTGCACTTGTATGTGTTACATCCCAATATTTCATTCTATTGATGTATTAGATGGCTTTGAAACTATGTTAGACTTCCGTTGTTTTGTCAAACTCTATTGATATGAAAACTATCTTTTAAACTCTTAACTACTATTATCTTGTGTGATGTATGCTTAGCGGCTTGTATGGGGCCTTTCGAGGTCTTATATGCCATGTAACATCTAGGGGATACTTTAGGTCATGAAAAATTTGTATTTAGAACCCAACGTTTTAGAAAGGACCTAGGATGTCTCATAAGCCATGTCGAGTAGAGTCTTGTTCATGAGTGTGAATCAAACCACACTTACGAATGAAAGGCTATAAAATATTTAGAAAATTTCACTTCTTTCATCACTCTAAAGTTGAGCGATAGAGTTTAACTCTATGTCTCTCTCTCCTAATCCATATCTGATGCTTTTCAGGATATGGCCGCTCGAAGGGCATATGCTAGGAGGAATGCGAGAGAGAATGTGGAACAAGAAGCTCCTTAAGCTCCGATCGAACCTTTGGCCGATAAAGTGACTAATGTGGAGTTTAGGGATGCTTTTCAAGCATTGGCCCTAGCCATGATGGCTCAAGCCAATAGGGAGTTTGTGGTCCCCGTGAATCCAAATATGGGTACGATAGAATCTAGAGTGAGGGACTTCACTAGGATGAATCCTCTGGAATTTCATGGTTTGAAGGTTGAGGAAGATCCTCAAGAGTTCATTGATGAGGTGTACAAGGTACTAATGATCATGGGTGTAACATCGGTGGAAAATGCTGAATTGACTACTTATCAACTTAAGGGCGTTGCTCAAGTTTGCTTCAGCTAATGGAAGGAAAAGAGGGCGGTTGATGCGGGTCCTCTTGATTGGAAGAAGTTTAAGGGTACTTTCCTTGATAGGTTCTTTTCCCTTGAGATGAGGGAGGCAATTATGTGTGAGTTCATCAACCTTCGTCAAGGAAACATGAGTGACAAGGAGTATGCTTTGAAATTTACACAATTGTCTAGGTAAGCTCCTACTATGGTTGCCGATCCTAGGGCAAGGATGAGTAAGTTTATGTCGAGAGTATCCGAAATGGTGGTCAAGGAATGTCGTACCCCTATGCTTATTCATGATATGGACATTTCTCATCTAATGGTTCATGCTCAACAAATAGAAGGGAGAAACTTAAGAAAGGTCCAGAGAGGCAAAGAGGGCTAGGACCGGTGATGGTGAGTTTTCAACCTCAAGGTCCGATGGGTATGGTCATTCTAAGTTTTGACAAAAATTTTCTGGTCAAGGTTCCTTCAATGCTCCGGCTCCTAAATTCAACAAGGGAAGGGTGTCTAACCCTAAGCTTCAAAGAGGAAATGGTAATGGTCTTCATTGTCTACTTATGCTAAGTGTGGAAGAAAGAATGAGGGTAAATGCCTAGCCAGTTCCAATGCATGTTTTTGTTGTGGCAAGACAGATCATAAGATTAGGGAATGTCCCTCTGTTGCTAAAAAGGAAGGAGATAATCATCAACGGGCTCAACCTTATCCTCCATCGGTTTCTAGTGGGAGTCAAAAGCAAAATCGATTTTATTCACTTCAGACTCGTCATGAGCAAGAGGGTTCTCCCAATGTTATTACCTGTATATTGAAAGTCTTTAATCTTTATATTTATACATTACTTGACCCCGATGCTACCTTGTCTTTTGTGACACCATATGTGGCTATGTGGTTTGATGTCCTTTCGGATGTGTTGTTAGATCCTTTTTCTGTCTCCACTCCTATTGGTGAATCTATCGTGGCTAAAAAAGTATAGAAATTGTCCCCTCTGCTTATCCCATAGATTCACTCATGTTGATCTTGTAGAGCTTCATATTCTAGACATTGATGTTATTCGTGAGATGGATTTGTTGCATTCATGTTATGCTTCTATTGATTGTAGAACCCGAGTGGTTAAGTTCAAGTTTCCTAATGATCCCGTCCTAGAGTGGAAAGGAGGAAATTCTATGCTGAAGAGGCGATTTGTTTCTTGTCTTAAAGCTGGAAAGATAATTTCTATGGGTTGCATACACCATCTTGTTCAGGTTAGGGATATGGATTTTGAAACCCCTACCTTTGAGTCAGTCACCGTTGTTAATGAGTTTTTGGATGTGTTTCCCAATGATTTACCCGGTGTTCCTCCCGAAAGGCAAATAGAATTCGATATCGACCTTCTCCAAGATACGCAACCTATCTCTATTCCTCCTTACTGAATGGCTCCAGCCGAGCTTAAGGAATTAAAAGAGCAATTAAAAAATTTATTGGATAAGGGCTTCATCCGAATGAGTATCTCTCCATGGGGTGCTCTAGTTTTGTTTGTTCGAAAGAAGGATGGTTCACTTCGTATGTGTATCGACTACCATCAATTGAACAAGGTTACCATTAAGAACATGTATTGTCTTCCAAGGATAGATGATTTGTTTGATCAACTTCAAAGAGCGAGTTACTTCTCTAAGATTGACCTCCGGTTGGGTTATCACCACTTGAGGGTGAAGGAAGATGACATTTCGAAGACGGCTTTTTGGACTAGATATGGTCATTATGAATTCTTAGTAATGTCATTTGGATTGATAAATTCTCCGACTGCATTTGTGGATTAGATGAATATGGTGTTTAGATAATACCTAGATATATTTTTTATTGTGTTCATCGATGATATTTTTATTTACTCAAGGAGTGAGGATGAGCATGCCAATCATTTGAGGATTGTTTTGCAAGTCCTCAAGGACCAACAACTCTTTGCAAAGTTTAGTAAATGTGAGTTTTGGTTGGGTTACTATAAAAGGTTTGTTGAAGGGTTTTCTTCAATTGCCTCTCCTTTGACGGCATTGGCCGAAAAGAAAGTTAAGTTCGTATGGTCAGAATCATGTGATACGAGTTTCCAAGAATTGAAGGATAGGCTTACCTCAGCTCGATATTGACTTTATCGGAAGGGTCCGAGGGATTTGTGGTTTACTGTGATCCCTCAAGAATCGGGTTGGGATGTGTCCTTATGGAGAATGGGAAAGTCATTGCTAATGCTTCAAGACATCTTAAGATACATGAAAAGAACTATCCTACCCATGACCTAGAACTAGCGGTGGTCGTGTTTGCTCTAAAGATTTGGAGGCATTACTTGTATGGTGTTCATGTTGATGTCTTCACCGACCACAAAAATTTGCAAAAAGTGTTAAAGAAAAAGGATTCGAATCTTCACCAAAAGAGGTGGCTTGAGTTACTAAAGGACTATGACATGAGTGTCCTCTATCATCCCGTTAAGGTGAATGTGGTGACGGATGCCCTTAGTCAGTTATCCATGGATAGTGTTGCTCATGTTGAGATTAATAAGAAGGTGTTTGTTCGAGATGTTCATAGATTGGCCCAATTGGGTGTTCGGTTGATTGATTCTACTAAAGGTGGTGTTGTGGTTCATAATGGCTTAGAATCATCTTTTGAATCGGATGTGAAGCAAACCAAGCTCTTGATCCAATTTTGATGGAGTTAAAGGAAGCGATGCTTAAAAAGTCCGTTGAGTCTTTCTCCCAAGGGGGAGATGGTGTACTTCGATATCAAGGTCGGCTGTGTCTTTCGAATGTTGATAACTTGAAGGTGCAGATTCTATCGGAAGCCCATAGTTCCCGATATTCCATTCACCCAGGAGACACCAAGATGTACCGTGACTTGCGGGAGGTCTATTAGTTGAATGGGTTGAAGAAGGACATTGCGGAATTTGTGTCTAAGTGTCCTACTTGTCAACAGGTGAAAGTTGAGAACAAAAATCCGAGAGGTTTATCCCAAGATATTACCATTCCTACTTGGAAGTGGGAAGATTTGAATATGGACTTTATTGTGGGTTTACTCTGCACTCGACGGCAACAAGACTCGATTTGGATTATTGTGGAATAAATGACGAAATCAGTTCAGTTCATTCCCGTCAAGGTTTCTTATTCGACAAAAGACTATGCCAAGTTCTACCTAAAAGAGATGGTTAGGTTGTATGGAGTGCTCCTATCCATTATATCTGATCGCGGTACCTAATTCACTTTTCAGTTTTGGAAATCCTTCCAAAGGGGCCTTGGTACCTATATTAAGTTTAACACGGCCTTTCATTCTCAAATCGATGGAAAAGTGGAGTGTACTATCCAAACTGTAGAGGATATGTTGAGAGCTTGTGTAATTGACTTTAAGGGAAATTGGGATGATCATTTGTCTTTGATCGAGTTTGCTTATAATAATAGCTATCATTCAAGTATTGGTATGGCTCCATTTGAGGCTCTTTATGGTAGAAGGTGTAGATCTCCTAAAGCTTGGTTTGGATTTGGTGAAGTTGCTTTGATAGGTCCCGAATTGGTACATAAGGCTATGGAGAAAGTTCATCTTATTAGAGAAAGGTTGAAAACGGCTCGAAGTCGACAAAAGTACTTGTGGATGTTGGAAGAAGAGATCTATAATTTGATATTAATGATTGGATTTACTTGAAGAACTCACCCATGAAGGGTGTAATGAGGTTTGAGATGAAAGGGAAGCTTAGTCCTCGTTATGTGGGCCCATATTAGATTTTCAGGAGTATTGGCAAGGTTGCTTACGAACTTGATTTGCTTAATGATTTAGCATCGATTCATCCGATTTTTCATGTCTCCTTATTGAAGAAATGTATTGGTGATCCGACATCCATAGTACTATTAGAAAATTTCGGTGTAAAGAAAAGTCTTTCTTATAAAGAGGTTTTGGTTGAGATTTTTTGGACCGGTAAGTTGGAAAGTTGAGAAATAAGGAAGTTGCTTCCATAAAGATTCTTTGAAGGAATTAGTTAGTTGGGGGTGCTACTTGAGAGGCCGAGGCCGATATATTGTTCCGTTATCCTCATCTCTTTTTCTCTGTCTCTACTCTAGCTCGAGGTATTTAGTTCCTCATGGTTCACTCTTTTGATCTCATGTGTCTTAGATATTCCCATGATTCATCATTTATGCATGTTCATGAAAAGCTTATTTTTTTGGAAAACGAGTTAACTTGATTGATTTCTTCATGTTATGTAAATTTGAGTATGAGTTGAATATAGATCTTGTGAAATGATGCTTTGAATATGCTTTAGCTTGGAGATGATGTTTCCTCCTCGGATATGTGCATTTATGTAATTGCATTCATGTTGGGTGGTTAGATTTAGTTTCTTCCCTCTTTATGATGTCTTGAGTTCCATTCGAGGACGAATGTTTTCAATGGAGAGATATTGTAACACCTCAGATTAGAACAAGAAGGAAATTTCAATTTTTCAAAACTAGTGCCAGTATTAAAGGAAGCAATATACGGACCGTAGTTTGACTTACGGGCCATAGGTGGGAACCGTAGATGGCAAGACCAAGGATTTCAAAATGTCAAACTTTCAGGATCCTTTCTACGACTCAACATGACGATCCGTCAATGTTTCTACGGACCATAGATAGGTCTCGTAGGTCACTCCTAGACGTAGTGAAATTTTGAGGGTCAAAGTTGGGAACTACGGTTGGTATTTACGGGCCATAAGTGGACCAACAGACCGTACATGGCAACCCCAAATTTATATAGTCTCCGAAATTTTCTACGATTGACCAGGATGGTCTATAGTTGACCATAGGTCTGATTTTTGGTAGTTATTTTAAGGACTTTTTGGTCTTTTACCTAATTGACTTATACCTAATCTAAGTTGGTTTAGCCCTAATCCTAGACCCTATATAAGTCTTCTAAGCCTAAATATCTATCTTTTCTAATCACTCTTCAAATTCCCCTAAATCCCTCCAAATCTTTTCCCAAATATTTTTCTCTCTAAAGCTTGAAGAAGAAGGCTAGGGATTCAAGTCAAGTCTCCAATTCTCCATTTATTGTGGGAAATGAACTCCATGGTATGATGGATTTCACATATAGAATCCTTTCCTCCATAAGTTTCCTAAATTCCCCAATTTTGCAAGTTAGAATTCTCCAATTGAAATTAGGGGTTTCTTCTATCTCATTGGTTCTTTCAAATTATGATCTAATTGATTGATTTAAGTCTTTTTATGCATGAATTGAGTTAATTCCATGATTTTGAGGTTGAATTACCATGAACCCATGTGAAATCCATGATTTCTATACTTTGATCTAATGATGAGGTTTAAACCATGAAAGATGATAATTATGAAGATATGCATGTTCTGTATGAAATTAAGATAAAAGATTTAAGGTTGCTTTAAGAGTGAAGCATTCATGTTGTTGTTGTTATGTTGAGGAAGGATTTCTCATATATTACTCAAACCATGAGTATGAAAGGATTTTCTCAGATAAAGGATTCATAAGGATTGAAAGGTTCTCCCAACTAAATTTTGAATCAAGAATTAAGGAGCTATTCTAATGAACTTTAGATTGGATTGGCTATTGGATGTGCCTTCCATGATTTATGAGAGAGGAGGAGATTACCCATGTCTACTAATGATAAAGATTAATTATGAATTATGACTATTCCGTGGGATTTATGCTTAGCATCGAATGGACAAGTAGCGATTACCCATGTCCCATAAACTATGTGCCACCATAGGATGATTGTCTTAGATATACATTAGCTAGTGGATCCACTTAAGATGGAAATAATGGTTCTTACCTTGGCAAGTAAGGAAACCTTTTTTCGGTGTGTGGTAGACACTGGATTTGATGTTATAGTGTAATACCCCAAGCTTTCAAAGAATTTTAAATGAATAACTCACCTGAAGACAGTGACCTACGGAGGCAACCTACAGGCCGTAGATGGATTGACCGGGCGTAGGTGGGGACCGTCAATGGCACTGTGAACTTTCAGGATTTCCAAGTTTCTGAACTATGACCTACGAAATAGCAGGACGGTTCGTAGTTCAATTGATGAGCCGTAGATGCCTTCCAGACTTAGCCAAAATTTCAGCTCAAATTGAACTTTCTGAATCAATTGACGGAAGAGCAGGACGGTCCGTCAATTGATGTAAGGACCATAGATCGTGTCCGTTGATTGGCCCCGACAGTTTTAATTAAGGTCTTTTTGGTATTTTTCCTAATTGTTTACCTATTAAGCTAAGTCGGTTATACCCTTAATCTAAGACCTATAAATACTCTCTAAGTTTAATTTCTTTCATTCTAACTCATTCCTAAACTCTCGTCTCAAATATTTCTCTCTCTAAAAGAAACTCTCTCAATGCTCAAGGAAGAAGAAGAAAGCTTGAATCCTCCATTGAAGACCTTCAATCTTCACCAAATCATTGAGGGTTTCTTTGAGGTATGATAGTATTCACCATTGGAGCTTCTTCCTCCAATGGGCCCTCCCTTTTCTTCATGAATTTCAAGGTTTATTCTAACCCAATTGAATTAAGGTTTTGATCAATCATTGTGGGTTCTTCAATTATGATTTCAATTGTTGATTTTATGATTCCTAGTGCACGATCTAGCGTGATAAAGTAACTTAGTGCACGAAGTAGTGTGAATTACATGATTTGATGTAAAGATTGCATTAACCCCCATGATCCCAAGCTAATTCTCCCCAATTTGATAATCTATGCTTTGATTGTTGGGTTGAGCTATGACATGATGAAGTTTATGAATTTTCTATGAAATCAAGCATGAATTATGAATGAATTGAGGATAATCTTATGAATTTAGCATGATCATGTCAAAATCATGGTTTTCCTCTTTTATGTGGGTTCCTTCAAGTATGACAAAATTTCCTTGATTATGACATTCTAAGTGTTCGCTTGCTTTGAATTGCATGGTTTGAGATAAAGTAGTACGAACCCATGTTTTATGAATTATGAGCATGATGAACTAAGAAAAGATAAAGCTTATGAACTCATACATGTCTCTTATGACGTTAATGATGCTTTAAAGGTGCTTCGAGATTGAAGCATTAAAGTTTTATGATATGTTGATATTGATGATGAATTATGAAAAGATTTTCTTAACTAAGAAGAATAGGGAGTTGATTCAATGAAAGGAACAAGAGGAGATCCCTCATGTTTTCCCCCCTCCCTATGATAGTCAAGAGGAGATCCCTCATGCATATTTAAGACAATACGAGAGGAGATCCCTCATGTCCTCTATGGAGCTATTCTAAAGTAAGGGGAAAGAGGAGTTCCCTCATGTCTACCCCTTATAAGGTAGGTGAGATCCCCCATGCCTTCTAATGATATGATAAGATTATGACTATGATTAATCCGTGGGAAGTATGCTTAGTACCGAGTGGACAAGTGGCAATTACCCATGTCCCATAACCTATGTGCCATCATAGGGTGATGGTCTATGATAGACACTAGCTAGTGGATCCACATAAGCTAAAAAGTTCATGGCATTACCTTGGTAAGTAGGACACCCCTTTTCGGTGCGGGGTAGACACCGGATTCCGTGTTGATAGCTCACATGGTCTTATATGTTGGTTAAGACTTTTCCCCACAAGTTAATGAACAAGTGTTCTCATGATGAAGTAAAGAAAAGAAAGAAAGATGATTTAGCTTGCTTTGGCCTTGATATATGTTTTATGTTTCATGTTTATCATGTTTTTAGCTTGGCCATTGCATGTCATGATTATGTCTCTATTTCTAGCACGATTTATGTGTTTATGTGCATGGCTATCATACTTAGTACTTAATTGTGCTAACACATACTTTTGTGTACGTTAACTTCTTTTGTGTAGGACGTGGCGATTCACCTTCCACTCGTGGCTAGAGCTTGATTAGAGAGTTGATAGAAGACTTGGTGAGTCCTCATCCATCCGAGGACATAGCGTAGCTCTTATTTCTTTTATTTCATGTATTTCCTTTCAGTTTTTGGATTGTATTGGGTTACGTCCCAACTTTACTTCCCATAATTGATTGGCTTTGAGACATGAGATGTAGACTTCCGCTGTTTCTTTTAAAAAGCTTTGATATGAAATTCTCCTTCAAAATTTTATTCTCTATTATCTTGTAAGTAATGTATGCTAAGGGCTTGTATGAGGCCTCTCGGGGTCTTGTACGCCATTTCACATCTAGGGGATACCTTTGGTCCTGACAAACTTGGTATTCAGAGCACAAGGTTTTAGAAAGATCCTAGGATGTCTCATAAGCCGCATCAAGTAGAGTCTTGTTCATGAATGTGAAGCGTCCCACATTTATGAATGAGAGCCTATAAGACGTTTAAGAAATTCCACTTCTTTCATTACTCTTAAGTCGTAAAATAGAGTTTAACTCTATATATCTCTCTCCTAATCCCTATCCAGTGCGTTTCAAGATATGGCGACCCGAAGAGCTTACGCTAGAAGAAAAATGGGAGAGAATGTGGAACTGAAGCTCCTCCTCAAGCTCCTCAAGATCCGGCCGACCCTTTGGCAGAACAAGTGACTAATGCAGAATTTAGGGCTGCTTTCCAAGTGTTGGCTCAAGCCGTGATGGCCCAAGCAAATAGAAAGGTGGTGGCTCCCGTGAACCTAAATGTGGGTATGGCGGCATCAATAGTGAGGGACTTTACGAGGATGAATCCTTTGGAATTTCATGGCTCTAAGGTTGAGGAAGATCCTCAAGAGTTCATTGATGAAGTATACAAGGTGCTGATAATTATGGATGTGACGCCGGAAGAGAAAGCGGAATTGGCTGCTTATCAACTCAAGGGTGTTGCCGAAATTTGGTTCAATCAATGGAAGAGTGAGAGGGTGGTTAACGAGGGTCCTCTTGATTGGGAGAAATTCAAGGTTGCCATCCTTGATAGGTTCTTTCCCCTTGAAATGAGGGAGGAAAAGGTTCTTGAGTTTATCAATCTTCGACAAGGAAATATGAGTGTGAAAGAGTATGCTTTGAAGTTCACACAATTCTCCCGATATGCTCCTTCCATCGTTGCCGATCCAAGGGCAAGAATGAGTAAGTTTGTTTCGGAGGTGTCTAAATTGTTGGTTAAAGAATGCCGCACCGTTATGATTGTTAATGATATGGATATTTCTCGTCTCGTGGTGTATTCTAAACAAATAGAGGAAGAAAAGCTTAAAGAGAGGTCTAGAGAGCCCAAGAGGGCTAAGACCGGTGATGGTAATTTCTCACATTCAAGGTCCAATGGGCATGATCGTTTTAAGTCTCGACAAAGGTTTTCCGGTCAAGATTCCTCCAATGATCCACCTACGTTCAACAAAGATAGGGTGCCTAACCCTAAGCCTCAAGAAGGGAATGGTGGTGGATTCTCATCGACCACTTGTGCTAAGTGTGGAAGGAAGCATGACGGCAATTGTCTTGCCGGATCTAATGCATGCTTTGGTTGTGGCAAGATGGGTTACAAGATAAGAGATTGTCCCTTAGTGGTTAGGAAGGAGGAAAATAATCGTCGACGAACTCAACCTCAAAATTCATCGGGTTCAAGCCCTTAAAAGCAAAACCGATTCTATGCACTTCAAGCTCGTCATGAGCAAGAGGATTCCCCAGATGCAGAAATTGGTAAGTTATGATCCTTTATCTTGTGGTTATGCGTTGATTAATGTTGGGTGTTGGATTGGCTATGATAAGACTCTATGTGTGGTTAGAGTGTTTAAGGTCTACTTTGAAATCCTTGTAGAAACTTCTTAGATGTTTACTTATATCAATGGTTTTGTGGTTGTTGAGGTCTTGGGTACTATGTTTGGATTAAGGGAGATGGATTCGGGAGGATTAGAGGGGTTTCCTCCCAAGGGGGAGAGATAGTGTATTTCTTGATTGGTAAGTGTGGGAACTAATTTGCTGAAAGGAGTTCCTTGTTCTGGTTGTTATATGAGAGGTCGGAGGTCATGTGATGTCCTAGTATCCCTATATTTCTTTTCTTCTACCTTCGGGTCTAGTTGAGGCTCTAGTTCCTCCTGGTTCATTCTTTTGGTCTCATGTGTCATAGTTGATTTCCATGATTCCTTGATTATGCATGTTCATGAGAGAGTCTTATATGATTATGTGCATTGAGTATGAGTTGCATAAAGTCTTCATGATATGATGTGTTGATCATTCTTTACCTTGGAGTTGATGTTTCCTCCTCGGATATGTGCACTTATGTGATTGCATGTTAGGTTGGGTTGTTAGTCCGTGTCTATTACCCTTCTCATGATGTCTTGATTCTCATTTGAGGACGAATGTTCCCAAGGGGGAGATATTGTAATACCCCAAGCTTTCAAAGAATTTTAAAGGCAAAACTCACTTGAAGACAGTGACCTACGGAGGCCACCTACGGGCTGTAGATGGATTGACGGGACGTAGGAGGGGATCTCCAATGGCATTGTGAACTTTCAGGATTTCCAATTTTCTGAACTTTGACCTACGGAATAGCAGGACGGTTCATAGTTCAGTTGATGGGCCGTAGATGGGTTCCGTAGATCCCTTCCAGACTTAGCAAAATTTTCAGCCCAAAATGAACTTTCTGAATCAATCGACAGAAGAGTAGGACGGTCCGTCAATTGATGTATAGACCGTAGATCCTGTCCATCGGTTGGCCCCGATAGTTTTAATTAAGGGCTTTTTGGTATTTTCCCTAATTGTTTACCTATTAAGCTAAGTCGGTTATACCCTTTATCTAAGACCTATAAATACTCTCTAAGCCTAATTTGTTTCATTCTAACTCAATTCTAAACTCTCCTCTCAAATATTTCTCTCTCCAAAGGAAACTCTTTCAACTCTCAAGGAAGAAGAAGAAAGCTTGAATCCTCCATTGAAGACCTTCAATCTTCACCAAATCATTTTTGGTTTCTTTGAGGTATGATCGTATTCACCATTGGAGCCTCTTCCTCCAATGGGCCCTCCCTTTTCTTCATGAATTTCAAGGTTTATTCTAACCCAATTGAATTAGGGTTTTGATAAATTATTATGGGTCCTTCAATTATGATTTCAATTGTTGATTTTATGATTCCTAGAGCACGATCTAGCGTGTAAAGTAACTTAGTGCACGAAGTAGCGTGAATTACATGATTCGATGAAAAAATTGCATGAACTCCCATGATCCCAAGCTAATTCTCCCCAATTTGATCATCTGTGCTTTGATTGTTGGGTTGAGCTATGACATGATGAAGTTTATGAATTCTCTATGAAATCAAGCATGAATTATGAATGAATTGAGGATAATCTTATGAATTTAGCATGATCATGTCAAAATCATGGTTTTCCTCTTTTATGTGGGTTCCTTCAAGTATGACAAAATTTCCTTGATTATGACATTCTAAGTGTTCGCTTGCTTTGAATTGCATGGTTTGAGATAAAGTAGTACGAACCCATGTTTTATGAATTATGAGCATGATGAACTAAGAAAAGATAAAGCTTAAGAACACATCCATGTCTCTTATGACGTTAATGATGCTTTAAAGGTGCTTCGAGATTGAAGCATTAAAGTTTTATGATATGTTGATATTGATGATGAATTATGAAAGGATTTTCTTAACTAAGGAGAATAGGGAGTTGATTCAATGAAAGGAACAAGAAGAGATCCCTCATGATTTACCCCCTCCCTATGATAGTCAAGAGGAGATCCTTCATGCTTATCCAAGACAATACGTGAGGAGATCCCTCATGTCTTCTATGGAGCTATTCTAAAGAAAGGGGTAAGAGGAGATCCCTCATGTCTACCCTTTATAAGGTAGGGGAGATCCCCCAAGCCTTCTAATGATATGATAAGATTATGACTATGATTAATCCGTGGGAATTATGCTTAGTACCGAGTGGACAAGTGGCGATTACCCATGTCCCATAACCTATGTGCCACCATAGGGTGATGGTCTATGATAGACACTAGCTAGTTGATCCACATAAGCTAAGAAGATCATGGTCTTACCTTGGAAAGTAGGACACCCCTTTTCGGTGTGGGGTATTCACCAGATTCCATGTTGATAGCTCACATGGTCTTATATGTGGGTTAAGGCTTTTCCCCACTAGTTAATGAACAAGTGTTCTCATGATGAAGTAAAGAAAAGAAAGAAATATGATTTACCTTGCTTTGGCCTTGATATATGTTTTATGTTTCATGTTTCTCATGTTTATCATGTTTTTAGGTTGGCCATTGCGTGTCATGATAATGTCTCTATCGCTAGCACGATTTATGTGTTTATGTGCATGGGTATCATACTTAGTACTTAATTGTGCTAACACATACTTTTGCCTACATTAACTTCTTTGGTGTAGGATGTGGTGATTCACCTTCCACTCGTGGCTAGAGCTTGATTAGAGATTTGATAGAAGACTTGGTTAGTCCTCATCCATCCGAGGACAGAGCCGAGATCTTATTTCTTTTCTTTCATGTATTTCCTTTGAGTATTTGGATTGTATTGGGTTACGTCCCAACTTTACTTTCTATAACATATTGGCTTTGAGACACGAGATGTAGACCTCCACTGTTTCTTTTAAAAAGCTTTGATATGAAATTCTCATTCGAAATTTTATTCTCTATTATCTTATAAGTAATGTATGCTAAGGGATTGTATGAGGCATCTCGGGGTCTTGTACGCCATGTCACATCTAGGGGGTACCTTAGGTCGTGACATATAGTTCACATGCTCTATGTCGGTTAAGACTAATTTCTCACATAAAGAACTAAGGTTACTTTCTAAAAGTTATTTCAAGTATGATTGGTCTAAGATGATTTACTTGCATTGACCATGGTTTTTAACTCATGTTTTCTATCATGTTATTTTACGATTTAGCTTGGTCATTGCATCTTATGTATATCTCCTTTTTAGCATGCTTTTGTAACTTCTATGCATAGTTATCATACCTGGTAGATTCTATGTACTAACGCATACTCTTACCTACATTGTTTTACTAATGTAGGGCGTGATGACTCCTCTCCATCCACTCGTGGCTAGATCGATATACTTGTGATTAAGAAAACTTTGTGAGTACTCATACTTCGAGGACAATGCCACATTTATAGTGTTATGTCATTTTACGTTTGAACATGTATGAGTTACGTCCCAATATTTCATTTTATTGATGTATTAGATGGCTTTGAGACTATGTTAGACTTCCGTTGTTTTGTCAAGCTCTTTTGATATGAAAACTTTCTTTTAAGTTGTTTTCTCAAACTCTTTTGATATGAAAATTGTCTGTTAAACTCTTAACTATTATTATCTTGTATGATGTATGCTAAGTGGCTTGTATGGGGCCTGTGAGGGTCCTATACGCCATGTCACGTCTAGGGGGTACTTTAGGTCGTGACAGGAATTGAATCCTAGCTAAAAATGTAAAAGTCCAGGTAGCCAACCAAGTGAGTTACTAAGTATTCCTTCAAAATATTGTTTGATTATACACCTGAATAACTTTTTTGTTAGTTTTTCAAGTAAAGTTGCAATGAAATCTATATCCAAATGCTTTAGACTGTAAAAATTATGAGAGATTGAAAAACTTACCATTTACCTTATAAAAGCCTTTCTAGAATAAAAAAGCTTTTACATTGTTGGAGGCTTATTGGGATCCATTAGTATTTTATTCATTTTTTGTTTTGCAAGAGGAAATGATAAAATTTAAAAGGAAATTTGTGAGCTGCTCTATTGTTTCAACAACAATTTATATCTCTTTCTCTTGTGTTTTACACTAGACTTGCACACATATGCATACATATATAGATACTAAACACTTCTTAGGGAAGGTTTGGAATAGTCTAAAGTAGAAAATATTTTGTTAATCCCAGGATAACTTTTACATTAAGATAAAATACAGCACATTAAGTTTTACAAGTAAATGTGGCAAATTGTAAATTTCATGTGACACACGCAAACTCTATGAGACATATTTAATTTCACAATTTACTTGAGTCGGGTTGTAAATTTCACGTGACACATGCAAGTTGTGGAGGTCATCACGAATCTCAATGATAATACAGTCAGAAAAAAATGTATAGAGGGGTTGAAAATTACACCACAAAAAATTTCACGTGACACATGCAATGTAGCTTACTTTTTGTAGTGTGAAAAGAAAATGGGGGAAGCTGTAAATTTTACATGCTACATGCAAGTTGCGTGAAACATATTTTATAACACAATTTAGTGGATTCAAATTTTACACTCTTGATTTCACTAATATATAAAATTAAAAGAATCGTCACACAACTTCTGAGGCACAACATTAAATTCTTTTATCTCATTAATTCTTATATTTTTTTTACATGTTCATCCACACTTTTGTAGTACAATTACACATACATAAGTTGGTAGTGGCATGTCGATTCTCAAGGCACATTTTTCTTATTTAAAGGATACATCTCGCCAGATGGAGGGCTTTGACGTGACCCCTACCTTATATATTTACTAATTTCAACATTACAAAAAGGGATATATTCTGCCAAAACCTCCAACTATCAAGCCAAAAGCTAACAAATGTAGTGGCTAACTAGCATATGTACAACAAAAGAATGTGAATGACCACTTTAAATAATAATTTTCCAGTGGCCCTTCTTAGGAAATCACATTGGCTCAAAGAACAAGCTTGAGTATCTTTTAGCCCTTATTTGGGTAAAATTAAAACCTCAGAAGATAATAGAAAAAAATTGGATACATGAATCGAAACTATGTAAGATTATGTCACGACCCAAAAATCAGTCTCATGATGGAACCTACTAAACTCACAAGTAGGTAAGCCAACTCATAGCCCGAAACAATCGGTATCGGGCCTAGAAAGCGGAAAATATAGAAAGACGCAATATAAAGTAATCCAAGAAAGACTAACAGTAATAAGGAAAATATATATATAAAGAACCCTTGAACGAGGAGAAATGTACTAAGATATATCCCAAAATCTGGTGGATGCTAGTGCAAAGTTACTACAAAAGGAGAGAACAGATTCAACATGAACAACAATTACACGGGCTATCTCGAAATACAAAAGACTAGCAAAAAACTATATATATGTAAAGATGAGTCAACTCTTATCGCCAATATGCTAACCCTCAATCTCAAGGATATCAGCAACAATAGCACGAGAGTCACCACAAGTGACTAGAGCTCAGATATACATCAGGGAAATAGATACAGAGTGTAGTATGAATACTAAAACAATAGGTACTTAGTAGACATCATAGACGATCGAGCTTGCAATTGCAATAATAACATAAGAAAAGAGTATAAAAAGGTAATAGAACAACAATAGGTTATAACTAGACATGCAATAAAGTAAAGTTACTATAACAATTAATGAAAGTAGTAAATGCTATCTATAGCTAACTGGGCACCATAAGCCAGAAGGCACATACAAAGACATAACAACAATAAAATATACAAACAATAACCCGTTCGGACTCCTGTAAGCCCAACGGGTACACTCAAAGGCTATACTACAAGGCAAAATTTTGAAATGAACAACAACTCATTGAGCCTGGCATCTCCCGAAATCTTACATTAGAATAGTTCGTCCTTTCCTGAATCTTACATCAGAAATACTTGCTACAATCTAGCACAACCAAAAATCTTATGTTGGAACGACTAGTCCTCCCCAGAATCTTACATTGGAGAGCCTTGATATAACCTAAT
This sequence comes from Solanum appendiculatum, assembly GCA_018342035.1. Taxonomy (NCBI): domain Eukaryota; kingdom Viridiplantae; phylum Streptophyta; class Magnoliopsida; order Solanales; family Solanaceae; genus Solanum; species Solanum appendiculatum. Next base: position 179,374 of record JAGDQO010000316.1, read on the forward strand.
GTATCTCAGAATCTTACATCAGAAAGCTAGTCCATCCTAGAATCTAACATAAGATAGACTTATAAGAACCCATTAGTCCCCAGAATGTTACATCTGAGAGGCCAGTCCCACCCCAAAATCTTACATTAGAATGGACACACACAAACAACTAGTAGCTCCTGGAATATCAAATAAGAGAGGTCAGTCACACACATCGGAATGGACATGCACCAACACCTAGAAGTTCCAAGAATCTTACATTAGATTAGTTGTACATAACCCTACCCTATCCAAAAATCTAACATCAAAATAGCTTTAACACTAGCTAGCCCCTCTAAGAATCTCACCACGGGTCAACTGTAACACTAAAAGGAAAACGGGGTCCTAAATGAGTCTACGTAAACACTCACCATAGCCAACAAACCATAGATACTAAAAGAACTACCCAGAGGTGACAACCTAGCTTGGAGGGTTATACCTAACCTAAATCAAACCCAAAACAAGCCTCACAAGCTCTAAAACCTGACTTCTAAAGCAACTCTAGCCAAACCTAGGATAAGGCTTCTCAACAAAAACAGTAAGGCCATTCTAGCCAAGTAACAATCACAGCACAAAACATGATATCAATAACCCATTCAAATCTAAAAACCCAATATAAAATAAAAGGCCAAAACAATACAAGAAAGGGACATAACCAACAATCATGCAAGAAACCCACCCCCACACTTGGCTAATTAGAATGCTAGAACAAGCAAAAACAAAGTCTAAGGATAGGAAGTCGTAGCCTACCTCGAAGCCGATCACATGTGCTCCAAAACCTTAAAATTGAAGGTTTTATTTTTTGATCTGCCTCCGAATGATACCATGCTATCAAATTAATGATACTAGCGTCAATATGGTAATTTAGACGCCCAATTCACAATAATTAAAGATAGAACTAAGAATGAGTAAAAATGACATTGTGAGATGCACATGATGAATCTTGAAATTGACTCTGCCAAAGACTCCCAAACAGCTCAAGGAACTTGTAACTCAAAATTCGTTGTAATTCAAGTTTTAAATCAACTCAAAATAGCTCATCCAACTAAGTTGGAGAATTTCACAATTTAAGAATTCAAATAGAGGAATCGAATGGAACTTACGATTTTAACATACGAGTTACAAGTCTATCAACATTCCGAAACACTACCCCAAATTTTTTTAACAAATAACGGCAACAATCACCAAAATTTGATCTTTCAAGGGCTGTTGCGGCACCTCTCACGCGCACCATCTGCGAAAGAATGAAACACATGAGAATTCCTAAAACCAATAGGACTAAGGATGCACGACATAGAATCAAACAAAAGAATCTTCCTAAAGATGTATACCCGACTGATACAGATGTATACACCACAAATACACAATACTCTACTAGACATTAGTTTTGCACCAACAACACCAGTGAACATGTCGCTCTGATACCAACTTGTAATGACCTAAAAACTGAGGTAATGATGACCCCTACTAAACCCCACCTGTAGGTAAGCCAACTCATAGCCCAGAGTCATTGGTAATGAGCCTAGGGAGCAGAAGAAATTGAAAGATGCCAAATCAAGTAGTTCAAGAAGGAACAACTAAAATAAGGTAACAATAACGCTCAACGGAAGACAAAACTACAAAGATCCATCCCAAAATCTGGTGGATGCCAGTGAAACAAATACTACAAAAGGGGAGTAAAGACTAGGCATAAACAACAAATACACAAGTTGTCTTGAAATACAAAATACTAGCCAAAAACTTTATATAGATGGAGATGAGTCAACTCTGATCGCCAATAAGCTGACACTCAATCTCTAGGATATCAGCAACATCAGCACGAGAATAACGGTAGACAACTATAGCTCAGATCTGCATCAGGAAAAAAGATGCAGATTCTAGTATGAGTACCAAAAAAATAAGTACTTAGTAGGCATCATATGCTGACCGAGCTTGTGATTGCAATAACGAGGTAAGAAATGAGTATAACAAGGTAATAGGACAACAGTACATCATAACTAGACATACACAATGAAGTAAAGCTACTACACAAATTAATGAAAGTAGTAAATGCTATCTAAACATAAGTGAACCCCATAAGCCAAAAAATAACATAGAAAGGCATAAAAATGATAAAATATAAAACCAACAACTCGGCCAAACCCCCATAAGCCCAATGGGTACCCTCAAAGGCTATACTACAAGATAGAATTTTGAAATAAACACCAATATCTCAAACCTAGCATCTCCCTAAATCTTATGTCAGAAAAGCTAATCCTTCCAAGAATCTTGCATAAAAAGACTTATAGGAACAAAACACTCCCCAAAATCATACATCAGAATGAAAAGTTCTCCCCCAAATCTTTCATTGGAAAGCCTTGATATAACCTATCGAATCCCAGAATGATATGTCGGAATAGCTAGTTCATTTTTGAATCTTATGTTAGAAAGCCTTATAAAAACCCAATAGTGCCTAGAATCTTACATCAGAGAGGCTGGCCACAACACAGAATCTTACATCAGAATGGGCACACACAAACTCCTAGTAGCTTAAATTGGATGAGCTATGCAAAACCCTAGCATATCTCAAAATATGACATCGAATAAGATATATAGAGCCCTAGCCTATCATAGAATCTAACATTGAAATAGCTACAAAACTAGCAAGCCCCTCCCCGAATCTCACCACGGGTTAACTACAATGCTAAAAGAAAATAGGGGTCATGAATGAGTCTAGGTAAGCACTCAGCAAAGCCAATCAACCATAGATACTAAAAGGGCTACCCAATGGTCACCACATGAAGGGTCATATCTAAAAAATATCAAATCCCAAAATAAGCCTCGTAGGCTCCACACACTGACTTCTAAGGAAACTCTAGCAAAACCTAGGATAAGGCTTCTCAACAACAACACTAAGGCCATTCTAGCTTAATAAAAATTGACGGGCATAAAATGGAATACTAACAAGCCATAGAATATCAAGAATTGCCCAAAATAACCGTAAAAGACCAAAATGATACAAGAAAGGTACATAACAAGGAATCATGCTAGATACCCACCCCACGCTTAGTTAATTAGTATGCTAGAACAATCACAAAAACGGTATTAGGATAGTAAGTTGTAGCCTACCTCGAAGCCCATCAAGCAAGCTCTAATCCTCTAAATCAAAGCTTTTCCTTTTTGATCATCCTCTAAATGATACCATACTATCGAATTAATAATCCTAGTGTCAATATGATCATTTAGTTACCCAGTTCACAATAATTAAAAACGGCACTAAGAAGGAGCCAAAATGGCATTGTGGAACCCGTACGAGGAATCAAAAAATTGACTCCGTCAAAGGGTACCAACCAGCTCAAGGAACATGTGCTCCGAAAACAGTTACAATTCAAGCTTTATATCAATTCATAACAACTCATGCACCCAAGTTGGAGAATTTCACAATTTAAGAATTAAAATGGAGGAATCAATGGAACTTGTGAGTTTAACAAGCGAGTTATAGGCCTACCAACATCCTAAAACACTACCGCAATAAATTTTAACAAATATCATCAACAATCACCCAAATTTGAGTTTTCAAGGAATTTTCTTATTAAATAAAGATAAGAAATGTGTTTCGAGTTCAGTGAAAATGATGTAACTGCAAGCCACAGTACTCATCGCAATTGCGATGGTCAATTAATTACTGGGACCATCGGTACTTAATCAGGACCACATCACTCAACACCCGTGACTATGAAATCTAAAAGGGAAAAGTCAGCATGAATATGGCTCAAGGCACACAGATGCGAAGATCAAGTTTAGGTGCACCAATAAAGGTTACACAAGTGAAAACTAGAACTGACGAAAATTCCCCAATGGAGGTTAGGGATTCATTCAGAACCCTATGCATGCAAAGAAGCTATGCTACCTCACCAAATTTTATATTTTAGACTAAATACAGATAGCAAAACTTCCAACGGAGGTCATCTTGAAAAAAAGTAGGTCCCGCACCCAATGCTCTGTTTAGGCAAAAATCCATAAGGTTGATCAAAATGAGTCTAGAAGCCTCGATATCAAAACAAAGTGTCCAACTAGACCAAAAATGACGTTACAGAGCTAATGGGACCATTAGATCTGTATTTAGAGGTTGTTTACCTGAAGTTTTGGCTGAAGTCAATAATTAACGATTCAGAAGCTCTAAAACATAAAAACTCGCATAAAAACCAAATGAATTACCAGGTGATCGAGCTGTTGGTCCCAGCAAGTCATAAATGACTTGAGGTCACTATGGAAATCTCTAGACATCAAAAATATCACCAATTAGAAAAAATAACCTAGAGAGTCATTACCACATCCACTACTAAAAGGACTCTTGTCCTCAAAAGTAAAGAGTAAAGAAGTACTTGAAACCTCGTACAGGTGGGGATATTAGGCCTGAAAGTCTTTCTCGATCAACAAGGAAGCCTCCTTGACCGGATGGTGTATACATTTAACCTTTACCACATGCATCACTCTTGAATGCAACCGCCTGACATCCTTAGCTAAAATAATAATTGGCTCCTTCATGAAGGTCAAACAGTTATCCTACTGGACTGAGTCATTCCAAAGCACATGGGATTCTTCAAGAACATATTGGTAAAGCATTGACTCTTAGAAAAATTGATGGACAACTAAATAAGTAGGTGGAAAACTTAACTAGTATGCAATATCAGCAATAACTTAAAGGATCTCAAAAGGTCGAATATACCTGGGACTAAACTTGCTCTGCCTCCTGAATCTCATCACGCCCTTTAAGGGAAATACTTGGAGGAAGACAAGGTCACCAACACCAAACCTCAAAGAACGATGTGTATGGTCATCATAGCTTTACTGTCTTCTTTGAGCCTCACGTAGCATGTCTGGAATAAAATGAACTCTAGCCAAATCATCCTAAAGCAAGTTAGTATCATGTGGCCTAGGCTCCGAAGACTCAAACCAACCAATAGGAGATCGACAATGCCTACCATACAGTGCCTCAAATAGGACCATCTAAATACTTGAATTGTAGATATTTTAAAGCAAACCACGCGCAAGCCAAAAGTTGATCCTACTGCCTTCCGAAATCGAACACATAGGCCCAAAGCATATCCTCAAAAACCTAAATAGTTTTCTCCAACTACCCATTGTTCTATGTGTGAAAAGTTATGTAGAGATCCACCCGAGTACCTAACTTCTCCTGGAGTGCCATCTAGAAGGTAGAAGTGAACCAAGAGCCTCTATCGTAGATAATAGACACTGGAACTCTATGAAGATGAACCACGTCTCAATTATAGATATTGGATAACCTCTTAGCACTAAAGAAAGACTGAATGGGAAAGCGATGAACTGAATTGGTCAATCGATCTATGCTGGGTGGCCGGGATTCATTCAGAAACCCATGCACACAAACAAACTATGCTACTCCACAAAATTCAGCATTCTTGACTCAATGGATTTGTTAAAACTTCCAACCGAGATCGTCTTGACACAAAGTGGGTTCCAAATCTAAGCTCCATTTTAAAACCACAATCTATGAGGTAGCTCCAAATGAGCCCGAAAACCTTGGGGTCAAATGGTGGAGCCAAAGGAACCCTCATAATTACATTCTGAGACTGTCTATTTGAGGTTTTGACTGATATCAACCATTCAAGTTTCAAAAGCTACAAAATAAGAAAACTCACATAAAACCCAAATGAACGACCAAGTGACTGAGCTGTCAATCCCAACAAGTCATAAATAACTTGGGGTCGCTATAGAAAAGCTCTAAACAACGAAAATAATACAATAAAGAGGAAATTTCCTATAGGGTCATTACATAAATTCTACGTGATGACACACGCAAGATGCGTGAAACTTATTTTATTTCATAACATAGTGGATTCAAATTTTACACTTTTCAGTTCACTATTATGTAAAATTATAAGAATCGTGACACAACTAGTGAAGCACAACATTAAATTGTTTGATCTCAACAACTATTATATCTATTTTACATGTTAATCCACAATTTTTCTATACACTTATACATACATAAAATTGATATGGCCATTTTGATTCTCAAGACACATTTTTTATTATTTAAAGTATACATCTCTCGAGACGGAGGGGTTTTGACGTGACCCCTACCTTGTATACTTACTAATTCAAACATTATAAAGAGGGCGATATTTTGCCAAAATGTCCAAGTATCAAATCAAAAGTCCATTACATCTAAATCTAACAAATGTAGTGGCTAACTAGCCTATGTAGAACAAATGAATTTGAAGGACCACTTAAATAATAATTTTTTTCCCGTGGCCGTTCTTAGGAAATCATAGCGGCTCAAAGAACTAGCCTGAGTATCTTTCAGCCCTTATTTGGGATAATTCAAAACCTCAGAAGATAATAGAAAACAAAATATGGATACACGATTTGAACCTATATAAGGTTATAACTAGACTTTATACAACACTTGTTGAAATTTTGGGAGGAAAAACACTCGGTAGGAGAAGCACTCTAAGTCACTCATATTCTTTCTTGAATACAACTAAAGGGAATAGTTCTTCTTTATTTAAATCTACTTGCTTTCTCAATCAATAATTTGCTTTGAATACAAGTGGACTTCTACAAATTTGCCTTACATTTTTGCTTATCAAAATTGATTCGAATATAATTACTTATATGACTATTCAAGCATGTACCTAGTTAATACATGTATCATCAGTTTGTAACAATCCTTCTTTTCATTATAGGTGAACTAATATTAAACAAAATTGGGTGAGAAGAATTACAGGTTGGGGAGTTGAAAATTTTAGGCTACGCTAGGTTCAGATGAAATCTCAGCGAAGTGAAGTCCAGGGAAATTCTGAAAAGGATTGGGTAAAATGCCTAAGCTTGAGTGGGTTTTAGTTTTAGTTATGATGTGAAGGGGTCCATAGGACTTTTCATAATTGAATTCGAGTAAGTAGAACTATCGATATTGAAGTTGACATGAAGGGGTTGGTCTGGAACGTCAAGGTTTGAAGGTTCCTTGTTAACTGGGCAAACCTTGGAGGATTCACAAGTTTCTGTCCCATGTCAGCTACTAAGCACGTGACACGTTACAACCGTGACAACAACTATAGCTGAGAACTTACCGCTATAGTAGGAATCATGGGCGCTCAGCCTCGATATAGCGAATGAATTCCACTATGTTAGAGGCCGCTATAAAGTGGTAAATCGTTTTAAATGCAAAAACTGCTCCAAAAATGTTCATTCTTACTCAAGAATGTTGCGGGGAAGGGTGAAGGTGCTTTGGTAAAAATTCCATCAGTTTTCCACTAAGTTCCTTAGTAAAGGTAAGCAAGTGTTTCCCAAATCTAGTACTTCAATTTCTATACCATAGAACTGATGGTTACAGGTCTTGGGGAGGGTTTGGCTTAACCTAAGATGTAAAAAATCTTTTACGATCATCGGCTAGTTCCACCATAAGAAATATGAAAAGGCAACCACAAATTAGCAAAGCAGATAACATATAATTAATAACACAATCATACACAGCGCATACTCTAGTCATCAACCTGAATTGACATTCATAATCAACAGGACCAGTAAGATTATGATAAGCCGACCCAGTACTTTCATAGAACCCACACACAAATATACCAGGCGTGGTACCTGAGCCAACTGTCAGTAATTTATACCTACATGGTACCCGAGCCAACCATTTAGATATCCCATACCAGGCTTGGTACCCAAGCCAACCATTATTATGTACGAGGGGTGGTACCCAAGCAAACCATAGGAATATCCTGTACCAGGTGCGGTACCTGATATTACCAGCAATGGCACATCACAATCCCAATCACAATCATAATGAATAGCAATCATACTTGTACACCCAAGTAAACATATTGGCTACATGTAGTTGACAATAATTAACATTTCAATTCACACCTTTCTATTTCTCTAACAATACATTATGCATGCAATACTAACGAAGTAGTTAACAAGAACATATATCATAAATGGAAACAAACAATCATCACCTACAAATCAAGCCCAGAATGATCTAAAGAACATTAGCTTTCCCCTTATTATGATACAAAGCCTAAAAGCACTCGAGTTATATTTAAATCCAAACCCAGGCCAATTATATGATAATCATACCCAAACTAGGATTTTTCCACCATTATACCAACCCAAACCCTCCCCAAATGTAACCACCATAGATTCTAAGGTCCAAGATTCAAATTACCAAGCTAAAGGAGTAATTAACATACCTTCACCGATGATAATGATGAAAAATAGAAAAAATTCACCCTATGTTTCCCTTGCCAAAATGAAATTGCCAAACAATAGGTGGTTTTGGAAATATTTTACATTAAATGCAACTAACCTCATTATAGAGGCCCCACCACACTATAGAAGTGGTGATTGGGACCTTCCACTATAGCAGGAACTAATTCCTCCGCTATAGTGACGTGTCACCTGCTATAGTGTATTGCACTGGACAAAAACTCAGAAATCCCCCAAAAAGAGCCTATTTCACAACACACCTTCGAATATTAGCGTTCTAAACTAAACCATTCATGCTTCGATATCGAGAGTTCTAGTTATTCGAATTCACTTTCACAAGGTGTTATAGACTCCAAAATTTCATTGAAACAAGAAAAATAAATTACACTTAGACATTTTACCTAATTCTTTCTCTGAATTGCCCTAGATCATGTCTCACCCAAATTCCCTCCGAGCCTAGTCTAGTATGAAATTTTGTACTCCTCAAACCAAAAGTTTTCTCCCTCATTTTCTTTCACGAAACATTCACCCATAACAACCGGGAGGGTCATTGCAAAACCTATATTATAAAACAATATAGCACGAAAAGTATGCAGTAAGTACTTTGAATGTACTGAGTATGTGAGGCATGCATAATTAATCTAATAAATTGAGCATGATTAAAATATAAAAGACAGAACTAAATTAAATAAATTGATGCAATGAACAAGTAATACATGCACAGATAAATACTAAAACTAAAATAACTGACTACAAGGCCAAGCAATAAGTGTGATTGAACTATGGGAGATACTAATAACTGACATATAATCATGTGAGCTAATATGGAGTTCTATGTATAATCCCATCAAAAAAAGACCAACATAAATTGCCAGCATATAGAGGTTGATCTGAGCTAATATGGTACCACTAAGCTGATGTTCAGAAGGGACTAAGGAGACAGTCTTGGTTTGATGGGTGACTCTTATAATCCTACGGTGGCAAATAGTTCTGGGACTTAGGGATTGCTACTAAAGGTCTAAGTCCTAACTGACAGGTGAGCCTTCATCCCTAAATCTGCTCGAAACTAAGTAGTTCTCCTAGTGCTGTGTACATTAATAAACTGGATAAAATTAATATCTTAATAGCTCGTAAATAAAAAAAATGGATACTGAATAGATGGACACTTTATCTGAAACCGTATTATATATATTGACATGTTGGACTTAGTATTTAACTGATCATGATGAATAAGAGACTATTTCGAATGGAAATCATGAAATTTGGTTATCATAGTTTCAAGGCATGGGTGTTCCCTATTATGAGGGATCATGAGTATAACTATATATTTATACTGCACTATAAGTAATAATATGTAATTAAAATTGTACAAAAAGAATGGCTGAGATATAACGAAGAGCATAATTTTCAAATGAATCATAATTAATGTAGAATTCAATAATTGAAGAACTGGGTTTTCTTTGGCACTCAAGCTCACTGTCATAAAGAATCTTCAGGACAATGTCATATAGGCAATACGAGGGTTGAGTGAAGTAAGAATGTCATAAATCACATTTCAAGAGTAGACTTCGTTGATATTAATATTATGAGTTTGTATGACCTACCTGATATGGGTACAAATAAGAAGAATTTACTTCGAATTTATAAAAAAATTTAACCCCATACTTCACAGTGCATCTTGCTTTCCACAATTTCCAACAATTAATAGTCGAAGTGATTTAGATAATAATCTGAATGACATTGTTTGGAGCTCTATAACTCAATCAATTGTTAAAGGAAGTGAATCGGATGATCTTCACATCTAATTTTGAGGGGTCCTTCAACTTATTTTAGCCATTTCACCATTAACAAAGTTGTGATGCAATTTCTCTTCTTGAGGGTTCTTGCAACAACTACACATAGAAAACATAGTGTTACAAATTTGGAAAATCAATATCAAAAGGTAGTTTTTTCCCAATCAATCTCCAACTAAGAAAATACATTTTAAAAGGTACAAATATATGCCAAACATTTTTTGAAAATATTGTGCCTCAGTTTCCTAGTGGGTTTCCATGAAGGAGAAGTAGTAAAATCCCCAAAAATGATCCTTTCCAGATAGCTCTATCAAGATCGGCATTATCCCTAGCTTGAGGAAATTGATAATCTCAATGATGTATTCTAAAAGTTGTAAGATTTGATACTAATGAAGAAGATTGGGCACTCTAATGTGCTTGATCAGGATGTCACCCTAGGGGCACCTATCTGAATAATATTCGCTAATACTCCAATATTCAGACAATTGTCCAATCAAAAGTTTATGTTGCCCTCGTTGCACTTTAATAAAATGTTCGTTTCAATGTTGTCCTTAACCTCAAGGATTTTTTTCAAGTTGTGAGATTGTCTTTATCTCTATATTTTTAGCAGGGTGAATTCTACTAAAATACTTATATAAAAGAAACTCACTTCAAAGTGATTGAGAAGTTCTAAATCCACACCATGTTTTCGTGGTGAAGGTTTCACTAATTGATTCCAAATCCCTGAATCTAACTCCCCTTTCCCTTTTGGCAAAGATAAGTTGTGTCAAGGGCTCCAGTAGTATTTTTGTTAACTATCCAAAAGAGAGAGTCAAATATTATCTATCTGCTCAAAAATACCTATGAGGGAAGCCAATACCATAGATAAATGATGCAGTTGGAATTAAGGAACATGTTTTATAAAAATACAATCAATTCTTGATGTAAATATATTGACTACACATGCAATCAGTTAAATATAGCTACCAGTTAAATATACTCTTACATTCAATTCTATACATACATACATATATATATACACACACACACACATATATATATATATATATATATATATATGTATATGGCTACTAGCTAAAAGCATTGAATTCTTTATACAACTACCTTTGTGTATAAATACAAGTTGAATACATAATATACTACTCCCACAGTTCCTATTTGGTTTTCATCATTTTAGGTTTCACGTCCCTTAAGAAATTAGTTAAGTTTACCATTATACCTTATTTAGTATTCTCTTGAAGTCAAATTTTTAATAAATGAGCATGAATTGGTTTATTTTTATTAACTAATTTTACCACTTAACATGAATTAATTAATTTGTTTTCCTATGTTGGTTAAATGCATAATTTCAAGGCTAATAACTCTCAAGGGTAAAATCGAAAGAATAATGCCCTTTATGCATTGATTTGGTGAAAAGACAAGTATTAAGGAACATCTCTTTTTAGTAAGGACAACATGTAAATAGGAATGGAGGGAGTATTTTTTTTTTGAATACAAACACATTAGTACATTCAGACTAATAAGAAAAAACAAACATACAATCATTTGTTAGTAATAAATACACTATTATACTAAAATGACCTGATAGCATTTTACCTCTCAACTTAGAATTGAAATCTCTTAACAAGTGATTAGTGCCCCATCACAACCTTTATTGTTGTTTTTTCCCTGTATACCTATCTTTATATTACCTCTTTTCGGTTATGGTTTGAAATAATCAAATGATTTTCCACTTCAGAGACTTCAATTAGGTCACCAGAATATGATGATGCAGTTCTAGTGTATCAACCGTATAAATAGCATGTATATTATGGGTGTATCCAAGTGGTACTAGTTCACCTTAAATAACACTTTTTCCCAATACAGTGTACTGTGTATTCCATTTTCTTTTTCCGTTGTAGTTATACACAATTAGCAAGAGACAAATTAATTAGATGGAAATCTACATACTAGCCATGGAGGTCAAAAAACTAGCTTAATTGGGATTAAGCAGCATCAAAGTAAAATGTACTTAATGTAATGATCCTCTACGACATTTTCATTTACCCCTTATTGCATTATTTTTTGTGTTTAGAGCTTTTCCATTGAAACCCAAGTCATTTATTGCTTACTGGGATAGACAGTTCCATCACCTCGTCGTTCAATTGGTTTTATGTCAGTTTGCATGTTTTAGAGCTTTTGAAACTTGAATGAATTTGGTCAAAACCTTAAGTAAACGACCTCATAATGCAATTCTAATGGTTTCGTTAGCTTCGAAATGTCGAGTTGGGTCTAGAAGGTTCCGAGGTTTGGTACCGAGGCTTTTGAACTCATTTCAAGCTACCTCATGGACTTTTCTTATAATAGAGCTTGGTGTGGACCCACTTTTTGGTTAAGACAACATCCGTTGGAAGTTTAGACATTTTCGTTGAGTCCGTAATGTTAAATTTTATCGGGTAGCATAATCCATTTCCGTGTATGGGTTTTTGAACTAGTATCAATAACTCGATCGAAGTCCATTGGAACTTAGCTCTTTTTTTTCTGGTGCCTGATCTTGGTGTAGCTACCTAGCTACCTTTGCATCACTTAGGAACTCGATTTTGAGTAGGAATTGGCTGGTTGTTGTGGGAAATGGTTATTGAATTGCTTTGGGAGATTTTTAGGCTCTTTACTTACGTGTGTAAATCCATAAATCTTCTTCCCTCTTCTCTGTTTTTAGCATTAATGGTGAATTCTTGTGTTGTAGTGTTTCATAAACTATTTCTAGGGTTGTTTGAGTTGGAACTATTCCCATTTTTGGGGCATAAGTTCGTTGAGTTGAATGGAACTGATTGATGGATTCAATTTCAAAATTCCCTGAGTGGGACCCATAATGCCATTTTGACTCATTTTTAGTCCTATCTTCTATTATTGCAATTTGGGTCTCAAATTTCCATATTGATGTCATGATTGCTTATATTATAGCGTGGCAGCAAACAAAGACATTTTGGAAGGGTACAACTCCGATTCAGTTGATTTTGGAGCATGCATGATCAACTCTGAGGTAGGCTATGACTTACCAATCTCAGATTGAGCATGGTTGGTATTTACATGATTATTAGCTAGTTTTGGGAGGAGTACCTAGCATGTATCATGTTTATAAGTTGGTAGAACTCGTTCCTTAGCCTTCTATTGGGTAATTTTTGGGAATTAATCATGACTACCTTGTTTCCGTTGTTGTATCATGCCATATGGTAACTGTATGTTTACTTGTGTTGTCATTGGTGAGTTGTTATTGACCTTAGCCAATGTTTAGGTTAGCGATTGCCTTAGAACTGCTATTATTGACTTGTTATGCATCAAAAATCCTCTGATGTCACCTCGGATGGTATTATCTCCCAATAGACTAGTATAGCAGACATGTGTCTGGTAGAATAAATCCTTAGTTATGCGACAACTCTGCTCTTTTGGCCTTTTAGCCATCACCTCCCTATGTTGTGGCCCTGGTGTGTTTCAATTGTAATTTCAGGCCTCATTAGTTATATTTGATCGATCCTTGGGTTTTAAGTTGGAATGGGTTGTTAGTGACTCTGATGGTGGTTTCACACCATGGTACATTCCTACATGAATATTAATGTGCAATTTGGAGACATTTGGAGTCTATTCTCCACAATTTGGGGTTTGGGTGCATCTGTACTAGCCATGATTGGAGGACTAGGTGTATCTCTATCAACCACAGTGTGAGTCCGAGCATACTTCTACTAGTCGGGTTTGAGTCCTTACTTTGTAGTTCTATTGTGTTCTTTGGTGTTCATTTTCTGTAGTTGGGGTACGGGGTCATCCATTTTGGTTCCTAATTTTACTTTGTCATAGCTAGAGATATCATTAGCTCTTCTATGTGTTCTCGGGGCCACTTATGTTTTTTTTTCAATTGTGCATGAATGTACCTTTTGGGCTTATTGGGGTCCAATAAGGTTACAGATAGATTCTTTACTTTACTACTTCGTCCTTCTTGATTCATTAGCTATATATTTAGACGTTTTAACTATTGCTTCGTTCATATGACCCCTAGTTACCATTTAGTTCCTCACTTTTCATTATATATTTAATTTCCAAGATCAATCTTCCTATGATGCCTATTGGTACACATTGTTTTGTTACTCATGCTACACTCTACATTCTTTTATCCAGATGCAGAGTCGAGCACCAATCGCAAGTTTTGAATTTGAGCTTTAACAGGGATCTGCGGAGAAAGAGGGTAAGCTCATGGAATCTTAGTTCCACTAACTCCATGTGTATAGTTTTTGGCTTGTTTTTTGTATTCAAGATAAGTCTTTGCTTATTTTTATTATCTCATAGCTTGTACTCAATTTAGCAGCTTTGTACCTCATCCACCCTATCAAGGGATTCAATAATGTTCACATGTATATACTTATTGTTGTTATTTCTTTCTTTCCGATGTGTTTTTTTTATATTGTTATTAACTTCTTATGGTTGTTGATTCTATCTAGAATGTCTCTTATTTAACCTTCTAGGATATGGGTTAGCTTACCTACTGATGGATTCTGGTAGGTTTCATCTTGAATCAAGCTTTTGGGTCGTTACAAAGTTGGTATTAGAGCCCCAAGATCCAAATATCATTGCTACCAAGCTAATGTCTAGTAGAGACTTGTGGGTCAGTGCAGAGACGTATTTATCCTCTCTTCAGGGGCTAGATGACATCTTTAGGAAGATACTTTCTTTAGGTTTGTTATCGTATGTTTTGTTGTCTTACTCAATTTTTTAATCTTACTTATTTCTCTTTTTAATAGGATAGCTCGCACGGGTGGTTTGGCGGTTGAAGGTGATGCTCTTGGGCCACTAGATAGAGCTCCAACTAGGGGTAGACGGAGACCCAGAGGTTGTGCGCAAACTGCAGACCCAGCTCAGGATAGGAGTAGAGAGGTGACTCCTAATCCAATAGTGGAGCCTTAGCTAACTCTTATTCCTCCTTCGCTAGTATGGTCAACACCAGCCTAGCCACCAACCAGACCAGCTATGACCCTGTACTTGCAGACAACTATCACAAACTTATTGGTCATGCTAACAGGTATCCAACTATGCTCCAGCTCTATATATGGCAGCACCACAAGTTTAGCTAGATGTAGCAGCTCCCTAGATTTAGGTGTCACTAGTACCTATCGCTGCTCAGCCAGTTATCGTATCTGGAGCTATGCCTGTAGAGGTGCAGAAGAGGGTCGGAGTGTTTTTGAGACTTACTCCTCTTAGTTTTTCTGGGGTAGTATGGGAGAATTCCTATAATTTCTTGATGACTTGTAAGGAGAGGTTATATACCTTTGGTTTAGTAGAGTCGAGAAAAGCTGACTTTGCGATATATTAGCTTGATGGACGTGACAGATAGTGGTGGTGTTCGTTTATGGAGTGTAGACCAGTTTGGTCGCCTCCTCTATCTTGGACTAAGTTTTTAAAGGCCTTCTTGTCAAGTTTTATGCCGAGGAGAATCATGGACCAACTCTGAGATTTGTTTGCTAGGTTGGAGTAGGGCTCCTTGACTATATCTGAGAATGAGGCTAAATTCCATGAGCTTTCCAAATCTACTACTATGATTCTACCTACCAGGTAGGAGAGATAGAGAGTTCGTTGTTTCATCAATGTTTTGACGTTACAATTGCGTATTGAGATCGAGTCCATTAATGTAGTGGGCAGATTGTTCCTAAGCGTTGTTGATCATTCCGGTACTATAGAGGATCACCACTACGAGGCCCAGGGGAAAGAGATAAGAGCACTCATCACCAGGGAAATTATATTGGGTCCCAGTCTAGGGGTAGGGACTCCAATGATAGGCCTCACCAGTGCTACCAATATCGGTGTCAATCTAGCCAGCCTATTCAGGTGGCACTTTAGATTACCGAGGGCGAGCAGTACAGTCGAAGTGGTTTTGGTACAGGTCAGAGTTTGAGGAGATTATACTCAAGTTCTTTGAGTCGTGGTAGTCAATCTTCTCAAGGTCATACCTCTCAAGTTTATTTTTATTATTATGAGCTTGGCCACTATTCTATAGAGTGGCCCTAATGAGGAATGACTACGCCTACTTCACATACAACCAACTAGTTTCAATAGTAGGACATCCAGCTAGAGGTGTTGCCTAGGTAATAATCACATGGTTGGTCAGCAGGGGTGTGAGGAGAACCCTAGAGAGGTAGGTCAGGAGAAAGATCAGATGATGAGTTCAAGGGCAGACCGGGCCACCAATATAAAACTCTAATAAGGGTGGAGACTAAGGCATTAGATGTTATCATCATTTGTTCCATTCTTATATGCCATCATCTTGTATCGACATTATTTGATCTGGGTTCTACATATTCTTATTTGTTTGTTTATTATGCTTCTCGATTAAATTTGTGTTCTGAGACTCTATCAACGTTGTTGCATGTTTCGACCCATGTGGGTGAGTCTTTAGTAGTGGATCAAGCGTATAAATCATCTTTGGTGACTATCCAAGGGTGTGACACTCAAGCTGACCTTATTGTGTTGGATATACTTGATTTTGATATTATTATGGGCATGGACGGGTTATCCCAATATCATGTGATCTTAGATTGCTTTGCTAAGACTATTACATTAGCCATACCTTATATCCCTCAAGTGTTGTGGCAGGGCTCTTTTAGTCACACACTGATAGAGGTTATCTCTTATGTTTGGGCTCAAAAGCTAATATCTAGAAGGTGTTTAGCTTATTTGGCATATGTGCGGGATGTTAGTAAAGAGAACTCTACAATGTCTTCGATCCCTATTATGCATAAGTTTGTGGATGTCTTTCCTACTAATTTACTTTGCCTTCCCCAGAGTGTCATATTGATTTTTTCATTGACCTTCTATAGGGCACTCGTCCTATCTATATTCTACCTTATTGTATAGCCTTGGCAGAGCCTAAAGAGATTAGTGTTGAATGTCAGAATCTCTTGGGTAGGGGATTTTTTAGACCTTGTGGTGCCCCAAATCTATTTGTGAAGAAGGATGGGTCCATATGTATCTATCATAAGTAGATGAACAGGGTGATGGTGAAGAATTAGCTCCTATGCCTTGTATTGATGATTTTTTAATTAACTTTAGGGCGCTGTGGTCTTTTCTATGATTCATCTAAGATCTGATTGCCATCTGCTGAAGATTAGGGAGGCGAACATCCCTAAGAAACTTTTTAGGACTCGTTACGGTCATTATAAGTTCATAGAGATGTGTTTTGGGCTGACCATTACCCCAACAACATTCATGGAGGTGATGACTCATGTGTTCAGGCTGACTCCTTCATCATTGTGTTCATTGATGATGGTATACTCACGGTGCAGGGAAGAGCACGAGTAGCATTTGAGGATGGTGCTCCAGACTTTGAAAGATCAATGGCTTTATGCCAAATTCTCGAAGTGTGAGTTCTGGCTTGAGTTAGTAGCATTCTTGGAGTATGTGGTGTCAAAGGAGTCCATTATGGTTTACCTGCCGAAGATTGAGGCTATTCATGATTGGGCTAGGCCCATTTTAGTTATTGAGATTTAGAGCTTCATTGGGTTAGCTAGCTACTACAGATTGTTTGTCAAAGGCTTCTCTTCGATTGCAGCATACTTGGCTCGGTTGACTCTTTTTAATGTCCCTTTTGACTTGTTAGATCAGTGTGAGCTGACCTTTTGGAAGCTAAAAGAGTGGCTGACTACTGCTCCTATTCTGACACTTCCAGTTGAGGGCGAGGCTTCCACTATGCATTGTTATGAATCAATCATTGGTTTAGTTTATGTATTGATGCAACAAGGACATGTAATTGCTTATGCATTGAGGCATATTAAGGTGCACGAGTGTAACTATCCCACTCATGACTTAGAGTTGGCAGAGGTAGTATTGCGCTTAAGATTACAGGCATTAATTTTATGGGGTCCGATGTGCAATCTATACTGATCACAAGAGTTTGGAGTATATAATGAGCTATAAAGACCTCAAGTAGAGGAAGTGTAGGCAGACTGAGCTCCTAAAGGAATTACCCATCTATTCAATACCATTCAGGCAAGGGGAATGTTTTAACAAACGCCTTGAGGTAGAAGGTTATAAGTATGGGAAGTTTAGCCTTCCTTTGTGCGTTGGATCAACCTTTGACTTTGGACATTAAGTCTTTAGCTAACATGATGATTCATCTTGATATTTCAAACTCTAGGTTGATTCTAGCCTATGTTGAGGTTCAATCATCCTTATTGAAGCGGATTCATGGTCGGTAGTTTGAGGATAATGCCTTAGTAACTATTCGATATCAAGTTTTGTAAGGTGACACCGGGCAAACTACGTTTGATACGGATGGTGTTTTGAGGTTTGATGGACATATTTTTGTAGCTAGGGTTGGAGACCTTACACAGTTGATCCTTCAAGATGCCTATGATTTTAGATATTATATTTTTCCAGGCATAATGAACATGTATCACGATCTGAGGCAATAGTATTTGTGTAGTAGTATAAGCAAAGATATTGTAGACTATGTGTCCCATTGCTTGTGTTGCTAGCGGGTGAAGGCTGAGCATTTGAGGCTTGGTGGTGAGTTCCAAAGATTGCCCATTTCGGAATAGAAGTGGGAGCGCATCACTACAGATTTTCTTATGGGGTTGCCTCAAAATCTTGGTGGTGTTGATAGCATTTGTGTCATCATGGATCGATTAGCCAAATCAGCACACATCCCTCCCATTCAGTTTCCTTGCATTGTCGAATGGCTAGCTCATTTTTATATTCGGGAGATAGTTCATCTTTATGGGGTGGTTTTGTCCATTATTTTAGCTAGGAGTTCTCAGTTCACTCCTAGCTTCTGGAGGACATTTGAAGAAGAGTTGGGCACCCGAGTTGACCTTAGCATATCATTTCACCCACATATCGACATGTTGTCAAAGCATATTATTTAGGTTGTGAAGGATATGTTGCAGGCATGTGTTTTAGATTTTGGAGGTCAGTGGGACCAGTTCATAGCCTTAGCAGAGTTTTCATAAACTGCTACTTGAGTATTCTGATGGCTCCCTTCAAGGCCTTATATGGTAGGCATTTTCTATTCAGGTTGGTTAGTTTGAGGCTTCAAAGCCTTAGACACATGAGAATGACTTTCTCTAGGAGCCTTTGGCCAGTGTTTGGGTAATATTTGATAGGCTTAGGCTTGCACAGAGCAGGCATATGAGTTATCGTGACCATAGGCACTTGACTTTGAGATTTGTTGTTAGTGTCCGAGTATTCCTTCATCTATTGACCATTAAGGCCATTATTAGATTTTGGAGTCGGGCAAGCATAGCACCATGTATATAAGGCCATTTGAGGTTCTCTAGATTGATTGTAATGTTACTAATGAGTTGATCTTACCTCTTGCAGTTTTAACTATTCATCTTATTTTTCATGTTTCTATACTTCACAAGTATGTTCTTGGCGAGCCACATGTGCCTCGGTATTATGTGGTTCAGTTGGATGATCATCTGGCTTTTTTGGAGTAGCCAGTTGCTATTTTTTTCAGAGATGTGAAGCGGTTGCGTCCTAGAGCTATTTCTATTTGTAAGGTCCAGTGGAGGCATTGTCTAATCGTGGAATGTATATGTGAGACCGACCATGAGCATGAGATGCGAGTTCAGTATTCCCACATGTTGGAGCCTTCAGGTTCTTCTTGACTCTTTATTTTTTGGACGAAGGTTTTTTTAGAAGTAGATTTTATAATTACCCTCTAGGTCATTTTACCTCTATTGCATTATTTTTGATATTTAGAGCTTTTCCCATTGTGACCTCAAGTCATTTATGGATTACTGGGCCTAATAGTTTGATCAAATGGTTGTTCGTTTGTATTTTATGTGAGTTTGCGTATTTTGGAGCTTTAGAAACTTGAATGGTTGACTTTAATCAAAACTTCAGGTAAGCAGCCTTATAATGCAATTATGATATTTCTATTAGCTCTGAAATGTCAAATTGGGTCAAAATGACCCTTGGTTCATGTCCTAAAGCTTCTAGATTCATTCCAAGTTGCCTCATACGACCTCCATTTGAAGTTTTGACATCTTAGTTGAGTCCAGAAAGTCTAATTTGGTGGGGTAGCATGATTTGCTTACATGCACGGGTTTTGATCAAATATCGAGCACTCAAGCTGAGTCCATTTGGAATAATCTCTTTTTTTATTGTTGCGTGATGCTGCTATAGCCACCAAAGAAGCCTTGGTTTTGCTTAAGTGGCTAGAGAGTCAATTTAGCGAGCAATGCCAGCAAAGGGCTAGCCACTTTAGCATCCCTAACATTGATTAAGTAGCGAAGCAGCTACGTTAGCAAAGCCTTTAGCGTGAGCCTAGCCATTTTACCGATAGTGGTACAACTTTAGTGGGGCCGCTTAAGCAGCCAAGATGACCGCTTTAGCAGCACCAGCTGGTAAATAAATCTATTTTTCATCCAACTTTTTTCATTTTATTCCCTTCAAGTTAGCTCTCGTGAACTTGATTATGTGTGGGAATTTGTTGGTATTCATGGGAATTGGTTAGTGAATTATTGGGAGATTGGTAGGATTGTTAGTTATGTGTGTAAACCGGTAAGTCTTCTATTCTCTTCTTTGTTTTTAACTTCAATGGTGATTTCTTATTTCGTAGTGTTATATGAACTGATTTTAGGGCCATTTTAGCACATATTGTTCTCCTTTTGGGGAACAAGTTCCTTGAGCTACATGGGACCAATTAACGGAGTCAATATTAGGATTCTTTATTTGGGTCCCGTATGCCATTTTGACTTATTTTAGTCCCTTCTTCATATTGTGATTTGGATGTCAAAACTTATGTATTGACGTGTGTGATTATTTAATTGATAGCATGGTTGTAACTAGAGATGTTTTAGAAGGGTAAAGTTCTAGTTTAGTTGGAGCTCAATCAACTTTGAGTTAAGCTACAACATACCTATTATAGATTGAGCTTGTGTTGGTATTTACATGAATGTTTAGCTAATTTTGGGAGGGGTTCCTGGAATGTATCATGTTTAGTTGGTAGAACTCATGCCTTAGGTTACAGATAGCTACTTTTCTTTACTACTTTGTCCTTCTTCATAGGTGATCTATGTAGTTAAACTTTTTGTTATTGTTTCATTCATATGACCCATAGTTATTATGGTTTAGTTCCTCGCTTTTCATTATGCATTCACTTTGCAAGCTCAGTCGACCTATGATGCCTACTTGGTACCTATTGTGTTGTTACTCATGCTACACTCTATATCTATTTTTCTTAATACATATCCGAGCACCAGTCACTAGTGTGGATTTCGAGCTTCAGCAGGGATCTACGGAGATAGTGGGTGAGTTGATGAATCCTAGTTTGACTTTTCTCCATCTGTATATAGTTTTTGGCTAGTCTTTTGTATTCGAGACAAGTGTGTACTTGTTTATGTTATTTTATAGCTTGTACTTGATGTAGTAGCTTTGTACCTTTGTTCACCAGGCTGTGGGATTGGATCATCTTCTCTTGTATTTATTTACTAGTTTTGGGAACGTGCATTGCACATTTGTCCTCAACTATTATATAAATTTTGTACATGCTGGGGAAAGACTTTTGGTGCTTTCTAAATAGAAGCAACTCAAGCAGAATAATTTAAGTCAAGCACATCCTCAAAAAATAATTAAAAAAAGATGAATACACTTCATCAATATCAAGGAGAATTTTTCTTGCCTTTATACTACAAATCTTGTAAAAAGGTTCCTTCACTTACTTCATTTTTCTAGGATAAATTTGAAGTGCTTAAATAGCAAAACGTAGAGAGAAGAAGTGAAAATAAATACATCTATGTAACGACCTCTATGTCATTTATGTGTTTATACCTTCTGTTCATCATTTAGAGCTTTCCTGTAGTGACTCCAAGTCATCTATGACTTGCTGGGACTGATATGTCGGTCACCTAGTTGTTCATTTATTTTTGTGCGAGTTTTAGTGATTTGGAGCTTTTGAGCTCTAAACGGTCATTTTTATCAGAATTTCAAGAAGAGAACCTTAGGATGTAATTTTGATTATTCCATCAGCTTTAGAGGGTCATTTTAGGCTAGTAACATGGTCGGCACAATTCACAAGGCATGTAGTGTGATTTTTTGCTATTAGGGATTTTAACTTTCAAGCTAAGGCCTAAGTTTGACTTAAGTCAACATTCTGAGAAAAGAAACTCGAATCGGAATTCTGTCAGCGCAGTTAGCTCCAGAATGTTGAGTTTGGTCTAAAATGACCTTTTGTTTGAATCTTGAGGATTCTGGGCTGATTCCGAGTCCCCTTTGGATTTTCGCTTAAAATGGAACTTGGGTGTGGGACCAACTTTCCATCGAAACAACCTCGGATTGAAGTTTCGATGGTTCTGTTCAAATATGGAATTCAAAATTTAATGGGGTAGCATATTTCATTTGTGTGCATGGGGTTCCAAACATATCCCGAGCACCCTCTCAGAGTTTTGGTGCCTTAGCACATCAATTGCTAGCTTATGTAGCTCAGGGCACACTCCGTGTTCGCGTGCCTAGGGCCGCATTCGCATTCATAGGGCCGCGTTCACAGAAGACTGGTGCCCTGGCATGTGCATTCGTGCCTTGCAGCTGGGCTGGTCAACACGTTCACGGACAATAGTTTGCCTGGCAAGAGCATTCGCAAGGGCCAGCCGCTTGGCCTTTTAAATAAGACCAGTGTTAGCGAAGGCAGCTATGGTTCAAAGTGTAGTTTGGTGATTTCTTCTTGGTTTTAAGTCAGATTTTTGTGATTTGAAGTCTTGTGTGTTCATTGGAAGCGTAGCTAGGTGGTGGAGTGATTGGAGTGCAATGAGGAACCTCCGTTTGAAGTAGTTTTGGTGTTGAAGTTGTTGTCCGTCCTTTGTTTGAATATGAAATTTGGGTTTCATTGCTTGTTGATGTGGTGGCATTTTTAGGCCTAGAATTGTGTTCAATTGTTGAATACAAGTTCATGGCGTAGTTTAGGACCTCTTGACAGAGTCAATTTTGGAATTTTTGACACGGATCCCACGATTCCCCTTTGACTCTAGGATTTTTTTATTTCCATTTAAGTGATTTTTGTGTCTAAACGATCATACTAACTTTTTGATCCTATTTTTATAGTGTGGCAGCATTTAAAGGCTATTAGGAGAGGAAAAACTCCAGCCTTGTGATTTGGAGCACACGCGTTGGGCCTATAGGTAGACTACAACTTCCTTTCAATTTAAGATTAGGCTTGAATGTGTGAAATCATGATGATTAGTGTAAATTGTGGGTGGGTATCTGGTCATTCTTACTTTCTCTTCTTAGATACCATGTTTTAGGGTTGATCTACATTGTTCTGAGGATAGTACCATATTTGCTGGGGTTGTATATGTGTTGTAGCATGCTATGTGATTTAGTTGTGTTATTACGTATCTGAAGCATGCTCGACATTAGTTTAGGATAGACTAGAGGTGCCTTAGACCAAAGAACCTTGTAACTTTGGTATGTATCATTTCGGGTGGACTAGGTCCTGGTAGACTGGCAAAGTAGACTTAGGTTTGATAGAATGCGCCTTAGTTTAGGTGTTTGCACAGCCTTGTAGGCCATCTACTTTCTCTCTCTATCTCTATGGCTATGATGGGTTACTGGAGGGAATGCGTCTTGTGAAGACTTGAGATTGGGTTGTTCTGGGCTTGGATCCTCTTGTGGATGCTTGTGGGTAGACGTCGTTCCACGATGACTTGGTCTTGCTACTGGAATCCACTTAGGAGTCGACATGCCCTTTTTGTCACTCCTGCTAGTTGACTGGACACTATGATTATTTTTTATTCGAGATCGATGATCACGGTTTGAGGTCGTTATCTTCGAACTGAGGCTGATGTTCAATGTTTGAGGCCGTATTCCCAGATCGAGGTAGATGCTTTACGGTTCAAGGATCCCTTCTCCTAATATCAGCATAGGACTTTTGTCAACTTTTAGCTATTTTAAACCTTTCTCTAATGATTTGAACTTTTTCCATAGCCTCATGGACCAACTCGAGCACTATTAAAGCAAACTCACAAACTTCAAACCACCCTATAGGAGATCTACACCTCCTTTCATAAAAAGCCTCAAATGTAGCCATACCAATACTTAAATGATAGATATTATTATATGCAAACTCAATCAAAGGCAAATGGTCATCCCAATTACCCTTAAAGTCAATTACATAAGCTCTTAACTTATCCTCAAAAGTTTGGATAGTTCGCTCTGCCTATCCATCGATTTAAGGATGAAAAGTCATACTAAGCTTGACACGAGTACCAAGACCTTTTTGGAAAGACTTTTGAAATTCAGAAGTAAACTGGATACCACGATCGGAGATAATGGATAGGGGCACTCTATGCAACCTAACCATTTCATTTAGATACAACTTAGCATAATCTTCCACCATTTAAGAAACCTTGATAGGAATAAAATGAGCCAACTTTG
The DNA here is from genome assembly GCA_018342035.1 of Solanum appendiculatum. Classification (NCBI taxonomy): domain Eukaryota; kingdom Viridiplantae; phylum Streptophyta; class Magnoliopsida; order Solanales; family Solanaceae; genus Solanum; species Solanum appendiculatum. Next base: position 203,814 of record JAGDQO010000316.1, read on the forward strand.
TCATACCATCCATAATAACCCAAATCATGTCATGTTGCCACCGGGTGGGGGTAAACGAACAATAAAGTCCATATTCAAGTCTTTCCACTTCCAAGTAGGAAACTAATATCTTAGGGAAAAAACTCCCAACTTTAGATGCTCAACTTTCACTTGTTGACAATTAGGACACTTAGCCACAAATTCCGCAATATCTTTCTTCATCCCATTCAACTGATAGACCTCCCACAAGTCACGGTACATCTTGGTGGCTCTCGAGTGAATAGAATACTGAGAACTATGGGCTTCTGTCAAAATCTATTTTCTCAACTCAACAACATTCGAAACACATAACCTATCTTGTTATCAAAGGACATTATCTCCCCCTTGGAAGAATGGCTCAATGGCTTTTTCAAAAACTGACTTCTTTAAGTCAACTAATACTAGATCAAGATCTTGCTTAGCCTTCACATCCGAAGCAAAAGATTATTTCGAACCATTATTAATGACTACTCCTCCATCATTAGAATCAACTAAGCGAACACCCAATCGGGCCAATATATGAACATCACTAACTAACTCCTTCTTATTATCCTCAACATGAGCAACACCACCCATTGATAGTCGACTAAGAGCACCCACTACTATATTCTCCTTACCGAGATGACAGAGGACACTCATATCTTAATATTTTAGCAACTCAAGCCACCTTCTTAGGCGAATATTCAAATCCTCTTGAGTGAACACTTATTTAAAACTTTTTTGTTCGGTAAAGACATCAACATGGATGCCATACAAATAATGCCTCCAAATCTTTAAGGCAAAAACAACCACCGCTGATTCTAAATCATGGTTAGGATAGTTCTTTTCATGCAGTTTTAATTGCCTCAAAGCATAAGCAATGACTTTCCCATGTTGCATCAAACCACAACCAAGACCAACCCATGAAGCATCACAATATACCACAAAACCATCTGATCCTTTTGGTAGTGTCAAAATAGAAGCAGAAGTGAGTCTATCTTTCAACTCTTGGAAACTCTTCTCACAAGCTTCCGACCATAGGAATTTCACCTTATTTTGAGTCAACGAGGTCAATGGAGAGGCAATAGAAGAGAACCCTTCAACAAACCTTCTATAATATCTGGCCAAACCCAAGAAACTCCGTATATCCGAAGTAGACAAAGGTCTAGGCGAATTTTAACCATCTCAATTTTCTTAGGATCGACTTGAATACCTTCATAGGAGAAAATATGACGAAGGAAAACTACAGACCTCAACCAAAACTCAGACTTGTTAAACTTAGCATAACAACTCATGATCCTTGAGAATTTTGCAACACAATCCTCAAATGCATAACATGCTCATCCTCACTCCTTGAGTAAATTAAAATATCATCAATAAACACAATCACAAACATATTAGGATATTGTCTAAATACTTTATTCATCAAGTCCATGAATGCGGTCAGAGCATTAGTCAAACTAAAAGACATCACCAAAAACTCATAATGACCATACCGAGTTCTAAAATCCATCTTCAGAATGTCACTTTCTTTCACCCTCAATTGGTAATAACCTGACCGGAGGTCAATCTTAGAAAAGTAACTCTATCCTTGAAGTTGATCAAAAAAATCATCATTTCTTGGAGGAGGATACTTATTCTTAATGCTAACCTTGTTCAATTGCCGGTAATCAATACACATGCAAAGTGAACCATCTTTCTTACAAACAAATAATAGTAGAGCACCCCAAGGAGAGATACTCATTCGGATGAAACCCCTATCCAACAAATCTTTCAATTACTCCTTTAATCCCTTAAGTTCTACCAAAGCCATACGGTAAGGAGGAATAGAGATAGGTTGTGTATCTGGAAGAAGGTCAATATCAAAGTCTATTTCCCTTTCTGGAGGAACACCAGGTAGATTATCGGGAAAAAATTCCCAAAACTTATTTACAATGGAGATCGACTCAAAAATAGAGGTTTCAAAATTTGTATCCCTTATCGGAACAAGATGATATATACAACATTTAGAAATCATTTTTCTAGCTTTAAGACAAGAAACAAACAGACCCTTAGGCATAGAATTTCCCCCTTTCCACTCTAGGATGGGCTCATTTGAAAACTAAAAATTAACCACTCGGGTTTTACAATCAACAAAAGCATAACAAGAATGGAGCTAATCTATACCAAGAATAACATTGTAATACAACATATCAAGCTCTACAAGATCAACCTAAGTGACTCTATAGGATAAGGAGATGAGAAACTTTCTATAGACTCTCTTAGCCACAATAGATTCACCAATAGGAGTAGAGACGGAAAAAGGGTCTAACGACACAAGTGAAGAAACATAAAATATCATAGCCACAAATGGTGTCACAAATGACAAAGTAGCACCGGCATCAAACAAAGCATAAACATCAAGTTGAATGACTCTCAACATACCGGTAACCACATCGGGAGAACTCTCTTGATCATGTCGAGTTTGAAGTGCATAGAATCAGTTTTGCTTTAGAGAACTTGAACTGAACCACTAGGTAGAGCTTGCCTACCATCTCTTCCCTTAGTAGAAAGTGATGGATAATCCCTCATCTTGTGACCATTCATACCATAATTAAAGAAACCATCCTTACCGGCTGAGCATTTACCATCATGGTTTCTTTCACACCTAGCACACATAGAAAAAGATGATCTACTACCATTTCCTCCTTGAAGCTTAGGGTTAGAAACCCTATTTTTATTGAACTTAGGAGCCGCAACATTAGAGAAACCTTGAGAAGAGAACCTTTGTCATAATTTAGAACGATCATGTCCATTAATCCTCGAGTGTGAAAAGTCACCATCACCGATCTTTTCCCTCTTTGCCTCCCTAAATATTTCCTTAAGCTTCTCCTCTTCTATTTGTTGGGCATGAGTCATCAAATGGGAAATATTTAGTTCTTTAATGAGCATGCTGGTACAACATTCCTTAACCACCATTTTAGACACACCTAAAACAAAGTTACTCATCCTTACCCTAGAATCGGCAACCATCATTGGAGCATACATAGCCAATTGAGTGAACTTCAAAGCATACTCCTTCACACTTATATTTCCTTGATGAAGGTTGATGAATTCAAGTAATTTTGCCTCCCTCATCTCAAGGGGAAAGAACCTATCAAGAAAAGCAACTTTATACTTCCCCCAATAAAGAGGACCCGCATCAACCGTCCTCTCTTTCTTCCATTAGTTTAACCTATAACTTGAGCAACACCCTTAGTTAATAAGAGGCTAAATCCACCTTGTCAACCATAGTCACTCCCATAATTCTCACTATCTTGTAAACCTCATCAATAAACTCTAGAGGATCCTCATCAACCTTAGAACCATGAAACTTCGGAGGATTCATCCTAGTGAAGTCCCTTATCCTTGCCGCTGTCATACCCACATTTGGGTTCACGAAAATATTAGCCTCTATATTGGCTTGAGCCATCATAGCTGAGCAACACTTAGAAAGTGGCTCAGAAATCTGCATTAGTCACTTCCTCAGCCAAAGGATTGACAGAACTTGAGGAGCTTCTTGTCCCACATTGTAACACCTTAAATTTGAAAAAAGGAAAAATACAAGTTTTTTAGAAGTGGTGTCAGTACTGACGGAAGCGACCAACAGACCGTAGGTTGACTTACGGGCCGTAGGTGAGACCGTAGATGGCAAGTTAAATAATTTTAAAATGTCATGTCTTAGTACCCTTTTAATGGTTCACCATGATGGTCCGTCATTCCTTTTACGGGTTGTAGATAGGTCTTGTAGGTGACTCCTACATTTGGTGAAATTTTAAGGCCTTAAGTGGGTTTCTACGGTTGGTATGTACGGTCCGTAAGTGGACCAACAGACCGTACATAGGTCCCGTCATTGGAAGCTCAAATTTTATGGTTTCTGAATCTTTCTACGGTTGGCCAGGACGGTCCATAGAAGGATCTACGAATTGCAGGTCCAAATTGTAGGTCGAGTCCGCCAGTTATTGTTAAGGGCTTTTTGGTATTTTCCCTAATCATTTTAACCCTATACTACATCGTTTTTCCTTCTAACCTAAGCACTATATAATTATTTTCAACCCCAAAATTTACCCACTCAATTCATTCTCCAAAATGCCTAAAAGTTGATCAAGTATTCATCCTATCAAATACTCGCTAAAGCTTGAAGAAAAAGCCTAGGGTTTCAAGTCAAGCCTCCAAATTCTCCATTTATTGTGGGCTTTGAACTCCAATGTATGATAGTTTTCACCTGTGGAGTCTTTTCCTCCATAGGGTTCCTAAATTCTCCAATTTTACAAACTAGAATTCTCAATTGAAATTAGGGTTTTCTTCAATCTCATAGGTTGCTTTCAATTATGATTCAATTGATGGTTTTATATCTTTTTATGCCTGAATTAAAGTAATTACATATTTCTAAGTTGAATTCATATGAACTCATGCATGATTCATGATTTCTAGACTATGAGCATATGATGAGGCTTTTGAACTATGAAAGATGAAATTATGAAGATATGCATGTTTTATTATGAAGTTGATACAATTGAATTGAGATTGCTTTGAGAGTGAAGCATCAATAATGTTGTTTTTGTTCGTGAAACGATTTCTCACATACTTCTCAAAACAAGATTGTGAAAGGGTTTCTCACATAAAGAATTTCTAAGGTTGAAAGGCTTTCTCAACTGAACTGTGAATCAAGAACTAGGAGTTATTCTATGAACTCTAGCTTGGATTAGCTACTTGATGTTCCTTCCATGGATGATAAGATAAGCAGCGATTACCCATGTCTCCTAATCATAAGACAAGTTAAGGCTAATGACTAATCTGTGGGAATTATGCTTAGCACCGAGTAGACAAGTGGCGATTACCCGTGTCCCATAAACTATGTGCCACCATAGGTTTGTCTTAGAAAGACATTAGCTAGTGGATCCACTTAAGCTAGAAGTTTATGCTTCTTACCTTGGCAAGTGAGGACATCTCTTTTCGGTGTGGTATAGATACCGAATTCCATATTATAGCTCACATGGTCTATATGTCGGTTAAGGCTCACTTCCCACAATGATGAACTAAGGTTACTTTCTAAAGTATCTCAAATGGGTTTTAAAGAACTTTAGCTTGCATTGACCATGATTTTTGCTTATGCTTTCTGACAAGTTATTCTATGAATTAGCTTGGTCATTTGCATGTCATATAATGTGACTTTTTGAATGGTTTTATAACTCTTATGCAATGCTATCATACTTGATACATTTCATGTATTAACGTATACTTTTACCTACATTGTTTAACTAATGTAGGATCAGACGCTTCTATTCTGCATACTCATGGCTAGTGACCCCATATTGAGTTTTTAATATTGCTGAGTCCTCATGTTCTAAGGATCGAGGCTTCTTTTTTATTGTTTTCATGTCTCTTACTTTCAAAGTTTTCATGTGATGTATGGATTACGTCCCAATCACCTTTCTTATCATGTATTAGATTGCTTTGAGACTGTGTTAGACTTCCGCTACGTTTTGTCAACTCCTTTTGATATTAAATTGTCTTTTGAACTCTTTAATTATGTTATCTTGTATGATGTAGGCTAAGTGGCTTGTATAGGGCCTTTCAGGGTCTTATACACCATGTCACGTCTAGGGGGTACTTTAGGTCTTGACAAACTTAGTAATCAGAGCCAGGTTTTAGAAAGGTCCTAGGATGTCTCATAAGTCATGTCGAGTAGAGTCTTGTTCCTGAATGTGAAGCGCTCCACACTTATGAATTAGAAGGTATAAGACGTTTAGGAAATTTCACTTCTTTTATCACTCTAAAGCCGTGCGATAGAGTTTAACTCTATATGACTCTCTCATAATCCTGGTCTGATGCTTTTCTGTAAATGGCCACTCGAAGGGCATATGCTAGAAGGAATGCAAGAGAGAATGTGGAACGAGAAGCTCCTCAAGTTCTGGTCGATCCTTTGGCCAAGCAAGTGACTAATGCAGAGTTTAGGACTTCTTTTCAAGTGTTGGACAAATTCATGATGACTCAAGCCAATAGGGAGGTTTTAGTCCCCGTGAACCCAAATGTGGATACGGCAACAACTATAGTGAGGAACTTCACTAGGATGAATCCTCCAGAGTTTCATGGTTCCAAGGTTAAGGAAGATCCTCAAGAGTTCATTGATGAGGTGTACAAGGTGCTAATGAACATGGGTGTAACACTGGTGGAAAAGGCAGAATTGGCTACTTATCAACTTAAGGGTGTGGCCAAGTGTGGTTTGAACCATGGAGAGTGAGAGGGTGGTTGATGCGGGTCTTCTTGATTGGGAAAAGTTTAAGGTTGCTTTTCTTGATCGTTTCTTTCCTCTTGAAATGAGAGAAGTGAAAGTGGTTGAGTTCATTAACCTTCGTCAAGGAGACATGAGTTTGAAGGAATATTCTTTGAAATTCACACAATTATCTAGGTATGCTCCTACTATGAGTAAGTTTGTTTTGGGAGTGTTCGAAAAGGTGGTCAAGGAATGTCGTACTACTATGCTTATCAATGATATGAACATTTCTCATCTAATAGTTCATGCTCCACAAATCAAAGAGGAGAAGCTAAAGGAGAAGTCTAGAGAGACAAAGATGGCTAGGACCGGTGATGGTGATTTTTCACACTCTAGGTCCGATGGACATAGTCATTCTTAGATCCAACCAAGATTCTCCGGTCAAGGTTCCTTCGATGCTCCGGCTCCTAAGTTCAACACGGAAAGGGTGTCTAACCCTAAGCCTCAAAGAGGAAATGGTAGTGGGTCTTCATTACCTACTTGTGTTAAATGTGGAAGAAAGCATGAGGGTAAATGTCAAGCCGGTTCTAATGCATGTTTTGGCTATGGCAAAATGCATCATAAGATTAGAGATTGTCCCTCTGTTGCTAAAAGTGTAGGAGATAATCGTTGATGGGCTTAACCTTATCCTTCGTAAGGTTTTAGTGGGAATCAGAAGCAAAACTGATTCTATGCCCTTCGGACCCGTCATGAGCATGAGGGTTCCCCCGATGTTGTTGCCTGTATGTTGAAATTCTTTCAACTTGATGTTTATTCTTTGCTTGATCTCAGTGCTACTTTGTCTTTTGTGATGCCATATGTGGCTATGCGGTTTGATATTCTTCTCGTTGTGTTGATAGACCCTTTTTCTGTCTCTACTCATATTGGCCAATCTATTGTGGCAAAAAGTGTCTATAGAGATTGCCTCGTCTCCTTACCCCACAGAGTCACTCATGTTGATCTTATAGAGCTTGATATGTTAAATTTTGATGTTATTCTTAGTATGGATTGGTTGCATTCATGTTATGCTTCTATTGATTGTAGAACCCGAGTGGTAAAGTTTAAATTTCCAAAAGAACCCATTCTAGAGTGGAAAGGGGAAATTATGTGCCTAAGAGTCAATTTGTTTCTTGTCTTAAAGCTAGAAGGATGATTTCTAAGGCTTGCATATACCATCTTGTTCAGGTTAGGGATATAGATTCTGAAACCCTCATCTTTGAGTCGGTCCCCGTAGTTAATGAGTTTCCAGAAGTGTTTCCAGATGATTTACCCAATGTACCTCCCAAAAGGGAAATAGACTTTGGTATTGACCTTCTCCAAGATATTCAACCTATCTCTATTCCTCCTTACTAAATGGCTCCGACTAAACTTAAGGAATTAAAAGAGCAATTGAAAGACTTGTTCGATAAGGGTTTCATCTGACTGAGTATCTCTCTATGGGGTACTCCAGTTTTGTTTGTTCGGAAGAAAGATGGTTCACTTCGTATGTGTATTGACTATCAACAATTGAATAAGGTTACCATTAAGAATAAGAATTATCTCTCGAGAATAGATGGTTTGTTTGATCAACTTCAAGGAGATAGTTACTTCTCCAGGATTGACCTCCGGTTAGGCTATCACTAATTGAGGTTGAAGGGAGATGACATTCCAAAGATGGCTTTCCAAACTCGGTACGATCACTATGAGTTCTTGGTAATGTCGTTCGGCTTAACTAATGCTCTGGCTTCATTTATGGATTTGATGAATAGGGTGTTTAGACAATACCTAGATATGTTTGTGATTGTGTTTATCGATGATATTTTGATTTACTCAAAGAGTGAAGATGAGCACACCAATCATTTGAGGATTGTGTTGCAAGTCCTCAAGGACCAACAACTCTTTGCAAAGTTTATTAAATGTGAGTTTTGGTTGAGATCAATAGCTTTTCTTGGTCACATTGTTTCTGGCAAGGATATTGAGGTAGATCCTAAAAGGATGGATGTGGTTAAGAGTTGGCCCAGACCTCTTTCCCCTTCAGATATTCAAAGTTTCTTGGGTTTGGCTGGTTATTATAGAGGTTTGTGAAAGGGTTCTCTTTGATTGCCTTTCCATTGACGGCATTGACCTAAAAGAAAGTTAAGTTTGTATGATCGGAAGCATTTGAAAAGAGTTTCCAAGAATTGAAAGATAGATTTACCTTTGCTCCGGTGTTGACTTTTTCCGAAGGACTCGATGGGTTTGTGGTTTATTATCATGCTTCAAGGGTTGGAGTAGGGTGTGTTCTTATGCAAAATGGGAAGGTTATTGCATATGCATCACGGCAACTTAAAATTCATGAAAAGAACAATCATACCCATGATTTAGAATTAGCGGCAGTTGTATTTGCTTTAAAGATCTGGAGGCACTACTTATATGGTTTTCATGTTGACGTCTTCACCGACCACAAAAGTTTGCAATACGTATTCAATCAAAAAGATCTAAACCTTTGCCAAAGGAGGTGGCTAGAGTTGCTAAAGGATTATGATATGAGTGTTCTCTATCACCCCGGTAAGGTGAATGTGATGGCGCATGCTCTTTGTCGGTTATCCATGGGTAGTGTCGCACATGTTGAGGAGGATAAGAAAACATTTGTTCGAGATGTTCATAGGTTGGCCCGTTTGGGTGTTCGGTTGGTTGATACTACTAAAGTTGGTGTTATGGTTCATAATTGCTCAGAATTGTCTTTTGTGTCGGATGTAAAGGCAAAGCAAGATCTTGACCCAATATTGATGGAATTGACAGAAGCGGCACTTAAAAAGTCCATTGAGGGTTTCTTCCAATGGGGAGATGGCCAGTGTGCTTCAATATCAAGGTCGTTTGTGTGTTCCCAATGTAGATGATTTAAAGGAGCAGATTTTATCAGAAACCCATAGTTCTTGATATTCCATTCACCCGGGAGCCACAAAGATGTACCATGATTTGTGAGAGGTCTATTGGTGGAATGGGATAAAAAAGATATTGCAGAATTTGTGGCAAAATGTCTAAATTGTAAACAAGTGAAAGTTGAGCATCAAACGCCGGGAGGTTTATCCCAAGATATTAGCATTCCTACTTGGAAGTGGGAAGATTTGAATATGGATTTTATTGTTGGTTTATCCCGCACCCGGCACAACATGACTCGATTTGGGTTATTATGCATCATATGGCAAAATCGGCCCATTTCATTCCCATTAAGGTTTCTTACTCGGCGGAAGACTATGCTAAGTTGTACCTAAGGGAGATGTTTAGGTTGCATGGACTGCCCTTATCCATTATATCTGATCATGGTACCCAATTCACTTCTCAGTTTTGGAAATCTTTCCAAAAGGGCCTTAGTACTTGTGTCAAGCTTAGCACAGCCTTCCATTCTCAAACTGATAGGCAAGCAGAGCGTACTATCAAAACTTTAGAGGATAGGTTGAGAGCTTGAATAATTGATTTTAAGGGTAATTGGGATGATCATTCGCCTTTGATTAAGTTAGCTTATAATAATAGCTATCATTCAAGTATTAGTATGGCTCCACTTGAGTCTATTTATGGTAGGAGGTGCAGATCTCCAATAGGTTGTTTTGAAGTTGGTGAAGTTACCTTCATAGGTCTTGAGTTTGTTGACGAGGTTGTGGAGAAAGTTTGGCTTATTAGAGAAAGGTTGAAAACGGCTCAAAGTCTATAAAAGTCCTATGCCGATGTTTGAAGAAGTGATCTAGAATGTGATGTTAATGATTGGGCTTACTTGAAAATTTCACCCATGAAGGGTGTAATGAGGTTTGGAAAGAAAGGTAAGCTTAGTCCCCGTTATGTCGGTCCACATCAAATTTTGAGGTGAGTTGTTAAGGTTGCTTATGAACTTGATTTGCCTACTGACTTGGCTTCGATTCATCCAGTTTTTCATGTCTCCTTGTTGAAGAAATGTGTTGGAGATCTGATATCTATTGTACCATTGGAGAGTCTTGGTGTAAAAGAGAGTCTTTCTTATGAAGAAGTTTCGATTGAGATTTTGGACCGGCAAATTCGGAAGTTGAGAAATAAAGAAGTTGCTTCCGTAAAGGTTCTTTGGAGGAATCAGTTAGTTGAAGGTGCTACTTGGGAGACCGAGGCCGATATGATGTCCCATTATCCTCATCTCTTTCCCTCCATCCCTAATCTAGCTTGAGGTATTTAGTTCCACATGGTTCACTCTTTTGGTTTCATGTGTCTTAGATATTCCCATGACTCCTCATTTTGCATTTTCATAAAAAGCTTAATTTTTGATAAAATGAGTTAAGTTGATCGATTTCATCATGTCATGTGCGTTTGAGTATGATTTTCATATAGACCTTATGAAATAATGCTTTGAACATGCTTTAGCTTGGAGTTGATGTTTCCTCCTCGGATATGTGCATTTATGTGATTGCATTCTTGTTGGGCTGTTAGATATAGTTTCTTTCCTCCTTATGATGTCTTGAGTTCCATTTGAGGATGAATGCTCCTAAGGGGGAGATATTGTAACACCTCCAATTTGAAAAAAAGGAACAATGCAGGTTTTTTAGAATTGGTGTCAGTACTGACGGAAACCACCGACGGATCGTAGGTTGACTTATGAGCCGTAGGTGGGGACCGTAGATGGCAAGTTAAATAATTTTAAAAAGTCAACTCTCAGAACCCTTTTTATGGTTCACTATGACGGTTCGTCATTCCTTTTACGGGTCGTATATAGGTCTCGTAGGTGACTCCCAAACTTGGTAAAATTTTAAGGCCTTAAGTGGGTTTCTACGATTGGTATGTACGGTCCGTAAATAGACCAACAGACCGTACATATGTCCCATCGTTGGAAGCTCAAATTTTATGGTGTCTGAATCTTTCTACGGTTTGCCAGGATAGTCCGTAGAAGGACCTACGAACAGTAGGTCCAAATCATAGGTCGAATCTAGCAGTTAATTTTAAGAGTTTTTTGGTCTTTTTCCTAATCATGTTAACCCTATACTATGTCATTTTTCCTTCTACCCTAACCCCTATATAATGATTTTCAACCCCAAAATTTCCCAACTCAATTCATTCTCCTAATTTCCTAAAAGTTGATCAAGTATATCCTCTCAAATATTCTCTATATAAAGCTTGAAGAAAAAGGCTAGGGTTTCGAGCCAAGCCTATTGTGGGCTTTGAACTCCAAGGTATGATAGTGTTCACCTATGGAGTCCTTTCCTCCATAGGATTCCTAAATTCTCCAATTTTACAAGCTAAAATTCGCAATTGAAATTAGGGTTTTTTCAATCTCATGGGTTCGTTTCAATAGTGATTCAATTTATTGTTTTATATCATTTTATGCATGAATTTAAGGAGTTACATGTTTCTAAGTTGAAATCATATGAACCCATGCATAATTCATGATTTCTAGACTATGAACATATGATGATGCTTTTGAACTATAAAGATTTAGCTATGAAGATATGCATATTTTATCGTGAAGTTGATATAATTAAATTGAGATTTCTTTGAGAGTGAAGCATCGATGTTGTTGTTGTTGTCTATGAAAATATTTCTCACATACTTCTCAAAATATGATTGTGAAAGGGTTTCTCACGTAATTGATTCATAAGGCTGAAAGGCTTTCTCAACTAAACTTTGAATCGAAAACTAGGAGCTATTCTATGAACTCTAGCTTGGATTTGCTACTTGATGTGCCTTCCATGGATGATAAGACAATCGGCTATTATCCATGTCTCCTAATGATAAGACAAGTTAAGGTTAATGACTAATCTATGGGAATTATGCTTAGCACTGAGTGGACAAGTGGCAAGTATCCGTGTCCCATAAACTATGTGCCACCATAGGTTTGTCTTAGAAAGACATTAGCTAATGGATCCACTTAAGCTAGAAGTTTATGGTTCTTACCTTGGCAAGTGAGGACATCTCATTTCAGTGTGGGATAGACACCAGATTCCATGTTATAGGTCAAATGGTCTATATGTCGGTTAAGGCTCACTTCCCACAATAATGAACTAAGGTTACTTTCTAAAGTATCTCTAATGGGTTTTAAAGAACTTTAGCTTGCATTGACCATGGTTTTAACTTATGCTTTCTAATAAGTTAATTTATGAATTAGCTTGGTCATTTGCATGTCATATAAAATGGCTTTTTGCATGATTTTATAACTCTTATGCATTGCTATCATACTTAGTACATTCCATGTACTAATGCATACTTTTGCCTACATTGTTTCACTAATGTAGGATTAGACGCTTCTATTCTACATACTTGTGGCTAGTGACCCCATATTGAGCTTTTAAGATTGGTGAGTCTTCATGTTCCGAGGACTGATGCTTCTTTTATTGTTTTCATGTCTCTTCCTTTTAGATTTTGTATGTGATGTATGGGTTACGTCCCAATCACCTTTCATATCATGTATTAGATGGCTTTGAGGTTGTGTTAGACTTCCACTATGTTTTGTCAACTCTTTTTGATATAAAATTGTCTTTAGAACTCTCTAACTCTATTATCTTGTATGATGTAGGCTAAGTGGCTAGTATGAGCCTCTTGGAGTCTTATATTCCATGTCACTTCTAGGGGATACTTTCGTTCCTAACACATATTCTCACCTGCATTCTTTCTAACGTATGCTATTCGAGGGGCCATATCCTGAAAGCATCAAACAAGGATTAAGAGAGGGACATATAGAGTTACACTCTATGAATGACTTTACTCATGAACAAGAATCTACTCGATGTGGCTTGTGAGACCTCCTAGGACCTTTCTAAATCTTGTGCTCTGAATACCAAGTTTTTCATTACCCAAAGTATACCCTAGGCGTAACATCGCATATAGAATGCCGAAAGGCCCTACACAAGCCACTTAGCATACATCATACAACATAATAGAAATAAAGAGTTCAAAGAAACATTCTCATATCAAAAGAGTTTGACAAAGCGGAAGTCTAACATGGTCTCAACAAGCCATCTAATACATCAAAAGAAGTGGTTGGGACATAACTCATACACCACGTACAAATGTCTCAAACGTGTAGTAAAGAAAACCAAAAAAAGTATCATGGTCCTCAAAACATGAGGACTCACGAACTCTTTATCTTCAAATCATCAATGAGATCAACTATCCTCAAGTATGCGAGGTAGGAGCGTCGCACCGTACATTATGAGACAATGTAGCCAGAAGTATGCATTAGTGAATGGAATGTACTAAGTATGATAGAAATTTGTAAATGGTATGAAATCTTGCAAAAAGGACTTTACATGACATGCAACCACCAAACTAAATTATAAGATAATAGGATAGAAAACACAAGTCATAAATTATAGTCAATGCAAGCTTAACATATTAAAACACTTTATGAGATACTTTGAAAGTAACCTAGTTCATTATTATGGGATGTTTCCATTAACTGACATAGGCCATGTGAGCTTAAACATGGAATCTGGTGTCTATCCCACACCGAAAAGATATGTCATTGCTTGCCAAGGCATGCAACACCCTAAAAATTCTACCTCACGTGGATCCACTAGCTAAGACATCCTACGGGGGCATGTAGTTAGGGACAAGGAGATGACAACTAGAGACCCGACCTCTACTAACGGGAGAGCCTCCATCTCAATATCCTCTAAGTGCTAAGTAAAATCCTACGGAATAGTCATTAATCATATTCATTTCATCATACATGGAAAGGCACAATTAAGTTACCAATCCAAGCTAAAGTTAATTTAGGATAGCTCTTAAAATCTTGATTCTATTTAGGTGAGAAAACCTTTCAACCTTATGAATCCTTGTGGGAGAAATCCTTTCACAACAACATTGATACTTTCATCTCAAAGAATTCTCAAGTCATAAACATCATTCTTATAAAATCATGCATATCTTCATAAAAAACATAGTTCATAAGTTTTATCATATGTTCATAGTAAAAAATCATGGATCTTGCATGGGTTCATATGAATTCAACTCAAAATCATGTAAACACTGCAATTCATGCAAAAGAAGATTGAAAATAGGCAATTGAATCATAACTGAAAGGAACCCATGAAGATTGGAGAAAATCCTAACTTTGATTTGAGGATTTGAACTTGTAAAATTTGAAGATATTGGGAACCCTACGGAGGAAAGAACTCCATAGATAAATACCAACATACGTTGATGATCAAAGTCCAAAAGCTATGGAATAATTGAGATCCTTAGTTGAAACCTTAACTTCTTCTTCCTTAGCTTTGGAGAGAACTTTTGGGGAAGAACTTGGAGGGAATTTGGAATTTAGGAGAATGATTTTAGAATGGGTACTTTTAAGAATTAAAATACTTATGTAAGGCGTAGAATAGTGGTTAAACGACATAGCTTAGGTACTAGACGCTTAGGAAATGACTAAAATAAACCTGACTTAAAAAGTTGATGGAACACCTCTATGGGAGAATTGACGGACCATTTATCCCTTCACGGTCTATCAAGGGAGTCGTGAACATGAGAGGAAAAATTTGAGTCCCTTTAAACGGTCACCCTAGCCCTCTCTACAGGCTATTTACCCTTTCACGAGTCATTTATGCAACTGTGGAGAGTTTATGGTTTGGCTAGGAGCCGTGAACCTGCCATTAACCTGCCTTGAACCTTCCAAACCAATGTCACCAAATTCTAAGACTTTACAACAAAGAAAGAGCAAGTGCAGTATCAGTGCACATGTCATAGTGTATTGGTAGGATCATTAGTCAGTTCTAAGGATATGAATGTAAGCATGAAACCAAAATACAGTAATACAAGCCAACATATATATTAATAAGTGACAAAAGACATAAACTCCCGGTCAAAACTCTGAACTTACCAAACAAATGAAACATATCCCATATGATTACATAAATGCATACTTGGTTCTCTCCATGAATCCACACACAAACTGTTAGTGTACTGGTGTGGTACTTCAGCCAACCGAATGATATCTCGTACCATGCATGGTACCCATAGCAATCGTTAGCACATACAATGCATGGTATCTAAGAAAATCATTAGTAATTTGTACCGTTGTGGTACTCGAGCCAACCAACAATCATAAACAACATGCACAATCACACTCACAGTGAACAATCACACTTGAAGCCACAAGTAAATTAAATAGTTTCCTTACATGAGATTTATTAACATGATGTAATTTCATATTCATCCCTTGTGTTTTTCTCACAAGTAGTACTACATAATAGTTAACATGGACACATCACATAACTTTGAAATAAACAACCATCTCCTATCTCGAAATAAGCCTCAATGCTCTAAAGCACTTGAGCTTTCCCCTTTTGTACTGTCTTGGCTTGTTCTTGGTTTAAAATAATAACAAAACACAATATTCAATTATTATTGGCCTAACTAAATCTGCATTATTACTTAATCCTAACCCTTGGCTAATTTCATGATCGTTCCTCGCAAACCAGGGCTTTTCCACCTTTAATTCGAGTCAAAACCCTCCCCTAAGAATACCACCATAGATTCTAAGGGTTAAAAATCAAATTACAAGTTAGAAGAGTAATTAACTTACCTTTACAAAATAAATTTTTTAAGACCAGGAGAATATGCTATAGGTCGCCCTTTCTTCTCCCAAAACGAAGTTACTAAATGATGAGCGGTTTTGAATTTATTTTCCCTCATTAATTCGCAACTGACCCGCTATAGCAACCACCAACCTGCAATAGAGGCCCCACCATAGTAGTATCTCACCCGCTATAGCAGCTTATGCGGAGACAGAAACTAATAAATCCTCCCAAAATCTCCCATTTCACAATACACATGTAAACGTTGGCATTCGAAACTAACCCATTCACGCAGAGTTTGATATCGAGAGTTCTACTTACCAAATTTCACTTTCGAGAATCCTTATAAACTCGTTAATTTCTTTGTTAATGGAAAACTTAATCCATTCTTAGGCATTATAACCCAATTCTTTTGGATTGATCTCGACCTTTCCTTACTCAGATTTTATCTAAGGCAAGTCTAGCCTAAAAAATTCAAGTCACTACTCAAAAGGTTTTTTAACCCAAACATGTCAACGTTGGTCTACCCAAAATGACCGGAATGGGTCGTAACAATAGATACTAATTTACCTGTAGCT
Organism: Solanum appendiculatum; assembly: GCA_018342035.1. Classification (NCBI taxonomy): domain Eukaryota; kingdom Viridiplantae; phylum Streptophyta; class Magnoliopsida; order Solanales; family Solanaceae; genus Solanum; species Solanum appendiculatum. The sequence goes on from JAGDQO010000316.1 coordinate 220,148, forward strand.
CATTTTGGAGTGATCAAACAAGAAAGGTTAGGCTAAGTTATAAACAACGTAGTACCTGAATCCTTAAACTAGTGAGGATACTTGTCCCGCATGTACCTCTTGGTTTCCCAAGTAGCTTCCTCGACAAGATGATGTCTCTATTGAACCATCACTAATCAGATATCCTTTTTCTTTAATCTACGGACATCCTGATAAAGAATTAGAACCGACTCTTTTTCATACTAAAGATCCTTGTCCATCAATATTGAGTCCTACTTGATAATGTAATCTCCATAATAATGCTATCTCTGCAGCATGGATACATGAACACTACATGAACCCCGGACAAGATAGGTGGTAAGGTTGTACCTGAAAGCTACTAGTCCCACAAAGTCAAGAACCTCGAATGGACCAATGTTATGAGGACTAAGCTTACCCTTTTTTTTAACCTCCTGACTCTTTTTATTGGTGACATCTTCAATAAAACATGGTCACCAACCTGAAACGTTATTTCCCTTATTTTGTGATTTGCATACTATTAATGTCTACTCTAGAATGCCAATAGTTTTGTTTGGATAATCCTTACTTTTTTCCTGAGCTTCCCTTACAAAATCTAAAACCAAGGGTTTCACATCAACAGTTAAACCACTCTATGGGCGATCTACATCCCCTCCCAAAAAGTTCTCCAAAGGTTCTATATCGATGCTCGAGTGATAATTGTTGTTGTAAGAGAATTCACATAAAGGTAAGAATTGATCCAAATGGCCCCCAAAGTCAATTATACATTCCCTTAACATGTCCTCCAACACTTGAATCGTCCTCTCCAACTTACCATCTGTCAGTTGATGAAACGTTGTGTTGAAAGTGACTTGAGTGCCAAACTCTTCCTCTAACTTACCCCAGAACTCAGGTAAACTAAGTGCCACAATCTGAAATGATAGAAAGGGGCCCCTTTTGCAACCTTACTATCTTCTTGGCATAAATCTTGGCCAACTACTACGAATTCTAATCCACTATAATGGGAACAAAGTGGGATGATTTGTTCAACCTGTCAACAATGACCCCAACTGGGTCATACTTCCTTAAGGTCTTAGGGAATCCCACCCCAAAATCCTTGGTATCATTTCCAACTACCACTCATAATGGGTATTGATAATAAACTACACCTCTTATAATTCAAGGAGTAGGCGATCGCTAGCAAGTATAAACCCAATGAGGAGTTGGGGTCGATCCCACGAGGAGTGTTCTAGTAAAGAATTCAACCACGAAGTGCTATAGTGATCTACTCTTTTGTAGGTAAAAGTAAGTGAAACAAAGCATAATGTAAATCTTCAAATTTTAATTATCAATAATGAGAGAATTTAGTAACCAATTTTAACAAAATGAGTAACACAGAGTTTTAGCAATTAGAAATGGAACCTTAGGAGTGTGTGAGTGATCAATCATCAATTTTGCTGATGGATAATTACCAATTGCTATATGTTGTTCAATCTTAATGGGTAGGATAGATTAAGGTTATAATGACTATTTTTCAATCAGCCATCATGCATCAAGTGAGTTCTTGCGAACCTTATCAAGCATAGCAATACAAAACGATCTAATTCCTTAATTTCACCCACTTTCACAAGCTAGGAAGCAAAGACTACAGTCTAAATGATTATCAATAGTAAATTCCACTCTAATGCCTCTTTTGCAAGCAAACATAGAGATCTAAACTAAATCTAAATTTACAACTTCAGATTATAATTGAAAACACGAATTTACAACTGAACCCATTTTAATTCAAAATTAAATTCAGCAATTAGCAATACCCATAAGCTAATTAGATAATTGATCACATATTCAGACCCCTAAGGAGTTGGGGTTTTAGCTACTCATAGCAAAAGAAAAGAAATCGTTACCAAAGAGGTTCTCCATTGATGAACAAACTCTTCAAAGATAAAATGTTACAAATTAGAATTAAACCCAATGTCTCCAATCCAAAAACCTCACAAGAATTGTTCAGAAAATTCCCCAAAGTAAAATTTTTACTTAGTCTAGCTACTCCTGCCCCTCTCTCTTTTCAAAAAAACAATTTATACTTTCACAAAAATTCCACACATTTGCACACGTGGGTCAAATAGGTGAGTTAAGTCGTGCTCTCCGATCCACTCGGTGATTCACTAAGTTGTTCCTTCTCTCCCTCTTGAACTTGATTTCAGCACCATTTTGTTCTGTTACTTTGAGTTATCTGAGTCGAGCTCGCATTTCTGAACAGCGAGTCACTGATATGCTCCTGGGCTCACTGAGTTGACTTGCTCCCTTAGGCAGCTTGATGGTTATTTAGGCGAGCTGCAGGCTCACTTGGCGAGTCGCCGAGTGGCCTTTTGAGAGCTCCAAACTCTTTTTCTTTCAGGTTTTCCAGCTTTTTTGCTTGTTTTTGCATCATAATGTCCTTTCCTTGTTCTCACGCCTCCCCGGCTGCACATCAACAATTTCTCATCAGTTTTGAGCACAAAATAGGCATTGAGGACACTAAATCAATAGTTAACAAGACCTAAATGAGTCAAAATTTTCAACTCATCAACACCCCCAACTTAAACTTTTTCTTGTCCTCAATTAAAACAAGAGATCAATCAGTTAATAGGGATGTCTACAAATAGTGCTTCTTGAGAATCCACATGAGAATGCACACAAAGTTCAATTCAAACATGCAAGGTTCAAATGTGCACTCAAAGTTTCAAACTATGACTAGCCATCATCAATTAGAGTTCATGCTCACAAATGCTCATCTAAAATGCAAATTCATGTCCAACAAAAGTATTCGAATGCCCACACATCAAGAATGATTATATGCTCTCACAAAGTCAATCAAAGATCATCATTAAGGAATCGAAAGCAACCCTCATTCTTTCAAATGATAAAAAGCATGCACGACTTTACCCATAGGCTTGCCCGTATTTTCCAACTAACATCCACAAGGCTTATGAAGGATCAAAAAGGTCTTTCAAGGCTTGTAATGAAACTGAGGTGTAGGGTATGATCATTTAGGCTTAGTGACTCTACCTTCATGAAGCATAGTTCCAACTTCACTCCTTTTCCTATTCTTTCAAATTCCCAAGTCATCCTTCACCTATTCATAGCACACAAAAAGTTTTGGTACACCCCTTTTTATTTCAACACAATGCACAAGGGCACACTTTTAGTAAAAACTTTTCTTTCTTCTCTTTTCATCTCATTTCTTTTCTCTCTTTTTTCTTTTATTATATGGATGGGTTCCATCTTTTTCGCACATATATTTCCAAGGATCGAGTTCACGAATTTCTTACTCAATTTCTTTCTTCATTATTACCACACCCCCAACTTAGGCTTTTGGCCTAAGTTGGCTATTCAAACAAACCAATGCTTCACAAAGGATATAGGTGGGAAAGACATGACTATTTCGATGACTGGTTAAAATCATTGAGTTCATGTTTCAATCAAAGAAAAGGATAGGCTCGAATGGTGCCAAGATGGGTTCACACACTCACAAGGTGATCAAACAAAGGTATAGCAATTAGGTTCACTCTAAAAAATTAATGCCTAAGATCATTCTCTTCATTTACCAATGCTAATCAATTGGAAAAACGGGGAAAGTTCTAGTTATCACCATGCACACCTTTCAAGTAAAGCTCACCACACATGGTATTCAAACATGATTGTGGATCACAACTCTACGAGTCAAGTTTGTGTGAAACGGTCATTGCAAGACTCACTTCGACATTCAACTAGTCACACTGAGATGCTAAGAGTTCACACAAGACTATGCAACTCAAATTACCTCGTTGGACTCAAACAAACATATCGTTCATCAAGAACACTATTCAAGTCATCGATATTGATCATGTTTGATACTCGAATGTAAAAAGAACAGCCACCAATCATTTACATTTACCATATTCATCAATAATCATCAATAGAGAGAGAAAGGTCGACATTCATGTCACTCTCCAATCCTCCAAATCAGCATAGACCTCTCGCTCACGAGCCAACTCCTCCTTATCCGTCTCAGGATTGGCAGCCTCCATAGCATCATCATCATCAGCAGCAGCTCCAGTGGTAGTAGGTGGAGGGAACTCGGAACTCGGGTCCTCGGGGACAACAACACTACCCCATAACATGGAGATATCTATGGACTTTAACTCGTCCACATCCTGGTGTAATCCATCAATGTCAGCCTTCACGGCTGTCAACTCTGTAGTGCTGCCCTCCTTCTTCTCACATTCCATAACTCGGGTAGTGAGGGCATTCAATGCAAGTCCGTGGGCTGTGATCAACCGCCAATAATCCCCAAACTCTGCTCTAATAAGAGCAAGTGCCGCAGCTAAGGCAAGCTCAATCATGGATGGGACAGCCGCCTCGACTCTCAAAACTTGGACATTAGTAGGATGGGCCAGGTGGCCCATTTTTAGAATCATGTCCTGAGTCAATGGAGGACAGGACCATGAGCGGGGCAGGCATCGAAGTAGAGGAAGTGGCAAGGGAAGGGGCAGGGGCAGAAATAGTAGAAGCATCAAGGGCACGTATACTTGACGACGCAATTATGGGAGGAAGAGAACCGATCTCCATAGAATCGGTGTCCACAGCTGAGGAAGTATCCACCAGGGGTCTCCTCCTTTCTGCCTAATCTTTGAGGTACTCGGCCTCAATCCTCAAGATGTCACAAGATGAGGTCGGAGTGACCTCAACATCCCTCTTTGCCTCAAAAGGCACACCCGCGTGCTGACACAATTCACTAATCAAGATCGAGAAGGGAAAGGAGGTCTGATTTTGCTTCGTCCTCATCAAAATCTCCTACTCGATGATGGCACCCAGATTCATCATCTCTCTCCCCATGATTCAACCTAGAAGTGTGTCCTTTAGGTGTTGGATGATGGATTTTTTCTGAGACGGCATCAAGAATCTGCTGATGAACCCGAACCAATATTTCGCGGCAATTTTCAGGTCCTTCTTCTCTATAATCACTCCCGGCTTGATCCACGAAGGTGTAGCATCACTGATCATTGGAGATAACCACCCATTCAAATCCTGTAGGGTGTTGATATTGATCGTATCGGCCAAGGAATGCCGAATTCAAAATGTACAGTTGAATGCATCATTGATTTCAGTTTGACTGCGATTGACCTTCTTACCCCGGACCATCACAAACTCTACCGGATTCTTTGACTTGGCCTTTTTGTTCCCTTTCCGGATCAATTTGCCATAGGTAACATAAAACTATCAAACCCAAGTAGGAACGTAGGGGCTCCGAGGCTTTGTGAAAATTTGGAACATGTGGAATCTTAGAGTGTCCCACACCTCTGGATACATGTCCACTACCCCATCCATGGGCAACCATTTCTCCTCGAGGGTAGTTCGTAAACCCTCAGCTTTGAGCCTAGTCATCGATCTTGGAGGGTTACCCGGAGCAATAGCTAGAGTTGGAACTAGAGCAGGGGCTGGCTCAGGTGGGGCAACAGGAGCTGATGTTGTTGCCAGTGGATCATGAGCTTCTTTAGAACGTAGCTCGGAGTGCTTCCGTTTTATCAACTCCGCTATGGGAGCCCTGGACTCTCCTCCATCCTCACCCTCAGATTCAGTGGAGGTGAACTGAAGAGAGAGTTCACAACTTTCTGAGCTCGAGCTCTCGTCCATCAGTTGCTTCCCTTTCCCCTTTTGTTGGGAATTTTGCCAACGAGTGGGCCTAGGTTGATCAATATCCAAAGCTATGACCACCCCTCTTGCCTGCTTTCAGGGTGGTCATCTAGCAAGAACCTTTTGTTGAGGCATGCCTATAAAGAAACAAACAAACACAAGAGTCAATCAATAATATGTTAGAAAACATGCATCCCAGAAAAAATTGCAGAAAGACTCACCGAATGCGTCGGCGAGTCGCCAAATCTACTAAGCAAGCAAGAGTAGCATCACCAAAAGTTCCAGAGTAACACAGGAAAAAATCTAGGCTAAATAAAGGGCTATGACACACCCAATTGGCAAGTCTCCGAGTATATTCAGCGAGCAGACGGGGTCTTGTCGAAGGTTCCAGTACCAAAGAGAACATCATCAAGGTAGCTAGGAGATGGGAAGTCTTTTAGGCGACATACCAAGTCCACTCAGCGAGCACGACGCAGCTCGCCAAACAGAACCAATGCATCACCTCCCTAACTTGATTCAATTTCTAACTAACGGCCCACGACACTTCAATTCATTCTTAATCAACAATAAATTTAAGATACCCACAACCTAATTTCTACCCGGGGTATTTAGACTTCCCCCAATTGAATTGAAAACAACCCAACGATGATTCTCCCTTAAGAAATTCATCACTCAATCCATCATTGGGCAAATTCAAGTCATTTGATCAAATTCGGGCTACTCAAACTTCACCCAAATGCAACCCAACTACTAACAAGCACAAATCAACAACTACCCCACGAATTTAAGACAAAATCGCTTAATTAAAAGGGATAGGAACATGCACCAATTGAGACCAACATAATACGGAGCTAAGGGCATCAATTTAAGCATACAAGGCAACCAAGCAGTCAAACAATTAACACATAACAATGATCGCAACAAAATTGATACGAGAATAAAGTAATCAAGAGACACCAACCTTAAACTCGGTAAGAATATAGGTACGGCAATGGGGAAAAGGAGATGGATCCAATCTACACTCTGAAAGCAACACACATGACACAAAATGTGAAAGTAAAATGCTAAAATATGTCGAAATGAGTAGCGAAGTCAAAAATTTCAAACAAAATGGAGATTTGAATTTGAAAGGATTAAAAACCATTCAGTTCGTGCTCAGGTAGGCGATGGGACTAATGTTGCCGATCAATTTGGCAATGCATCGAATGGTCTCTCAGATCGCCGAAGTTAATAGATCAGCTAACATTTCCAGAAGTCCAAAAGGTGAGTTGGATCGGGCTTGCCGAACTACTTGGCGACACGCCGAGTTGCAAGTTAGCTCGCCTAAATTTCCAGGAGATCCATCCCTAATGACTTTCAAGGGGTGATGCATTTGGGCGATAATGGGGGCAATTTGGTGACTCGCCAAGTAGTCCAGCCCCTTCGCCTTTCCACATTTTGTTCGAAATACAACTCCTACCTACACAACCAAAAAATGTTATTAAAACAACGAAAAGGAAAAGTTGGGTTGCCTCCCAAGAAGTGCCTTATTTAACGTCATGGCACAACGTGGACATGCCTTCAAGCTTCTTCCAAATACATCACATTAGGGCGCTCTCCAAAGTAAAGCTTAAATCGTTGTCTATTCACCTTAAACATCTGCCCATCCTCATTTTCAACTTTAATTGCCCCATGTTCAAACACACGATTTACCTTAAAAGGACCCGACCATTTAGACTTGAGTTTTCTCGGAAAGAGTCTCAAACGAGATTTATAGAGTAACACATGATCACCAACTTTAAACTAACAATGAAGGATTTTGGCGTCATGCTACCTCTTCATTTTCTCCTTATAAAGAAATGAACTCTCAAAGGCTTGAAGCCGAAACTTTTCCAACGCATGGAGTTGATCAACACGATCCTTGGATGCATTTGTCCAATTCAAGTTCATGGCCTTCAAGGCCCACAACGCCTTATGCTCAAGCTCAACCGGCAAATGACAAGCTTTGCCAAACACCAATTGATATTGGGACATGCCAATCGGAGTCTTGAATGCGGTTCTATATGCCAAAAGAGCATCATCTAACTTCCGGGACCAATCAGATCGATTTGCATTAACGGTCCTAGCCAAAATCCCTTTTATCTCCCGATTTGACACTTCCACTTGTTTGCGGATGGTAAGGTGTGGAAACCTTATGCTTTACTCCATATTTTCTCAACAGCGATGCAAAATTTTGGTTGCAAAAATGAGAGCCCCTATCACTAATAATTGCCCGCGGAGTACCAAACCTTGTGAAAATGTACCGCTTGAGGAAAGTTACCTCACTTCTTCCTTCATTTTTAGGTAAGGCCACAACCTCTACCTATTTAAAGACGCAATGCACGGCCACCAAGATATATTTGTTCCCATAAGAACTAACTAAAAGGCCCATGAAGTCCATTCCCCACATGTCAAACAACTTAACCTCTAAGATCGGAGTAAGAGGGAGTTCATGTCATTGCGACACTCCTCCTTGCTTCTGATATTAAACATACTTTCTGACAAAGGAAGTTGCATCTGGATATAACGTCGGCCAATAATACCCACTTTGAAACACTTTAGTAGTTGTATGAACCCCACTGTGATGTCTAACAACCAGTGACGCATGGTATGCAGAAAGAATGGCATCTACCTCAACCTTTGGAACGCATCTTCTAATTATATGATCTGCACACTCCCAGAATAGGTAAGGTTCATCCCAAAAATATTTATTCATATCAAAAAGTAATCTTTTGCGTTGATAAAATTTCAGCCCATCGGGAAGAATTCCGCACACCACATAATTAGCAAAATCAGCATACCAAGTTGTGGTACATGTTCACCAACTCATCAGGGAAGCTTCTTCAATATCATTTTCACCAGAGACAACCACAGTTATTTCAAGCCTCGATAAATGATCTGCCATTTGATTCTCACACCCTTTTCGATCTTTGACTTCAAAGTCAAACTATTGCAACAATAGCACCCATCGAATCAATCTTGGTTTTGCATCTAATTTGGCCATCAAGTACCGTATAGCTGCATGGTCGGTGTGTACCACCACCTTGGTTTCCAACAAGTAGTCTCTAAACTTTTAAAAAGCATACACCACAGCCAACAACTCTTGTTCAGTGACGGTGTAGTTCTTTTGAGCCACATTCAAGGTCTTTCTTGCATAATAGATCGGGTGAAACAACTTCCCTTTTCATTGGCCAAGTACAGCTCCCAAGCAACATCACTAGCATCACACGTTAACTCAAATGGGTTGTTCCAATCCGGAGCAACAATAATCAGAGCTGACACTAACTTCTCTTTTAGACACACAAGTGTATTCATACAAGCTTCATCAAACTTAAATACACTTTCTTTCTCAAGTAGCTTGCAAAGAGGGTGAGCCATCTTAGAGAAGTCCTTTATGAACCACCGGTAGAAACCCGTATGGCCCAAGAAGCTTCTAACACCTTTGACCAAAATAGGAGGAGGAAACTTGGCAATAACTTCAACCTTAGCTTGATCAACTTGTATGCCTTCTCCCGAAATTTTGTGCCCCAACACAATACCTTCCTTGACCATGAATTAACATTTTTCCCAATTGAGGACAAGATTTGTTTCAACACATTTTTGCAAGACTCTACCATGATGCTCAAGGCATGCTTCAAAGCTATCCCCCAAAACTGAGAAATTATCCATAAATACTTCAATAGAGTCTTCCACCATGTGACACAAAATTGAGAGCATACGCTTCTGAAACATTACAGGTGCATTACACATCCCAAAATGCATTCTTTTAAAAGCAAACATTCCATATGGGCATGTGAAAGTAGTCTTGTCTTGATCTTCCGGTGCAATGGAGATTTGATTATAACCAGAGTAACCATCAAAAAAGCAATACCATCCACGGCCTGCCAATCTATCAAGCATCTTGTCCATAAAGGGCATTGGAAAGTGATCTTTCTTAGTACTTGCATTTAACTTCTGATAGTCCATACATACACGCCAATCGGTAACCGGTCACCTTAGCACAAGTTCACCTTTTTCATTCGGGATCATGGTCATACCACCTTTCTTTGGAACACACTGAATAGAGCTCGCCCACTTGCTATCCGCAATAGGGTAGACCACTCCCGCGTCAAGCCACTTGATGATCTCTTTCTTGACAACCTCTTGCATTGGAGGATTCAACCTATTTGATGTTCAACACTTAGTTTACATATACTATCCAATTGAATCTTTTGGGTACAAATAACCGGAGGAATTCCCACAATGTCGGCAATTGTCCACCCTATATCCTTGATAAACCTTTTCAACACACTGACAATTGCTTGTGTTTGCCATTCCAGCAAGTCCGCAGCAATAATCACAAGCAAAGTGTTATTAGCTCCAAATAACACATAGCGAAGGTGCGGAGGGAGTACCTTCAACTCAAGCTTTGGTGGATCTTCATTGGATGGCTTTGCGGGGGGACTTTCCCTATTCTTCAAATCGATATCAAGCTTCAAAGGATTTTTAGAATAAGAACCTAAACCCAATAGATCAGCCACAACTTCATCATAATCTTGAATATCTACCCCGTCGTAATTTAATAGGACGGCAGCCAAAGATTCATCAACACATGAGATATCACCCACACTTGCAACCACTTCATCACTCACATTAATAGCTGATAACACATGGAGATCTTTTGGGTGCTTCATAGACTTGTATATGTTGAAAGTGAATTCCTCATCATTTACTCAGAATTTCAAATCACCACTTTCTACATTAAGAAGAACTCTTCCGGTAGCAAAAAATGGCCTACCAAGAATGCTGGGCACCTTGGCATCAATCTCGCAATCAAGGATTACAAAATCAGTCAGAAATATAAACTTTTCCACCTTCACCAAAATATCATAGAGAATGCCAATAGGACGCTTGATAGATAGATCAGCCATATGAAGACACATAGTTGTTGACTTAGGCTTCCCAACCCAAGTTTCTTGTAAATGACATAGGGCATCAAATTTATACTTGCCCCCAAATCACACAAAGCTTTAGCAAATTGAAACATTCCAATAGTGCAAGGGATAGTAAATGCTCTCGGGTCATCCTTCTTGACAACCATGTTTAACATAATGGCACTACAACTATGGGGCACTACAACTAGGGGACACTTCAACGGTCTCGAAATCCATACTTCGCTTCTTTGTGACAAACTCCTTCATGAACTTTGCATAACTCGGCATCTCTAACAATGCCTCCACTAATGGAAGATTAATAGAGAGAGTTTTGAAAATGAAGAGGAACTTTTGGAACTTGGCATCATAGTCCCTCTCCTTCAATCTTTGAGGAAATGGTGGAGTAATTTTAGGCAATGGCTTTTGAGGTGTTGAGGGAGGAACAACCTCCACCTTTGACTTCTTAGCTTCACCAGCCACACTATCTTTTGGTGCATCATCAACCTCATTAGAAGTGTCACTGTTCAATTCTTTGGCAAGTCCATCATCCTAAAAAACAACAGCTTTCCTTTTACTTGGACCAGCTTTGTCATCAATTTGCACATCATTTCCCACAATCTTACCACTCCAGGTCGAGATTGCCATGCATTGGGCATTGCCATTCTTTTGATTTGCCAAGGTATCACTCAGAAGACCCCCCTGTGATCTTGGATTTAAGTGAGCTGAGATCTGACTCATTTGGGTTTAGAGTTGTTTGATGGAAGCCGAATAAGAGGTCACTGTTTGGTTCAATGAGGAAAAATCAGCTTTCATTTCCTTTAGCACTTTGTCTGACCCTTCTACCTTGTTTAGAATACGGGCAAGCATATCCTCAGTTCGAAAACTTTTGGGATCGGCATGAGGTTCCTTCAGCTTTGGGCGATCATGAGAAGGTATGTAACGATCTCTATCATCATCCCTATCTCTCCATTTGGTACTGCTATCACGCCAATGTCGATCTCTATCTCTCCAACCACCATCACGGTCCTTGTTCCAACCTTGATTCCCACCCGGCCTTGGATTGCTCGGACGAGAACCCACCACTTGGTTCGACAAAAATTATACCTCTTCATTATACATAGCTTCAAATTGTGCATCATCCAGACTCAATCTACTATTAGTACCAACCGTATTCACAGCCTTATAGCCACCTCTTATGACATGTTTTGTCAACAGATCCATTTGGGCCATCATTTTGGCTATATTCTCATCACGCTCTTGGTTCTTCTCCATTTGTTCTTTAGTCAGCCCAATAGTGAGAGGTGACACTTGATCCTCTCTCGTGTGCCATACTAGATTTATCTTAGTCATCTCATCAAGCAAAGTCGATGCCACGGCAAACGGTTGTCTCATAATTCCACCCCCGATAAGATGATCAGCTACAGCCTTGTTGACAGAGTCAAAACTACGGTAGAAATATTGCAAGAACACGTTTTCCGATAATCCATGTGTAGGACATTAGAGAAGTAGTTTTTGAAACCTCAGCCAAGTTTCATGAATGGGTTCACCATCGATCCGTTTGAAATTTTGAATGTCGTCCCTCAACTTCACCATCTTTGAAGGAGGAAAGAAACGTTCATGGAATGCCTTCGTAAGCTCCACCCAAGAAGTAATTGAGTCTCTTGGTAGTTCAGCCAACCACTTCATTGCTTCCCCTACTAGAGAGAAGGGAAACAAGTGAAGTCGAATTGACTCTTAGCTAATGTTGTTGAATGAGAAAGGGCCACACACATCAAGAAAACTTCGAAGGTGATCACGGAAATCCTCATGAGCAAGTCCCCCAAAGAACCCTTTGATTTGCAGCAGCTGAAGCATAGTTCCAGTCACATGGAAGATGTCATTTCCCTCAGCTGGGGGCAACCGAATAGCTCCAGCGCTTCCCACCAGATCAAGATTGAAATCTTTCAGGTTCTCTCTGTCATCATTTCGTCCAAGAACACTAGCAGTTTCACTCCCATTGACAGTCATTTCTTCACCTGTTGAGGAAAAAACAACGAAAAGACTAATAACCAAATTCTACTACAACTAAATTAGTTCAGTAAAACACTGCAATAAAAGAATTCTAAATGTCACTTCTCGGCAACGGCGTCATTTTTGACAACGCTCAACTACACCTCTTATAATTCAAGGAGTAGGTGATCGCTAGCAAGTTTAAAAGCAACGAGGAATTGGGGTCGATCCCACGAGAAGTGTTCTAGTAAAGAATTCAACCACGAAGTACTATAGAGAGCTAATCTTTTGTATGTAAAAGTAAGTGAAACAAAGAAAAATGTAAATCTTCAAATTTTAATTATCGATAATGAGAGAATTTAGTAACCAATTTTAACAAAATTAGTAGCACGGGGGTTTAGCAGTTAGAGATGGAACCTTAGGAGTGTGTGAGTGATCAATCATCAATTTTGCTGATGGGTAATTACCAATTGCTATAAGTTGTTGAATCTTAATGGGTAGGATAGATTAAGGTTATAACGACTATTTTTCAATCAGCCATCATGCATCAACTGAGTTTTTGTGAACCTCAACAAGCATAGCAATACAAAATGGTCTAATTCCTCAATCTCACCCACTTTCACAGGTTAGGAAGCAAAGACTACAAACTAAACAATTATCAATTGCAAATTCCACTCTAAGGCCTCTTTTGCAAGCAAAATAGAGATCTAAACTAAATCTGAATTTGCAACTTCAGATTATAATTGAAAACATGAATTTACAACTGAACCCATTTTAATTCAACATTAAATTCAGCAATTAGCAATACCCATAAGCTAATTAGATAATTTATGACATATTCACACCCCTAAGGAGTTGGTGTTTTAGCTACTCATAGCAAAAGAAAAGAAATCGTTACCAAAGAGGTTCTCCATTGATGAACAAAGTCTTCAAAGATCAAATGCTACAAATTAGAATTAAACCCAAAGTTTTCAATCCAGAAACCACACAAGAATTGTTCAGAAAATTCCCCAAAGTAATAATTTTACTTGGTCTAGGTTCTCCTCCCTCTCTCTCTTTTCAAAAAAAATAATTTATACTTCCACAAAAATTCCACACATTTGCACACGTGGGTAAAATAGGAGAGATATGTCATGCTCCCCGATCCACTCGGTGATTCGCCGAGTTGTTCCTTCTCGCCCTCTTGAAATTGATTTTAGCACCATTTTGTTCTGTTACTTTGGGCGATTTGAGTCGAGCTCGCCTTTCCGAACCCTGAGTTGTTGATATGCTCCTGGGCTCACTGAGTTGACTTGCTCCCTTAGGAAGCTTGCTGGTTATTTAGGACAGCTGCAGGCTCACTCAGCGAGTAGTCGAGTGGCCTTTTGCGAGCTCTAGCATCTTTTCTTTCAGGTTTTCCAGCTTTTTTTGCTTTTTCTTGCATCATAATGTCCAAGCCTTGTTCTCACGCCTCGCTGGCTGCTCATCAATAATTTTTCATCAGTTTTGAGCAAAAAATAGGCATTGAGAACACTAAATCAATGGATAACAAGCCCTAATTGAGTCAAAATTTCCTACTCATCAGGTATTATCTAAAGTAAACCTGCAAGCCTTTGATATTCATACTTTACCTATTGACAATTATGACACTTGGATACATTCTCACTTATGTCCTTTATCAATCTAGGCCACTAATAAAGCTGCCTCAAATCTTGACACATTTTTGTTACACTAGGATAAAATGAATACCGCAAACCATGGGACTCTGTCAACACCTCCTAATCAATTCATCAACCCGAGGAACACAAATCCATCCTCTGATATTGAGTACCTTGCCTGGGTCGAATGTCACCGTCTTGGTTCCCCCCAATCACCACCTTATTCTGAAACCTTATCAATTTCTCATCCTTAAACTTCTTAGCCTTGAATCTCTCTACAAAAGTGGGCTTAACCTCAATAATGGTTAAACACCCCACCCTTATCTGAGATGCCCAACTTCATAAACCTAGATTCTAGAGCCTGAATCTCTCCTACCAAGGGTTACTTAAACACCCTAAGCAAGATAAAATACACATGCTAACTATCTTCCTTCTCAACATATCTGCCACCACATTAGCCTTACCCATATGGTACTGAATGTTCACATCAGTCTTTTAACAACTCCATCCACTTTCTCCATCTCAGATTTTGATCCTTCAAAGTGAACACATGTTGTAAGTTGTGATGATCGGTAAACACCTCACACTTGACCCCATAAATATAATGCCACAAGATATTGAGAGAAAACACTACCTCTGCAAACTCTAAATCAAGTGTTCGGTAGTTCCTCCCATGAATCTTCAACTTCCTTGAAGCATAGGATATAACTTTTATGTTCTGCATCAACACAACACCCAAACTCGAATGTGAAGAATCATAATAAATGGTAAAATACTTACCTTCCACTGGTAATGTCTGTATAGAATCCATGGTCAAGAGCATTTTGAGTCTTTGAAAGCTCTCGTCACAATGATAGACCACACAAAATGTACCTTCTTATGGGTCAACTTTGTCAGATAAGTAGCAATCAAAGAAAAGTTATTGACAAATTTGTGATAGTACCTAGCAAGACTATAAAACTCCTAACCTCTATCACAGAGCTAAGTCGAACCCAATTCATGACTGGCTCAATTTTTGGACATCTACCATCTTCCCCTTTTCCGAAACCACATGCCATAAGAAGGTAAGCAAAGACAGCCAGAATTCACACCTTGAAAATTTAACATACAATTCTACGGTGGTTTGCATGCTCCTCCTTACTCTTAGAGTAGATCAAGTTATCGTCTATAAAAACAATCACAAAGGAATCCAAAAATGACTTAAACACACCATTCAATAAGCTCATGAAAGTTATTGGTGCATTAGTCAACCAAAACAATATTACCAAGAACTCATAATGCCCATACTGAGTTCTGAAAACCATTTTTGGTATATCCTTAGGCCTGATCTTTAACTGATGGTACCCTAACCTTGAGTCAATCTTTGAAACATTGAAGAACCCTGGAACTAGGAAAAAAGATCATCTATGTGAGGCAATGGGTACTTGTTCCATATGGTAACCTTATTTCATAATATATAATCTATACAGATCATCATGAAACCATCTTTCTTCTTCACAAACAATATCGAAGCACCCCAAGGAGATGTACTAGGACGAATGAAAACCTTTTCAAGAAGTTCCTAAAGGTGAGTCTTGATTCCATAAACTCTATTAGAGCCATGCCATAGGAAGGAATAGAAATTGGGAAAATGCTTGGCTCCAAATCAATACAAAATACAATGTCCTAATCCGTGAGAATACCAAGTAGATCCGTAGGAAATACCTTTTGAAATTTCAAAACTATTGGGATTGAGTCAATCGAAGGGGACTCTGCACTAACATCTTGGAGATGAGCCAAATAGGCCAAACAACCCTTTCCCACTAGCCTTCAAGCCCAAATAAGGATATGAACTTTATTTTCTTAGGTTTGTACACCCCTTTCCACTCTAATATTTCCCTACCCGAGATATCTAAAGTAATTGTCTTAGAGTTACAATTTAGCATAGCATAATGGGGGGTAGTAAAGTCATACCCAAGATCACATCAAAATCTACCATATCAATTATGAACAAATCTAACAAACTCTCATAACCCACAAACATCACAGAGAAAGAACGGTACACATGAGTCACTATCACAGACTCTCCAACTAGATGAAACATGAATAGGGGCATCAAGAATAATTCATGTCAAGTCAAGACTTAAAGAAAATTTAACAAACATGTAGGAATAAGTAGAACCCGGATCAAACAAAAGAGTATCCTTACGGTCACAAACAAGAATAGTACCTATTAGCACAACGTTAGATGCCTCAGACTCATTCATTCTTGGAACAGTGAGTTGTGTCCTCATTATGGGAAACCCCTCTACCTGGTTGTGCTACTCCTCTCCTGGCATTACAATTTCCTCAGCCTCTATGATCTCCTTGATTAACTCTTCTCCCATCATATGGATGGGCTCTTCCATTATTACCTCCATCTCCTGGTACTACACCCTTACCTGTTGTTGCTCATGGCCAACTATCTATTTGTAAGGGCATTCTCTCTTGAAGTGTCTCTACTCACTGTAATGAAAACATTCGCATTCAAATGAGGGTCTGTTGGTTGATGAATAGAAAACTCCTTGACCAGCTTGAGTCAGAGAATTTCGTGGAACCCCTGAATTTCCACTCATAGAAGTAGGCAAAGATGACAGAATTGGATGGGATAAATACACCTATAGACCAGAACCCTTGGATTAAGAACCACTATAATTGCCCACATTCTTGGGCCTCTAAGCCAATGTTTTGGCCAACCCAACCTATCAACCTTTTTCTTAACATAGTCTATTACCTCATTGAAGCTCCTCCAATCCAAAGTCATGTGCAACAACAAACCCTATAAGTTAATGTTTAGTTGTTTCACATAGAGAAGAATCCTCTCATCCTCTGTGCTCATTAGTTGAGTAGGATAACTGGACAAAGCATGAAATTTAGTCTCATAGACAGCAATTGTCACATTACACTGCTCGAGGGCCAGAAACTCATCCTTCTTTCAATCTCTCAATGTACGAGGCACATACTTCTCCAGAAACAATGCATAAAATTGAGTACAAGCCAGCAGAGGCAAGAGTGATGATTGACCCTCCACATAAGCCCTCCACCACTACTTAGCTTCCTTCTATAACTGGAAAGTAATAAACTCAACCCCATACCGTTGCACAATGCGCAACTTTTGTAACCTCTCATAGTAGACCAAGATGAACTCAAAGGAATCTTCACTCTCTATACCGTGGAACACTGGAGGATTCAAATGAAGAAATTTAATTAGCATCTCATGCTCTATTCTAGTTATCTTAGGGCCTAGTAATGAACGGAATAACACATTAGTGCCCAAAGCTTCTTCCATCTTAAGAACCATAATAGCAATAGAATTAGTACTTGGAACCTAAGTAACTAGTACAACAAGAGTTGCTCTAGTACTTGAGAACCCATTCACAAAGGCTAACACTTGCTGAACAAACTCATAAGACATAGGGGGAGACCTGTAACCCTAGCTTTTGTTCTCCACTCTGGCTCAACATCCTCTTCTATCTCTATCTCAACCTCTTCTTCAACATGATCCTTGGGAGGTGGAGGGGTTGCTTGCCTTGGTCCAATTCCTGCCTGAGCAACTTGTTCTCTCTTTTCCCCTACCCCTTCTCGTGCCTCTGCCTCTATCCCATTCTCAAGTTGTTGGCTCCACTGTTGAAGCTGCTTCCCTTGTACCATTGTGCCTAGTATCAACCATTTGGTGGATAGAAGAGTGAAGGAAGTCAGATACCTATTTGGATCCCCAAATACCAATTGGAATCAAGTTATACCACGAAGGGAGAAAGAAGAGATAATTTCCTAAAGTCTTGTAGACTCTTGCCAAATAGTACAGACCTCCCCATACTATTTCACAAGACCCTACTAGACTCATTTTGGTACAATGAGATCAATGAACCTAGGGATCGAATACCAACTTTTTCATAACCCAAACTGCCGTGAGTGGAACCCAGACTAACCCTCTGGTGGGACAACCAACTACCATCCTAATTACCACCGCATCAAGCCACCCTTAGGAAATAACTCCCTAAATAGATCAACTAAGAAAGCAGTGTAAGACCAAGAAAAGATTAAGTTCCCATAAACATAACCAGTTATCATAACATATGTGGAAATATCCCCCTAGAAAGTTAAAGTCGTAGTATCGAAACATGTAACAAGTCAAGAGTAGGGGATGCAACCCCAAACAATAAAAATAGAATCGATTAATCTAAAAGTGTATGAGTCCAAAAAGATGGACAAAGAGATAGAGAAGAATCAATGGCAGCTCAGAAGAATATCTCACCCTTTGATTCAGATAACTCACAATTGAGGTCTCATAGAAAATGCCTGAATATGGCATGTGCTAAAAAGAGAAAGAGTAAGTGCAGTATAAGTACACAAGTCACAGTGTATTGATAGGATCTGCGGCCAATTCCAAAGATATGAATGTAAACTTGAAACAAATATACAATAATATAAGCCAACACATGTATCAATAAGTCACAATAGATATAGACTACCAGTCAAAACTGTAGACATAGCAAACACTTAAAAAATGTCCCACATCATTACAACATTGCATACCCAGTTCTCTCATAGAACCCATACATAAACTGTGAGTGTACCGATATGGTAATCAGTCCAACCGAATGATATCTGATACCACGGGTTGTACCCATGCCAATCGTTAGTACATACCAGATGTGGTATTCGAGCAAATCATTAGTAATACGTACTGGAGTGGTACCCGAACCAAACAGCAATCACACATAGCATGCACAATCACACTCACAATGAACAATTACACTTGAAGCCACAAGTAAATTAAACAAATTCTATACATGAGATTTATCAATATGATGTCATTTCATACTCATCCCATGTGTGTTCCCCACATGGATTGCATAAGAAATACTACATAGCAATTAGCATGCACACATCACATAACTTGCAAAACAAACAACCATCACCTACCTCGAAACAAGCCTAAATGCTCTAAAGAATTGAGCTTTCCTTTTTTATATTGTCTTCGCTTGTTCTTTGTCTAAAACAATAACAAAACACAATAATCAATTAACATTGGCCTAATTAAACTCGGATTATTACTTAATCCTAACCGTAGGTCAATTTCATGATCACTACCCAAGCCAGTCCTTTTTCACAATTAATTTAAGTCAAAACCCTCCCCTACAAATACTACCATAGATTCTAAGGCTTAAGAATCGAATTAGAAGTTCGGGGAGTAATTAAATTACCTTTGCCGAAGAAATTGGTGAAAATGGAGAAAAATGCCCTAGTTCACCCTATCTTCTCTCAAAACGAAGTTGTAGAATAATGAGTTGTTTTGGGATTTTTCACTCATTAATTCGCAACTAGCCCGCATTAGCAACAACCAACCTAACTGTAGTGGCTCCGCCATAGTGGGATCCCACCCACTATAGAGTCCTGCATGGAGACAGAAACTCGTAAATCATTCCCAAAGCTCCTATTTCTCAACACACCTTCAAACCTTGGTGTTCCAAACTAACCCTTTCACACCAAATTTTATATCAAGAATTCTACTCACCCAAATTTACTTCGAAAAAGCCCTATAGACTCCTTAATTTCTTAGTTAATGGAAATTCCAATGCACATTTAGACATTAACCCCATTCCTTTCCCATATTTCCCTCGACTTCACCTTACTCATATTTTGTCTAAGACTCGCCTAGCCTAGCCTAAAATTTTCAAATCGCTACTTTAAAAGTTTTCTAACCCAAATCTTTCAGCATTTATCTACCATAATTATCAGAAGGGTTCGTTACAACATACTTCATCGATATTACTATTATGAGTTTGTATGACTTACCTGATATGGGTACAATAAAGAAGAATGTACTTTGAATATATAAATTTTCTTACCCCCATACTTCACAATGCATCTTGCTTTCCTAGATTTCCAACCACTAATAATTGAACTGATTTAGATAATAATCTGGATGACAGAGTTTGGAGCTTCAAAACTCCACCAAGTGTTAAACGAAGAGAATAGGATGATCCTCGGATCTAATGTTGAGGGGTCCTCCAACTTATTTTAGCCAGTTCACTATTAACAAAGTTGTGATGAAATGTCTCCTCTTGAGGGTTCTTGCAACAACTACACATCGAAAATAGTGTTGTAGAACTTGGAAAAATTATTTCGTCAAAAGTATTTTTTTATTAATCAATCTCCAATTAAGAAAATATGTTGTAAAAGTAGAAATTTATGCAAAACATTTATCAACATATTAGAGTTGTGCCTCGGTTTCCTAGTGCGTGTCCATGAAGAAACAGTAGTAAAAGCCCCAAACCTGATCTTTTCCAGATGGCTCTATCAAGATTGGGAATATCCCCAACTTGATGAAATTGATAATCTCAATGTTGTATTCTAAAAGTTGTTAGATTTGATATTAATGGAGAAGATTGGGCACTATGATGTGCTTGATTAGAATGTTACCCCGGGGGAACCTATCCGAATAATATTCTATCATGACCCGAAAACTTGAGTCATGGCACTTAGCATAACACACCAATAGGTGAGCCAACCCATATATCAGAACGACAAGTAATAGGCATATTGGGTAGAATCAACAACCAACGAGAATATAAGAGCAATTAAAAGAATAGGCAGTGGAAATGAGAAATAACATCAATAAATAAATAAGAGATCAAATCCCAAGACCTGATTGTCGAAAGTACAAAGTACTACAAGATTACAAATCTCTAAAGTAGACCAAAAAGTACATACTTGTCTCGAATACAAAAGACTAGTCAAAACTATATACATATGGAGATAACTTGAACTATACCACCATCAGTTCACCCTAAATCTTCGAAGATATGCTCCAAGGCTCGAATCACCAGTGCCGACTGGTGCATGCATCTGCATCAACAAAACAAGTGTTGAGTGTACCAGGACTACCAAAATAGTAGGTACCCAGTAGGCATCATTGACTGACTGAGCTTAGAAAGTAAAAACAATATGAAAAGCAAGAAAATAAATGGTGACAAATGGTTATATGAACGAAGCAGAAACAAAGAGTCTAACCACAAAGCTCACGAGTCTAGAGGGAACAAAGCAGTAAAGTAAAGCACTTATATATAACCTAACTAAACCCACGTAAACCCGATGAGTACACAGAAGAGCTAAAGTTCACAATAACTAAGACTTAAAGTAACTTAGAATTGAAAATGCCAACCTCGGACTCGAACCATGGCGAAACCACCCCAAAGACCCAAATAGAACCACTATGTGAGGACTCAAACTTGTCTAATAATAGCATGCCCAGACTAGAACTTAGGTTAAAAGGGATATGCCAAGGCCTCGAATCGTGGCTAAAGAGATACTCCAGGGTCTCGAACAATGGCAAAAAGACTCAGAAAATCTACAAATCACATGCTTTTCTTCATACAGGGAAGTACTATAGAATGAAACTACTTTCAGAGTCACTAGGGACTCTCTCCAGCTCAAAACTCAAGACCCAATCCAAAATAACCATAAATGCCCAAAAACTATGATGGAACACATCGGTGCCAATACATAAGAGATGTTATAGATGAATGGTTACAAGAGTTGAGTTGTGTCCTAGCTAAGAATTCATACTATAATACCCAAGTCTACTATATCAGTCTACATATAGCTAAGTTGTCTGAAGCAACGTCGGAGGATTTCTAAGGCATAACAGCTCCAAAGCGCAATTCTAAGGCAATCACTAGCTTACACCTAGGATATGGCCGATAAAAAGACACCAACATCAATACAACCATAAAATTAGCTACAAATTAAAATGATACAATGAACGCAAATATGGAAGACATGCTTAATTACTCAAAATCTACACAAAAAAAGAGCTAAGGCATGAATTCTATCTACTAACATGATAAAAACTAGAAACCCCTTCGAAGACTAGCTAATCAACATGAATTGACCAAAACAAGCTCAATCTAAGGTCGGTAATTCATAGCCTACAATGAAAGTCGACCGTGCAGGCTCAAAATCCACTAAACTAGTGCTTACCCTTTTGAATCGCCTTTGATTATTGCGACACTATCAATTAAATGATCATAACTACAAAATAGACATTTTGACATCTAAATCACAATGAGTGAAGACAGATCCAAAAATGAGTCAAAAAGGCATTATGGGACCCATTCTAGCAATTCTAAAATTGACTCTATCAATTGATCCTAGTCAGCCCAAGGAACTTGTGCCCCAAAATTGGAAACAATATGAGCCCTTAACACAGCCAAAATAAATCATGCAAATAACTTTCAAGAAAATACAATTAAAGGTTTTAGAGAGGTCCTTCAGAACAAGAATTAACCTCTAAAACAAACCAACAAGGCTATCCCGGTGATCAGAACACAAAGCCCCAAGAATTCCCAACAAATATTAGTAAGAATCAGCTCAATCAGACCTAAAATGTCAAAGAAATAGAAGATTGAATATAGGGGAAATGATCTGATTTTCGCAACTAGTTTCATTTAAAAGATGAAAGTATTCATCACTATCGTAATATCCAGGGTCGCGATTGCGACCCACACAAAAGCAACGCATCGCAATCGCGGAGGTCAAATATCACGTTTGTGCTAACCAATAATGGTTAACCTACACAGTATACTCATCGCAACCGCGACTAGAAGGCCACGCAACCGTGATGAGCAGGTACAATGCCCTTTACAATCAAGAATGCCTTCACCGTGACCGCAATAAGGGATTTCACCTGCACCAGATGATGTTGCATCAACTAGAACATCAAGTTCAAAAATTATTTGATAGGGATCTCGGGATTCATTCAGAAATCCATGCACACAAACGAACTATGCTACCCTAATAAAATTGACTTTCAGACTTAGTGGAGATGCCAAAATTCAAACGGAGGTCTTCACAATAAAAGGTGGGTCCTACACCCAAGATCTATTTTAAGTCAAAACCATAAGGTAATTCAAAATGAGCCCGTAAGCCTCAAGACCTACCTAAAACTCGACGTTCTAGAGCTAACGAAACGGTCTAAATTGCCTTTTGAGTTTTTCTACCTGAAGTCAATCGTTGAAGTTTAAAAAATCAAAAATACAAAAAGTTACATAAAAACCAAACGAACGACTAGGTGACCAAACTATTAGCTCCAGCAAGTCATAAATGACTTGGGGTCGCTATAGGAAAGCTCTAAACTCCAAAAATAAAGCAATAAAGAGGAAATGATCTATAGGGTCATTACAACATCCACTACTACAAAGACTTTTGTCCTCGAAAGTAAAGAGTCTAGAAGTACTTGAAGGATAGATTATGAGGGGAAACTAATTTCACATCTCCTACTTAGTCTCTTAGGTATCCTTCTCGACTAGATGATGCCTCCAATGGACATTAAAAATAGGAATTCCTCTCGAATATAACCGCCTCACATCTCTGGCCTAAAGAACAACTGGCTTCCCCACAAAGGTCAAACAATCATCTAAATTAACTTAGTTATATCAGTGTACATGAGACTCATCAGGATTATACTAATGAAGCATGGCAACATGGAAAACTAGATTAATAGAATAAAAAACATGAGGTAGGGCCAACTCATAACCAACATCATCAATAGTTCGGAGAATATCAAATGGCCCTATATACCGGGGCTAATCTTTCCATACCTCCAAAATTTCATCACGCCCTTCATGGGAAATACTCAAAGAAATACTCGGTCACCAATTCAAAATCTCGAAGGACGGCGCATACGGTTATCCTAAATCCTGTGCCTTCTATGTGTTGACCTAAGCCTATCATGAATCACCCGAACTCTATCTAGAGCTTCCTGAAGCAAATCAGTACTACAAAGCCTAGGCTCTAAAGACTCAAACCAACCAACCAGAGAGCGATAATGCCCACCATATAAAGCCTAGAACGGGGCCATCTGAATACTCAAGTGGTAGATGTTTTTATATACAAACTTCTCTTAGGATAGGAACTGGTCCCACTGACCTCCAACATTCAAAACACATGCCCACAATATATTCTCCAAAACCTGAGTACTAGCTTGAACTGTGCATCGTTCTACGTATGAAAAGATTTTCTAAGATCAACTCGGGTACCCAACTACTCCTAAAAGGTCCTCTAGAAACTAAAAGTAAACTGAGAACCCCTATCTGAAATAATAGATGCAGGCACCCCATGAAGATGAACTACCTCCCGAATATAGACATGAGCCAACCTCTGGCGCTGAAAGGAGACTTAACAAGAAGGAAGTGGACTGACTTGGTCAATCGATCCTAGATGACCCAAATACTATCAA
The DNA here is from genome assembly GCA_018342035.1 of Solanum appendiculatum. Classification (NCBI taxonomy): domain Eukaryota; kingdom Viridiplantae; phylum Streptophyta; class Magnoliopsida; order Solanales; family Solanaceae; genus Solanum; species Solanum appendiculatum. The sequence goes on from JAGDQO010000316.1 coordinate 244,597, forward strand.
CAACATTGTAAGTTCGAGCTACCCTATAATTAAGTCCATGGTGATGTGCTCCCATTTCCATTCCAAAATGGGCAATCTTTGGAAGTTACAACTAGGGCTTAATTTCTCAGCCTTCACCTGTTGGTAATACAGGCAACAGGACACATAGTCTGCAATATCTCTCCTTATACCACTCCATGAATAACGCTGCCACAAATCACGAGATATCTTTGCTATGCCCGGATAAATAGACTGGCAATAATCATGGACCTCACAAAGAATCAACTGTATCAGGTCTCCAGTCCTACGAATAGAGATACGACCATCAAACATTAGAACACCATCTGCATCCAAGGTGACCTGCGCGGTCTCACCTCACAAAAGCTTATCTTGAATAGCAACCAAGGCATCATCCTCGAATAGTCGACCTTAAATCTTCTCTAATAGATACGACTAAACCCCAACATAGGCTAGAACCCACCTGAACTCTAAAATATCAAAGAGAATAATCTTTTTTGCTAAAAGTTGAATGTCTAATGCCAAAATTTGCTCTGAAGAAGAAACGAAGGCTAGACAACCCATACTAACCGCCTTTTTAGTTAAGGCTTCCACTACCACATTCCCTTGCTTGGATGGTATAGAATAGAGATATCATAGTCCTTTAGGATCTCAATCAACTTATGTTTCCTTGATTTGAGGTCTTTATGGATCATAATATACTATAAACTCTTGTGATCGGTAAAGATCTCACATCCTACCCCATACAGGAAATGCCTCAAAATCTTAAGTACGGATACTACCACTACCAACTCCAAATCATGAGTGGGGTAGTTGTAATCATACACCTTAAGATACCTTGACACATACAGAATCACATGGCCCTGCTGCATAAAAACACAATCCAAACCAACACTGTATGCATCGCAATACACATTGCAGCTCTTGCGCTCTACTGGAAGAGTTAGAATAAAAATAGTAGTAAGCAACTCTTTGAGCTTCTGAAAGCTCAATTCACACTAATGTGACAACTTGAAAGGAACACCAAGATGAATAAACCTATTCGGAGGTGCTGCAATCAATGAGAATCCCTCCTTAGACTATTTATAGTAACTATTTAATGCGATGAAGCTCTGAATCTCAATAAGTAAAGTGGGCCTAGCCTAATTACGAATAGCCTTAATCTTTGCCAGATCTACCATATTATCATCCTAAGATACCACGTGCCCCAAGAACTCTACAGACTCAAGCTAAAACTTACACTTTGAGAACTTTGCATAATTTCGCTGCTGAAGCACAGTCATCAAATGTTGCTCATGCTCCTCCTTGCCCCACGAGTATACTGTAATATCATCAATGAACACACTCAAGAAGGAGTCTATATATGGCTTGAACACACGCATCATCAAGTCTATTAATGTCAATAGGGCATTGGTTAACCCAAAAGATAGTAGTAGGAACTCATAATGACTGTAACGAGTCGTAAAGGATATCTTAGGGATGTCTGCCACCCTAATTCTCAAATGATGGCTGGTCAAATAAATCTTCGATACAAGGCATAAGGTACTTATTTTCACTCTCACCTTGTTCAAATGTATGTATTCAATACACATATACATTGACCCATCCTTATTCTTCACAAATGGAATGGGGAACCCAAAAAAGAAATTATGGGTCGAATGAAACACTTACCCGAGAGATCCTAAAACTGAACACTAAGCTCTTTAAGCTCTATAGGGTCATACGATAAGGCAGAATATAGTCAATAGAAGAATTAATATCATGCTCCAAGGGAAGGCCAGGTAGATTGGTAAGGAAGACATCTTTGAACTCTCGCACAATAGGAATAGAAGCAACTGTAGGGTCCTCCCTGTAACATCCTGAGCACATGCCAAATAGGCTATGCACCCGATAGGTACCAACCTCTGCACCCAAACATAAAAAATAATCCCAGTAGATGTGTGACTAAAAGAATCTTGCCACACTACCGGAGGGATACTAGGCATGGCTAAGGTAACAGTCTAAAAAAATAATCTAAGAATGCAAGATAATGAACCAAAAGAAAGAATCTTTGTAAAGGTGTCATATAGCCTCAAAAAGATAGGATATAGACATCTTGACACTAATCAGCAAGACTCTACTAGACATTAGCTTTGTACTAGTGACATCGGTGAGCCTGGCTCTCATACCAACTTTGTCACAATCTGAAAACTTGAGTCATGATGGAACTTGTCATAACCCACTTGTGGGTAAGTCAACCCATATCCCTATAAAATATGTAATAGACATATTGCGTAGAATCAACAACCAACAAGAATATAAGAGCAATATAAACAATACACCGTAGGAATGAGAAATAACATCAATATGATCAAATCCCACCACCTGATGGTCGAAAGTACAGAGCTACTATAAGAGAACAAGTCCAAAAAGAATGAATACAAAAGACTAATCAAATCTATATACAAATGAAGATAAGTCGAACTAGAATGCCATCACCTCACCCACTATCTCCAAAGATATGCTTCAAAGGCTTGAATCATTGATGTTGTCTAGTGTTTGGATCATCATCAAGAAAACAAATTTAGAGTGTAGCATAAATACCAAAATAGCATGTACCCAGTAGGCATCATAGGCCAACGCAGTTTGGAAAGTAAAAAAATATGAAAAGAAATGAAATAAATGGTGACAAGAGGTCATATCAATGAAACAACAACAGAGAGTCTAACCACAAAGCTCACTGGTCTAGAAAGATTGAAGCAGTAAAGTAAAGAAACTATTTATAACCTAACTGGACCCCTATAAGCCCAAAAAGTATACTCATGCACAATTAGAAAGTAAATAACTCAAAGGAACCCTTATAAGACCAATGAGTAAACATAAGATCTAAAGGTAACAATATCTAGGACTAAAAGCAATCTAGAATTTAAACGGTCGACCCCAGACTCAAACTGTGGCAAAAGCACCCCGAAGAACACAATAGAACCACGATGTCAAGACTCAAACCCGATGAATAGAAGTATGCCAAACTCAAATCGAGGTTAAAAGGGATATGCCAAGGCCTCAGACCGTGGCTAAAATAGATACGTCAAGGCCTCGAACCATGGCAAAGAGACTTTGAATGTCTCTAAATCACTTGTTCTTTTTCATGCGATTACGTACGATAGAGTGAAATCACTTTCACAGTCACCAAGGATCCACTCTAGCTCAAAACCCAAGTCCTGATCCAAAATAACCAACAAGGCTCAAAATTGCAAAGTAAAACACTAGGGTCAATACATAAGAGAGGTTTTGGATGAATGGTTACAAGAGCTGAGTTGTCGCCTAGTTAAGGATTCATACTATCAGACCCAAATCTTCTGTATTAGTCTAAAGTGACCTAAGTGGTCTGAAGCAATGTCGGAGGATTTCTAAGGCATAATGGCTCCAAAATAGAAATCTAAGGCAATCACTAGCTAAAACCTAGGCTAAGGCCAAGAAAAAACCACCGACTTCAATAAAACCATACAATTAGCTACAACATAGTATGACACAACGAATGCAAACAAGGAAGAACAGCTCAATTACCTAAAATCTATCTGAAATGGAGCTAAGGCATAAATTCTATCTGCTAACATGATACAAACTAGAAACCCCTCCCAAGAATAGCTAATCAATATTAATTTATCAACACAAGCTCAATCTAAGGTCAGTAAGTCGTAGCCTACCGCACGCATTCCAAATCTTCTAAACTAGAGTTTTACCCTTCCGAACCACCACAGATTGTTGCCACGCTATCAATTAAATGATCACAATATTAAAACAGGTATTTGGATACCCAAATCGCAATAATATAAGATGGATCCAAAATGAGTTAAAATGAAATTATTGGACCCCTGTCGGGAATTCCAAAATCAACTCTGTCAATTGGTCCAATTTAGCTCAAAGAACTTGTGCCCCAAGATTGGGCACAATCCATTCCCGAAACACAATTAAAACAAATCTTGCAAATATCTTTCAAGAAAACACAATTAAACAGATAAGAGAGGTCCTTTAGGACAAGAATTTACCTTTGAAATGAATTCCCAAAATGCTATCTCGATGATCCCAACACAAAGCCTCAATAATTCCAAATAAATAGCACAAAGAATTAGCTTAATCAGAACTAAAATGACTATGAAATTGAAGTTTGAATATTCAGGCAATGATCTGATTTTTGGGACTAGTTAAATTTAAAAGATGAAACTCTTCATCGCTATCACGACATTCAGGGTCACAATCACGACCCACACAAAAGTAAAGTATCGTAATTACAAAGGTCAAACCTCATGACCACACTAACAAAAAATGGTCAACCCACACAGAATGCTCATCGCAATAGCGCGTGACCAGAAGGCCACGCAACCGCAATGAGCAGGTATAGTGTCTTTTGCAATCGCAGAGGTAATCATCACAAGCATTATAAAGGATTTCACCTACACCTGATAATGTTGTATTAGCTAGAACATCAAGTTCAAAAGTTCTCTAACGAGGTGTTCGGAATTCATTAAAAAATTTGTTCACACAAATGAACTATGCTACCCCATCAAAATAAAAATTTTGACTCAACGGAGAAAACTAAACTTCTAACGGAGGTCATCAAGACAAAAACTAGGTCCCACACTCAAGCTCCATTTTAAGCCAAAACCACAAGGTAGCTCAAAATGAGCCTAGAATCCTCTGTGCCCGCACCAAGGTCCTTTTAGACCAAACTCATTATTTTGGAGCTAACAAAACCGTCATATTTGCATTCTGAGGCCATTTACCTAATGTTTTGGCCAAATTTAACCATTCAAGTTTCAACAGCTCCAAAATATGAAAACTTGCATAAAAACCAAACAAAGGTTCATGTGACCAAGATGTAAGTTCCATCAAGTCATAAATGACTTGGGATCACTATAGAAAATCTCTAAATGCCAAAAATAACTCAATAAAGAGGAAATGACCTAGATGGTCATTACATATTCGCTGATACTATAATATCCAGCCAAATGTCCCATAAAAAGTTGATGTTGCCTGCATTGCACTTTCATTATATAATATTCTTTTCACTCTTTTCCCTAACCTCAAGGAGTTTTTTCCAGTTGTGAAATTGGTCCTTTGATCTATATTTTTTGTCAGGGTGAATTCTACTACAATACTTAGCCATAAGAAACTCACTCCAGAGTGATTGAGAAGTTCAAAATCACCACCATCTTTGCATGTTGAAAGCTTCACTAATTGACTCCAAATCCCTAAACTGGACTCCCCTTTCTCTTTAGGAAAAGAAAAGTTGATTGAAGAGCTCCAATAGTATTTTTTTTCTTCCTTCCGAAGTACCCAATAGAGAGTCAAATATTTATCTATCTTCTCGAAACAAACATGTGAGGAAAGCGAAGATCACTGGAAAATGAAGTGATTGGAAATATGAAACATGTTTTATACAAATACAATCAATTCTTGATGTCAATACATTGAATACACATGCAATCAGTTAAATACGCAGATACACTCAATATTATACATATTAATACAAACACATAAATACATTCAAAATAGTAACAAAAGGCAAGCATACAATCATTTCTTAGTAATAAATACACCATTATACAGATAAAATGATATGATAACATTTGACCTCTCAACTTAGAATTCAAATCTTTTAGCAAGTGAATAATGCCCCATCACAACCTTTATTGTTGTTTTATCCTTGTATACCTATCTTTACATTATCTCTTTTTGGTTATGGTTCAAAATAATGAAATGTTGGTCCTTTATGAAGACTTCAATTAGTTTACCGGAAGTTGACAGCGCTAGTGCTAGCATATCAACCGCATATATAGCATGTATATTATGTATGTAATCAAGTGGTACTAGTTCACCTTGAATAAAACTTTCTTCTAATATAGTGTACTGTAGTTTTCATTTCTTTATCCGTTGTAGTTATACACAATTAGCAAGAGACGAATTAATTAGATTGAAATCCACATACTAGCCATGAAGGTCAAAAAAACTAGTTGATTTAGGATTAAGCAGCATCAAAGTAAAATGTACATAAACTATTGACCAAAGTAAGAAACTGTTCTAATTTCATCTTCAACCTCTGAAAATAAAAGGAAAAAAAATTGTAAGTATTATACGGTAAAAAGAAGAAGTCATATATAGAAGGTATTACACAAGCTCTGTCTCCAATTTCTTCATCCATTAAAAACTTCTTCAATCATCATCCCCTTCTTCCTCATCAACCTCGAACATTGACTGAAGAAGAGGAATCTTACAAGTAAACGTTCAAGGTTGATGAGGAAGATGGGGATGATTATTAAAGAAGTTTTTAATCGATGTAGAAATTGAGGAAGCTTGTTTAATACCTTCTATACATAACTTCCTTTTTTTATCTTATAATACATGCAAAAATATTTTTCTTTTGTTTTCAGAGGTTAAAGATGAAATTAGATTGGTTTCTTGAATAGGTCAATAGTTTATGTACATTTTACTTTAATGCTGCTTAATCCTAATTCAGCTAGGTGTTTGACAAAAGGAATCGTTTGTTCTTCCTTAGACCATCTTCTTCACTTTCACTCTCATCTTCTTCATCCTCCTCTGCAACAAACTTGATTAACTACTGTACAACTTTATTCCTACATGAATGTGAGAATATTTAAGGCCATAAATTTTAAAAGTATGATCATAAAAATTTTGTGACATGTTTATATTCATTAGTTTCAAAAGTGAAGTTCATTTTTATTTTTAAACTATATGCCTCTTAAAAATCTATCACACAAATTAGACAAGGGAAGTTATTACTTATTCTTAGGACATGTTAAGGATCTTACTTATAAGTTATAACTGCATTGACATACAAGTCTATAACTACACTGAAGATAAAGTTGTTAATTAGTTTAACAAATATCAAAAACTTGATGTAAGCACCCATTTGGACATGATTTGAAATTAGTAATTTAAATCACATTGATTTGAAGTTAAAGTTTTGTTTGAAAATTCAATTTGAATGTCTTAAGTTATACTTTTTTTTCTAGAAATATGAAAATCCCACAATTGAGAATGCTATCAAAATTTTCTCAATTCATAGACAATCTTATCAAATAAACATACGTAGATCGAAATATCCTAAGTTGGCACATTGATAAATCACATACCTGATGACACCTTTTCTAGCTTAGTTTTTTTGTAGTAAATTGCACGATTTGAATAGGGAGGATCAACATTTTCTTCCTCGGTATCTATTTCTCTAGTTCTCCTTGATTTCTTTAAAGAAGGTCTAATATCCTCTTCAGAGCTGCTGAGTTCCTCGTTAAAAAGTTTCCTCTCACCAATAATGTTTCCACAACATTTTTCTTTATGGCTGCACACATAACATTGATTTCTCAATGGGAAAAAAATAGCAAAACACCATCTTGCTTCAATTGGTGATGCACCACAAACTGTGGTTACTCTCCTTCACATAAGTAATTATTGTACTTTTCTCTCACTATCTTTGCTTCCCACGACATTCCATATTCATCCATTTTTGGTAAACAAGCCTTGCTCAACATTTTATTGTTTTATTTGATGAAATAAGACAGCACTTGCTTACAAATCAAATTCAGCAAATGAATCTCATGAGTTGGAACATAAAAAAATTTTATGGCCCGTTTGGACATGGAAGTCTTTTTTTGTAAAAAGAAAAATATTCTCAAAAGATTATTTGTTTTTTTCAAAATTAAGGGTCGGAGAATGGGTAATGGGATGTGATTACAAAGTAGGGAATTTAATCCTTACTAATATTTCTGGTAACCAACCAAGTGAGTAACTAAGTATTCCTTCAAAATGTTGTTTGGTTATACATCTAAATAGCTTTTTTGTTAGTTTTTCAAGTAAAGTTTTAATTAAATCTATATCCAAATGCTTTAGACTGTAAAAACAATGAGAGATTGAAAAACTTACCATTTACCTCATAAAAGCCTCTCTAGATTGTAAAAGCTTGTAAAACGCTAGAGGCTTATTGGGATCCATTAGTATTTTTTCTCTTTTTGTTTTTCACGAGGAAATAACGGAATTTAAAATGAAATTTGTGAGATGTTTTGTTGTTTCAACAACAATTTATATTTCTTTCTCATGTGTTTTGACACTAGACTTGCACACATAGGCATACACATATAGATACAAAACATTTATTGGGGAAGATTTGGAATACTCTAAAGTAGAAAATATTTTGTAAATCCCAAGATAACTTTTAAATTAAGATAAAATACAACACATTAATTTTTACAAGAAAGCGTGGCAAGTAGTAAATTTCACGTGACACACGTAAGTTCTGTGAGACTTATTTACTTTCACAATTTAGTTGTGCCAGGTTGTAAATTTCACGTGACACACACAAGTTGTGAAGGTCATCACGAATCTCCATAATAAAACTGTCAGAAAAAATTGTATAGACGGGTTGAAAAATACACCACAAAATGATCTTTTAGTGGGGGTTCTTATGACCCCACAAATAAGGTGCCGCGATGTACCTTACATTTTGTAGTGTGAAAAGAAAATGGGGGAAGCTTTAAATTCTACGTGACACACGCAAGTTGCCTTAAACTTATTTTATTTCACAATTTAGTGGATTCAAATTTTACACTTTTAACTTCACCAAAATATAAAATTAAAAGAATCGTCGCACAACTTGTGAAGCACAACACTAAATTTTTTTATCTCAACAATTATTAAATTATTTTTACATGTTCATCCACACTTTTGTAATACACCTACACATACATAAATTGATAGTGGCATATTGATTCTCAAGGTAAATTTTTTCTCATTTAAAGGATACATCTCGCGAGATGGAGGGGTTTTTACGTGACCCCTACCTTATATATTTACTACTTTCAACATTACAAAGAGGGAGATATTCTGCCAAACCTCCAAGTATCAAGACAAAAGACCATTACGTCTAAAGCTAACAAATGTAGTGGCTTACTAGCCTATTTACAACAAAAAATGTGAAGAACCACTTTAAATAATAATTTTCAAGTGACCTTCTTAGGAAATCATAGTTGCTCAAAGACCAAGCTTGAGTATCTTTTAGCCCTTATTTGGTTAAAACCAAAACCTCAGAAGATAATAGAAAAAATTGGATACATGAATTGAAACTATGTAAGGTTATGTCACGACCCAAAAATCCAGGTCATAATGGCACCTATTAAACTCATAAGTAGGTAAGAAAACTCATAGCCCGGAACCATCGGTAACAGGCCTAGAAAGCGGAAGAGACAGAAAGACGCCATATAAAGTAGCCCAAGAAAGACCAATGGAAATAAAGAAACAATATATATAAACAACCCTCGAACGACAAGAAAAGTACAAAGATATATCCCAAACCATGTTGGATGCCAGTGCAAAGTTACAACAAAAGGAAAGTACAGATTCGACATAAACAACAAATACACAGGCTATCTCGAAATACAAAAGACTGGACAAAAATATAAACAGATAAAGATGATTCAACTCTGATCGCCAATAAGCTCACCCTTGATCTCAAGATATCAGCAACAAAAGCATGAGAATCACCACAAGTGACTAGAGCTCAGATCTGCATCAGGGAAATAGATGTAGAGTGCAGTATGAATACTAAAATAATAGGTACTTAGTAGGCAGCATAGATCAACCGAGCTTGCGATTACAATAACAGCATAAGAAACTAGTATAACGAGGTAATAGAACAACAATAAGTCATAACTAGACATTCAATGAAGTAAAGTTACTATAACAATTAATGAAAGTAATAAATGCTATCTAAACCTACCGGACACCATAAACCCAAAAGGAACATACAAAGACATCACAATGATAAAATATACAAAAAAATAACCCAGCCGGACTCCCAGAAGCCCAACGGGTACACTCAAAGGCTATACTACAAGGCATAATTTTGAAATGAACACCAACACATCGAACTTGGCATCTCCCTAAAATCTTATGTTGGAATAGTTCATCCTTCCCTGAATCTTACATTAGAAATACTTATCAGAATCAACAGACCCTAGAATCTTATGTTGGAATGGCTAGTCCTCCCAAAAATCTTACGTCGGAACGCCATTATATAACCTAACGTATCCCAAAATCTTACATCAGAAAGCTAGTCCATCCTAGAATCTTACATTGGAAAGACTTATAAGAACCCAGTAGTCCCCAGAATGTTACATCTGAGAGGTCAGTCCCACCTCTGAATCTTACATCGAAATAGACACACACAAACACCTAGCAGCTCCCGGAATATCAAATCAAAGAGGCCAATCACACCCCAAAATCTTACATAAGAATGGCCACACAACAACACCTAGAAGCTCGCGGAATCTTACAATGGATTAGTTGTATATAACCCTAGCCAATCTTGGAATCTGACATCGAAATAGCCACAACACTAGCTAGCCCCTCTTGGAATCTCACAACAGGTCAACTATAGCACTAAAAGGAAAATGGGGTCCTAAATGAGTCTAGGTAAAAACTCTCCACAGCCAACCAATCATAGATACTAAAAGAACTGCCCATAGGTCACAACCTCACTTGGAGGATTGTATCTAACCCAAAACAAGCCTTCTAGGCTCTACAAACTTATTTCTAAAGCAACTCTCGACAAAACTAGGATAACGCTTCTCAACAAAAACACTAAGGCCATTCTAGCCTAGAACAACTCACATGCAAAAAACATGATATCAATAAGTCATAGAAATCTAAAAAATTGCCCAAAATAACTTTAAAAGGCCAAAAAGATACATAAAAGGGGCATAACAAGGAATCATGTTAGAAAACCACCCCACACTTGGCAAATTAGCATTCTAGAACAATCACAAACGAGGTCTAAGGATAGTAAGTCGTAGCCTACCTCAAAGCCCATCACACGAGCTCCATGTCACAACCTAACTTCTCGAGTCATGATGGCACCTACTACAACCCACCATTAGGTAAGCCAACCCATACTTAGAACGACAAGTAGTGAGTACAAGGGTAGAACTAAACAGAAAATAACACTAGCAATAGGGAAAGAAAGAAACGAAAGTAATCCAAAACTATATACAATAGAAACCCTCCTAGAATTTAGAAGTCACGAGTATAGAGCTATCTAATAAGAACAAGTACAAGACCCAAAAGTGGACCACAATAAGTCATCTCAAAGGCAAAAGACTAGATAGCATATATAGAGAAGGAGCAAGTTGGTCCAGGATGCCAAGTGCTCACCCTCGTCTCTGATATCAACAAGCTACAAAAAGATGGCTCGAACGATCACCGCAGGTAGCTGGTACAAGGAGTTGCATCATGAAAATGATGTAGAGTGTAGCATAAGTACCAAAACAAAGGTACCTAGTAAGCATCATAGGTCGACTAAGCAAGAAAGGTAAAGACAATCAGAAAAGATAGAATCTAGACACAAACAGAGACCAAAGCGAATATGAAAAGAAAGCACACGAGCATACAAAAAGTAAAGCTAAACTAAACCTAACTGGACCCCATAAGCGTAGAAAGTACACTCATGCGCAAGTTGAAATAAAAATCCAAACGGACCCCATAAGCCCGATAGGTACAGAGAATAGCTAAGTCTACAAGAAAGAAGTGTCTCCAAACCATATGCAACAAGTGTACATGGTGATGGCCTCTAACTAGAGGTGACGGCCTTAAACCATAAAGCACTAGTCTCGAACTAGAAATATGGCCTCCAACCATGAACTTTAGCCTCGAATGGGAGATAACGCCCTCGAGCATGAACATAAGACTCAAATCGGAAATGGTCATAGTGACCAGTCAACTCCCAGCCCAGCTAGCAAGAGTGAAAAAAGGGCATGTCGACTCCGAAGAGGATTCCAATATCAAGACTAAGTCATCGTGGAACGACGTCACCTACAAGCATCTATAGGAGGCTCCAAGCCTAAAACAATCCCATCTCAAGTCGCCATGAAGACATAACCCACTGGTACCACATCGGAGCCACAAAGATAGGAAGAGAAAGTGAAAGGTCTACAAAGATGCACAAAAGCCTAAACTAAGGCTCATACCAGCATATCCAAGTCTGTTATTTTGGTCTACAAGGACCTAGTTTGTCCGAAATGTCGTCGGAGACATACCAAAGTAATAAGGTTTATGGGTCTAAGGCAACACTAGTCTACCCTAGACTAAGGCTGAACATGCTTCAAAAAACAAGTAATAACACAAGTAAATCACTTAGCATGCTACAACACATATACAACCCCAACTAATACGGTACTACCCTTGGAACAGTGTTGATCAACGCTAAAACATAGTATCTAAGAAGAGAAACTAAGAATGACCAAGAACTCGCCCCCAATTCACACTAATCATTATGATTTCATGCCTTCAGGCTCAATCTTAAATAGAAAGGAAGTCGCAGCCTATTTTTAGGCTGACCACGTGTGCTCGAAATCACAAGGCTGGAGTTTTTCCTATCTGAATTATTTCTGAACGCTGCCATGTTATCAACAACAGGATCACAACATTAGTTCGGTCGGTTAAACACCAAAACCACATAGAACATAAACGGACCAATTTTAGAGTCAAACAGGATACTAATGCCGGAATTTCCAGAATTGACTCCATCAAAAGGTCCTAAAATAGGCCTTGAAATTCTGTCCCAAAATTAAACACAAATTGAGGCCTAAGGCAGACCACATAACAACAAACAAAGAAACTCAAAATCAACCTAAAAGAAACTTTGGGGAAGCACCTTCTACACAAAATTCACCTCAAATAGAGGTTACGCATCGCAATTCAACCACCAATCCACGTAGTCAAACTTCCAACGAACACACAAGACTTTAAATTGTAAAAATCTGAGCTAGATGAAGGAGGAATCACCAATTTACTCGTTGGAACCTGGCTCGTGACATGGCTTTAATGTAAAGGCCAGGTGGCTAGCTGGCCCTGGTGAACACAGAAAGACTGCGCGAACGCGCACGCCAGGCCAGCTGCCATTCGCGAATGCAGCCACCTAGGCGTGAATGTGCATGCCAGGCTGCTACTTGCGAATGCGGCTCCCATGCATGAACACAGCTCCCATGCGCGAATGCGCCTGCCAAGGCACCAGCCTTCCGCAAACGCAGCACCAGGTGCGCGAACGTAGGGCATGCCTCAGTTGACAGCACATCAGCTGATATACTAAGGCTCTAAAACTCTAATAGGGTACCCGGGATTAATTTGAAACCCCGTGCATGCAAATGAAATATGCTACCCCATCAAATTTGGCATTTCGAACTCAACGTAACAATTGAAACTTCAATTTGAGGTCGTCTCAATGAAAAGTAGGTCCCACACCTAATTTTTATTTTGAGAAAAAATCCAAAAAGGGTGCTTGAAATTAGCCTGGATGCCTCGGAACCTAAATGAAGGGTCATTCTAAACCAAACACAACATTCCAGAGCTAACTACACTGAGGAAATTCTCATCCGAGCTCGTTTACACAGAATATTGACTAAAGTCAAACTTAGGCCTTAACTTGGATGTTAAAATGCCTAATCGCACTGACTCACACTAAAAACCTCGGGAGTCATGTCAACTATGCTACTAGCATAAAACAACACTTTTGGAGCTGATGGAATCATCAGAATTTGATTCTGATGTCCTCTTCCAGAACTTCTAATAAAAAATGACTGTTTAAAGTTCAGAAGCTCTAAATCACTAAAACTCGCACAAAAACTAAATGAACGACCAGATGACTGAACTGTCAATTCCAGCATGTCATTAATGACTTGAGGTCACTATAGGAAAGCTCTGAATGATGAATAGGAGGCGTAAACACAGAAATGGCCTGGAGGTAATTACACTCCAAAACCTCTTAATTGAAGGTTTTCTTTTTTTATCTGCCAGCAAATGATGCCATGCTATCAAATCCATGATCATAGCACTAATATGGTCATTTAAAGATTGGATTTAAAATAATTAGAAATAGAACAAATAATGAGCCAAAATGAAATTGTGAGACCTGCATGCAAAATCTTGTAATTGACTCCACCAAAAAGTCCCAACCAACTCAAGGAACATGTGCCCCGAAAATGGTTACAATTCGAGCTTTAAATCAACTCAAAATAACTCATGCACCAAAGTTGGAGAATTTTGCAATTTAAGAATTAAAATGGAGGAATCAAATGGAACTTATGAGTTTAACACGCCAGTTACGAGCCTACCAACATCCTGAAACATTACCCCAATAATTATTAATCAATAGCAACAACAATCACCCAAATTCAAGCTTTCAAGGGTTGTTGCGACATCTCTCATGTGAACCATCTGTGAAAGAATGAAACAAATGAGAATTCATGAAACCTATAGGACTAATGAAGCACGACATGGAATCAAACAAAAGAATCTTCCTAAAGATGTCATATAGCCTCCCAAAGATATGACATAGACGTATACGCATCGATCCGCACTACTCTACTAGACATTAGCTTTACATCAACAACACCAGTGAATATGTCGCTCAGATACGAAGCTGTCATGACCTAAATATTGAGGTCATGATAGCACCTACTAAACTCCCCTAAGAGGTAAACCAACCTATAGCCCGGAACCATCAGTAACAGGCCTAAGGAGTAGAAGAGATAAAAACATGCAAAATCAAGCAGTTCAAGAAGGGATAACTGAAATAAGGTAACAATATATAATAACAACCCTCGAATGAGGACAAAATTTCAAAGATCCTTCCCATAATCTGGTGGATGCCAGTAAAAAGTACTACAAAAGGGGAGAAAAAACTAGACATAAACAACAAATACACAAGTTGTCTCGAAATATAAAAGACTAGCCAAGAACTTTATATAGATGGAGATGAGTCAACTCTAATCACCAATAAACTCACCCTCGATCTCTAGGATATCAGCAATAGAAGCACAAGAATAACCGCAGGCGACAATAGTTTGGATTTGCATCAAGAAAAAAGATGCAAAGTGTAGTATGAGTGCAAAAACAAAAGGTACTTTGTAGGCATCATAAGCCAACCGAACTTGTGATTGCAATAACAGGGTAAGAAACGAGTATAACATAGTAATAGGACAAAAAATGATTATAACTAGACATGCAATGAAGCAAAGCGACTATAAAATTAATAAAAGTAGTAAATGCTATATAAACCTAAGTGGACCCCATAAGACCAGAAAGAACATACAAAGGCATAAATATAATAAAATATACAAACAATAACCCGGGTGAACCCCCATAAGCCCAATGGGTACCCTCAAAGGCTATACTACAATGTAGAATTCTGAAATAAACATCGACACCTCAAACCTAGCATCTCCCTAAATCTTATGTCGGAATACCTAATCCTTTCGGAATATTACATCAAAAAGACTTATTAGAACAAAACACTCCCTAAAATATTTTACTAGTCCTCCCTAAAATCTTACATCGAAAAGCCTTGATATAACCTAATGAATCCCAGAATCTTACGTGAGAATAGCTAGTTCATTCTGGAATTGTAACACCTCAAAAATTGGAAGTTGAGTTGGAAAGGAAAAAGTTACATTTTTGGCACTGATTCAGGTTCCACGATTTGGACATACGGACTGTAGGAAGCTCTACGGGCCATAAGAAGTCAATCGCAGGTGATAAGATTAAGTTTGGGAATTTCAAGTTTCTGAAGTTGGGTCTACAAGTGAGAAGAACGGGTCATAATAGGTCCTACAGGCCATAGAAAGTGCCCGTAGAAGTAGATGAGACTTGGTGAAATTTTTGGAATGGCTTCTAATTTTTACGACTAGGTTCTACGGGCCATAGAACCTTCCACGACCCGTAGGAAGGGTTTCATGGAAGTATGGCCAATTAATGAGCCTCAGTAACAGCTATATGGTTGACCAGGACAGTTCGTAGAAAGTCTTATGGTCCATAAGTCCAACCGTAGACACTGTCCGATAGATTTTTAATTAAGGGTATTTTTGTCTTTTTATACATAATTAACCACTAAACTACGTCATTTTGGCCCTACAACTACCCCTATAGCTGTTCCTAACCTTCAAAACCCAACCCAATTCTCTCATTCACTAAATTCTCCCAAATTCTTCAAATCTTCTTCTCCAAATTCTCTCTCAAGATCAAGGAAGAAAAGCTAGGGTTTCAAGCTTCACAATGTCATTCTTCTTTCTTTCTTAGGGCTTTCATTATCAAGGTTTGTGGAAATTCACCACCTTTCATCCATTGGGTACCAAAAAGAATCTCAATGTCCTAAATTGATTTCACCCAAATTCAATTGTTTGTTTTCAATTTTATTATGCATGATTTGATTCAGTTACATGGTCTTCAATTGATATCATATGGACCCATGTTTTTTACTTGATTATGACTAAGAATTCAAGAACAAAGCTTATGAAGTTATGAATTATGATTATGAAAGCTATGCATGTTTTATGAAAAGGATGTTTTATAAACTATAGATGCTTTGAGATAAATGTCAATTATTTATGAAAGGTTTTCTCACATATGAATGAAATCATGATTTAGATTCTTAGAAAGGTAAGTGTCAATTATGAAGATGTTTATGAAATCATGATTTGAAAGGAGTTAATCTATGATGACATATCATTTGTTTGGTAGTTTAATTATGTCTTCCCAAGTATTTTGATATGAATATGATAATGTCATTTTTTTTGGGATTTATTTAGCACCGAGAAGACTTTGGAATAAAGGCCCTACTTCTAGTAGATGTTTGGTCTTTAGTAGCAATTCCTTTGTCCTAAAATATGTGCCCTTGTAGGATTGTCTCAAATGACCTAGCTAGTGGATCCATAATAGAAATTATGAATGAATGTTACGGAGTCTACCTTGGCAAGTAGAATCCCCTTTCGGTGTAAGGATTACAACAGATTTCATGTTATAGATCACATGGTCTTATTGTCAGTTAACGGTTAATATCCCACGAATGAACTACGTTTTCTTCAAAGGTTTTATGAAAGCTTCTGAAATGGTTTTAAGTATCCATTGACCTCGTATATAATTTATGACTTCTCTTTAAAGGCTCTTACTACGCTGTACTTGGTCTTTCATATCATGTTTAAGCTAATTATGTTATAATGCCTATGATTTTATGGATTCTCTCATACTTAGTATATTCCATGTACTAATGTATACTTGTTCCTATATTGCCTTATAATAAAGGGTTCGACACCTCTCCTCCCAGACATGCCTAGATCGGGATTGCTCAACTTGACTACTTGGTTTGGTGAGTCCTCATACTCTGGGGTCAAGGCCATTGATGTTTCTTTATTGCTTTTGATGTCTTTTGTTTCAAACTTGTACATGGTGTATCGGTTACGTCCCAACCACTCTTATGATGTTAGAAAGGCTTGTGTCAGACTTAGTATTATTCTGTGTTTCTCTTATGTACTCTGTTGGTATCTTTTATGTCATTTTATGATTTGAGACTTATGTTGCATGTTGCTCCCAATTGCACACACAAGTGTACGCGGTCGCGCAAAAAATATAGTTCGTTTAAGAACCGAGTTGTCGAACCCAAGGGACTTATGATCAATTTATACTAACTCGACTATTTTTACAATTTAAAGAAAGCATTATCAATAAAATGTTGTTTTATGTTTACTACTAATATGAAGAATTAAATTATTAAAATAACTAACAGGGACAACTTTAATTTTAGTGTTTAAAAAAGGTTATGGACAATTCCAGGGCTGCAATATGCATAGGGTTTCACGTATCGCATCGTATGTAATGAATTAACTCAGGTTAACAAATTATTGAATTACAAGGCTAATTTTATGATCATGGTCTCTTGACCTCTAATTGCCTACTCCAATTGTCTGTCTAACTACATCATTGAGTGGGGATAGACAGGCCCAATTGGCGAGCATTTATATTTTATTTTGTTTTGTAACCAAGCTTGGTGTTCGTCCGGGTGTCAATCCTAAACACGAATCTAATCAAGTGATATGCAAGAAAGATCAAGTTTTTTGTATTCTTTGGTCTATCTACCTCTTCGTCTCCCGAGTCCAAGAATAGACAATATATTTCTTTCTATGGTGATCATACATGAAATACTAAAACAAGAAGACAAAAGTAATTTAAGCGATAACCAAAATAAATTCAAAACAATCGATGTTCAACAATTACCCGTGGTCGCAGCCTCAGAACAAGGGTCTTTAGCTACTAATACCTAATAAAAGAAGAAGAAAAAGAACCCTAAAAAGTATTGACTTTGCCTTACACAGTATATTGTTCCTTAATAATTATTCTCATGGACTATTTATAGGTGTCGAAAATCCTAAATAAAATAACTGAGTCCAAAATAAATTGGGAAACCAAAACCAAAAGGAATTGAAATTGTTGTACGCGTGAAACTGTTGTGTCCACTCTCTTCAATTTACTTTTGACACTTGGCCAGCAGGTAAGCTTTCAAATTCAAATTTGCAATTCACAATCTGCACTTTATATATTATACATTATTATATTGAATTTAATTCATTCAGCTTCCTGCTTGATTCCTTCTATAATTTTCCATTTTTAATTCGTTTTTTGCTCCAAACTTCTTCAACTTTACACCAATTTAATTCTACAAATAAAATACACTAGTAGCACAATCCATAAAGTTCATGCTCAAAAATGACAAATATAAATACTAAATGTGAGACAAATAATAATAAGAAAATATATTTTTTCCCTCACATCAACACCCACGCTTAAACTTTTGTTCGTCCTCGAGCAAACATTAAAGCTCATCTTAAAAAACCATACTAGGAATGCCATCACTTCGGTTGATACAAACAATTAGGCCATAAACAAATTTCAAAACATCAAGTACAATTCCCGATCATTATGCAAGCTATATAAATAAACAACAAACCTCTAACTTTCTAACCTCAAGGAAAGACAAAAAAAAAAGCTTGTTCACCTATTCTCGTCAAAGAAAGTTAGTAAAATCATCTATCTATCATGAAACAATTGCCCTCACAAGAAGAAATAGTCCACACACTTAATTCAAAAGATTATATATAAATTAAGGACTTAGCATCAAAGAATAACTCGCACACTCACAAATAAAATTCATATGTATACACAGAACCATATGCTTGCCCATTATGTACATTTCCACTAATTAAGCATGCTTGAATAGAATCAAACAGGACTTTAACGGGTTGTAATGTAGGCTACGGGACGGGCAGAAAAATTATATAATAGTAACTTACACTTCCCAAAACACTTCGCACTTTTACACTTCATCACCCTATATTTTCTTCTCTTTATTTTTAGCCCTCTCTTCAACAATTATTTCACAAATAATTCTCATCATCCCAAGAATGTTTCAATCATTTTTTTCTACAATAATTTTTTTTTTCAAAGGGTTTTTTTTTTTTTCTCCTTTTTTTCATATCACATTCTTTCGAAGAGGGCTTTATCCTCACTTTGTAGCTATCATTGATTACCTTTTTCACTCAATCATCCCTTTTTTCTTCATATATTACCAATCATAATAAGTATATGCTACAGTGCTCAAGGAAGCAAGGTGTAAAAACTAGGGTTTCAACAAAATCGTTAAGGGCAAAATAGGGCTACCAACAAAAGGCTACAGGCTCAAAAGGGCTAACTAGTGATATAATATCTGAAAAAGCTAAAATTCACAATCAAAGAAAGCCTATTATCATCTCCTAAATAAAGCAATATTTTTTATTTCGCTTCAATAAAATGTCGGGCAAGTTCTAGACTAAGATGCTAATATGGAATAAACAAATTCTCACCACTAATGGCACAAGTATCAATCAAGATGGATCAATTTCACTACTAAAAGAGACAGGGTCATAACAAACTGCAAAATAAAATAATCTATATATAAAGTCACAACCATGAGCCTAAGTGCCAAATTGTATGCAATTTCATTAGCAATCAAGCATTCACAAGAAAATACTACTCAAAATTAGGCCTAATTAGCACGTATCACACAACTCAAAAGGGGTCTTTTTTTTTCTCTCCAAAAAAACAAAAATAAAATAAAAATTTACTCCCTATAAAAGATAATCGGTTCAAAGGGACTATTCTGAAGAAAATAACTGAAAACAAAAGCCAAGGAACCCATCCTAAAAAAAGAAAAGGCTCAATAAGACAGTAAAAACTAGGAATTCATTCCTCTACCCCACACTTTAAAAGATATTATGTCCCCAAAGCATCAAGTGAAACTTAAAACAAGGGTTAAGGAAAAATCCCTGAGGCTTCTAGGCCTAGCTAGTAGCATGTTCTCTCAAACGTGCTCCTTTGCTTCAAATTTTGGGTACTTAGACTTCCCCTAATCTGCAAAAACAACAAAAAATGGCACTAAAAATAAAATAAGAAGCTACACTATAAATTGGGTTGCCTCCCAATAAGCGCCTAATTTAACGTCACGCCACGACACAAGTAAATTCACCACTTTTCTATCCACTTTGAACTTATGAATTGTACCCCTAACTTTGCATCAATTTTTCTGCTCCTCTCTAGGGGAGGTGGTATAAAGATAAGGGAAACAAGTAACATATGTCGCATCTTACACTTCTTGGTCCTTATGTGATGAATGTCATTTTGTCTACGTGGACTAGAAAATTTTAGGATGTAGGGGCCTTGTTCCTCATCTATACACTCATCTATTAGTTCGGATGACTCACATTTCATGTCATCATCTAAGCATAAAATAGACAAGTGTTTTGAATGAGATCCGAGATGCCTCAACTCCAAAGCAGCATTATTTACAGCATTCTCACTTTTGTACTCTTTCTCAACATCGAAATTAAGGAATAAGGTATAGCTGAATGATTGGAATTCCTCTTTTTGCTTCATTAGTTGGTCATCATCCATAACAATTGGTGATTGGGTATCAAACGCCTCAACTATTTTGTTCAAGTGAGCCTCCATGTCATGAATATCTGAGCCAAATTGATCTATTTCTTGTGTGACCTCAACTCTTCCTTCTATCAGTTGGGTTGTCCTGTATGTCAGACCATCATGGATAGACTTTTAAAACATTAGAAGTTGAGCTTGTTCTTGTTGCCAAGATTGACTCACTATCTCTACTTCTTCATAACTTTCTCCTTGTTGGAATTCAATCTATTCCTCTAATTTAGCTAGGTCTGTAATTAGCAATTGAATAGCGTCAAGCTTTGACTACAGTTCCATGATTTTTTATTGCTCTTCCACGCATTCAAATATATATTCTGTGATTTTTAAATTAACTTTGTCCAGCATGTCCTTACATTCCATAAATGAATTCACATTGCGAGCCTCTTGTTTTGCATTCTCCCCTTCATCACCCCTGCCAATCTCACAAATAACAGAAGAATCATAATAGGGGTCCGGGGGATGGGAATAAGAGTTAGGACAACCGTTCCAATGAACATATTAACCACCACATATATGACATATAGGACACTCGAAATTCAAGTGGTGTCCATTACAATAATTACAAGAATATTTATAAGAATACTTCTCACCCAACCACAATTTATCCCAATCATCCATATAAATAAGAGTACCAAATTATTCAAAGAAAAAAATAATTGTTCAGAAAAAACTAAATAAAATAAAATAAAAACTAAAAGAAATAAAAAGAAAAAGTATAACCTAGAAGAATAGTTAATTTCTAAGTCTCCAGCAGCGGCGCCAAAAACTTGTTGCTCCCAATTGCACACGCAAGTGTACGCGGTCGCGCAAGGAATATAGTTCGTTTAGAACCGAATTGTCGAACCCAAGGGACTTATGATCAATTTAAACAAACTCTACTATTTCTCCAATTTAAAGAAAGTATTATCAATAAAATGTTGTTTTAGGTTTACTACTAATGCGAAGAATTAAATTATTAAAATAACTAATAGGAACAACTTTAATTTTGGTGTTTAAAATAGGTAAGGGACAATTCCAGGGCTGCAGCATGCATAGGGTTTCATGTATAACATCTTATGTAATGAATTAACTCAGGTTATCAAATTACTGATTTGCAAAGTTGATTTTATGATCATGGTCTCCCGACCTCTAATCACCTACTCCAATTGACTGTCTAACTACATCGTTGAGCAGGGATACACAGGCTCAATTGGCGAGCGTTTATATTTCATCATGTTTCGTAACCAAGATTTGTGTTCGTCCGGGTGTCAATCCTAAACACGAATCTAATCAAATGATATGCAAGAAAGATCAAGTTTTTTGTATTCTTTGGTCTATCTACCTCTTCGTCTCCCAAGTCCAAGAATAGACAATATATTTATTTCTATGGTGGTCAAACATGAAATAATAAAGCAAGAACACAAAAGTAATTTAAGCGATAACCAAAATTAATTCAAAACAATCGATGTTCAACAATTACCCGTGGTCGCAGCCCCAGAACAAAGGTCTTTAGCTACTAATATCTAAGAAAAGAAGAAGAAAAGAAACTTAAAAAGTATTGAATTTTCCCTGCACAGTATATTGTCCCTTAATAATTATTCTCATGGGCTATTTATAGATGTAGAAAACCTTACATAAAATAATTGAGTCCAAAATAAATTGGGAAACCAAAACCAAAAGGAATTGGAATTGTTGTATGCGTGAAACTGCTGCGTCCAGCGTCTTCAATTTACTTTTGACACGTGGCCAACAGGTAAGCTTTCAAATTGAAATTTGCAGTTCACAATCTGCACCTTATATATTATACATTATTATATTGAATTTAATCTATTATGTTGCTTGCTTGATTTCCTTCTATAATCTTCCATCTTTAATTTGTTTTAGCTCCAAACTTCTTGAACATTACATTAATTTACTCCTACAAATAAAATAAACTATTTACCACAATTCATAAAATTCATGGTCAAAAAGGACAAATACAAATACTAAATGTGAGACAAATAATGATAAGAAAATATATTTTGGCCTCACATCATTGCTCATTCTCTCTTATTGTACTTCTTTGACGTCATGCTTATGTCAAGTGGCTTGTTTAGGGCCTCTCGAGTTTCTATTTGCCATGTCACACCTAGGAGATACTTTGGGTCGTGACAAACTTGATATTTAAAATATCAGGTTTTAGAAAATTTCTTAGGTTGTGTGACAAACCATGTCTAGTAGATTCTTGTTTATGAGTGTGAAGCGCACCATATTTATGAATAGGAGGCTACAGGGTGTTTAGAAAACTTCACTACTTCAAAATCGTGTTATAGAGTTCATCTCTATAAAGGTCTTTCTCCTAATTCTTGTCCGATGCTTTTCAAGACATGCCTTCTCGAAGAGCTAACACAAGAAGGAATGTGGCTAATGATGTGGAGCACGAGGTTCCTCAAGTGTCGTTCGGTCCTTTGGCTGAGCAAGTGACTCATGCTAAATTCTAAGTCTATTTCCAAGTGGTTGCTCAAGCTATGATGGCCCAAGCTAATAGAGAGGCCATTTCTCTCATGAACCCAAATGTAGGTATGAAGGCAATAAGGGTGAGGGACTTCACTAGGATGAATCCCCTGGAATTTCATTGGTCAAAAGTTTATAAGGATCCTCAAGAGTTCATTGATGAGGTTTATAAGATAATGGAAATTATGGGAGTGTCAACGGTGGAGAATAAGGAATTGGCCTCTTATCAACTCAAAGGTGTTGCTCAAGTTTGGTTTAACAGTGGAAGGAAGATAAGGCTATTGATACGGGTCCTCTTGACTGGAAGAAATTCAAAGGAGATTTTTTTGATCGTTTCTTTCCTCCTGAGATGAGAGAGGAGAAGGCGCTTGAGTTCATTAATATCCGTCAAGGGTAAATAAGTGTGAAGGAGTATGCTTTGAATTTTACTCAATTGTCTAAGTACACTCCAACTATGGTTTCTGACTCTAGGGAAAGGATGAGCAAGTTTGTATTGGGTGTGTCTGAAATGTTAGTGAAGGAGTCCCGTGCCACCATGTTGATCAAAGAGATGGATATATCTCATTTGATGATACATGACCAACAAATTGAAGAGGAAATCAAAAAGAGAAATATTGGTAGTCAAAGAGGGCAAGATAGGTGATGGTGACTTTTCTCACTCTAGGTCCTATTTATTATGATTCAATTATTAATTTTCAATCTTATTATGCATGATTTAATGCAATTACATGGTCCTCATTCATGAACAAAGCTTAAAAAGTTATGAATTATGATTATGAAAGTTATGCATGTTTTATGAACTATGGATGGTTTGAGATAAGTATCAATTATTTGTGAAAGGTTTTCTCACATATAAATGAAATCATGATTTAGATGCTTAGAATGGTAAGTGTATATTATGAAGATGTTTATGAAATCATGATTTGAAAGGAGCTAATCTATGATGACTTGTGATTGGATTTGTAGTTTAATTGTGCCTTTCCAAGTATTTTGATATTAATATGATTACGTCTTTTTTGTTGGGATTTACTTTGCATTGAGAGGACTTTGGAATGGAGGCACTACTACTAGTCGAGGTTTGGTCTTTAGTACGAATTCCTTTGTGCCGAGCTACGTGCCCCCATAGGATTGTTTTAAATGACTTAGCTAGTAGATCCACAATAACAATTATTAATGAATGTTACGGAGTATACCTTGGCAAATAGAATCCCCTTTTTTGTGTGAGGGTTACATTGGATTCCATGTTATAGCTCACGTGATCTTATTGTCGATTAATGGTAAATATCTCACAAATGAACTATGTTTTCTTGAAAGGCGTTAGGAAAGCTTCTCTAATGGTTTTAAGTATGCATTGACCTTGTATATTATTTATGACTTCTCTTTAAAGGCTCTTACTACACTTTACTTGGTCTTGCATATCATATTTAGGCTCATTATGTTATCATGCCTATGTTTTTATGCATTTTCCCATACTTAGTACATTTCATGTACTAATGCATACTTGTGCCTATATTGTCTTATAATATAGGGTCCGACGCTTCTCCTCTTGGACGTGCCTAGATCGGGATTGCTTAGCTTGACTAATTGGTTTGGTGAGTCCTCATGCTCCGAGGACAAGGCCATTGATGTTCCTTTATCGCCTCTAATGTCTTTTGTTTCAAACTTGTACATGGTGTATGGGCTACGTCCCAACCACTCTTATGATGTTAGAAAGGCTTGTGTCAAACTTAGTAGTACTCCGCGTATCTCTTATGTACTTTGTTGGTATCTTTTATGTCATTTTATGATTTGAGACTTATGTTTCCCATTCTCTTTTATTGTATTTCTTTTACATTATACTTATGTCAAGTGGCTTGTTTGGGGCGTCTCGGTGTTCTATTCGCCATGTCACACCTAGGGGGTTCTTTTGGTTGTGAAAGGAATTTTACGTTAGAAATCCTTATAAGAACCCAACAGTTCCCAGAATCTTTCATCAGAGAGGTCGGTCCCACCCTGGAATCTTACATTAGAATGGCCACACATAAACACCTAGAATCTCTTGAAATCTTTCATCGGAGAGGCTGGTCCCAACTCAGAATCTTACATCTGAATGGCCACACACAAACTCCTAGTAGCTCTCAGAATCTTACATCGAATCAGCTATAAAGAACCCTAGCATATCTTGGAATTGGACATCAAATCAAATATTAGAACCCTAGCCTATTCAAGAATTTGACATTGTAATAGCTACAAAACTAGCAAGCCCCTTCCAAAATCTAACCACGGGTCAACTATAATGCTAAAAGAAAAAAGAGGTTCTGAACTAGTCTAGGTAAGCACTCACCAAAGCCAACAAACCATAGATGCTGAAAGGGCTACTCGACGGTCACAACCTCGCTTGGAGAGTCATATCTAACAAAAATCTAAACTCCAAACAAGCCTCATGGGCTCCGCACACCAAATTCGAAAGAAATTCTAGCCAAACCTAGGATAAGGCTTCTGAACAACAACACTAAGTCCATTCTAGCCTAATAACAACTCACGGGCACAAAACGGGATACTAACAAGCCATAGAAACCTCAAAAATTGCCCAAAATAACCGTAAAAGGCAAAAACGATACAAGAAAGGTACATAAAAAGTAATCATGCTAGAAACCCACCCCACGCTTGGCTAATTAGCATGCTAGAACAATCAAAAACAATGTCTAATGATAGTAAACCATAGCCTACCTCAAAGGCGATCACGTAAGCTCCAAACCTCTAAATTAAAGCTTTTCCTTTTTTATCTGCCTGAATGATGCCATACTATCAAATTAATGATCCGAGCATCCATATGGTCATTTAGACACCCAATTTGTAATAATTAAAGATGGGACTATGAAGGAGCCAAAATGGCAATGCGGGACCCGTACAAGGAATTCGGAAATTGACTCCGTCAAAGGGTGCGAACCAGCTCAAGGAACTTGTGACCCAAAAACGCTTACAATTCCAGCTTTAAATCAATTCATAACAACTCATGAACCCAAGTAGGAGAATTTTGCAATTTAAGAATTAAAATGGAGGAATCAATCGAAGTTGTGAGTTTAACACGCGAGTTACGAGCCGATCAACATCCTGAAACACTACTGCAATAATTTTTAACAAATAGAATCAACAATCACCCAAAATTGAGTTTTCAAGGCCTTTTCTTATGAAAAAAAGATGAGAAATTAATTTCGAGTTTGGTAAAATTGATGTGACTTTCTGTCACACTACTCATCACAATAGCGAGACTTAGTCGTAGAGGTCGCGTTATTCAATTAATTACTGCAACCGTCAGTTCTTAATTGCGACCACGTGGGTCAACACACGCAACCATGAAAACCAAAAGGGAAAGGTCACTGCGAATGTAGCTCAAGGCACACAAATGTGAAGATCAAGTTGAGGTGCACCAACTCAAACTAGAAGTTGGTGAAAATTCCCCTACGGGGACTAAGGATTCGTTTAGAGCCCCATGTATTCAAACAAGCTATGCTACCTCACAAAATTTATTATTCTAGACTAAACAAAGATGTTGAAACTTCAAATGGAGGTCATCTCGACAAAAGTGGGTCCCACATCCAAGGTTCTATTTAGGCCGAAATCCATAAGGTTGATCGAAATGAGTCTAGAAGCCTCGATATCAAAACCAAGGGTCCAACTAGACCAAACTCGAAGTTAAAGAGCTAACGAGACCATCATAATTGCATTCTGGGATTGTTTTTCTGAAGTTTTGACCGAAGTCAACTATTAAAGTTTAAAAGCTCCAAAACATAAAAACTCACATAAAAACCAAACGAATGACATGGTGATCGCACTGTTAGTCCCTTCAAGTCATAAATGACTTGGGTTCACTGTGGAAAGCTCTAGACATCAAAAATATCACAAAATGGAAAAAATGGCCTAGAGAGTCATTCCAACATCCACTACTAAAAGGACCTTCGTCCTCAAATGTAAAGAGTAAAGAAGTGCCTAAAACCTCGAATAGGTGGGGATATTAGACCCAAAAGTTTTTCTCGGTCTCCATGGTAGCCTCCTTGACTGGATGGTGTATCCACAGAACCTTTACCACATTTACCACTCTCGAATGCAACCACCTGGCATTCCTAGCTATAATAGTAGATGGCTCCTTCACAGAGGTTAAACACTCATCCAACTAGATTGAGCCATACCGAAGCACATGGGATTCTTCAAAAACATATTGGTAAAGCATCGACACTTAGAAAAATGGATGAACAACTGAATAAGCAAGTGGTAAAGTTAACTTGTATGCAATATCACCAATAGCTTAAAGGATCTCAAAAGGTAAAATTTACATTGGGCTAAGCTTGCTACGCCTCTCGAATCTCATTATGCCCTTGAACAGTGATACTTGAAGGAAGACATGATCACTAACACCAAACCTTAAAGGACGACGCCGAAGACCAGCATAGCTTTTTTGTCTGCTTTGAGTCATACGTGGCATGTCCTGAATAAAATTAACTCGAGCCAAAGCATCCTGAAGCAAGTCAGTACCATGCGGCTTGAGCTCCAAAGCCTGAAACCAACCAACAGGAGATCGACAATGCCTACCATACAGTGCCTCGAATGGGACCACATGAATACTCAAATAGTAGATGTTATTATAAGCAAACTCCGCCAAAGCCAAAAGTTGATCCCACTGCCCTTCGAAATCCAACACATAGGCTCAAAGAATATCCTCCAAAATCTAAATAGTCTACTCCCTCTGCCCGTCATTCCATGTGTGAAAAGTTATGCAGAAATCAACCCGAGTACCCAACTCCTCCTAGAGTGCCATCCAGAAGCTAGAAGTGAACTAAGAGCCTCTACCAAAGATAATAGACACTGACACTCCATGAAGATGAAGCACCTATCGAACATAGATATGGCTAACCTCTCGGCACTAAAGAAAGACTAAATGGGCAATAAATGAACTGACTTGGTCAATCGATCTTCGATGACCCAAATTCTATCAATACCTAAAAAAGTCCATGGCAACCCCACAATGAAGTCCATAGTGATCCGCTCCCACTTCTACTAAGGAATGGGTAATCTCTGAAATTCACTACTAGGCCTAAAGTGATTGGCCTTCACCTACTGGCAACACAGGCAACGAGTTATATAGTCTTCTATATCTCTCTTCATACCGCCCTACCAGTAATACTACCTCAGATCTTTTTTAACATCTTAGTCATGCCCGAGTGTATAGAATACCTAGAGTTGTGAGCCTCCTAAAGTACCATCTGAATCAAATCCCTAACCCTAGGAAAACAAATACAGCCTCTAAATCTCAAAACAGCCTCAAAGTTTAAGGTCGCCTTACTAGCATAACAATGCAAAGCTTGATCACGAATCACCACCAAACAAACATCCTCAGATTGTCAGCCATGAATTTGCTCTAATAGTGTGGAGCAGGCCTTGACATAAGCTAGAACTCGATTGGGATTAGAGATATCAAATTGAACCAACCTATTAGCTAAAGACTGGATGACCAAAGCCAAAGGTCTCTCGAAAACTTAAAGGAAGGCTAGAATCCCCAAACTCACCACCTTCCAGCTCAAGGCATCCTCCACCACATTTACCTTGCCCAGATGGTATAGAATAGAGAGGTCATAGTCCTTCAAGAGTTCAATCCACCTACACTGCCTCAAATTGAGGTTTTTCTAACTCAAAATATACTGAAGACTCTTGTGATCCGTGAAGATCTCACAATGAACTCCATACAGGTAGTGCCTCCAAATCTTAAGCGTGAAACCTACTGCCAAAACTCCAAATCATGAGTGGTATAGTTTCGCTCATATACCTTAAGCTACCTTGAGGCATAAAAATGGCATGGCTCTGCTACATCAAAACACAACACAACCCAATCCAACACCAGATGCATCACAATATATTGTAAATCCCTCACCCTCATCTAAAAGAGTCAGAATAGGAGCAGTGGTAAGCAACTCCTTGAGCATCAAAAAGCTCATCTCACACTCATCAAACCACTCGAAAGTACTATAGAAGAGAAGCCCTTGACAAACTATCTATAGTACCCTGCCAACCTAACAAAAGTATGAATATAATTCAAAAGGTTAGCCCAATCACACACCACCTCAATCTTTGCTGAATCTACCATAATCTTATCCTTGGACACCATGTGCCCCCAAAACACTACAGACTCAAGCCAAAATTTGCACTTTGAGAACTTTGCAAAAAGTTGTTGATCTCTCAAAGAATGGAGCACAATCCTCAAATATTGTTCATTGTCCACCCTACTCCGCGAGTACACAAGAAGTTCATCAATTAGTACAATGATGAAGAAGTCGTGTAAGGCCTTAACAAATGAGTCATCAAATCAATAAATGTCGTTGGGCATCGGTCAACCCAAAAAACATAACCAGGAACTCATAATGGCCATAACAAGTCCTAAAGGTTGTCTTAGGGAATCGTCCTCCTTAATACTCACATGATGGTAACCAGATCTCAAATATATCTTAAAAATAGAACAGCACCCTGAAGTTGATTTGCAAGTCATTAATATGAGGCATAGCATACTTATTCTTCACGGTTACCCTATTCAGCTGCCTGTAATTGATACACAAACATAGACCCATCCTTCTATTTCACAAACAAGATGAGAGCACCCCAAGGTGAGACACTGGTCTAATAAATCCCTTACCCAGAAGATCTTGAAGCTAAATATTGAGAGCTAAGTTGGTGCCATACAGTAGGGAGCAATAGAAATAAGATGAGTCCCAACTCAAGTTCAATAGAAAAGCCAATATATCATGCTCAGGAGGTAGGCTGGTAGGGAATACATCGGTGAACTCTCACATAACACGAACCAAATCAATTGTAGGGCGCTCCCTACAAACATGAAAAATATACATCATATACTCCAAACACCCTCTGGATACTAACCTCTGCGCCCGAATATATGAAATAATCTTAGTCAATGTGCGGCTACTAGAACCTTTCCACACAACTAAGGGAATAGTAAGCACAGCCAAGGTAACGGTCCTAGAAGAAAAATCTAAGACTGCATGATAGGGGATAAAAAGTCCATGCCAAAAATTACATAAAAATCAAGTAAATCAAGCAAAATGAGGTTACCCCGCATGTCTCACTCACATACTTTCACAAAATAGGCTCTACAGACCTGATCCACTACTAAAGAATCATCCACGGGAGTTAATACATGTATTGACACTGACAAGGGATCAAAATGTAACTCCAAGCAAGAAGTGAAATAAATATATACATACGAATAAGTAGAGCCTGGATCAAATAAAGAAAGATCGACTACCGGCAAAATGAGATCGTACATGTAAGCACTAAATCTGAAGCCTCAACCTTCGACCTAGTAGAAAGTGCATAAAAATTCCCACGTTTACCCCAGATTGGGCTCTAGCTCTACCACCTACTCTACTTGCCTAAGTATCTCCTTGATCACCTGGGGGACCACCCCATTAACCTTGAGCATGGCCTCTACTCGGAGGAACCATAGCCCTGCGCTTGGGAAAATCTATGACATAATATCCAACCTTGCAATAATCAAAGCAACCTCGATCACCTAAGGTCTAGAAAAAAAAATATCTGATCCATCCTAGCCTCCATGGCCCAAAGTCTTGAGTGGGGCTTGAATTGGTCGGGTGGACTGATCGGCTAGACATCCCTTAGGGCTAATAAGCATGACAACCCCTACCTGTAAAGCCTCTATCATGGGACTGAGACCCACTATAGCTTCCCTGAAAGTGAGCCCTTTTATTTCTGCCCCCACGAGCATCATGATGGAGCTCCTCCATAGTTCGAGAGTGGTCAACTCCATTTCAAAAGGACCTACCCACTAATGTCAAGGACTCTGTAACAATCCATAGAAGAAGTCTCAGACCTCAGACAAAATATCATACTTTCTCCTCCTATATGGGTAGAATCATAGTAGCATGCCTAGAGAGCTTGTAGAAATCAGTCTTATACTCGAATACGTACATGGAGCCCAGTTGCTACCTAGAGAACTTATCCCTCCATTTCTCCCTGTCACCACGAGGGATGAACTTGGCAAAGAAGGCCTCAAAAATTGTATCCAAGTTAAGGGAGGTGACCTAGCTGGTCAATACTCCATAAACAAAGGCCACCACTGCCTGGCTGGTCCTCTAGCTTCTAAGTAGTGTAGTACACCCCTCTGGACTCAACCAGACCCAGTGTGTATAATCTCTCACGACATCTATTCAAGAACTCATGAGCATCCTCTCTTGAAGCCCCAGGAAACCTCGGAGGAACCAATCACAAAAATTAGCCTAACAACTTCTGCTCCTCCACTGACATTAGAACCTTAAATACAGCTGGCTGAGAGCCACAATTATTGGTGATACCTCTACCTAGGGAGCCACAATGGCAGGCTGGACTCGTGGACCCGCTAGGGCCTTCTGCATACACCCTAACACCACTTGAAGATGGGAAATGACCATTTTTAATTCTAGTGCAACTACAGGATCGAGTGGCGGTTGGGTTGGCCCTGACCCCACTTGTTGTAGAGGAATAGGTGCCTATTGAGGCTCAATAACTGTGTTAGGGGTCATATTTCTACCCTAATTTTGAATAAATAACGACGCTCGTGCATGACCTTGGAATTGAGCTCTAGCTCTACACCTAGCTAATACTCAATCATTCGACCTACAAGTGTCATCCTTGGTTGTAGCACCTCTTGTGTACACCATCTGCAAAAGAACGAAACAATGATGATTGAAAAACTAATAGGACTAAGGACACATGATATAGAATCAAACAAAAGAGTCTTCCTAAGATATGATACAGAAGGATACGAACCGATCCACAAGACTACTAGATATTAGCTTTGCACCAACACCAGTTAACTTGTCGCACTAATACTAACTTGTCACAACCCAAAAATTGAGGTCATGATGGAACCTACTAAAACCCACCAGTAGATAAGATAGCCCGGAACCATTGGTAACAGGCATAGGGACTCGAAGAGATACAAAGACCAAAAATAAAGCAGTTCAAGAAGGAACAACGAAAAAACAACAATTTATAAAAACAACTCCCAAACGAGGACCAAACTACAAAGATTCATCTAAAAATCTGGTGGATGCCGATGCAAAGCTACTACAGAAGGGGAGTAAAGACTAGACATAAACAACAAATACACAAGTTGTCTCAAAATATAAAAGACTAGCCAAAAAATGATATATACAACGAAGATGAGTCAACTCTAATCGACAATAAGCTCACCCTTGATCTCCAGCATATCAGCAACAACACTACAAGAATCACCGTGGGTGACTATAGCTTGAATCTGCATCACGAAAAAAGACTGAGAGTGCAGTATGAATACCAATATAACAGATATTTGTCTGCATCATTAGCCGACCGAGCCTGCGATTGAAATAATAGGATAAGAAATGAGTATAACAAGGTAATAGGAAAATAGTTGATCATAACTAGACATGCATCAAACTAAATCTGTTTTAACAATTAATGAAAGTAGTAAATGCTATCTAAACCTAACTGGACCCCATCAGCTAGAAGGGACATACAAAGGCATAAAAATGAAAAATTTTACGAATAATAATCCAGTCGAACCCCCATAAGCCCAATGAGTACCCTCAAAACCTATACAATAACGTAGAGTTCTAAAATAATCCCCAACACCTCAAACCTAGCATCTCCCAAAATCTTATGTCAGAATAGATAATCCTTTTGGAATCTTATATCGGAAAGCATTATTGGAAAGCAACATGCCCTGGAATATTACGTTGAAATGACTAGTCCTCCCTGAAATCTTACATCGGAAAGTCTTGATATAACCTAACATATCTGATAATGCTCAACTACACTCCCAAATTAGAAATATAGGTAGTCGTATGCAAAATAATATCCAACTTATGAGGTCGGGGTCAAACCCCACGAGGAACAATGTAGGGGTGATTGAAAAGATAAAGAGTTACAAACCACTAGTTTGAATCCAACAATTTCTACAAGTATTTTTGTGGGAATTTTTGAATAAGGGACAAACACTAAAACTAAGATAACAAAACATAGAGGATAGATTGACCAAATACCTTTTTACCCGAGGATAGAAAATAGATTCGGGAATGGGGATTCAATTCATGCTCAAATGATGCATCACAAATAACTAAACATTATCTAGATAATCATGGGAAAGTCAACTTTGCCTTGGATTCTCAAGTACCCAAATGCATCTCCCGATCACAAGCAAGTAAATCTTGACTAATTCTTCTGAAATAAGCAAGTATAGAAAATTAAACAATCCAATGTGGTAATACTAGGATTTCATATCTCTAGTGCAAATCCATGAAATGAAGGTTAGACTTTAGACTATCTCGAGCTTTAGTCCATTAGCCAATTCTCAAATCATGCTAATCAATCTTTCCTACATTCAATCCTCTTTCTCAAGAAAGACCAAGATAATAGGCAAGTCCTTGGGTTGACCACTCCCTTGGAAGTCAATTAAAGCATGATATCAATTAGAGAATCAAAGACTCATATCATAAATAAGATAATATTTAATTAATTGCAAAAGGACAAACACGAATCAAAACCACAATATCAAAATATGAAAATCAAACACTAAAGCTATAAATATTCAATACAAAACCAAGATTTAAAGAAATATCTTAAGGTTTACTCATTTAAGCTCACAATCTTCACTCTTCAAGTTGAGTGGTGGCTCTTTCCTCTAAAAAATTAGGATTCAAGATAAGGTTTTAGATCTAAGATGTCAAAGATATTGTCTATTGGAAAGAAGATAGAGTATATAGTTACACCATATCCTAAGAATATCCTTGGAATATTTCCAAAGAAGCCTTCTTTGCATGGAATATTCCAAAGGAAGCCTTTCTAGTATCAAATATGATTGCCTTTAATTTCCGCCCCTGACTTGCTTTTGGCCGGCGAAACGCCTAACACCTAACGCCTGTTGAAACGCCTATTCATATCAGCAAGGACCAGTGGAAGAGCTTTAAACCGGTGAAACACCAATTCCCCATTGTGAACTGTCAGTCGAAGCGCTAGTTCAAAATTTCAGGATGCTAATTCAGTGATTTTTGAGAGCAAACTCCATCAAACTTAATTTTCCAAGAAATACCTGCATACAAGAGAGCCGGGGCCTAATATCCATTCAATTAAAATTAAATCATAGCAATAATTCATGAATATGAGTTTAATAAGTTGGTAAAATACCAACTGATAAAACCCCCAACTTGAACTATTGTTTGTCCCCAAGCAAAGCATTCACTAAGCATAGGATTTGACCTCATCCACACGCAATATAGGATTTGCATAATTACACTCTAAGACACAAAAACATAAAAAATAAAAGACTCAAAATAAAAGACTCTATGCACAAACATAACTTACAATTGGTTCCACCATCAATCACTAGGCAAAAGTTTTCTTTCTTTCAAAATCCTACTCATTTAAAACAATATTTTTCAAGCCCAAATAAGGGACAATAGTTCTTTCAAAGCATCTCAAGTCAATGGTGTCAACCTTCGAGGTTTGCCTAAAGATTCACGATAATTTATAGCATTCATGCAACTCAATCGAAATCTATTCATCACTATTCACATAAAAGGAGTATGCCACTCACACAAGAGAGAATCTCGCGCACAATTTATAAACATTAATTCAAGGGATCATAGATCAAACAAATTCTCTCACTCTCACAAGGGAATTGAACTATATACACATTGAACTATAGGCTTGCCCGGTATGTGAATCACCACTAATGTAGATTGACAAGGCTCAAAATCCCCAAGTACTTGCAGGTTTAACTTAGGCTTGGGCAAAAGGTATGGTATCATTTGGTCAAGTGACTAAGATACCTTTCTTTCACTTCTCATGTGAGCATGCCGCTCATATCATTAACTTGTTTTCACCTTAATTCCCCTTTTCAAAACATCATTTGCTCATTCAAACGCCCAATTTTTATTTTCACATGAGGTATGATCACAACACAAGCTAACACCCAATTGAAGCTTATGGTGCTCCAAATACTTTTTAGCACATTCCTCTTTTTTTCCTTTAGTGCACAAACCCCCAACTTAGGCTTTTGCCTAAATCACAATTTCATTCTTTATTTTCCCTCAAACTTAGATATTTGGCCTACACTTTCATCATTAGCATTTAGGGATATGAGGGTGCCAAAATAGAGGATTCAAAAAAGTCAAGGTGTGCAACATGGTGACTAAAGAAATAGTTTTAGGCTTAATGGGTATGACTAAGATCAATGTTATTGAAAATCAGATTTTTGAGATTGACCCACACCCAAGGCTCCATTGAGGAAGAAATCCACAAGGTTGCTCTAGTTGAGTCAGGAATCAGTCGACCCGAATACAGAAAACAACATCATGTAAATAATCAAAGAAACATAAAACAGATAAAATCATAAACATGATCCACTCAGTCACCACTCTTACTACAAGTAATACATTTATTACCTTGAAACTCATATGCTCTATCTCAAAACAACCACCTCATTCCACTGTCAACTGCACCATCGAGGACATTCCACCCTCACATTGGATCATCACCTAACCCTTCAATCACATAGAGAGTTCCCGAATACAGGACCACTACTAACTCTATTAACCACTCTACCTCAAGATCTTATGCCAACACCCAAACTTAACAACAACCCAAGACATGTTCACAAACATAACAATCACCCAAACCTGGTTCATCACACCTTGTGAATAACCCGGACCACCAAGGATCCCTAAAACATTATTATAATTTTTAGCACGCAATTCTGGTCTACACATGGACCACCCTAGCATTTAAATATACTAACTAGGACACCCAGGGACTAACACTTGATAGATATGACACAATAGATAAACCCAATCCACTCACGGAACCAACATGTAACAATCATGTCACAAGGAAATAAACTTGGTTCTCTTATGAAACCCACGCACAAACTATTAGTGTACCAGGTGTGGTACTTGAGCCAATGATTAGTATGTACCAGTGTAGTACCAAAGCCAACCATATATAGATATCCCTATATCAGGAATGGTACCCGAGCCAACCATATTTGGATATCCATATACCATGAAGAGTACCTGAGCCAACCGTTAGTATGTACTAGTTGTGGTATCTGGGCCAACTTTGGGATATCCTGTACCAGGTGTGGTGCCCGAGCCAACCAGCAATCACAAATTACAATTTCATTCACAATCACAACAAATCCAAATCATAGTTGTACACCAAGTAAGCGTATTCATCGTATGCCATCAATAACAATATAAAATAAAGGGAATCAAACAACCATCACCTACCCAAAAGGATTCTACCCCGAAAGATTCTTGATCATAATATGATTACCCACAATCATCTTTTTTGGGATAACACCCCGCAATCATCATAAGATCAACATTAAATAAGAAAATCCATCCTAAACTGAAACAACAACTAACCACCAATTCAACCATCTAGACTCTGTGTCTAAACACTTATCCATGCAATTTTCCGACAATCTATAAGATATGATGTAAGTAATGATAGGCCAACTAATCAGTTAAAGAGGACTAGCCTACCAAGACGCCAAGCAATTGCTGAAGAACTCGTATTACGAGCTTTTATCTCTATAGGGGTGAATACTGACGAACGTAGATCAAAACTCCATGGATTTTAACCTTACTTATGTTGAAATCCCTCATTTCCATGGTTCCCATGCTTAGAGCTGCTAAAGGGTTTTTTAGAATAACCCCTGTCTATCTTACAAATGAAAAGTGGGAAGAAAAATAAAAGAACTCATATTTCTAGGGTCTGATTCCGTCAGCCCCACTATAGAGACCATGCAGGTGTAATAGCAGCACCCCCATATCGGGAGCCTTCCTTCTATGGAAGGATGATGTCATCTCGGATCAATTCAAATTCCTAAGTTTTCGTCATGTCCCCTCATTTTTAAATTGGCAGTGTATTTCAAGAATTTTTGACATTTCGCACGAGGTGCCTTTTAAATAACGATGGATCAAGTCATTACAGGGAATGAGTTTAAGTCTTAGGACAAATTATCATGGCGGTAACTCTACCTAGCAAATTGGAGATCCCAAGAGCTAGGTTGGAGGAGATCAAATGAAATTGTGATTGACAGTTTGGCATTGTTAAATAAATGAATACATTCTTGTGATGAAGATAATGTTTAGAAGTAAGGATAAAACATTAAGGCTTTTTAACGAGTTAATAAACCTAAAAAAATTTTAATGGTGTCTAAGTTTGACATATTTGACTAAATAGTGCATATACGTGATAACACAATTAGAAATTATCTATGTAAATATGAAGTGTAAGTCACTTTAAAGAGGATGATTGTAAAAACCCATTCTGTATACACTTATGAAATCAAGAGGTGTTCATGGCTGAAACGAACATAGCCGCAACAACTATAGATAGTAAAACATAGATTTTGTGACATGTGGTTGTCTAGATATATACCAAAGCTCGATGGTTCAAAGATATCAAATCTACTGATTGATCGAGTATATCCAACATATGTTCACTACGGAACGTTGAAAGAAAAATCTACTCATTTGGATGCAATTAACCCTTACTTGTAAAGTACACACTTCTCCCTTTTTTTTCTTAGAGTCATTCCCTATTCATGTGGGAGACTATTGGGTTTTAAAAGGTTTGAATGGAAAATAAAGTATTGCGACTTTTCTGAAGAGTTGTGACTTTTTCGAAAGGCTGTGACTTTTTTGAAGGGTTTTGACACTTTCAATGGATTGTGACTTTTTCAAAGAGTTGTGATTTTTACCATGAGGTGCAATAAGCACCTGTTCAACTACCCTTTGTTACCTATAAAAAGATTCCTCTCATTTTTCAATAATGAATTTTCTAAACTTCAAAACATCTTCTTCTACACAAATAAATTCACGTGTTCTCTACTATCATTGAGTGGTTCATTGACACTATGATTTTAGGTATCAATACACCGGTGAGTAAGACCATTCTATCTTGGGAGGATATGTTCCATTAACCTTAGATACTTGAGGGAAATAATTTTCTTAAGAAAACGTTGTGCATTCAATGGGCTTGATTTTCTTTTTTAAGAAAAATATTTTCAGATTCTTTTCTATTTACTGATTTTGAAAATTTTGATTTTGTTTCTTATGAAGTTTTTCAAAATTTGTGTTCTTAGCGTTTTAGTAATACAGATTAATAATTCTTTTTCTTCTACAATATAATATTTTTATCCACTTCTCATCTACTCAACACAAAAAACAAAACATTATTTATATAGTTATAGAAGTTCCTTCATATAGCAATTGTCATGATAATAGATACTCTCTTTGTCCCAGTTTATATGATTTTCTTTCCTTTTTAGTCAGTCCCAAAAGAATGACACATTTATATATTAAGTAACAATTTAGCTTTAATATGTTAATTTTACCCTTAATGAAATGATTTACAGCCATACAGATATCCATCACTTATTTTAGACCACAAATTTTAAAAGTCTTCCTTTCTTTCTTAAACTCTATGCCGAGTCAAACTAACTCATATAAAATGGGATGGAGGGAGTAATAATTAGAGGTTTAGTTAGGAAATTAATAGGAGATAATGGAGAAAATATGTCATGACATGAAGGTTACATGAGAATAATGACCACTTTCTCCACTTTATGCAACTAATATGTCATGCACTTAAATATTTTAATATTGAAATGCATTTAACTCCAAGAATATATACTGAAGAATTGATTAAATATATACATATATATACACACACACACACATATATATATATATAAAATAAATTACGGGTGGTACTATAGCAAATGTCCTAGGGATTTCATAAGATTTGAATAAGGAAATTGAAGAGGTAGAGGTTTCTGATGATTTAGAAGCAAAAGTTGGTGGTGTTGAGGGTTGTTTTGACACGAAAAATTCACCTAAAGCATGCAAATATTTATTTTTGTAATTATTTTGTTCAAAAAGATTTTTAATATCTTTTCCACTGATGGCTTCGCTATGAGTTCTTTTTTTAAAAGGAATTGCAATAATGGAGCTATCAGCAAAAGATATTGTAAAACTTTGTGATGGAGAAAGTTCAGATGTTATGTCTCTCCAATTTAGATTTTTCCATAATTTTGAAACGTTGATTGATTTTGGAAAAGGAAAATCTAATTGGTGATAATCAGCATAAGCCTCAAACCATTAAAAGAAATTAATTTGTTTATGAACAGAGTTTAGAAACTCATTATATATCTATAGTCAATTTGGTTTAGTTTTTTCAATTATTTTTCTCTTAAAATTAAAACCATTTTTTTCATTAATTCTTAAAAATAAAAAACCAAACGTATCAAATAAATAAAATATCAATTTTTCTCTACTTTTTTTTAAGTCTAAGGTCACCCGAGATGGGCCTTTTATTAATATAAAGAGAGTTAATTACAAAATTCCAAGCCCAAAAGTGGCCTAGACCGGAAAAATCTAAAAAAAAAGAAATTACTACAACAAAAAAGATAAGTGCTTCAGGAGTGTTCAAGAACACCTCTTCAGCTCCACCAGAAGCCCTCAACATCTAATCTTTTGAGTGAACAAATCAAGTTGGACCACTGACATACTGTCTTCCTCAACACAGTCCGACCACCATCCTCTACAAACAACATCCATGTTCGGCTTGTAATCACTTCGACATCAAAAATCTCATTGACGTTATGATTCAACATCAATGAAGACTTCTTCAACATAATTGTGGTATATCTATGCTGGCTCAAAAGGTATGTGACTGTGCAACTCTCCCCAAAACAAAAAAGAACTCTGATTGAACTTGAAATTTCCTCTGACCTAGGCTCATAAAGTTGTCATGTTGTTCCCATTTTCTTATGTTTACAACTTTTAGTTTATCCTCTCAACAGATTGAACCCCTATGGAGTTGATACCACTGTTTAAGCAGATAAATTTCCGGTGAAAAACAAGATATCGAGATTCTACTTAAGCTTCCTCAGTTGTAGTTGTTGTTCTTTCGTTCTCTGTTAGCTTTTTAGCCTGTATTTTGTATTCTTCGTATCCTCAAATTTGGTAGATTGTCCATTTCCAGTTGTATTATTATCTATGCTTGTTGAGGAATTTCGTGCATGTTAGAGAATTGCTTTATTTGTGTACCTGTAAAATCAAAAGCATGGTTAGTAAAAAGAATCCACTAATGTGTTCCCTTTTCGATAAGTATGCACCACCTCCACCTCTCTATTCATCATCAATCCCTTTATATACCCTACATCCAGAGATATAAACCAATGGACCTCCCAAATTCCATTTATGACTATTTAAGCCATTAATAAATCTATTTCAATAATCAAAGGAACTAAAATGTGGTTTAAACAACAGCCTATACCCATTTTAATCGATTTAATTTCAACTTCAATAACAGTAACATTGCTAACTTAAGTTGTAATCCTGCAGCTTCATTAAACACCTTCCAAATCTGATTAGAGTCGGGATATTCAATAAATAAATGTACAAAAGAATTCTTATATATTGTTAATACAGCATCAACTTTCACGCCCAGAGGCTACCCCCTAGGTGTAACACGAAGCTTAGCGTCACAAGTGACCCCAAGCTAACGCTAAGTATAGCATTTCACAAGCATACTGAAATACAACTAAGTAAGCGGAAGCATAACTGTAAAGCGAATCAAAACTAAAAGAACTTCAGGTGAGAATATAATTGAATATTAATGGGGGAAAACCCAAAACAACTAAATACAGACTCTATGTCTGAAAGCCTCTAATACAGATGAGCTGCTGGGACAAATCCCAACTAACTCTAAAAATACTAAAAACTGATAATGAGATAACTAAACCAAAAGCATAAAAAAACGTCCTCGAACTATGAGGACTCACCACGGAAATTGCTGAGTATGGACTAGAAGTCGAGCTAAGCGCGATATGGATGCTGAGCGACTAAACCTACATCATGAAACGATGTAGCGCAAAAGTATGTGTTAGTACTTTGAATGTACTGAGCACGCAGGATATATGCTAAGCTAAACAATATAGTAACTAAACATAGAAATAGATATACTGAGGCATAACTGAAAAATTGAGATGGATGCAATGACCAAGTACTAATCATGAAGATAACATGTTGAGCTAAACACTAAAATAAATGCTGAAAACATGGTCAATGCAATATGAATCTAACTGTGGGATCTACTATTAACCGACATAAACCACTTGAGCTAAACATGGAGTCCGAGGTATACGCCCCATCGAGAGGAACCAATATACCTTGCTAGGGGTATAAAGGTATGACTGTGGCGTGATCACTAAAACCGATGCCCAACAGAGGGGACTTTTGAACCTACGTTGGCATGTAGTTCTAGGAGTTGAGGGTACACTGAACCTAGTCCAACTCGATGCTAAGTCTACTCCCAATGGAATGTATATAGCAAACATGCAAGTGAAATACTCAGTAGCTCAAAATACTGATATGCTATCTGAGAATGCAACATGCATGTACTTAAAGATATGGCATTCGAATTCTGAAGCATGATTTTCTGACTGATTGCCTAGCAAGTATAATTCATGAAGTACGGATAATTAACACAAGCTAGGGTTCTGCGTTCTACACATGGGACTACATTAATTCTCCAAGAAAACATGTAATCAATACAATGGAAACTTTAGTTGCTAAATTCACAATGAATCTCCAAAGTTTAGGAACCCTAGGTATGAGCAATTTATGGAGAAACTGAAGAATTGACTGAATTCTAGGGACCTAGTGGGTGAAAGGAACCCACTAGTGAAATCCCACATACCTGGTGATGAAACTACGTAGAAATCCTTTGGATTTCGGAGCTGAACTTGAAGAAGACCTCTGCTTGTTCTTGGGAGAAACTATCACCTCTTTCTCTTCTTTTCTTTCTAAGTTGGATGATTTTGGGAGAATGAGGGTTCTAGGTAGTTTTTGACTAGATTATTAGGCTTTGACTGAGTAAAACGACGTAGCTTAAGCATCAAACGACGTAGTTTAAGTACCAAATGCATAGAGAAAAGACCAATGTGACCCTAACTTAAATGTTGCTGAAGTGACTTTAAGAGAGGCTTCACGGCTGTCTAAGGCATGATGGCCTGTCTAGTGGGTTGTGAAACTTCATCTGCCTGACAGTACTTCACTATAATGGGCATAACTATTTACTCCAAACTTAAAATAGGGCAAACGCGGGGGCATTGGAAAGAACATTCAAAGATCTTTAATTTCATAGGTCATGGGCTACCTAATTCATTTTGTGCTGAAAGATATGGTCGATTGAAGTTGACCCTAAACTCTAAGTCTGAAAAGTCTCATTCACGGACGACTTCACGGTCCGTGTGGAGCTTCACGGACCGTTAAGACGTCTGTGATCCTTAACTAGTGACTTGGGGTGAGACCTTACTGATAGGGTGACTTGTACAACCCACCAAACGGGCCTTCCAAGTCACCACGGACCGTCAAGGTGAAGCCTACCTAGGGTAGGTTCTAGAAGACCTTCAGAGCTCCTTAATGGACCATAGTCCCCTGCATGGCTCGTCTAGGGCTCCGTAGAGGGTTCCATGGTCCACTTTTGGGCTCGTGACTTGCTCGTTTGACCCGTTTCTAGCCTTTCTCTAAC
The DNA here is from genome assembly GCA_018342035.1 of Solanum appendiculatum. Taxonomy (NCBI): domain Eukaryota; kingdom Viridiplantae; phylum Streptophyta; class Magnoliopsida; order Solanales; family Solanaceae; genus Solanum; species Solanum appendiculatum. The sequence continues at coordinate 287,536 of JAGDQO010000316.1, forward strand.
CTGAGGTGTTACAGCAACACTCTATATCAATACTTTCCTAATAGGAATTCTTCTAAACCCATCCTCTATAAAAGGAAGGACACCTTAAAAGGTAATCCTTTAACCCATTTGTTAGAAATATTCTCTATAGGCTCTTTATTGTATTTGCACAAGTTCCATGCTATCCCCAGCTTAAACTATCCAGAACCACTTAGGCATCCACCAAGGTATATCTCTACCATGTGTAAGTACTAGATTTCCTATGACATTGTCGATGTGATTGCAAACTTCTTCATCAAAGTTACCATGTAATGTTGTCTGGTCCCATACATCCTCATTAACCAACTGTCTAACATATTCCACTTGACTATAATCATGATTAATATCCATATGAAAATGTAGAGCCCCCAATTGTGTCCAATTATCAAACCATACACTAGCATTTCCTTCCTTGGGTTCCCACCATATCTCTTGATCAAAGAAATTCGTTGCTAGTAACATATTTTTCCATACTTGGGATCCACCTTTCCATTCGATTGTTTGTGGTATGTGTCCCTTGCAATACTTATTCCACATATAGTTAGACCAAATAGTTTTAGTAGTCCTGAATTCCCACCATAACTTAGCAAATAAAGCCTTAGAGATATCAAACAGTGACCTAAATCTCAGTCCTCCTTCTTTATTTGGTATACAAATATCATTCCATGCAATCCAGTGAGTAGATCTTCCCTCCTCCTTGAAATTCTATAAGAACTTAGCGAAAAATTTATGAATATCATATATTACACATTTAGGAGGATTAATGACAGATAAAAGGTATATAGGAATACTTTGTAACATACTATTGAGTAAAACAACTTTACCCCCAAAAGACAATAGCTTTCCTTTCCATATATGTAGCTTGCTTCAAATCTTTTTATCAGCATTGAGTAATATACCTTTTGTTTCTTGGCATGACCTATAGGGCAACCCAAATACATCAAAGCAAAAATTTCTCTTGAAAAACCAGTGACCTCCTCCACCAACTATCTAGAGGCTTGTGCTGCCTTACTCTACAAATACTAGGAGCTCTTATCTTTGTTGATCAATTGTCTTGATTACTCCTCATATATCTTCAAAACCTCCATTATAAGTTATAAATATCTTTTGTCTGCTGCTATAAAAATAATTGTATCATCTGCATAAGACAAATGATTCAATTGATCACTCCATTTAGGTAATCCATAGCTTTTGTACTCATAGTTATCAAACAACTAATTCATAGCTCTAGATAGCACCTCTGTAGACAAAATAAAAAGAGCAGGTAATAAAGGATTTTCTTGCTTAACCCCTCTGGTAGAATGGAAAAAACCATGAGTCTGCCCATTAATTAGGTATAGAATACCAATTATTAGCAATAAGTCTCCAAACCATGTCAAACATTTTAGCATCAAAACTCATTTTCTCCAAGACTCTAATTAAAAATCTCCACTCTACTATATCATAAGCTTTAGCTATGTCCAATTTTATAACAACATTATCAGGCTTACCCCTTAGACTTATATTAGAGATCACCTCTTGAGCCCTCAAAATATTTTTTGATATATTTCTTCCTTTAACAAAGCCAGATTGATTTTGCGAAATTAATTTTCAAAGAAGTATTTCAAGTCTATCATGAACAAGCCTACATATGATTTTGTTTTTAAAAAAATTACTCACACTAATTGGTATAAGATCTGAAAAGGACTGAATAATATCTTTTTTAGGTATTAGAACCAAATTAGTTTGTGCAATATATTTAGGCAAAGAATCACCTTGAAAAAAAGCATGTACAATATAAATAATATCAGGACCTACAATATCCTAGCAAGTCAGATAGAAACACTCAGTAAAAACCATCAGGGCCACAAGCACTATCAGCATTCAATTCAAACACCACCTTTTTAATCTCTACATCATCAGGTATTGCATTATTGAAACATTTTCTTCTTGACAAACTTGTGGTTGGATACATTGTAGTAAAGACATTTCCTCACCAGTAACTCCACCAGTAAATTGCTTTTCAAAAAAGCAAACTCCTTCCTTTATGATTTCAGCTTCAGATTCATTCCATGACCATCAACTTTAAAAATTCTCTTCAGTGCAAGCCATCTTCTTCTTCCCCTAACAAGAGAACAAAAAAATTTAGTGTTCCAATCTCCTTCTTCAACCCATTGTAGACTAGCCTTCTGTCTTCAATATTCCTCTTCTTAGTGAAGATGAAGTTTTAACTCTGCAAGTGCTTGTTGTTGCAAGATAGCTCCGTTAACAGGATAAGGGTCTTCTTGAAACAAGTTTTCTTTAATCTTCACAATCTCTTCTCTATTAGTTAGCTTCTTAAAAACATCACCAAACTTATCTCTACTTCATTTGGACAATGTCTTCTTGGTCCTTTACTATTTCTGCTACAACTGAATGCAAATGTTATCAAAATTCTCATATACCAGATTCTGCTGAACAATTTCTTTGAATTCTTCTCTTTCAATCCAAAACTTCAAAAATTTGAAAGGCTTAGCAATAGGAGTATTGCCCACCCCACAAGTGAGGAGTAGTGGGGCATGATCATATCCTTCTCTAGCAAGGTGTTGCAGTCCAATATTACCATACAAATCAAGTAATCATTGGTTAACAACAACCATATCTAATCTCTTGAAAATACATTATTCATCAACTCTACCATTCCACCAGGTAAAAGGATTTCCTGAAAAATTAACATCAGATAATTCACATGAGTAATGACATATGGAAAGATGCTCATATTCCTATGGATAAACATGTAATCCACCAATCTCTTCTTCATCCCCTAATATCACATTGAAATCACCACCTACCATTCAAGGTATTGAGAGATTATGACTTATTGAGAAAAGATCGTCCCAAAGGCTAAATCTCTTAATGCTTGAACATTGAACATAGACCACAGTGGCTAAAATCTAATTTCCATCTCTTAATGAGAGATGTAATGTCAACTGTTGTTCAAAATCTGATATAACCCCCCCCCCCCTCTATATATTGATTAACAGACACCCATATTTGTCCATTTGTATTATAATTGACATATTGCATTCCTGGCCTTCTTTTCTAGCTTTGAATCTGCCTAGTATTTTGAAATGGTTCCATCAAAGCAATCATAAAAAATTTGTGATGTCTATGTAGCATTTGCACCATATGAAAATTCTGTTGTGTTCTAATAGACTAATATTCCAAAATAGTGCTTTGTAACTCATTTAGAACTTGATTTTACCACCCTCCTAGTTTGAATTCTTGTAGGCAATGTAGTACTTATTTCTCATTTACCCTTGCCTTTTCTCAATTTTGAGGATGTCTTTGGTGATAGACCAACCTCTTTACTGATATTATGCATGTTTGTGTCACTTTCTTCTTCTTCTTCTTTATCCTCTACTTCTTTGCCCATTTCTGATACTGTGATTTCTTTTGGTATGATTGCAGGATCCTTGTGCAAATATTGGTGTGAAATTAATTCATGCAACTTTTCCATTCGAACAAATTTACGAGCTAGAATAGGTGCTAATGTTGATTCATTTGTGTTGTTCTCTAACTCTAATAACTTCTTGTGGCCTTGACTATTCTGAGATACCTCTCCATTTAATATACCTGCTATTTGTAGAGGTTCTTGATATACAGCATTTGCCAATTCCCTCATCAGAACTAGTTCCTTTTCATTGTCTTGTGCAACTGTAGGTATCATAGTCATTGACCTATTATTTTCATTCTCTCCTCTGCCAAGTATTGTTGTCTATCTTCCATATCACATTGCTTACTTAACTCTTCAGTAGCATCTTCTTGTGGATTGTTATCCATTCTACATATATGAACCATACTATCAGCATCAACCCTGCGCATGTGACCATGTTGAGGCTCAGCCATATCTCCCTGGTGCACTTCTGCAATAACATTATTGTCATCTGTTGCTACTTCAGGTATTGGCTCTGGTACCTTCTCTTTGTTACTATCACAACTCTTCTGCCCTTCATCCCTGTCTTTCTGCATTCTAGAGAATACAGAGGTTTCTGATTGAATGTCTTCTGAACTTTATTTTCAATTTTTCAATTTTCTATAGACACTCCTGGGAAAAGCTATCGATCATATACAAAAGACTAGTTAGGTCGATATATATATATATATATATATATATATTTGTGCAAAGTTTATAACTTATTGAAATCTTACTAACTTTTCATGTATATATCTAATCAAAATGGGCATAAAATACTAGATTAAACTAAATTCATACCTTCTTAATTGAATTTATCACAATATATGAAGTTGACATGTATACTGTAGAGGAAAACAAGTTACGCAGGTTTCGCATTTAAACAAACTCAAACAATACATAACTAATCAAATAATCAATGCTTAATGTACTTGATTTAATTTTATCATCAATTATTAGTCATCTAGTTTTTCTTGTTGCATTGGCCGAAACAAAACTAGGCAACCTCAATTTTCCGAAAGACTTGACTCTCTAGAGTCTCGAAGATTAGATGTCTGAACAAAAAAAAAAAGTGTTACGTGAAGAAAAGGTCATCATGTTCATTAAATGGTCGGCAGCTTATGATTGAGATGTTGAAGTATTGCTGGGATCTATTTCCTTCGTTTCATTTTGTGTGGCATTAGTTTAAAAAAAGGAGAATATTTTTTAAATTTATTAATTAAAATAATCCTTAGATTATTCGTATTGTTGTAAAACATTTTATTAAGAATAAAAATAAACTTTTAAAGCTAAATTATTTTTAATTATAATAAGATGACATTCTTTTCTAGATCGACTAAACTAGAAAAGGTGCGCATATTTCTTTTATTCATATTTACATGGCGTCCTTACTAAAAATAAATGTTTCTTAATATTTGACATTTCATAAAATCAATACATAAATAACATTATTCTTCTTATTTTACTCTTCAGAGTTATTTACCTTGAAATTATGATTTTGACTAACATAGAAAAACTAAATGATTAATTCATGTTAATTGGTCAAATTAATTAATCAAAATAAATTAATTTATATTTACTGATTGATAACTTGAATTTTAAAAAACATTAAATAAGGATATAATAGTAAACATGCCTAATTTCGTAAGGGACGCAAAATCTAAAATGTTAACAATTCAATAAAAAAAGTATGAAGAAAAAGCACATGCACACCTTTTAATCTTAATGGATTTGCCGCCTGAATTAATTGCTTCATAAAAATTGACAAGAACAAATTGAGACAGTCACCGTCTAATTAATGACCGATGAGATTCTAATTTTTGAACGTCTTGTAATTTGGTGGATTCTTATGCCGCCACACATTAATACAAGCTGAACTCTCTTCTTCTTTTTGTGGTCCATAACCCATTGCCATAATATATATAGCAGTGGCCTGCTACTTCCGGCATACCATAATATTAGCATATGGTTGGTAGACAATAAAATTTGCGTCCAGAAAATAATAATCAAGAACGAAAAAGTATTGTAATAATTGTATTTATTGATTTTAAAGTGTAAGTGTTACAATCTCTATTATTCTTCTTATTCGTATTTTTAGATTCTTTATTTGACTTAACATGATACGTCATTTGCCACGTGACATCAAAATGAGCCTCTAGGATGGACTTAGCAAACTGGACTCGTCTAGTGTAGCTCAAATCAATTAATTTGGACTTTACATAAATCTATATTTATTGAAATTAAATAATTAATCCATAATATTTATTTAGACTAATATATTCATGAATTTAATATATTTCGAATCATTTTTATGAATTTATACTTAATAAATTTTAAATGATTACATGGTTATCTTTTAGCCAGCCAAAATGTAGTCTTGACATCGCAACTCATTCTGCAAACTCTTTGAGAATAAACTTGTTATATGTTCCTCTTATTATTTGTAAAAAATGAATTTAAGAATGAATGTCTTGCAAGCTATAGGTTCTTTTCATAATAATAATAACAATAGCAAAAATATAATATATAGAAAAGTATTAAAAACACTTCTAAACTTGGCCTAAATTCGGTGAATATTTAGAGGTGTATTTCACTCATGTTGCAAGATCGGGAGTGTATTTAAGTTCAGTTAGTCAAGTAAAGGGATATTTTTAAGACTGTCAATAATTCAAAAATGAAACTAATAATTCGTGCCGAGCTTGACTATGTTTTCAATACTCTTCTCTTATATATATATAAGTAAATAACCTAATCAGTTATTGTTTTTGAATGACTAATACTGTCTCAGATGGTGGCGATCCAAACTACCAAAAGTTACAAAATGTAGTATAAATTATAAATATGATAAGAACCTTGTGTTGGAAGAAATTAGTGGGTAATTTCAAAAGAAGTGCTCCTAATTGATTCGAAAAAACTCTATTTTTTTCTTTATGAGAATTATCCTTCTAATAACTATAGAGAGAGAGGAATAAAAAAAAGAAAAGGAATTGAGCTTGCACGCACGAGGAGGTCGGGTAATAATAGACATTTACTATAATACAAATATATTTATAACACCTTTTAAATGTTTATTTAATAGATTATGTATATCGTTAAAATTTTACTAGATAAAATTCCATGGAAAAGATTCTAGTGAAAGAAAAAGAGTACACATATATATCTAATAATACACATTTTGGATGTCTCATCAAAAACCTTACAAGAAAAATCCATTGGAATAAAATCTTGAGAGGGAAAAGGAGTACATCGCATATAACTTTCCCTAATGAAGACATCAATCCAAAGACTTAAATCTTCACATTGTTGGGTTTTAAATGATGTGAATGGAAAATGAAGAGTTGTGACTTTTATGAATAGTTGTGACTTTAATGAAAAGTTGCGACTTTTATGAAGAGTTGTGACTTTTATGAAAAGTTGTGACTTTTATGAAAGGTGGTGACCTTTCCGAAGGATTGTAACTTTTCAAAGGGTTGTGACCTTTCCGATAAGGCACAATAAATATCTGTTCACACTACCCCTTGTTGTCTATAAATAGAGAGTTTCCTCTTATTTTTCAACAAGGAAAGAACCAATTTTCTGAACTTCTACTACTACTACTAAATCTAGTATGCTAAGTGTATTTTGCTGCCATTGAGTGGTTCACTGACACCGTCGTTATAGGTACCGATACACCGGTGAGTAAGATAGTTCTATCTTGGGAGGATATATTCCATTAATTTCGGGTACTTGAGGGGAATAATTTCCTTAAGGGGACACAGTGCATTCAGTGGGCTTGATTTTCTTCTTTGAGAAAAATATTTTGTATATTGTTTCTAATCTGTTTCTGATTCAATTTTCTCTACAAGTTTTAATTTTCTAGTTTTGAAAATACTCTTCAAACTTTGTTGTTTCTTACCAAGTTCTTCAAAGTTTTTGTTCTAAGTATCTTAGGAATACAGGATCAACAACAATCTTAAGGAAATTACTATACTGTTAGTATTTCTTGTATTCTACTGATTGAGGAAAACAGATCATGGAAGTAGAAGATTAATGCACTACTTCTCCAGAATTCGGTGCCTTGTTTAGCAAGGTCGAAGTGAGAATGTACCAAAAGAATTGGTTGTAGTCCAGTTGAAGATTACACCAGGTAATCTTCATATCATTTATGTAAGGAGGAAAATTGTTTTCAAAAGTTAATTCTTTTGATATATCATGAGTGTCTTTGGAAAAAGATCTGCAAACCATATATTTTTTGAATGAATTTTTCTTGGTAAAAAGTGTTGCCTTTAAAATTCTTTAGTTTCTAGATTGAGATATTTTGATAAGATATTATGTCAAAATATTTTAGTTGGAAGGTTATTGAAAAAAAAAGGCATATCTATGTGATAATCTAAGAATATGTTTTATTCTGTTTGGAGAAAAAAAAAAACTTTTGTAGTTTTGTACTCCGTGTAAAATTTGATTGTGTCTGATTTTTGGAGACTAAAAACTTTTGTAATTTTCTAATATGAATAAATTAGACTGTGCAATTGGTTTGAAGAATATGAAAACATCACCTAATAAGTCAGTGTTGTACTTTTGATTTTCTACTCCATTTGAATTTGAAACTAATTTGAAGTCATAAAAACATCATCCACATTCAAAGTTCATTCGGTGACGATTTGAAGAATATAAAACTTCATTGTTAATAGAAACAAATTGTACAAAATTTTTGTCTTTATTGTTAGTATTCTAAATACTAAGTGGTATGTCTTATTGCGATAGAAAAAAGACCAGTGACATAAAGATTGTGATTTTGTACCTGCAATAGGTGCCTCTATGGAATGAACTTTGATATTGTGCCAAGATTGTCAAAGCGAATTGAAGCACTATAATTTTTTTATAGAATAATATTTCCTAAAGAGGTTTCATGCTGCCAATGACATTTTGATAGTATGGGAAAAAATATGTGAAAAAAATATTTTCAAATACGTAGTGTTTAATTTAAATTTGGAGCACAATATATGAGATTCAATGACATTCGTGTATTATGTTAGTTTCTCCTTTACTAATATATGGTATGACTAGTATAAAATTACCAAATTATATATATACTTGTTCAAAATAGTTGTGTACTTTTTCGACTACTTCGAATGGAATGCTGTGGGAAAGGGGTTAGACTAACTATCGGAACAAGCAAATTTCCCTTTAGCCACTCGCGAATGGGCATCAAAAAGGAACTCCCACTAAAACCTCAAGGAAGATTGAATCCCCTAGGTGCAAGTTAAACATCAACTCAAGAAAGCGATAGGCGAATGGGGATAGGCCCGAAAAAGGCATTTCCCCTTAGACGACTAATATGACCACTAGCCTTCAAGCCCATTCCCTGAGACAGGACTTCGACCGCTCTTAGTTCTTGGACCGAATGGAAAAGATGCAAAGCTAAGAGAGAGGCGGACTATTTTTATAGACATGAATATTTGTGAAAAGTTATATGTCATGTTTGTGTTGTAAAAGAAGCATTTGGTTCATATGCTCTTGTTGGACCCGATGAAACTATGTTCATGGGTAAATTCTATAACAACCAAATTGAAGGTTATGGAAAGGTCCTTCTGAAAAGGACATCTGGCAAGGTGCTGACTCTAAACAATGTTTGCATCTGACAAAATTGTAATAAGCAAGAACAAAATATCTATGAGAAAAAGTTACCTCACGGAGGGTCTTTTCAAACTCAATATTTCTCGTTGATCTTATTTGCTAGAGTCAAACTGTTTGTGACATGAACACTTGGGACATGTCAATTCCAAAACCTTGCAAGGAAAACTGATCAACTTCAAGTTTGTGTTGAATCTAAGTATGCTAAGCATTCTTATAAATCTGTTGAAAGGAATTCTAATCCCTTAGAGTTAATTTACACTGACATTTGTGATATGAGGTCAACACCCTCTCATGGTGGGAAAAAGTATCTCATATTTTTTATTGACAATTGCATTAGATACAGTTATGTATATTTACTAAATGGTAAGGATGAAACAATAGAAACGTCTAGGTAATAAAAACTTGAAGTTGAAAATCGGTTGGGAAAAAGATAAGAAGTGTTAGGGATGGAGAGTATAAATCTCCTTCTGCAGAAATATATTTGGAAAGTGGAATTATCCATCAAACTACTGTCCTACTCACCTCAATCTAATGGAATTACAGAATGAAAAGAAAAACCAAACTTCGAAAGAAATGATAGATACGTTACTTATAAGTTCAGGTTTACCACAAAATTTGTGTGGTGAATCTATCCTTACAGCAAAAGGGAACAACAAGTTTTGTCTGTTCAGAAAGAAAGCAATAAAAAGTTTTGTTTGTTCATGACACAATCTATTCCATATGAGAAATGGAAAGGAAGGAAATCCAACTTGAAATATTTCAAAGTGTGGGGGTGTCTAGCATAAGTCCAAGTTCCTATCCTTAAAAGGATCAAATTAGGACCTAAGACCGTGGACTTTAAAATTAGACATGAGTAGTCTAGTGAGGGTCTAAAAGACCTTGGAAAAAACCAAAGGAGAATGTACTTAATAAAGAGATTCATAGGCGTAGTAAATGTCAAAGGACATCTACTTCCTTCGGATATGATTTTGTAACATTTCTTATGTCTTCTGTGGACTCATCCTTTTGGAAAGATGGTGTCAATAGTGATATTGATTCAATCTTGAGCAATCATATTGAAAGTTGATTGATCTTCCTCCATGAAATAAACTTTTGGGTTCAAAGTGAATCTTCAGAAGGAAAATGAAAGTCGATGAGACTATTGACAAATATAAGGTTAGACTTGTAGTCAAAGGATACAAACAAAAGAAAGGTCTCGATTACTTTGATACATACTCTTCAGTAATAAGGATAAAATCTATTAGGGTGTTAACAGCACTAACGGTCTTGCATGATCTTGAAATCCATCAAATGGAAGTTAAGACAACCTTCTTAAATGGAGAGTTGGAGGAAGAAATTTACATGGAACAACCCGAGGGTTTTGTGGGTCTTGGTAAAGGAAAGAAAGTGTGCAAACTTGTTAAGTCACTTTATGGACTAAAACAAGCACCCAAACAATGACATGTGAAATTTGATAAAATTATGTTGGCAAATGGATTTAAGAATGATGGAAGTGATAAATGCGTTTATATTAAAGGCACTCCAAATCATAAGGTCATTGTTTGCTTGTATGATATGACATGTTTATCATCAGTAGAGACACTTATGACATAAAGGCTACTAAACATATGCTAGAAAGTAACTTTGATATGAAAGTTCTTGAGGTTGCAATGTGATCTTAAATATAAGAATCTTTAGAACTCCACAATGTTTAGCATTATCATAGTCTCATTACATTGAAAATGTACTTGACAAGTTCAAATATATGAATTTCAATATTTTCAATACATTAATAAATGTGAGCTTTGTACTTCAAAAGAATGAAGGTGAAAGTGACTCACAATTGAATTATATAGAGTATTGGGAAGTATGATGTATATCAGGAGGTGTACGCGATCAGATATAGCGTGTGCTATTAGTAAACTGAGTCGGTTCATGAGTAATCCCAATCAAACTCATTAGATGGCAATGAGAAGAGTTTTGGGGTATTTGAAACATACTTAAAACTATGCCTTGCATTTTAACAAATATCCAGCAGTATTGAAAGGATATAGTGATGCAAATTGGATCACAGGGTCAAATGAAGTAAAAATCCACGAGTGGATATGTATTTACTCTTGGTGGATGAACAGTCGCTTAGAAATCTTCCAAGAAGACATGTATCGCTCGCTCTACAATGATCCTTGAGTTTGTCACTCTAAATAAAGCCGGTGAATAAGTTGAATGGCTCCAGAATTTCATGAAAGATATTCTTTTTGGCTCAAATCTTTGGCATCATTATGCATACACATTGATAGTCAAGATGCAATAGGTAGGGCATGGAGCATGATGTCTAACGAAAAATCTTGTCATATACGACGGAGACATAATACCATTAAAAAACTACTCTCTAGTGGAATTATTATAATTGACTATGTAAAGTCAAGAGATAATGTGTGAGCTCCACTAACAAAAGGCCTAGTTAGAGAGGCAGTTGAAAGATTATCTAAGAGAATGGTTTTATGGCTTAGGACAAGTCATCCTGGCGGTAACTCTACCTAGCAGACTAGAGATCCCAAGAGCTAGGTTCAAGGAGAAAACAAAGTTGTAATTTACAGTTCTGCATTGTCAACCAACTCATTCCATTCTCATGATTTTGACAATGCTCAGGAACAAGGATAAAATATTAAGGCTTGTTAACGAGTTAATAAAGCTTAAAGTTTTTAATGATTTGCTAAGTTTGGCAGATTTGACTAAATAGTGTATCTACGCGATAACACGTGCTATAAATCACCTATATGAGTGGGAAGTGGAAGCCGCTTCAAAGAGAAGCATTGTAAAAAGCCTATTCTCTATACACTCATAAAACTAGGAGGTGTTCAAGCTAAATTGAACACAACCGTAAGAACCATAAACGGTAAAGGGTTGATTGTGAGACATATGGTTGTCTAGGTATACACAAAATCTCGACGGTTTCAAGGATATCGCATCTACCGATTGACCGAGTATATCTGACATATGTTCTCTATGGAAAGTGCAAAGGGAAACTTACTTATCCAGATGCAATCAATTTTTTCTTGTAAAGTATACACACTTGTCCGTTTCTTTGTCTTAGAGACTCATTCCCCATTCATGCGGGGGATTGTTGGATTTTAAAAGGTGTGAATGAAAAATGAAGAGTTGCGACTTTTATGAAGAGTTGTGACTTTAATGAAAAGTTGCGACTTTTATAAAGAGTTGTGACTTTCATGAAAAGTTGTGACTTTTATGAAAGGTTGTGACCTCTTCGAAGGATTGTAACTTTTCAAAGAGTTGTGACCTTTCCGATAAGACACAATAAACATATGTTCACACTACCCCTTGTTGTCTATAAATAGAAAGTTTCCTCTAATTTTTCGACAAGGAAAGAACCAATTTTCTGGACTTCTTCTTGTACTACTAAATCTAGTATTCTAAGTGTATTTTGCTTCCATTGAGTGGTTCGCTGACACCGTGGTTATAGGTACCGATACACCGGTGAGTAAGATCGTTCTATCCTGGGAGGATATATTCCATTAACCTCGGATACTTGAGGGGAATAATTTCTTTAAGGGGACGCAGTGCATTCAGTGGGCTCGATTTTTTTCTTTGAGAAATTTTTTTTTTATATTGTTTCTTATCTGTTTCTAATTCAATTTTTTCTACTAGTTTTAATTTTCTAGTTTTGAAAATACTCTTTAAACTTTGTTGTTTCTTATCAAGTTCTTCAAAGTTTTTTTTCTAAGTATCTTAGGAATACAGGATCAAGAACACACATCTGGTCAATTTTGTGCACTATCTTCTTGAAAGTTGTATTTGATAGAGATTTAGTGAATAAATCAGTCACATTGTCACTCGAACAAATCTGTTGCACATTGATATCACCATTATTTTTTAACTCATGTATGTACGTAGAAAAGCTTTTATAAAATGTGTTGCGTTCTATCTCTGTTTATGAATCCTTCATTCAAATGTACTATAAATGTTGCATTATTTCTATATAATACCTATAAAGAGAGAGGAATAAAACAAGAAAAGGAATTGAGCTTGCACGTGCGAGGAGGTCGGGCAATAATAGACATTTACTATAATACAAATATATTTATAACACCTCTTAAGTGTCTATTTAATAGATTATGTGCATCGCTAAAACTTTACTAGATAAAATTCCATGAAAAAAATTCTAGTGAAAGAAAAAGAGTAAACATATATATCTAATAATACACATTTTGGATGTCTCAATAAAAACCTTACAATAAAAATCCATTGGAATAAAACCTTGAGAGGGAAAAAGGGTACATTGCATATAACTCTCCCTAATGAAGACATCAATGCAAAGACTTGAATCTTCACATCTGGTCAATTTTGTGCACTATCTTCTTGAAAGTTGCAGTTGATAGAAATTTGGTGAATAAATCAGCCACATTGTCACTCGAACAAATCTGTAGCAAATTGATATCACCATTCTTTTTGAACTCATGTGTGTACGTAGAAAAGCTTTTATAAAATGTGCTTCATTCAATCTTTGTTTATGAATCCTTCATTCAACTGTACTATACATGCTGCATTATTTTCATATAAAATTATGGACATTTTGTCACATTTTAAACCTCTTTCAACAAATAATCTATTGTCGTTTGAAAACTCTTCAAGAGTTTTAATTCAAGTCATTAACTTGCATAACAATATAAAATATTCTTGATTGATTTAATTCATATGATGATTATAAATAAGTTTTTCAAAAATTTGTATATGTTTCAGACATTTTGAATCCTTCAACAATTTTCATATCAATTTTTTCAAGTGACAATTATATCCAATATTAAATGTATGACATCTTCTAGTGTCTATACTGCAAGTTAAATAAATATTATGCTTACCAAGTTGTATTATTCCACTTGATAAACATTTCTACATCATCATACTTTAATAGACAGTAGAATTTACTTCCCCATAATATTTTACAATATTGCGCTATATTGTATTAAAGATATCGTCAGCAAGAATCAAGATATCATTTTGCATCGATTTTTAATGCGACATAACTTATTGAGATCTCATTACTTTCATTATTTTTCTTAGGTACCTAAACCTCTCATGAGGTTTCATGATGTGTTATATCTTAAGCTCTTCAAGTGTCACGACCCAAAACCGGGTGTGATGACACTTGTCCTATCCCACCAGGACAAGTCAGCCTAAACCCAACAAGCGGAAGAAATAACAGAAATAGCGAAAGAAATAACTGAAAGGCGGAAGCCTTCATCTATTAAACCAAACCCAAGACTAGCTCTCACATGTACAAGCCTCCATTAAAGAATTCGAAACAAAACTTCAAGTCTCAATGTTTGTATCTCAAATAGAACAAAAATAAATAAAAAGGCCGAGAGAGGGATTGCCAGCATCAACAGCTACCTCTCAAGTATCCTCAACGAGCCTCGGAGAGGGGAAGAGAAGCTAGATCACGGTCCTGGCTCGGGCCCTACACAAGTGTAGAAGCAAGGATGAGTACCAAACAACACGGTACTCAGCAAATCAACAAATAAAACAAAGCAAAGCTAAGAGAATCACAAAACCCCGACTTCCAACCGAACCTCCAATAACTACAACCTACACAGAAAATCAGCCCAACCTAACAGATTCTCAGGTCACAGATTAACTGATACAAATCAACAATAGATCCTCAACAAATCAATGATATACCCAAAAATGATCCACAACCATTCAATAACAGTCCACTAACAAATCAACAAGGAAGTTCAACTCAAATATCAACAAGTCATCTAAAAATCAAAAGGCACTACATAGCACCACAATAGCAAGGATCAGGCAATACAATGCCATGTCATGATTGCATGTCTGTCCTATGATACACATCTGCTGAATCTCAGACCGGAACCCATGGGTGCCACACGTGGACCATGTATCCGCCGGAAAAGACCTCTGCACCTCATATCCCTGTCAGAAACCTCGGCATCACATATCGCCGATAGAAACCTCGGCATCTCATATCACCGGCAGAAACCTCGGCATCTCATATCGCCGGCAGAAACCTCGGCATAATCATCACTGGCCTCACATGGACCATATATCATCAAGAGTCTCATCATAGTCTCTCAGAACCAATGCACACAAGCATGTTCACACAATAATGAGAGAAGGATAGTGTTCATAATCACAACGCAATTCATATCAAGATAAATCATGTCACACTATCATCAACATATCAACAACAACAGTCAATATCTCAATATATATATATATATATATTAATGATGTCAATTGCCTAGTCTCCATTTCTCTACCCTTTTCATCGCAAGAAGGGTCAATCGTTTAGCCAAAGTCTCAAGTCTACTCCTAAAATCAACAATGAGCAAAAGACAGGTTCAACACAATAATAATCACATCGAGACTATCATGGCAACACATCAATCTTTCAACAATATCAAGTCTATGACCCAATCACACATTGGCCTTTCACATAGCACACAAGCCATTCTATTAACCCCGCCAGTTATTATTAGATTGATTCATGCAAGAACTCACCCAATACCTCAATACCATTACTCCCCAACGCAACCAAGTAAGGAAATCGAGATTCTAAGATATTTACAAGGTTTTAAGAGCTTACTTTCCTTAAATGAATCGGAATCAACCAACAATCAGAGCTTTTCCCTTCCGTGAGCAATCCAAATCAACACAATCTATTCACAAACAAAAATCCAATCACAATATGGGCCTATCAAGACCAAGAACACGAAATTCGGAAGAAAAAAATGGAACAACCCCAAACTCCGATTTCGAAAACGAAACTAGAATCCGGAATTTCTTTCATAAAACTCATCCTCAATATCACAGGAACTCAATGGTGAAAACCATTTGGAAAACGGAGCTCAAATCTGCTCACAATCATCAATGTTTCTCAAATTTTTGGAGTTCCATCAAAACCCCCCAAAACACAATTAAAATCCCAAATTTTAATTCAAAATCATGATATAAACATTGGGTAATCAAAGCCAAGGGTTAAAAACACTTACCCACACTGATTCCCAAGAATTTCTCCTTCAAAAATCACCCAAGAAGCTCCAAAATCATGAAAATGACTGAAATCTTGACTTTTACACTACAAGGCACAAATTCACCCTCCGCGAACGCGGGATCTTCTCCACGAACGCGGACCCTCTTTCGCGAATGCGGAGACTAAAACCTTACCCTCCGCGAACGCGGAGGCTTAAATAGCTGGCACCAGATATCAGTAAAATCAGCGAACTCTCAAATTTCCTAATGGACTCTCGGGATTCGTTCGGAACCCCATGCACACAAACCAGATATGAATCCCCACTAAACTCAACGTTCTGGACTCAATGAAACCATCAGATTTTGGATTCGAGGTCGGGACTTGGAACCCGATGAAGCACCTCAAAACTAACTCATGCCTCAACAACTCAAAATAAGCTCGGGACCCTCTAAAAATCAACCAAGGCCACCCCTAGGCCTAAAATCATCCCCCGAATCCAACGGAGTTGTCGGAATTGATATCCGAGCATCAGATCTCCAAATATTGACTAAAGTCAACCATATGATCAAATTTCCACAATTTTCCAACTTAGAACCTCGAATCCCCAAAACAGCCCCAAAACTGACCCCGTCAACTCTCCTAGGCCAAAATCCACATTTCATAAATGATGGAATCGACAGAATTCACATCCGAGTCCCGAAACTCCGAATGACCTCTAAAACCACAATTGGCAACTTAAGCCTTCAAAATTCAAAACTTTTCAAAAACTTCATTTTAACTTCGGGAGGGGCATTTCAAACATGACCCGGGGAAACTCTCGGGAGGGACAAAATGGTCATTTTACAAAAATTACCAAAATTGACCTTCAGGGTCATTACATCAAGAGCACATTGCCTCCTTATTTTGATCATGATCATTTGCTCCTTCCTCTTCTTAAGGATTATTTTATTTGAAACCATTGATCTACCATGATTCATGCATGTCATAGACTTTGTCCTTCAAGAACATTCAATAGGAGTATTTATAGCTAAATATGAAATCAATCTTGGGTCAGCAAATATTCCAAACATTTTTCTTGAATTATCTTTTGAATGAAGATCATATTTATGATAGTTCACAATATATTTCTTAGTTGTTTATTAATATGTGTGGAATCACTATGGATTATTTTTTTGGGTTAAAACTTCACCGAGCCGACTAACAAAACAACTCTAATACTCCAATCATGATTTTCGGGGATTTCCTTTCGATCTAAGCCATGAAATTCATATCTTTACATACGAAATTACTTCTTTTTTTCAAATTCCTTTCCTTACGATGCGGTCAGTCCACCCTTCTGACGTGCGGGGGTCTGGATCTCCCCCTTATGTTAGGAAAACAAACATATGTATATCAATCTACTTTAAAGTATCCATCTTTGTGCATCATGTATATCCATTAATCATATACCGCACATAAAACATTATTATATGAAAAATATTTGATTCTTGACCCTGAATAATTGAGGAGAAAATTAATTAATCATAATTAATGTATTTGATGTATACAATTACTTTTGTAAGCAATATACCATATTTCAGACCAACCTATGAAATTTTGTTCTCATAAGCAATGATTTAGCTATTTATATGAAGCATTTAACACCAAATCAACTTGGATATTAATCAACATTTTCAAGAGAATTATCTTGATTACATAATCTAAAAGTTGTGATCTTAACTTAATTATTTTGCACAAATAATTTTGTGAATGTCAAACTACAGGTTGACAATAAGCACACATATGATTATCTTATAGATATATCTATTTATCATATCACATGGCAGGTGAAAGGGTCCATATTAACCTTTTATACTATCCTGAATTTAGAGATATAGTCTCAACATTAGTTGATCCAATTAACTTATCATAAGAATAAGCAGCATAAAGAATTCTTGAAGAATCTTTTAGTTCTTTAATATATGTTGAATACTTAATATGCACATTCAGATGACCAAATTGTTCATGCAAACTTATAAAATAATTTGTACTAGTAAACTCCAAGTTTATCATGACATGTGCCTTTTGCATTAGTAAATTTCTAATTTACTGTCACATGAATAAATTTCATATTTATTTCTTCCCAATTACTCTACCGAGGTGTGGGGCGTGATCCCATCACGATAAAATGCACATCCGTATTGATAAGCTTTATCGCATACCATCACATTTACTTTAGGGAATGGATCTATATCTTTAGAATTTATTAAAAGTTCTCATTCTTCATGAATGGAGCACAATCATCTGAGCATATCAAATTATTATAGCTTAGTACCTTATTCCACATTTGTTAGTAATCTGTATTTCTAAGATTCTTAAAATAATAACTTTGCAGTACTTCATATGAAATAATAAAATTTAAAACATATTTTCAAAACTATAAAGTTAAAATCAGTAAAGAAAATAAAATATGTAACCAATCAAAAACAGTGTCAAAAGAAGAAAATCGAGCCCACAAAATGCACAGTATTTCCTGAAGGAAATTATTCTCCTCAAGAACCCGAGGTTAATGAAGTATATCCTCCCAAAATAGAATAATCTTACTCACCAGTGTATTGGTACAAAAAATAATGGTGTCAACAAATCACTCAACGAAAGCATAATCTGCATGAGATATTGTTTAGTATAGATTACATGTGGAGTAGGGATGTATATAGCAGGTTTAGGATTATTTCCTTATTCATATTGTTCTTGATTCCTGTAGGAGCCTCAGGCCAGCTAAGTGTTGCGAAATCCTTAGTTTAGGCTGAAAATTCCTTACTTATGACTTAGTTTGATGTTGTTATTCTCTTAAGAGTTGATGTCTGAAGCTCTAGAATAGTTTGGTGATCTAATTGCCTTAGAAGGTGTGCCAAGTTTAAGAGGGCTTTGAACTATTAACTCAAATAATAAGTGTATGTTATGTCTGTGTATAAATTTTACACTCGACTGCAAATCTTAATTTATTAATTAATCAATGATAAATTAAAATATTTTGGTGCATATACTTCTCGAGATTGGCCATTTTACTCGAAATTTTATTCTGAATGTGCTACCTGTTAATCATGTTGTTTCAAAAAGATTGTGATATATTTCTGATGTGTGTAAAATTTGTGGTATAGAAAGTAAAATAATTCATCATATGTTTTTTAGATGTTCTAAAGCACAATTAGAGCCATGTAGAAAATATAATGAATTTTGCTAGATGATGGAACGATATTTTTACTAATGCTAATCAATATTGTGATTCTATTGATATTGCAAAGCTAAATGTTTCTATCATATGACAAATATGGAAGACAAGAAATTCTTTGAACTTTAATAGAGATAATTGTGAACCTTGATTTTCATGGTCCATGGATATGAAAACAATTTGGTTACTACTTTTTGTCCTATGCATGTACCTGATTGTACTAATGATAAAAATATTATTGTAGCACAAGATAGTCTCATTACAACAGGAGAAAAAAGGTGGCAAGCATTAAGTGGTGTGTGGCTTTGAATTTGGCACCCTAATTCAATTTGTTGGAAAGGTCATCACCATTGATGCACTAGCAATTCGTAAAAAGTTAGAAAACGTTATGAAAAATTGATGGTCAAAGGCGTAAATATTGTGTGATGCAAAAGATGTGATGGCCATGATACTGAAAAGAAGTGTAGTTTCATGTTTATGTATCATCTTTGTCACAATCCAAAATCTCATGGCACCTACTAACATCCCACTAGTAGGTAAGCCAAACTCATAGCCAGAAATTAAAAGCAACAGGCTATCACGCAAAGAGAAACATACGAAAATCAAAGAACAAATATCAAAATAAAAGAAGAGAGCGAGAATCAAATAATACAAAAAACACCTCCCAAGATCCCGTATCATCGATAGTTGAGCTACTAATCATAACGAAAGTACAAGGTAAACAAAAATATACAAAATCATCTTCGAATACAAAATAAAGACTAGTCCAACAAAAAATAGAAAGAAAAGGACAATTTCGAACGCCAAGAGTTCAGCCCCAAGTCTCCGATCCACAGCTGCTTTGCACGAGGTGCTAGTCAACGGTGAAAACTTATACTATAACCTACAAGGTGCAGAAGTATAGTATGAGTATCAAATACGTGGTACTCAGTAGGCATGAGGTGACTGACTTCCAAAGATAAAGTAAGCATAAATAGTTGGTAGAGAAGGATATATATTAAAAGTATCTAAAAAAGAGATAACACACCATAAGAGTAGTAGAGACAAGGAAAATACGTTAAAAGAAATAGGTAACCAATGTAAATGAATGTACCTAAAGGTCACTACTAAAAAACACTGCATTTAGCTACGAACTTCATTGTTGGTACATCACTATTTTGCTCGTAGCTAATGAAAATCATTCGCTAAGTAGGATTAGCAACGAATTTTGCTATTTAGCTACAAAATTTGTCCGTCGCTAAATCCATTTTTTTTAGTAGTGGGTGTTATCCCAAAAACCTAACCACAAGAAGTTTCTACTACATAAATCAACTAACTGAGGATATACTATAGCCAAAAGGCCAATCTAATCCCACTAAATATGAAAGTACCAATATAGAGGAAATCAAAGGGTGAATCTAAACCAATCACATAAACTAACCATCGAACTAACACAAATTATACAATCATAATAAAAAAAATAACCTAACCGAGTTTCCATAAGGCCAGAAGGTACACAACGGCAACCATAACCCAGTCGGCCCCCCATATGACCAATAGGTGCAAAGAACAATCAATTATACTGGTGATAGGTGATGCATATGAATGCAAGTATGCAATAAAATCTAATAGTGCCTTCAATATCAAGTGCCACGTACCAAGTATATACACCTACCTCTTGCTCCCAACACGCCAGGTAGTATCCATGGGGACACTCCTCCTCTTGTTCAGTGGTTTACACGGATGGTGAGACCCATAGGGAACTCGAAAAGTCTGTATATGCCGCCTAGTCCCGATCCAGGACTTCCACATCCTATCCATCGATCATAGTACAGAATCTTCTCCATTATGATACCGAAGATACATACGAAAACCACATCAGTATAGAAAGGGTCAGCAATCTCCTCGACCAATCAAGTAAAAAGTAAGTACATCCTCGATCTCTTTTTATCTCAAAAGTTTATTTATCAAAGTGGTAAAGATGACTCCCATCGAAATTAATTTTAAGAGTAAAAAAGGCATAATCTTGCTTTCTTAAAAGTGGTAGCAAAAATCCAACTGGTCCTCGACAAAGGCCTTGGGACCAATAATACACCCACATACTCAACAATAACATCATAAAAAGATGATCACCACTACTCATACAACGAAAGGAATTATGAAGAATCAACAATTAGAACATTAACACAAGGATATGATCTCAACCATTACCTGAAGATACTGCTCAAGTAAACACTATGTACAGGTAGTGCCAACCTACATCTATAACAATCAACTAAAGTTACATAACAAAATCTGAGATAGGGCTCAATGTCAAGTCCAACGGGTCTATTTGGGCTGAATTCCCACAATGCCCAAGCAAACCCTCTATCCACGCATTAACAAAGGGCATCAATCCATAGTAATTACCCCAAGGAACAACTATATTAACTAAAAATTCTAGTCATTGTTCTTTTCAAACAATCTAACCTCACAACTATATGATCTTTATGTCTTTTCTTTTTGTGGTTCACATGGAGATTGTCCCCATATGCCTCACATCTAAATAGCACTGTACTAAGATTAAACACATTGACAAAGATACCTCTATCGGCCATACAAATATGCCGTATACACAAGGGCGAAAAGAGAGTATTAGTTTAAAATTTGGACGAATTCAATAATTTTTATTTTGTATTTGTATAATTAAAACATCTATTGAATATGTATAAATATCTAATTGTAAATTCAATAATAAAGACTATTATAAGTTTGGTGGTAAGTTTGAACAGAAAAACTTTAAATTCTAGTTTCACTGCTACACATACACATTAGTCTTGTCTCTTATCACATGTAAACGACATATATTAATATTATTATTAGTTTCTTTAAATAATAAATAATAATATCAATTCAAGTCATTTATGTGCGATATAGAGAATATATAAATGTGTGGTTTTAAATTTTCATTCTTTGTGGTCCAACTAAAGTTAAAGATTATGCACCAAATTAAGGAGACCTCAAATATTTTGTTGAGTTGTCAAAAATTAAAAGCACATGGTCTTACTCATTTCTCTTTCACTTAGAATCTTTCAAGTTGATGGAGGGTGGGTTTGGTACGAAGGAAAATGTCTTTAATGAAAAATAAAAATATTTTTAGGGAAATAAGTACATTATTTATTTAGTTTTTACATTTGTTGGGTAAGTAAAATATATTGTTTTAAAAATATTTATATATAATTTAAGACAAATACTATGAAAAGTGAGGTGAGAGTAAGAGTGGGTGGTGGGGATGGAGCAGGGCTAGGTTGCAAAGATATGATGTGATGAAAGATAGATCGAGATGCATAATCATATGAAATATCACTCGTGAAACTTGTTTATTTTTCAAATTTTTTAACCAACCAATATGTAAAAATTGAAAATCACTTTTTGAAAGATATTATCCTTTAACACACCCTTAGCCACAATTTTGGAAATAATAGTATTCCCTCTATGTCATCTCATGTGAAGGTGTAATTGTTTTCTCCTTGATTTTAATTTTTTAATTTTTCAAAAATATTTTTGATCATTAGTTATGTTGGCTTGCAATATATTTCGTATAGTTTTTAAATATATATATTTTATTTTTAAAACTTTTGAAAAATCTGTATCAAAATTCATAATTAAAATCAAATGTTCTGATTCTTTATCTTCGAATCCTTCACATAAATTAAAACAAAAGGAATATATTTTTTATTAATTGTATTTTATTACTCTATACATTATTTTAACTAAATGTACATAGATAATTTGAAGTTGAAGGACTAGTTTGAGGGGTATTTCAAGTGATACAATAGCTGTCATTCACGAAATTTCAAAGTGCTTTCAACTTCAAGCTCTCGTGTTTTTCAACTTTTATTAAATATTGACCTAATTGGAACAATCCACTGATTTAATTTTGCTTTTGAGAAAAAAGTTGGTATAATCTTTTTATATGGGGAAAATTACACAAACTAAATTTATTAGGTAAAATATTTATTCAAATTGGACCAAACTCAATATATATATTCTGATTAGACCCACAATTCAAATTATTTATCGGACTGTCTTCTTGTTCTATTCTACCATCAGTGTATTTGTAACACCCCATAACTTGGAGTTGGAGAAAATGCAAAAACTGTTGCAGTACTGGTTCTACGGGACCGACCTACGGACCGTAGGTGGTTCTACGGACTGTAGCAAGACAACCGTAGAAACCAGGTTGAGGTTGGAGAATGTCAAGTTTCAGGAGTTGATTCTACGGACCAAAGGTACGGGTCGTAGTTTGATCTACGGATCGTAGATAGGACCCGTAGGTTGCCCTCCAGACTTAGTCGAATTCCAGTTCTCAGGGCCTGATCTACGGTGACCATGTACGGACCGTAGATCGAATGATGGGCCGTACATGGGCATCGTCAGTTGGAAGGTAAAAGTTGCAAACTCTCTCAATCAAACGACGGGGGAACAGGACGGACCGCAGGTCGGGCCGACAGTTTTCATTAAGGGTATTTTAGACCTTTCCCCTCCCTTCAAAACCCAAATCTCAACTTTTCGCTATTATTTTCGGCCTAAAACTACATAAAACAATCTAAACATATTCATTACACTTAGAGAAACTTGAGAGGAGAGTCTAGAGGAGAAGGGGCTAGGGTTTCAAGAATTCATCCAAATTCTTCAAGATTCATCAAGATCCTTGATCTTCTAGGTATGTAAGGCTTTCCTCAGTGTAGGGCTAGTGCGTCCACACGCCAAATTTACATTCAAAATTTAGAATTTATGAAACCTAGGGTTTCATCCCATGTTCTTGAGAAATATTCGAGTTTTCTGCCTATTGTTACCGAGTTTCAGTTAATTCTTGAGTATTGTATCCATGTTCTTGAGTAGTTATCTTGCTATGGTTCATGCTTAGATTCTTATATGAACCCTAATCATTGAGTTGGTTGTCCATATTTTATTTTCTGCAAAGAACTCTATAAATTGAGCATTTACCGAACATTTTGAGAATTTCTTAAACTGGGACTTTAATTTAAAATGATCTTGCTTTTGATAGAGATAGAGGGGAGTTGTGAGTAGAGTTAAAGAGATTGTTTGAGTAACTTGTTAAATGAAGCTTTGATTTCCAAAAACTGTCATTTTGAGTGAGAAAGAGGATTTTGAGTTGAGAAACAATTCAGAGGGTTTTGAGAAGAGAATTTGAGGCACAATTTATTAAAGAGTATCTTTTGAGTAATTATCTCATAAACAGAGGAAGAGTTATAATTTTTACTTACTTGAACATGAGTATAATTATTGGGAGTAGTATTGAGCACCGATATGGGGATGAGTTCAGATAACTCAACTCCCCATAAACCATGTATGCCAACATGGGTAAAGGAGTCATACTTTTAAGATGATTTCCTTATGACTTCGGGTAGAGCTTAGTGGATCCACTTAGTTGAGGATGTCTTATTCAGGTGTCACGTTCCGACACGGTGTTATTGGATCGGGTGTCACGTTCCGACACTGTGTTATTAGATCGGGTGTCACGTTTCGACACGGGATTATTGGATCGGGTGTCATGTTCCGACACAGTAACATTAAAGAAAAACATATTGAATTAACTTAATGTACTCAATCTCAAAGAACTCATTTCCCAAAAGAGTGTGGTTTAGAGGCCTGAGTCCTCATGTGTATTCTTGATATTGTGGACTGATTGTATGCTTGCTTTAGTGTTGTTGTCACTTGACCATGTTGTTCATTGCTTGTCACCTGCTAAGTGCTATAGTTGATTTCATGATTATTACTTTATGCATATTAGTTACTATTTTGAGTCGGCCGATGATATCTACTCAGTACATGTTGCTTTGTACTGATCCCTACTTGTATTGTCCTTCACTTTCTTTCTGTGGAGTGCTATGAGTGTACCAGCAATTTCGACTCGCCTTCAGTTCTAGCTATTCTCCAGCACATCAGGTTCCAGGGTGAGCTATTCATTCTAGCTCGTGTTGGATTCTCTCAGTTATGGCACGATGTCCGTAGTTTTCGGACACAAACTAGTTTGTTGATCTATTTTAGTGTATTTGATACTCTTAGACTTAGTATTTAGAGATTAGATGTCCTTGATGTGATGACTTTCAGGTTTTGGGGATAATATGTAATAGACTCTAGAGGTTTCTTTTATTGTTTACTTTAATAAGTTTTGAGTTTCCGCATTATGGTTGTATTTTGCTGTTGAACAATTAATATAAGTTGGGGTTTGGATTCATTGGATCGCCCAACCAGAAGAGTAAGTGTGGGTGCCACTCATGACTCGTTTTGGGTTGTGACAAATGATGTATCATCATTTAGCTCAGAGTGATGGTTGTCGGTTAGAGAATCTCCCAAATATGAGTAAATACTTACTCTATGATATTCTACGCATTTCTTGAGATTTCTTTTGTATTTTAAAGGCTTTACATTGAGTTACTTTTGAGTATTACTTTTGCATTGAGTTGAGTTGAGGTGAGTATTCCTTGAGCCCTATCTTTTATGTTGTTGCTTTACTCAGTTGTTTTACATACCAGTGCATTCAATGTACTGATGTCATTCGACCTGCATCGTTTCATGATGCAAATACAGGCGTTCAAGGTCATTAACAGGTGCTCCGTTGGTATCGTTTGCACTCCAGATAGCAGCTTTGGTGAGCCTCCTAGTACTTCCGGAGGATCCACACATTCTTTCCATTTCAGTCATTTCAGTATTTTATTTTGTTGAGGTGTTATGGGGTCTGTCCCGACACCCGTTTGAGTTAGTTAGAGGCTTCATAGACAGGTCAAGAGTTGATGGAGTCTCCCATGCCTATACTGACATTTTATTCATTGAGGGTGGACAGATGTTTTCGTAAAACTTGAGATTTGAGGATTTTTCAGCTTTTAAATATCTTTAATCATTCAGTTAAGTTTGTGAGTTTACTTTTGCTATGTTAGGAGCTTTAAAGGATCGAGTTAAGTCTTCTGCTGAGTAGTGAGCTAGGCCAAGGGTTCGCTTGGGAATCAGCAATGGTTCTCAAGTGCCGGCCACGTCCAGGGTGTAGACTCGGGGCGTGACAGTATTCCTACTAGACATTAATTAAATAAATACTAAAAATAAAAAATCACAAACAACTTAGGATTCCTATTCCAACTTTGAATTATTATTCCAACCTGATGGTATCTATATACTCTAATGGTGCAGTAATTGAACAGTTTTTTTTACTGAAACACAGTTTGTTCCTCCGCTCTGATTGATACCAATCAGAGTATATATATACTCTTATTAATGATATTAAGGAGTAACTGAATAGTGTTTTTACTAAAACACTATTTCTTCCTCTTTGATATCATCATAATATATGCACATTAATAATTAAAAATAGGAGAATATGAAAGTAAAAGGGTACTTGCTCGTAAATAGTTTCTCTGTGTACCCTTAATCCCTTAATTTCCCTTTTATATTTGTGATCATTTTTGGGCCACATAATTGTGGTCATTTAGCAACACCTGGGGTCGTTTGGTAGAGTGCATTAACAAAAATAATGCTTGCATTAGCTTTGTGTATTAGTAGTACCTTGTTTGGTACCTTTTTTCATGCTATGCAATCATTAGTTATACACTCTATTGTATATTGAGGAGTGTATTACTAATATCATGAATTTCTAGGTATTAGTAATGCAAAGGAATTTATGCATGCATTTAGCATGGTTAAAGACCCAATTACCCCCTCAAAAGTACCTTTACATCTTTTCAACCATAATTATGGAGGATACTTTTGTAAATAAATATTTTTATACAATACATATTTTTTTAATACACCAAACCAAACAATGCATAAAGAATATCTTATGTATAACTAATGCAAGCATAACTAATACAAACATTACAAATGCAAGTACTATTAATACACTCTATTTAGCATTATTTTTATACATTCTACCAAACGTTCCCAAAATGTCTAAAAAAAACATGTTGATAGGGACTTCAAACTCTTGAGTGCATGGTTAATAAATTGTCGGCCTCTTATATCTTCTGTTGCTTTGTGTCTCGATTTCTGTGAGATTTTTAAGTAGGTTTGAGAAAACTCATTAATCTTGTCAAGTTGGAAAATTATTATCCCTTATAATATTATGAAGTTCGTAACTTTATAGGTTTGAGAACTATTTAGAATTTATATAAAGGCGTTGTAATTAATTTTGTTTTCTTTCTCTCATTTGAACTTCTGTTTTAATTTTAAAAATTCCTTGAATTATCACTTTAAAAATTCAAGATTAAAATCGAATTTATAAAAGTCGTAGTCACTGTTCCTTTCAAACAATCTAACCTTACAACTGCCTCATATTTATGCCTTTTCTTTTTGTTGTTCACATGAAAGTTGTATCCATAAGCCTCATATCTAAAAAGTACTGTACAAAGATTATGGAGTTGTATACATTAAACACGTTGACAAAGATAGCTCTTAAAATTTAGGCACGTTCACAAAGATAGCTCTTTAAATTTAGAAGAACTCAATAATTTTTATTTTAGTTTTGTATTCGTATTAGGACATTTATTAAATATTTATAAATATTTAATTATAAATTCATTAATGAAGACGATTATAAGTTTGATAGTAAGTTTAAACTCAAAAACTCTAAATTTTAGTACCGCTTCTGTACATACACATTCGTCTAGTCTCTTATCACATGCAAACGACGTGTATTGATATTATTATCAATTTATTTAAGTAATAAATAATAATATCAATTCAGGTTATTTATGTGTGATATAAAAAATATACGAATGTGTGGTTTTAAATTTTCATTTCGCGGATCCAACTAAAGTTAAAGATAATACAATAAATTAAGGAGGCCTAAAATATTTCGTTGAGTTGTCAAAAATGAAAGCACATGATCTTATTAATTTCTCTTTCACTTAGGACCTTTCCAGCTGACGTATGATAGATTCGGTATGAAGGAAAATGTCTTCCATGAAAAAAATTTCTAAGAAATATTTTTTAGAAAAATAAGTGAATTTTTGTTTTATTTTTTTTATTTGTTTGATTAATAAAAAAAATTATTTTTGAAATATTTATATATAATTTAGACAAATACTATGAAAGATCGGGTAAAAGTAAAAGTGAGTGATGAGGATGGAGGCTATGGGGATAGGGTGAAATATGTGATGTGATGGAAGATGAAAAGGAAACAATTATATGAAATATCACTCGTACAACTTATTTATTTTTTAATTTTTTTAACCAATCGACGTGTAAAAATTACAAAAACAATTTTTGGAAGATATTTTCCTCAACACAGCCACAATTTGGAAATAATAGTATTCCCTCGATACCATCTCATGTGAAGGTGTAACTGTTTTCTCCTTCATTTTAAATTTCTTAGTTTTTAAAAAAATATTTTTGATCATTGGTTATGTTGGCTTGTAGTGTATTCCTTATAGATTTCAATATGTTAATTTTACTTTTAAAACTTTTGACCAATTTGTACCAAAATTCATAATCAAAATTAAGTGGTTTGAATCCTTTACATAAATTGGAACAAAAGAAATATATCTTTTGCAAATTATATTTTATTATTCTATCCATTATTTTAGCTTAAATATAAATAGAGAATTTGAAGTTGAAGGACTAATTTGAGGGGTGGGTATTTCAAGTGATACAATAGCTTCCATTCACAAAATTTCAAAGTGCTTTCAACTTCAAAACACTCTTTTTTTCAACTTCTATTAAATAATTGTCCAAAAGGATCTTTTCTGTATTTTTAAAAAAAAATTAAGAACTCGTCGCCATTTTATAAGATTATCAAGTCATTTAAAAAAGAGTAAATTTTAGGAATAGCAAACATAAAAATCATATTAGCGCTCTATAGCTATAGTTTTGCTATTTGCGCTCCGTAGCCAAATTATGTTTGCTATGGAGCTAGAGTGGTGAGCGAGATTGGGAGAGAGAGAGGAGAGAGGCGAGTGAGAGAGGGCAGAGAGTGGAGAGAGGTGAATTGTATATGTATATCAGTTAGATAATTATATATATGTAACTACTATGTATATGTATCAATGATTGTGTTTGTATATCTGCATAAAATTTGAATTCGTATACAATTGATTCGAGTTAAAACATTTGTATTTGTATATCAAATCTCTCTCGCGCTTTATACAAACACAAATTATATATACAAACACAAGTTATACATTGTATTTTGTATAAAGCGAGAGAGAGAGAGAAAGGCAAAAGAGAACTGGGCAGGGGGACGATTTGTATTTGTATAATTATAAGTGTATATGACGGATAGATATGTACTTGTATTTGTATATATAGTCTCTCTCGCTTTATACAAACACAAATACAATTTATACATTTGTGTTTGTATAAAGTGAGAGAGGCGAGGGAGAGTGGCGAGCGAGATTCCAACGAGAGGGGAGAGAGGCGAATGGCAAGAGAGTTTGTTGCTAATTGGAATTAAATGAAACTGTGGTTATAGCATTTATTTTGAATTAATAGTTTGCTATAATACACAATTTTTTCCTTTAAAGAATATTTATAAATAAGCCTATATATGTAAAATTCGTTATATATTTTAAATAAAACAATTTATTTACTATAACATATAAAAGTGATCCATTAGAATAAAAAAATTCCTATATTGAAAGTACTATAACTAAAACTAACATTCTTTAATGTATATAAAGATTGCAAATCATTGCAGCACTTCATGAATTGGATCAGCAAAATCATACTCACAACTTACTTTGCATAAAATTTGGAAGATATTTCGATGCCTAGAGAAAATGATCAAAAAGGTCCTTAATGTATGATTTAATTTTGAATTTATTTCGTCCTTAATACATAAATATGATAGTAATGATCCCTAATATATTTCAAAAAGTAATTAGTAATTTGGTCTTTAATTATAAGTTATTTAACTAAAGATACTTGCTATTTTTGTTGTCAAAATAAATGGAGGCCCTCGATATGTTAGGTTTTTGCCCGATTTTCTTATTATATTTGAGTTTTACTTTTCTCTTAGGAAAGTTAAAGTATTAACATAAATGCTTTAACTTTTCCTGAAATAAAAATATAATTTTCTTCCATATTTGATTATTCTTTTCTTAGAGGAAACGTATGGAACTCTATAAATTGAAGACTCATCTTCTCATACCCAGTGGCGGAGCCAGAAATTTTATCAAGGGTGTTTAAACTTTAAAAGAGTGAAATTTTTTTTACTGATGAGTGGGTGCACCCAAATTTAAAATTAAATTATATATCATTTAACTAAATCATACGAAAACTTAAAATTATAAAACTATCAATGGTATAAATCAAAACTAATGGAGAAAAGTCAAGAAAAAACAATTTTAGTTATTAGTTGAATACACTCCCTCTAGTTCATATTAAGTGAATTGTCGGGACTTTTTTCATAATTCAAAATAAGTGAATTTTTTTAAGTTCAAGAGAATTGTTGAGACATTTTTCTCATATTTAGCCTTTCTTTTAATGAGATTCTTAACTATTTTACATTTTCTAAAAGAATAGTTTAGAAATAATCAAAAATATAATAGTGCAAAGTAACCTTTAATTTTATCTTTAAACGTAATTTTTTTAGACAATATTATACTCTAACAATTTACTTAACATGAATCGAAAAATATAAAGAAGACTATTTTATACTCTAACAATTCACTTAATATAGATTGAAAATATATAGAAACAATAAAATCCTAGTTACTATTAGGTTAATAGTTAATAAATTCATTGAATAAATTGTAATAAAATTTAAGGCTAGAAATAAAAAGATGAAAAATGTGTTAAAACGTAGCAAACAAGAATTGAACCTAGGATCTCAAAGTCACAAATGAGCAAGCTGACCGCTGCACTATAGGCCTTGTTGTGTTTAAGCATGTTTATTTATTAAGATATCTAATTTATAGAGAATATTTTTCTTATATACACGATCTAATTTTCCGACGAAGGGTGTTCGGCTGACCACCCTTCCTTACCTGTAGCTCCGCCCCTGCTCATACCATCAACATAAAGTATTCTTGAGATGAGTTGATGTTGAGTTCTGAGTTCTTGAGTTTCTAATTTTTGAATTTCTATTTCTAATTATTGAATTATCGTGTATTGTGTATTGAGATTATTGAGTTGATTGTTCATGTCTATTTTTCAGCATGAACCCTATTCTTGAGTATTCATTGAGTTCTTATTGAGAATCTTTTAAACAAAACATAATTGTTTTAAATTGAGTTTTTGAGAAAGTAAAAAGGAGTTTGAGAAGAGTTTTAATCAACATTTGAGCAAGAGTATAAGGGAACTAAGTATTCCCAAATGTATCACTTTTTACATTGAGCAAAGAGAAACTTTGTTTTCTAAATGAGCAATGAGTTCAGAGATATTTTAGAACAATTACCTCTTTTAAGAGGATAGTTAGAGCAATTAGCTCAAACCAGAGAAAGAGTATGTTTTATACATTTGAGCATGAGTATATATATTATTGGGAGTAATATTGAGCACCGATATAGACATGAGTTCAGACAACTCAAAATCCTCATAAACCATGTCTTGCCAACATGGGTAGAGAATCATACTTTTTAGATGCATCCTTATAGCTTAGTGGATCCACTTAGTTGAGAGGTTCTATACTCCGGCACGGTATAGGACAGTTCTAACAGTGTAGGCGAAAGGTTGTATCATAACGTAGCTCATAGTGATAGTTGTCAGTTAGAGAATCTCCCAAATAGAGTCAAACATTTATTTTTATTATATCACTTAATATGTTGAATTCAGAGATGAGTAAGTACTTTTGTAAAGTGTTAATGATTTTACTCCTTTATTTCTTTACATTCAGTTGAGTATATATCTATATCTATTGCAGTCCTTTCATTCAATTATTTGTTATTCAGCAATATTACATACTCATACATTCAATGTACTGATGTCATTCGACCCGCATCTTTTAATGATGCATATGCAGGTCCTTAGAATCCTCAACAAGAGTCCGTTGAGATTACTTCATCCGCTCGTCAGCTTTTGAGTGAGACCTCATTGCTTCCGGAGGACTCCAGTTTTATGAGTTGTTAGTAGTAGTTCTATTGAGGAGTCGCGGGTCTTGTCCCGACACTCATCTTTGTACGGTACGAGGCTTCATAGATAGACAGTTTTGGAGAGTCTTTCAATTTCATATGTTTTATTTAAAACTTATGTTTCATACTCAGTATATTCGTAGAGTTTTGAGATTTATTACACCATTGATTTAGCATTTCTTTCAATTTGATGCTAGTATATGGATGAGTTAGTCTTCCGCTTGTAGCCAGCCAGGATAAGGGTTCGTTTGAGGTCAGCAATGGTTCTCGAGTGCTGGCCACGTCCATGATGTAGGCTCAGGGCGTGACAGGTATTGTCGGGGCCTTGTCCCGATCAATTGATGTATAGTACTCCGAGAGGCTCTATAGACATATTATATTGGGTCTTTTACAGTTTTTAGTTTCCAGCCTTATCGGCCAATCATGCATATATGTCTCTAGTTTCAGCCGTGTAATTGGCTCGCCAGTTATATCAGTTGAGTTGGCTTTGCCGGCTCTTTCATTATGTTATTTTTATTCACCTTGCTGGTTCAGACATAGTATTTCAGTTGTTAAGTTGTCTGGCCTTGTCGGTCCTTAGTCTCCTTTTAGTTATGTTCTAGTGGCCAACATCAACCTTTGGCGTATATATGAAAAAAAAATAAATTTAAAAATCCCTTCACGGTGAACTAAATAAAGTAATATTTGGTTTAAATCTGTTTTAAAAAATGAAATGGTAACTAATTTTAAAAGAAGAGTCAGACTAAAAAGGTATTTACTTTTAAATATCCTGTGCATGCAAAAAGGTATTCCATCGAACTGCATGTTCACTACGCATATTCCTCAAAATCTCAAATCAAAATCCTTTTGATTTTCCTGTCTCTTTTATTACTTTTTCGAAGATTTGATTAGAACCATTTGCGTCTTTTCACACAAAAAAAGCAGGAAAAAAAAAGTAGACATATTATGATAAGAATATTTGATTAGATTAGGTTATTACCTACCTTTTCTTTGAGCTTTGTGTGGTCCACAAATATTTTTTTACTTTTTTTAGCCTTGCATTGTACGTGGCTCCATAAATCTTTTTTACCACCTCTCTTTCACTTTCATATTAATAACCTTTGATTATTTCAATTTTCAAGGAGACCACTGATTTAATACTCAAATTAAGTCATACTCGCTCCATTCCTATTTACATGTTGTACTCTTTACTAATAATATGTTTTCTTTAATACTTTTTCCGTCCAACAATAGTTGTCCGCTATACTATTTTTGAATGTCCAATAATATTTGTTCACTTTATGAAATTAAGGGATAATTTTACACTTAGTTTCTAATTTATCTTTATTATTAATTATAGTTATTTCTCTATTATATTTTTCAAGACATTGCATTTATTATATTCAATGGGTGATATAGTAAAATTATTCTTCTATTTATAGTTTCTTAATAAATGTGCAAAGTCAATAATTGACAATTACTGTTGGACAGAGGAAGTATTTGTCATTTCACAAAATCAATACATTAAATGACACTATTCTTCCTATTTTACCATTGCAAGTTATTAGCCTTAAAAATATACATTTGATCAAACACAAAAAAACTAAGTAATTAATTTTATATCAATAAAATGTTTAACTTAAACTTTATCTCCTACAAATAAGTCAAATTCAATAAGCCAATTCGAAGAATCGAATATCTAAAATGGGGGAGGCCCATGATTTTATTTTTTTTATAGGATGAACTTCCTACAAAACCTCTATCTTATATTTAAAAGAATCCACCCATTATTATTATCTCTTAGATAGAAGCATGAACAAGCACATATTAACCTTCTAACAACTACATATTTTCGATTAAAAAAATATATTTGGAGAAGGCATAGATTGGTGTTTATATATTTTAATATTATATTAAAATATTAAGGGTATATATTAGTGGATTGGCAAGTATGTGGTTATTTTTTTTGGTGTAATTCATATAACCATTCGTGTTACTATCTACCATTAACTAACTACCATCAATCCATGTTTTACAATATTGTTATTCTATGACTTTGTTATTTAATCTATGGAAGAATTTTATATCTATATTGGTGTTTCTCTTTTGTGAAAAATAATGAGAATTATGAAAATTGTAGGAAAATATTGCAGCGTGTAGTGAGGTCAGTAGAGTGAAAAAAATTGAGAGAAACAAAAATATAATAAGTCTCCAACTTATTCACTATACAAAAGAAAGAAAACTTATATAATTGAAAGAAGGTGTTCTAATGATGGAGTTTTAGACTCTTCAACTAATTCAGAGTACTTGTTTGAGTTGTACAACGTTGTTGAGTTGTTGTATTCTATAGGGAACAAGTCAAGAGTTATATTGTTGGATCGGTATAGATTATATTGCAATGAGGTTAAATCTTCTTAAAGAGAGTGAGATATCCACGTCTGAATTTTTATTTATTCATTTTATTTTTCAACTGTAATTTATGATATATTCACTAGTATTTTTAAGGAGATTTATATATCAAGATAGGAGATCTCAACATTACCATGCTTCAACCTTACTAAATCTTTTCGAGAGATGGAAAAGAAGATATAGATGAATAAAAATATTTCTTTACTTGCTTAATCCAAGTGGATAAACAAAAAATTATCTGATATACTTCATGAATAAAGTGATACTACTTTTCAAGAAAAAAGTAGAAATTTAAATTCTTAAAATATTGGGGTTCATGAAATTAGGAAAAAAATTCTTTCTTCACGTTGATTTAATGGGGTAAGGACAAATGGACTATAATTATAATATAATATAATAGGATAGCTAGCCAGAACTGTTTTACCTAAATGATTCGAGATCATGAAGATCCAAGAAGTTGATAAGAAAATCCAAATTTAATATATATAATTTTAAGGGTTGCTAGTTTTGATTTGTTTAATGGGCAATCACATGATTGAAACACAAAACTAAGATACGTTTGTCGAGTTGTTAGTGTCAAGTGTCAACCTGCTTCAATTTTGTAACACGATCATCATCTTCTTTTTCTTTACAAGTTTTTCCTAATCCTTTATAAATTTTTATTTAAATTTTATCTCGTTTTTTTTTATAAAAAAAGTTAATTATTTTTACCTACAAAAGATTTGAATATTTTATTCTATTCAGTTTTTAAAAAGACAAGAAATATTAAGATAAGAAATCATTATTTTAACATACAAAAAGGGACAAAAGAAATCAGATGCAAGAAAAAGCATATATATATTTTGCATCTATTACCAACATGGGTTGTGATGCAGTGGTGAGACTGTTTCACTCTTAACCAGAGGTCTTGGGTTTAGGCCTAGGTATGGAGAAAATCCTATTGAAAGTGCTACCCCCGAATGGTCCCTGCAATGCACGATCCAAATTTGATCGGGGCTCCAATACAGGCTACGGACATCGGGAAATAATATATTTTGCATCTATTCTTTGTTATTATTATTAGAAAAAGGTACAATAATCATGATTCGGTAGTGTGGCCCTATGTGCCCCAAATGAAATTTGAATTTATAGCTTTTTAAAAATTTATTTTTTGTATTTTATACATTTTTTTTTTATTTTTCACTTAAAAATTCTGAAAAAAATTATTTTCTTCTATTTAATTTGTAGGTGACCATAAGATTATTTTTATCAATTTATAAGAGAGATGAATATAGGAATGTCAATGGAATTAAAAGAAATACTTTCATTAGGGGTAAAATGAAAATTTTAAAGTTAAACTTTTATTAAATATATAAATGTGTCATTTCTTTTGGGATTGACTAAAATGGTAAGTAGGTCATATAAATGGGGAAAGAGTAATTTTTTGTTCCATGTGGCATATTAAGGGGATAAATAGTTCTAAAATCCATGTTTTAGGGAGCAATTAAGGTACTCCTCATAGTTTAAGGGGTAAAGAGTTTCAAAATATCATTTTTGAGAGGGTAACTAAGACTCGTAGGTTTTGTCTCAGATAGACATATAGCTAGTGGATCAACGTAAGCTACAGATTTATGGTCTTTACCTTGGCAACTAGGACACCCCTTCTAGTGGTGTGGGGTAGACATAACTCCCCTTTTTTGTGTGGGGAACACACTGGATTCCATGTTATAGTTCACATGGTCTATGTCGGTTAAACGTAAAAATCCCATCATAATGAACTAGGGTACTAGAAGTATCTCACGAGACAAAACTTATGATATGACTAGCTTGCATTGGCCATGTTTATGCATTGAGTTTCTAACCCTTTTGTCACATGATTTAGTTTGGTCATTGCATCTTCATGATGATATCTCACTAGCATGATTTCCTATATGAAAACATCTCGTTGGAATGATTTATGCGATTATATGCATTTGCTTCATACTTAGTATATTCCACGTACTAATGCATACTTGTGCCTATATTCTCTTATAATGTAGGGTCAGACAATCATCTTTCGCACTCTCGTGGTTAGTTGAGCTATCAGCTTTGGTGAGTCCTCATGCTTTGGGGACGAAGAGATTTTATTGCTTTCTTTACTTTCAGTTTCACACTTGTATATGATGTACGGGTTACGTCCCGATCATTCTATTGTATTAGATGGCTTTTGGGACATAGTCAAGACTTCCGCTTGTAAGCTCTTACTTTTATAGGATTGCCTATTACTTTCCTCATTGTTGTCTTTACCTTATCTACATGTATGCTAAGTGACTTGTGTGGGGCCTCTCAGGGTCCTATACGCCATGTCACACCTAGTGGGTGCTTTGGATCGTGACAAACTTGGTATTCAGAGCACAAGGTATAGAAAGGTTCTAGGATGTCTCAAAGCCACGTCTAGTAGAGTTTTGTTCACAAGTGTGAAGCGCGCCACATTTATGAATGAGAGGCTACAAGATGTTAGGAAATTCCACTTCTTTCATATTCTAGAATCGTGCTTTAGAGTTTAACTCTATACCTTCCTCTCCTAATCCATGTCCTACGCTTTTCAGGATATGGCACCTAGAAGAGCTTTTGTAAGGAAGAATGCAAATGAGAATGTGGAGCAAGAGGCTAACCAAGTTCCGACCGCTCCTTTGGCCGAAGAGATTACTAATGCGAACTTCCGAGCCCCTTTCCACGCATTGGCCCAAGCCAATAGGGAAGTTGTGGTCCCCGTGAACCCACATGTGCGTACGGCGGCGGCAAGGGTCAGAGATTTCACAAGGATGAACCCTCCGAAATTCCATGGCTCCAAGGTGGAGGAGGATCCACAAGAGTTCATTGAAGAGGTTTATAAGACTCTGATGATCATGGGAGTGAAGCCAGAAGAGAAAGCGGAGTTGGCTGCTTAACAATTGAAGGGTGTGGCCCAAGTGTGGTTTAATCAATGGAAAATTGAGAGGGCTAGAGATGCGGGTCCTCTTGAATGGGAGAAAATTTAAGGAAGATTTTCTTGATCGATTCTTTCCTCTTGAGATGAGCGAGGCTAAGGTCCTCGAGTTCATTAACTTGAAGCAAGGTGGTATGAGTGTCAAGGAATATGCATTGAAGTTCACTCAATTGTCAAAATATGTGCCTTCCTTGGTGGTCGATTCAAGGGCCAAGATGAGTAAGTTTGTGTCGGGGGTGTCCAACAAGGTGGTCAAGGAATGTAGGACTGCCATGCTTATTAAAGAGATGGATATTTCATGGTTGATGGTACATGCACAAAAAATCGAAGAAGAGAAGCTAAAGGAGAGGTCCAAAGAGGCAAAGAGGGCTAGGACCAGTGATGGTAACTTCTCAAATCAAAGGACCGGAGGACATGGCTGTTCAAAGTTTCAACAAAGGTTTTCGAACCAAGGGTCTTCAAATGCTCCTATGCCTAAGTTTGACAAGAATAGGATGTCTAACCCTAAGCCTCAAGGAGGCAATGGTGGTGGTGATAGAACTCAAATTCCCCCATGTCAAAAGTGTGGGAGGAAGCATGAGGGGAGATGCTTAGCCGGATCGGATGGTTGCTTAACTTGTGGTAAGAGTGGTCACAAAATGAGGGATTGTCCAATGAATGTTACAAAGGGGAAGGATGGTAAACAAGGTGTTCCTAGTGGTTCGGGTTCTAGTGCTCCCAAGCAAACCGATTTTATGCACTCCAAAGTCGCCAAGAGCAAGAAGGTTCTCCTGATGTACTTACCGATATGTTGAAAGTTTTCCATCTTGATGTATATGCTTTACTTGATCCCGGTGCTACCTTATCTTTTGTGATGCCATATGTAGCTATGAGATTTGACATTGCCCCGGATGTGTTGATAGACCCCTTTTGTGTCTCTACTCCTATTGGTGATTCTATTGTGGCTAAAAGAGTTTATAGGAAGTATCTTGTTTCCTTGTTCCATAGAGCCACCTATGTTGATCTTGTAGAGCTAGATATGATAGACTTCGATGTCATTCTTGGAATGGATTGGCTTCATTCTTGTTATGCCTCGGTTGATTGTAGAACCCGAGTGGTTAAGTTTCAATTTCCTAATGAGCCCGTTCTAGAGTGGAAAGGGGGAAATTCTATGCCTAGAGGTCGGTTTGTTTCTTGTCTTAAAGCTAGAAAGATGATCTCCAAGGGTTGCATTTATCATCTTATTTGGGTTAGGGATATAGATTCTTAAGCCCCTAGTCTTGAGTCGGTTCCCGTGGTAAATGAGTTTTCGGATGTATTTCCCGATGATCTACCCGGTGTTCCTCCCGAAAGGGAAATAGAGTTTGGTATTGACCTTCTTCCCGATACACAACCTATCTCTATTCCTCCTTACCGTATGGCTCCGACGGAACTTAAGGAATTGAAAGAACAATTGAGGGATTTATTGGATAAGGGTTCTATCCGACTAATTATTTCTCCGTGGGGTGCTCCAGTGTTGTTTCTTCGTAAGAAAGATGACTCTCTCTGTATGTTTATTGATTACCGGTAGTTGAATAAGGTTACCATTAAGAAAAAGTACCCGATTCCGAAGATAGATGATTTATTTGACCAACTTCAGGTGCTAGTTTCTTCTCTAAGATTGATCTCCGGCCGGGTTATCACCAATTGAGGGTGGGAGATTGTGATATTCCAAAGACGGCTTTCTGGACTAGATATGGCCATTATGAGTTTGTGGTTATGTCGTTTGGATTGACTAATGCTCAGGCGACTTTTATGGATTTGATGAATAGGGTGTTTAGACAATACCTTGATATGTTCGTGATTGTATGCATTGATGATATTTTGATTTACTCCCGAAGTGAAGAACAGCATGCTGATCATTTGAGGATTGTATTGCAAATTCTTAGGGATTGTGAGTTATATGCTAAGTTCAATAAATGTGAGTTTTGGTTGAGATCCGTGGCTTTCCTTGGTCACATTGTGTCCGGTAAGGGTATTGAGTTAGATCCTAAGAAGACGGATGTGGTTAGAAATTGGCCTAGACCTCTATCTCCTTCGGATATTCGTAGTTTCTTGGGCTTGGCTGGATATTATAGGAGGTTTGTGGAAGGGTTTTCTTCTATTGCCTCTCCATTGACCTCGTTGACTCAAAAGAAGACTAAGTTTGTATGGTCGGAGGCTTGTGAAATGAGCTTTCAAGAATTGAAGGGTAGGCTTACTTCCGCTCCGATATTGACATTGTTGGAAGGTTCCGATGGTTTCATGGTTTATTGTGATGCTTCAAGGGTTGGCTTAGGGTGTGTTCTTATGCAAAATGGGAAGGTGATTGCTTATGCTTCAAGGCAACTTAAGGTTCATGAAAAGAATTACCATACCCATGGTTTAGAACTTGCGGAGGTTGTCTTTGCTCTAAAGATTTGGAGGCACTATTTGTATGGTGTCCATGTTGATGTATTTACCGACCACAAAAGTTTGCAATACGTGTTCAAGCAGAAGAATCTAAATCTTCGACAACGTAGATGGCTAGAGCTCTTAAAGGACTATGACATGAGTTTCCTCTATCACCTAGGCAAAGCTAATGTAGTGGCCAATGCCTTGAGTCGGTTGTTGATGAATAGTGTTACACATATAGAAGATGATAAGAAGGAGTTGGTTCGAGATGCTCATAGACTAGCTCGACTAGGTGTTCGGTTGGTTGACTCCGGTAAGGGAGGCGTGATTGTACAAAATGGTTCAGAATCGTCCTTTGTGGTGGATGTTAAGGCTAAGCAAGCACTTGATTCAATACTAGTTGAGTTGAAAGAAGCGGTTCTAATGAAGGGAAATGAGGTTTTCTCCCAAGGGGAAGATGGTGTCCTTAGATATCAAGGCCAGTTGTGTGTGCCTAATGTTGACGGCCTAAGAGAGCAAATTCTAGAAGAAGCTCATAGTTCCCGATACTCTATTCATCTGGGAGCCACCAAGATGTACCGCGATTTGCAGGAAGTCTATTGGTGGAATGGAATGAAGAAAGATATTGCAGAATTTGTGGTAAAATGCCCAAATTGTCAACAAGTTAAGGTTGAACATCAAAGGCCGAGAGACTTATCCCAAGATATAGCCATTCCTACTTGGAAGTGGGAAGATGTTAATATGTACTTCATAGTGGGTTTACCTCGTACTCGCCGGCAACATGATTCTTTATGGGTTATAGTAGACCGTATGACGAAGTCAGCTCACTTCATTCCCGTCAAGGTGTCCTTTCGGCGGAAGATTATGCTAAGTTGTACATTAGGGAGATGGTTAGGTTGCATGGAGTGCCCCTATCCATTATCTTCGATAAAGGTACCCAATTCACTTCTCAATTTTTGAAAAATTTCCAAAAGGGTCTTGGTACCAAGGTTAAGCTTAGCACGACTTTTCATCCCCAAACAGATGGGCAAGCGGAGCGTACTATCCAAACCTTAGAGGATATGCTAAGAGCTTGTGTGATTGATTTCAAGGGTAATTGGGATCATCATTTGCCTTTGATTGAGTTTGCCTACAATAATAGTTACCATGCAATTATTGGTATGGCTCCTGTTGCTTCCAATTGCACACGCAAGTGTACGTGGTCGCAGAAGTAATAGATGGCTCTTTTAGAACCGGGTTGTCGTACCCAAGGGACTTATGATCAATGTATATCAATTCAATTAAATCTACAACTTAAAGAAAGTATTAACAATATGGTTTGAATACTACTAGTACGAACAATTTAAATAATAAACTAACTAACAAGGATAACTATAATTTCGGTGTTTTAATCAATTAAGGGACAATTCCAGGGCTGCAGCATGCTTTGGGTTTCATGTATCACATCTCATGCAAAGAATCAATTTTAGTTATCACATTACTGATTTACAGGGTTAATATTATGATCATGATCTCTCGACCTCTAATCGCCTACTCCAACTAGCTGTCTAACTACATCGTTGAGCGGGGATACGCAGTCCTAATTGGCGAGCATTTATATTTCATCCTGTTTCGTAACCAATCTAGGTGTTCGTCTGGGCGTCACTCCTAAGCACGAATCTAATCAAAGTTAGAACAAGCTCTTTACATTCTCTGGTCTATCTACCTCTTCATCTCTCGAGTCCAAGAATAGACAATAGATTTATTTCTATGGTGGCCTAGCATGAAATACTAAAACAAGAATGTACAAGTAATGTATATGATAACCAATAATCAATTCAAAGCAATTCGATGTTCAACAATAACCCGTAGCTACAGCCCCAGAACAGGGCGTTTAGCCACACATAATATTCATAAACTCAAAAATAATAAGTTTCATAAAATTCAAACCTAAAGAAGAAGTAGAGAATTGAACCCAAAGATGAATTGTAATCCCTTGCTCTTGATCACCAAAAAGTATAGCTCTCCTAAATAATTATTTCTATGGACTATTTATAGATGTAGAAAACCCTGAATAAAATAATTGAGTCCAAAACAAAGTAGGAATCCAAAACCAAAAGGAATTGGATTTCCTCTGTGCGTGCACCGCCTCAACAATTATGCAAATCGGAGGGTCTTTAGTTGCTTGCCACGTGGTAACAAGGCTGATATCAATTGGCTTTCAGCAACTTCTGTGCAATTTGCATACATATATATAAATATTAATATAATATTGAATTTAATCCATTAAGCTGCCTGCTTGATTTTCTTCTTCAATCTTCTATCTTTAATTCGTTTTAGCTCCAAACTTCTTCAACTTTGTACCAATTTAATCCTACAAATAAAATACACTATTTAGCACAATCCATAAAATCCATGCTAAAAAAAGACAAATATAAATTATAAATATGAGGCAATTAATGATAAGAAAATATATTTTTGGCCTCAGATCAGCTCCCTTCGAGGCTCTTTACGGTAGGAGATGTAGGTCTCCTATAGGATGGTTTGAGGTGGGTGAAGTTGCTTTGATGGGTCCCGAATTAGTGCATGAGTCTATGGAGAAAGTTCAGCTTATTAGAGAAAGGTTGAAAACATCTCAAAGTTGACAAAAGTCCTACGCCGATGTTAGTAGAAGGGATCTTGAGTTTGAGGTTGATGAATGGATCTATTTGAAAATTTCTCCCATGAAGGGTGTAATGAGATTTTGTAAGAAAGGGAAGCTTAGTCCCCGGTATGTAGGCTCATATAAGATTTTGAGACGCATTGGCAAGGTTGCTTATGAGCTTGAGTTGCCTAATGAGTTAGCATCGGTTCATCCGGTTTTCCATGTGTCCCTTTTGAAGAAGTGTGTTGGAGATCCGACATCCATAGTGCCTTTAGAAAGTCTTGGCATCAAAGAGAGTTTATCTTATGAAGAGGTTCCGGTGGAGATTCTAGACCGACAAGTCCGAAAGTTGAGAAACAAAGAAGTTTCTTCCGTTAACGTATTGTGGAGGAATTAATTAGTTGAGGGTGCTACGTGGGAGGCCGAGGCCGATATGATGTCCCGTTATCCTCATCTCTTTTCTTCTGAGTCTTCTCTAGCTTGAGGTATCTAGTTCTTCATGGTTTATTCTTTTGGTCTCATGTGTCTTAGATATTCCCATGATTCATCATTTATGCATGTTCATGAAAAGTCTAAACTTTGAGAAAATGAGTTGACTTGAGTGATTTATCTGTGATTATGTGCATTTCAGTATAAATTGCATATGGCTTTCATGAAATGATGTGTTGAACATGCTTTAGCTTGGAGTTAATGGTTTCCTCCTCGGATATGTGCATTATTTAGTTGCATTCATGATTGGAATCATAAAATTGTTGTTTCCCCTACTCGTGTTGTTGCTAGTTGAGTTTCATTCAGGGACGAATGTTCCCAAGGGAGAGATATTGTAACACCTCAGTTTTTAAAAGAGATTTTTTTTTTCAGTTTTTGGCCCAGAGTCACTTTCTACGGACGCAACCTACGAGTCATAGACCAGTTGACGGAGCGTAGAATGCATCCGTAGAAAGAGGGTAAAATGTTTTGAAAATCAAGTCTCTGAGGTCGAGTCTACGGGTTAGCAGGACGGACTGTAGGTCTTTCCACGGATCGTAGAAAGGTCCCGTCAAGTGTTCGAGACTTAGTCATATTTTTGAGGGTTAAGTGGGGTTCTACGGGTTGGACCTACGGACCGTAGAATGGTCTACGGGCCGTAGATCAAAGTCATAGAAAGTGTCCTGAGTTTTTGGTTTTTTGAAGTTTTTTATGGTCCAACAGGACGGTCCGAAGGAACTCTTACGAACCGTAGGTTGGGACCGTAGACTTTATCCGGAAGTTATTTTCCAGGGGTCTTTATGTTTTTTTCCAATTCTTTTAAGTCTTTTTAATTACGACTTTGGCCCTAAATTAACCCACTATATAAGTCTTTCTTCCCAAATTATTCCTTCATTAATTACATTCTCAAATTCCCAACTTCCCAAATAATTCTCTCTCTAGAAAGTTCTCTCAATTCTCAAGGAAGAAGAAGGGCTAGGATCCTCCATTGAAGGTCATTGATTTCTAGCAGTTTCTTGTGGGCTTTGTTGAGGTATGTTAGCATTCACCATTGGAGCCCTTTCCTCCAATGGGTCCCTAGTTTTCTTCAATATTTAAGGTTTAAATTCCTCAAATTGAATTAGGGTTTTGATCAATTTCTAATGGGTTCTTCAATTATGATTCCAATTGTTGATTTTATGATTCATAGTGCACGATCTAGCGTGATAAGGTAATTTAGTGCACGATCTAGCGTGATTTATATGATGTGAGTAGAAATTGTATGAACCCATGCATGAGCCATGATTCCTAGTTATGAATTCATGATAAAGTATGATCCATGCATTTATGAACTTATGAAATTGATAAAAATATTCATGATTCTAGTTTATTGCATGATTCTAAGATGAATTGACATGTACCCATACTAGATCATGATTTATGAACATGTGTGTAGCTTGCATAAGAGATGCATGTTTCATAAGAATTATGCGTATAATTGCTAGGGTGCATATAGATGATGGCATCCATGAGTTGTGAAAAGGCTTTCTACACAATAAGCTAAGAATATGAATGTGAAAGGTTTTCTCACATAAATTAGGGTTCATATGATTGAAAGGCTTTCTCACCTATGAATCGATTAGGAGCTATTCTAATGACGTAAGCTTGGGCAAGCGCATGGTAGTTTAAACGTCTTGATATGATCTTAGCTTAGAGTTGGTAACCCTAGATGTACCTCTTCATTGGTTAAAATAAGCTTAATTGACTATTCCTTGGGATTTTACTTAGCACCCAACAGGCTTTTGGGATGAAGGTTTTTGTTTAGCGTC
The DNA here is from genome assembly GCA_018342035.1 of Solanum appendiculatum. Lineage (NCBI taxonomy): Eukaryota > Viridiplantae > Streptophyta > Magnoliopsida > Solanales > Solanaceae > Solanum > Solanum appendiculatum. The sequence goes on from JAGDQO010000316.1 coordinate 332,473, forward strand.
CGTGGACCTTTAGTAGCAATCCCTAAGTCCCATAACAAAGTGCCTCGTGGGTTTTGTCTCAGATAGATATATAGCTAGTGGATCCACGTAAGATACAGATTTATGGTCCTTACCTTGGCAAGTAGGACACCCCTTCTAGTGGTGTGGGGTAGACATCACTCCCCCTTTCGGTGTGGGGCACATGCAAGATTCCATGTTATAGCTCACATGGTCTATGTTGGTTAAACGTAAAAATCTCATAATAATAAACTAGGGTACTAGAAGTATCTCACGAGACAAGACTTATGATATGACTAGCTTGCATTGGCCATGTTTATGCATTGAGTTTCTAGCCCTTTTGTCACATGATTTAGTTTGGTCATTGCATGGTCATGATGATATCTCACTAGCATGATTTCCTATATGAAAACATCTCGTTGGCATGATTTATGCAATTATATGCATTTGCTTCATACTTAGTACATTTCACGTACTAATGCATACTTGTGCCTACATTCTCTTATAATGTAGGGTCAGACAGTCATCTTTTGCACTCTCGTGGTTAGTTGTTCTCAGAGTTCGAGCTATCAGCCTTGGTGAGTCCTCATGCTTCGGGGACGAAGAGACATTATTGCTTTCTTTACTTTCAGTTTCACACTTGTATATGATGTACGGGTTACGTCCTGATCATTCTATTGTATTAGATGGCTTTTGAGACATAGTCAAGACTTCCGCTTGTAAAATCTTACTTTTATGGGATTGCCTATTACTTTTCTCATTTTTGTCTTTACCTTATGTACATGTATGCTAAGTGGCTTGTGTGGGGCCTCTCGGGGTCCTATACGCCATGTCACACCTAAGGGGTACTTTGGGTCATGACAACTTGGATAGTGTATAATAAAATGATCATAACTCTTTACTCCGATATCTGAATGGTTTACAATTTTTTGAGTTGGAAGTAAGACTCGCATACCTTTGATTTGTTAGGTTGTGTTCCTTATAACTTATTATACATTGATGTAACGACCTGATCCGTCATTATTCAAAAGGCACCCCGTGCGGAATCCCAAAAATTCTTAAAATATAGTGCCAAATTAAAAATTGGTGCTCACGAGGAATTTTTTAAAATTTGAATTGATCCAGAATGGCGCTAGTCTACCATTGTGAGAAGTCTCCCACTATGGTGACAATACTATAGAGCCTGCATGACCTTTATAGCGGGGTTGACGGAATCAGACCCTAGAAAACGCAATGTCTTTTATTTTTCCTTCCACTTTTCATTGAGAAATACACGAGGGTTACTCCAAAATTTTTTTTAAGCCACTCTAAGCTTGAGAACAATGGAGGGGAGGTATTTCAGCGCAAAGAAGGTTAAAACTCTGTAACACCCCGAAATTTTTTAAAGTTAAGGGCCGAACCATTCCTCATTTGCGTGTAAGGTCGTATCGGGTGATTCTTAAGTTATTCTTAGGTGTAAAGGTCAATTAATTAGTGTGGGAATGTATTTGGATATGAATTAAGGTCACAAGAATCCCCTAGGACAAAGTTGAGTTGAAATCTTCCTTGCCGATGAAGTTTTGACATAAGATTCTAGTTAGGTCAACTTCAAACGATCATATCTTTCAGCACATAATGAATTTGGTGGCCCATGAACTATTTTAAGGTTTAATTCCTATGGACCCATCAAAGGGTCGTAGAAACTTCTATGGGTCGTAGTTTGAATATGTAGAATAAACTTTTGAGCCTTAAAATTCAATATGAATTCTAAGAATTGGATTTACGGTCCGTAGAAACTTCTACGGGTCGTAGTTTTGACCTGTAGAATGAAATTATAAGGCTTAAAATTTAATATGAATTTCACGATGGGATCTACGGTTCGTAAATCAAGCCACAAATCGTAGATGAATCTGTGGAAGGTTTTTGACAGCTTTTTAAGAGGGGTAGTTCAGACTATTCCCACCCCATCTAAGCCTAAACTCTAATTTTTTTATACCTAAATAAGGTTCTAAATAGTATTAATCGACCCTATTACTCTCACTAATACTTCCAATTCTTAAAACAAGGATCCAAGAGGAGAAAGCTAGGGTTTTCAAGTGTTCTTCCAGTTTCACTAAGAATTTGTTCTTCCATGTAAGGCTAATCATAGTGTCGGACTAGTTTTTCTCACGCCCTACATCTCAATTCAGTCGGTGTAAATTATTTTAGGGTTATACCTCAGTTTCAAGGATTCTTGATATGAGTTATGTTGTTGAGTCTAAGTTTTGAATCCTTGATCATGAGTTGTTATATATAATACATTGAGATCCTTGAGTTGTTATTCATGATTATATTCCACATAAACCTAATTTCTGAGTCTTGATTAAGAGTCTTTTGAACAAGCATCTTCTTGTCATAAATAAATTTTGAGAACTTAAAAGTGAGTTCAAGAGTAAAGTTTAACCCTAATTTTGAGAGGAGTTTAAGGGAACTATATGATTTCCAAATGTATTATTTTTACATAGATAAAGAGTATTATTTTGAGAAAAGTAAAGTGTTTTCAGAAATATTGAGTACAGAGCAGTTATCTCTTAAAGAGGTTCTTTTGAGAACTTATCTCAACTAGAGAGTATTTTTACATTGAGAATTGAGTTATATATATATATGGCTTATGGTTTATGACAAATGTGAGTTGTCTGAACTCATTCGCATATCGGTGCCCAATACTGCTCCCAATAAATATATACTCATGCTCAAATGTATAAAACATACTCTTTCTCAATTTGAGATAATTGCTCAAAATATCCTCTTAAAAGTGGTAACTGCTTTGAAATATCTTTGAACTCATTCACTCTTTTAGAAATCAAGATTTCTCTTTTCTCAATGTAAAAAATGATACCTTTGGAAATACTTAATTCCCTTATACTTTTACTCAAATCATGTTTAAGACTCTTTCTCAATACTCATCTTTTCTTTCTCACAACCTTAGTTTAAGAAAAAAAATGTTTACTTAAAAGGATTCTCAATACTAACTCACTAAAAACTCGACAATAGGGTTCATGCTGAAAAATAGACATGAACAATCAACTCAAGAATCTCAATGCAAGATATAGCAACTCAATAATCAGGAAATAGAATTCAAAACTCAAAAATGAAACTCATCTCAAGAATTATCAAAACTAAGAATGTAACCATAGATTATTATTTAATGATAGAAAGTAGATGTATGGCATGATGATAAACTCAGGTCATCACTATGAGTAGCCTTACATACCAGGAAGAACAAAGTTCTTAGGGAAACTGGAAGAATATTTGAAAACCCTAGCTTTCTCCTCTTGGATCCTTGCTCTAAGATTTGGAAGCGTTAATGAATGTAAAAGGACTGATTAATGTTATTTAAACCCTCAAATAGGTGTATAAACTTTGTGGTTTAGTCTTAGAAGGGGTGAGAAAATACTAAACTTTCCCTCTTAAAAGCTGACAAAAATCTTCTACGGGTCCATCTACGGTTCGTGGTTTATTTTATGAATCGTAGATCCCATTCATGGAATTTGTAGTCATTTTTAAGGCTTAGAATTTTACTATACGGGTCCAAACTACGACCCGTAGAAGTTTCTATGAATCGTAGATTCAATCAATAGAATTTATATTAAATTTTAAGGCCCATAAACTCATTGTACAAGTCCAAACTACGACCCATAGAAGTTTCTATGAGCCGTAGATGGATATGTAGGAATGGGACCTCAAAATTTGACCTTTTTGGAGTTTTCTACGTGTTGACAGTACGGGTCGTCAAAATTTCCACGGCCCGTAGAAGCTATTCGTAGGAATTGACTCATGAAACTCTGATGCGGTAGTCTCTGGTAAAATGGTCGTAACCTTTTACTCTAAACTCAAAATGAGAAAAACTTGGTGGCGTTGGAAAGAGGACTCATAGGCCTTCAATTTGATAGCTCATAGGGCACCTAATTCATTATGTACTGAAAGATATGATTGTTTGAAGTTGGCCTAAGTAGAATCTTTTGTCAAAAGTTAATCGGTAAGAAAGCTTTCAACTCAACTTTATTCTAGGGAGTTCTTGTGACCTTAATTCATATTCAAATCAATTCTCATACTAAAGAGTTGACCTTAAATCCCAAGAACAATTTAAGAATTATCCGATATGACCTTACACACAAATGAAGAATGGCTCGGACCTTAACTTAGAAATTTTTGAAATGTTACATCCGAGATTTATAGTGCCATTAAAAAGTATGAGAGTTAAGGAAAATATATCGTATGAAGAGGTTCCGGTTGAAATTTTAGATCATTAAGTTCGGAACTTGAGAAACAAAGAAGTTTTTTCCGTGAAATTTCTTTAGAGGAATCAATTAGTTGAGGGTGCTAAGCACATAGGAGGTTGAAGCCGATATGATATCTGAGTATCCCCATTTCTTTCCCTCCGCTCCTATTTTAGCTTGAGGTATTTAGTTTTTCATGGTTCATTCTTTCGGATTCATGCATTTTTAGTCATTCTCATATTTTCATATGCATGCACGCTCATAAAAACTTGATTTTTGATGTTATGATTTAGCTTGGAGTGATTTCTCCTTGTTTATGTGCATTTTGATATGAGTTGCATTCATTTTGGGTTGTTAGTTTCTCTCCGTACTCTATTCATGGTAGCTTGAGTCTCATTCAAGGACAAATGTTCCCAAGGGGGGAGATATTGTAACATCTCAAAAATTGGAAGTTGAGATTGGAAAGGAAAAGTTTTATTTTGACAACTTACGACCCGTAGGAAGCAATTCGTGAGACTTGGTTTGAGTTTTGGAAATATCAAGTCTCTGATGTTTGATCTACAAGTGCACAGGACGAGTCATAAGGTGTTCTGCAGGCCGTAGGAGGATTTCGTAGGAGTGATCCAAACTTAGTAAAATTTTAGACTTGGACTTGGATTCTACGGATTTGCCCAATGAGCCGTAGACAGGACTACGACCTGTAGGAAGGTTTCATTGAAATTACTCAGGATTTTAGGTCCCAATAATGGGTTCTACGGTTGACCAGGACAGTCCAAACTATAGAGCTATCCGGTGGTTTTTAATTAAGGATGTTTTGGTCTTTTCCTACCCAATTAACCCCTAAACTATGTTATTTTGGCCCTATAAATATCCTATAATCCTTTATACCCTTCAAACTTAGCCTAATTCCTCTCATTCACTCAATTCCCCCGAAATCCCTCAAGTGCTTTTCTCTAAAATTCTCTCAAGAGCTCCAAGGTAAAGAGCTAGGGTTGGAAGAGTTTCAAGGTCTCATTCTCCATTACTCTTGGGCTTTGATTATCAAGGTATGTGGGAATTCACAAATGGATCCTTTTCATCCATTGGGTTCCAAGAGAATGTCAATCTCCTAAATTCAATTTCACCCAATTCTCTTAGGGGTCATTTGGTTGGAAACAAGTTATCCTAGGATTAGTTATCCTGAGATTAGCTATCCTTGGATAACTTATCCCACCACATATATGAGATAACTTATCCCACCATGTATATGGGATAACTTATCCCATCACTATGGTATAAATGAAGGGATAAGTTATCCCAAATATGGCAACCAAACAAGACACAAAAATTTTATCCCATTACTATTTTCTTATCCCATTACTATTTTCTTATCCCATGACTATTTATTTTTATCCTTCACACCAAACGACCCCTTAGGATTTCATGTGTGTCTCCATGGGTTCAATTCATTGTGATTCAATTACTTATATTTAATCTTATTATGCATTCTTTGATACAATTACATGATTTTACATTGATTTCACATGAACCCATGCCTATTCCTATTTTAAGAACTTAAATTATGAACAATGCTTATGAATTTATAAATGATGATTATGAAATTGATTAAGGATTTATGCATGCTTTGTGAAAAGAATGATTTATGAACTAAGAATATTTTTGAGATAAGTACCAAAGATTGTGAAAGATTTTCTCGCACATGAATGAAATCATGATTTAGATGCTTAGAAAGGTAAGTGTCTAATATGAAAGTTTATGAAATCATGGTTTGAAAGGAGCTACTCTACTATGACTTATGATTGGATTGATAGCCTTGATTATGCCTTTTCAAGTATTTTTATATGATTATGATTATGTCTTTTTTCGTTGGGATTTACTTAGCACCGAGAGGAATTTGGAATGGAGGTCTTACTATTAGTAGAGGTTTGATCTCTAGTAGCAATTCCCTAGTCTCAAACTACGTGCCCCTGTAGGATTGTCTTACTTGACCTAGCTAGTGGATCCACGATATCAATTATGAATGTGATGGAGTCTACCTTGGCACATAGATTCTCCTTTTCGGTGTGAGGGTCATGTTGGATTCCATGTTATAGCTCACATGGTCTTATTGTCGGTTAATGATAAATATCCCACAAATGAACTATGTTTTCTTCAAAGATTTTATGAAAGCTTCTCAAATGGTTTTAAGTATGCATTGACCTCGTATATGATTTATGATTTCTGTATAAAGGCTTTTATCACGTTTTACTTGGTCTTGCATATCCTGTTTATGAATTCATCATGTTATCATGCTTTACGTTTTTTTGTATTTCCCCATACTTAGTACATTCATCGTACTAATGCATATTTTTACCTATATTGTCTTATAATATAGGGTCCGATGCTCCTCCTCCCTCTCGTGGCTAGCTTGGATAGCTCTACTAGTACTCTTGATTGGTGAGTCCTCATGCTTCAAGGACAAGGGCATGTATACTTTTATTGTTTTTCTGGTCCTTTTTGTTTCAGACTTATACGTGGTGTATGGATTACATCCGAACAACTCCTATGATGTTAGAAAGGCTTAAAGTCAGAGTTAGTAGTATTCCGCGTATCTCTTATGTACTCTATTGGTATCTTTTATGTCATTTTATGATTTGAGACTTATATTGACTATCTCTCTTGAATTGTATTTTATTACGTAGTGACTTACTTAGGGTCTCCCGGGATCTTATTCGCCATGTCACGTCTAGGGTGTACTTTGGATTGTGACAGAACGTGTGAGTCTCGTAAGCAAATCTTAGTGTCATGGGCAAGATACTTTAGCTCTCAATGTATTACCACCTTACTATGAATATAAAATTTGACCATATATAATGAAGTTACACACATAAGTGGTATATACACCAATGAACAATAAGTAATTTTTCGCAATACAAAATTCACCATGCATATAGGTGAGCATAAAGAGGACTACAAAAATTTCCTACTTACTCAAGCTCTAAGCTATAAGAATACATGTCATATAAAAAAAATTTAAGCTACAACATAAAGGATGAGATTTAAACATATAAACATAAAACCTTCTTTTCATTTAAACAATTAGTACATTACCAAATGGTACCTAGATATATAAACATGTACCCTCTGTTCTTCATATACTTAGGTTATAGGGCATAACATAAGTGGGGAAACAATCCATGAAGGATTTAACATCTATACAAAAGGTCTTTAGTACATACAACATATAAACAACATATATCTCATAAATTGACAATTTAGAATACACATAGAATATACATAAATAATTTCTAAGGGACCACAACATGCAATTTCTAAGCCACAAAGAATGGAAATACATGAGCATACCTTCATAGGCACATACTTAAATCTTACAAACCATCAGTCATATAATATACGAGCAATTTAAAATAGATGATCCAATCTTATGAGTTTTGAAAAATATATATTATTTAAGTGAATGAATTAAGGGACTAGTATCATATAAATAAATATTTTGTAAGATGTGTAATATGTGATCAATTAGCCTATGATAGATGGTCATAGTAAAATATAGTCATGTATTTTTTGAAGTAGGTAACGTTTAGGTAAACAATCTGTTGATCATGCATCGAGTTTTCTATAATCCTTTAAAGTGCATAGCATGTCAGACATAAGCATATTTGTTACGAAGAATGTATTTTAGCTAAAAATTCACCTAGCGTTACTTATAATTAATTAAGCTAGAATGCACATAATATGTAAATTATTAACTCATAAAACACATAATGCATGTGTCAAGACTTTATAAAATGTATAACATATAAGCATATTTTTTTAAAACGTAAAACGAGGACTCCAAAAGCATACAACTTGTAAACCATTCGTTTAAAGTATGAACAATATTCAATTAAATTGTTCAAAAAAACACATAGGTAAGACTCATTTATGCAACATAAGACTCTGGGGTATTTAACAATTAGGTCTCAATAAATCGATAATTAAGTCCTTAGTAAATTAGTAAATTTAAAGAAGCATTTCTCTACTGACAAATGAACTTTAGTAGGGAAGCACTTAGCATAAATCCATATACACCCCACTTGGTTGTAATTCATAGGTCATAACTTTTCTCATTTACATATATCTTTTTATGTTGGAATAATTTCTCTACGTATCTCATTATCTCTAGAGAGACCTTTGGATAACATAATTACTTGAAAAATATCTTAATCTTACAATTACATCTCTAAGGAGTTCAACTATCTTCAAAAATACACTAAGACAATATATTCTAAAATAAGTACTAAATAGCCTATGTGGACTATATTCAAGAGTTCAAAATATCAAAAAATACTCCTCTATGGGGGAGGTCACATATAAAACTTACTATACAAGTACTGAGTAAGATCTAAAGGGTTTACCAAACTATATAAAATGGCTTATGCTTATCTTTGGGAGTTTCCCTCACCTTTCCACACAATACAATCTGAAAACATAAACATGGGTCAAATTAATGACATGATAAGAATTACTTTCACAAAGCACTTAATATTACGATCATAAGATTTTCACAAAGTGAGCCTTTATTATCTTCTTGGTAGTTAAACTCAAAATTGAGGATATATCATAATCTTAGTCTTTGAGGTCATACAAAGCAAGTAATACTCTTTAATCTTCTATATTTTCTCTTTTTTTTTCAACTAGAAAGCTAACCCATCATACATACTCTTTCACGATATTTATAAGATAGAAGTACTATCAATTTAGCTAGTAGAAAATATGGTTATAGCTTATAAGGCATGTTGCCCATGGCAAAGACAGTTATCACAACATGATTTTTTTCAAAAGAAGTTTATTCTACAACATATGATTAGTTCAAATAAAAGGAAGAATATAGCATGGTAAGTATATAACATCCTTAAAAAGGACTCGCAAATGTATACTCACATAAAGAAATAAGAAAATGTTGATCTTGGTAACAATTTAATTATCAAAGCAATGTAAAAATGAAATTAATAATAACTCTAAAGCAATATGAGTGAATCAATTATGATAAATGTTTCCTCAAACTTATTTTAGAGAATTCATGCAACTAAATTCATATCAAGGAGGATGCACGTGCATCATCATTTATATTACATATAACACGTGAGCATGTTCTTTATAAAATAAGCAGAACATAGCTAATGAATAATATAATAGGTATCTTATACAAAAGAAATTTATGGTGCAAAATGAGATGCAAATAATTGACCCTTAAAATAGCACATAGCAGGCAAGATAACATGTCTAACACCTCCAAACTTCTAAGCTAAGATCCAAATCATTCTTCGTATGATTATAGGCTCAAATCGAATTATTTTCTAATTGTGCATAGGTGTTAAGATCAATTTCTAACTGTCGTAAGTGCATAGGATGTGAATTAGGGTTATAAAGAACCTCTAGCACTAAGTTGACTTTAAATCTTTCACACCGATTAAGTTATTGTGTTAGTTCAAACAAGGATCAACTTCAAATAAGTATATGCTTATATGAAAAGCACCCCGCTCATAAGGGTGAAAATCCATGACCTACATCTCTAAAGGATTTCTCCCACTTTTACTAAATCGATGAGCAGTATTAAAATTACAAATTCTTGCACCCTAGATACTAACTCTAATTCTTAGCTTGAAGTTAAAGTAACCACAATATTGTACCTTACACAATGATTCTAGGAAAGCAATAACTCACAACTCAATTGAACTTCCTTATACATAGTAACTAGACTGGAAGATTGGAAGACATATGACTATGAAACATGTTCTTCAATCTGGTCCTTTGTATGAGGTTGCAGTTTGATAACCAATCAGAACTCTCTCAAATACTTCCCTTACTTATCTGATTGTGTTCCACCTCCCTCTCTCTATATTAGTGCACTAGTATCATCGTGGAAGACCTTATATGTTTATAACTCTTAGTCATTCTTCTCAATCCACCAAGAACTCTTGCTCATCAGGGATTCCTATGTTGCTTAAAAGATTGAGTCTCTACATCTGTGGACTATCATTTTGAATATGCTCTTGTGAAGACTAATCTCTTTTACTTGAGATTCCTTTATTTTAGAGAGTCCTTGTAACGACCCGTTAGGTCGTTTTGAACATTAGACCTATCTCTTTCATAAAAGAACCTTCCCGTAAATTTTGAATGGTGATTTTGAACTATTTATTTAACTACGATTATTTAGTTGGTGGGTATTTATTAAACAATTAGTTTTTAGTTGATTGTAAATAGGCCAAATCTGAAATTTATTTAATATGCTATGTAACTTGGCCCATATGTAGAAATAAAAATAATTAAATTTAGCTATTTTGATACATAACTATTTTATTTAGAAAAGAAAAGAGAAAAACGGAGAACAACAGAAACCTTACCTGAGGAGTCAGGAGGCGGCTGTGCCTTCAGGTTAATCTTCAACTAGCCTCAATATTTTCCTATTCATATTATCAGTACGGTGAGGAGATATATTATTATTAGATATGTTGGATTGAAAAACATTGGTGTAAGAATTATTATTATTATTATTATTATATGTTGATTTAGAAAGAGGGAAGATTGATGATATTGATGTGGAATAGTGGGTCTTTATTAAGTATAGTGTTATTTAAAGGAAAAGAAGTGAAGTGATGAATATGGGTAGAAAAGTATCGATTTCTGTGGATGTCTTTGTTTTGGTTTCTTTATGTAATATTGCAACCTTAAATATGGAGAATGACTATGCAATAACGGTCTAATGATTGGAAAGAATTTAAGTATACCTATGGTCATTATTATGGTAAGTGTTAATTTACATACTATTAAAGTTAGTGCTAAATAGTTATTTCAATCTTTAGAAATTATATAGTATTTTATATATATAGAATTGATTTGTGGGAAAGTTAAGATCTTGGAGGCTGGATTCATAGTTAATTGTATTAGGCTTTGTTGAAGGTTAAGTACAATGTTGTACAATTTGACTGGATTTGGATGTTTCTTATATTATCACATTATAAGTTATGCTTTGATAAATTGAGATAGGTATTTAAATATTAGGTGTATTATATTATATGAATTTCATAACAGTTATGGTAATTGCAGGAATATGCGACTTGATATATTAGTTAGTGTCAAGATGTAGGAAATTGATTATAGATTTGAGTGGGTTTTTGAGTCTAGGATAGATATATAGTAATGTGGATGTCTATGGACTCGTTTGCTTATGACTATTGTATACTTGATTGATTGGAAACGTTCTGAGACGTTGAGGAGAGGAAAAGCATTGGAGAGTTAGCTTGCTTGAGTCCGGTTCTTCGGTGGAGGTAGGTTATGGTTTATTCTATGTGATAGATACACTCTTCATAGTGATTGATAGTCATTAAGCGATATTGTGAAATTTTCTATGTACTTGGTTGTTGTGGTTTGGATGATTCATGTGTTGTTGTGAATGGTCTGTAAACCCAAGACCGCGAAATCTATAATCTTAAACTTGTTTTATTAAAGTGATGCCTTGAATAAAGAAGGCTTAATGAAATATTGATAAGGAAGTGGAAAGAGATGATAAATAATGACAAATGAATTAATGATATAATTGGATCGGGTGTCACGTTCCGACACGATATTAATGGATCGGGTGTCACGTTCCGACACGGTATTATTGGATCGGGTGTCACGTTCCGACACGGTGTTATTGGATCGGGTGTCACGTTCCGACACAGTAACATTAAAGAAAAACATATTGAATTAACTTAATATACTAAATCTCAAAGAACTCATTTCCCAAAAGAGCGTGGTGTGGAGGCCTGAGTCCTCATGTGTGTTCGTGATATTGTTGACTGATTGTGTACTTGATTTAGTGTTGTTGTCACTTGTTCATGTGATTTGTTGCTTGCCACCTGCTACGTGCTATAGTTGATTTTATACTATTACTTTATGCATATCAGTTTCTATTTTGAGTCGGCCGATGATATCTACTCAGTACATATTGCCTTGTACTGATCCCTACTTGTGTTTCCTTCGTTTTCCTGTTGTGGAGTGCAACGAGTGTACCACCGACTTCGACTCACCCTCAGCTCTAGTCCGTCTCCAGTACATCAGAATTCAGGGTGAGCTATTTCATCTAGCTCGTGTTGGATTCTCTCTCGGTCATGGCATGATGTCCTTAGCTTTCCGACATACATTGTCCTATTTATTTATTTGGATATCTTTAATACTCTTAGACTTGATATTTTGAGAATAGATGTCCTTGATGTGATGACTTTCAGGTTTTGGGGATAATATGTAATAAACTCTAAAGGTTTCTTTTATTGTTTATTTTAAGTTGTGAGCTTCCGCATTATGGTTGTATTTTGTTGTTGAACAATTAATATAAGTTGGGGTTTGGATTCGTTGGTTCTCCCACCTAGGAGGTTAAGTGTGGGTGCCACTCATGACTCGTCTTGGGTCATGACAGTCCTTTGACAAGCTGGACTTTGGACACTATAATGTGTGTCTTCAGCCTGGTTCATCGACTTATTTCGTGTTTTTGTCAATCATCAAAATATGTTAAAAATAAAATAACCTAGGAGATTTCTTTACTTAGTTCCGTATATCAGTTGGACCCTCATATTCATTACTTTGTCAATTGAACCCTTAACCACTAAAATATAATATTTTAATCTCCTCTAACCATTGACCTTACTTATGTGACATTAATAATGTTTAGTTGAAAAATACGTGATTGCATGCGTTTAAAGGCTAGTGGATACATCATATTACTTTACAAAACATTAAAATTAATAAAATCACTTTAAAGAAATTTTTAAAAAATTGTCTTCTTCTTCAACTATCCCTTCCTCACACCCTACTACCCCCAACTTTTTTCTTCTCAAACCCTCTCTCCTCTACTTTTTTGAATCCACCCACCACACCCTCTCTCTGCTTTTTATTGTTCTCTAGCCTACTCTTCTCTATTGCTGCAAATCAACACTCCACCCCTAACTCCTTCGCTCTTCCCCCCACCCCACCCCACCCCACCCATCTTCTTCTTCTAAAATTTTTGTTTTTCAGATTTTAAAATTATTGAGACAATTGCTTGTGTTAGTAGTGTTTGAAAAGGAGGTGTGGGTATTAATTAACGTGAAGGTTGATTGTGGGTATTGAAAGATTAAAAAACTACATTGATAAGATTGAGAAAGCTTGAAGAATAATAAATTGATCTTTTGAATTTGTGAAATTAATTTATGATTGGGGTTTATTGGTGTAATGACCCTGCAGGTCATTTCCATTTTATTGCCTTCATTTTGTCATTTAGAGTATTCCTATAGTGATCACAAGTCATTTATGATTTGCTGAGAGACTGATAGTTTAGTCACCTGGTCGTTCGTTTGGTTTTTGTGCCAGTTTTTGAGTTTTGAAACTTTAAGAATTTGAATGGTTGACTTCCGTTAAAAATTCAAGAAGACAGCCTCAGAATGCAATTTTGATGATTTCGTAAGCTCTCGAGTTTGGTCCAGAAGGTAATTCAATGCGGATTCCGAATCTTTTGAGCTAATCCCGAGCCTCCTTGTGGAATTTGGTTTAAAGTAGAGTTTAGGTATGGGATCCACATTTTGTCGAGACGACCTCAGGTTGAAGTTTCAACTCCATTGAGTCCAGAATATCATATCTCATTTACGTGCATAGGATTCTAAAACCAATCCCGAGCACCCGAACGGAATCTAGTGGGACTTAGCCAAATTTTTTGGTGCCTCATGCTTGTACAACCTCTTTTACGACTTTGCTATCGCTTAAGCGGCCTCTGCTTTAGTAGACCAGGCTAGCGAGGGATCAGCTGCTTCAACGGACCCGGCTTCGCTTAAGTGATTACCGCTTTAGCGGCCGAGGGCTCGCTTTAGTGGTAGCCAGCCTACATGTCCAGTCGCTTTAGTGGTCAGGCCCCACTTTTGCAGTGCCTCTTAAACAACATAAGTGACTGCTTTAGCAGTACCAATAGATAGTTAAGGTCATTTTTGAGTCTTTTTCTCATTGTTTTTAAGATTGATTTTAGACTTTGGAGTTCGATTCTCTGAGGGAATTGGTGATTCTTGCTAGGAATAGTTAGGGCATTGGGTTGGGACCTTCAAGAGGTAGTAGTGACTGCATATCAGAGGTAAATTATCGCTCCCTAGACCTCTCCTTGTCCATCAATAGAGTTCTTCTTATTGAAATATTGCATGAATTAGTTGTGGCTATTTTGAGCTTGAATTGTGTCCTATTTTGGGACACAAGATCAGTAAGCTCATTAGGACCTATTGACAGATACAATTTTGAGACTCCCAATATGCGAGTCCCATATTCTTGGTTTTAACTCGATTTTGGGTCTGTCTCTAATTATTGTGTTTTTGGTGTCCAAATACTCATTTTGACGTCGTGATTATGTTTTTGATAGCATGGCAGTGATCAGAGGCCATTCAGAAAGGCAAGGCTCCAGAACTTACGACTATAAATTGAGCTTATGTCTGTGAATTCATGTTGATTAGCTAGCGTTGGGATGGGTTTTTACATTGTTTCATGTTAAGTTATTAGAATCCATGATTTAGGCATATTTTAGGCAGTTTTTAGGTAAATTGAGCATGTCTATCGACAAAAAAAAATAGCATGCCTATCTCGTTGTCAAGATTCCTTTTGGCGTTGTATTATCTCTTTAATTGACTATATTGCTATTGGTAGTTAGATCATGTTTACTATAAAGAATTGTGCCTTAGGTTGTAGTCATGGTACTTGTAACACCTCAAATTCAAAAGGAAGGAATTTTTTGGTTTTTAGGATTGGTGCCAGTACCAACGGAAGCCATCTACGGATCATAGGTCGACTTACAGGCCATAGGTGGGAACCGTAGGTGGCAAGGTGAACTTTTTTAAAATGTCAAGTTTCAGGATCCTTTCTATGACTCAACAAGATGGTCCATTATTGTTTCTACGAACCGTAGTTAGGTCTCGCAGGTCTCTCCAGACTTAGTGAAAATTTTAAGGGTTTAAGGTTGGACTGGCGATTGGTATGTACGGCCCATCAATGGACCTACGGACCGTACATGGGTTTCTATCATTTGAAGGTCCAAAGAAATGGTTTTTGAATCTTTCTACAGTTGGATAGGATGGTCCGTAGTAGGACCTACAGATCGTAGGTTGCAACTGTAGGTCTAGATCCGGTAGTTAATTTTAAGGGCTTTTTGGTCTTTTTCCTAATTGACCTAGTCCTAATCTAAGTCGGCTAAGCCCCTAATCCTAGACACTATGTAAGGCTTCTAAGCCTAATTCTACCCATTCTAATCAATCCTAAACTCCCTCCAAAAATATTTCCCCAAATATTTCTCTCTCTAGAAGATTGAAGAAGAAGAAGAAGAAGAAGGTTCTAGAGTTTCCATTCATGTCTCCTAAGTTCACCATTGATTTCAAGCTTTTGGCATCAAGGTATGATAGCTTTCACCTATGGAGTCCTTTCCTCCATAGGGTTCCTAAATTTTCCAATTTTGTAAAGTTAGATTCTTCAATTGAAATTAGGGTTTTTCTCCTATCTTGTGGGTTCTTTCAAATTATGATCTAATGGATTGAATTGAGTCTTTTGATGCATGAATTGAGTTAATTGAATGATTTAAAGATGAAATTATATGATCCCATGCATGATCTATGATTTTTAAGCTATGAGTCTTTTATGAAGTTTATGAATGATCAAAAGATGAATTTTATGAAGTTATGCATGTTCAAAATATGAAATTATGATGATTTAAGATTTGTTTTGAGAGTGAAGCATAAATGTTGATGATGTTGAATTGTGAAAGGATTTTCTCACATAACGTATTCATAAGGGTTGAAAGGTTTTCTGAACTAAACTTGAATCAAAGATTAAGGAGCTATTCTAATGAAATCCAATTTGGATTGGCTATCTGATGTGCCTTCCATAATAAGGGACAAGAGGCGATTACCCATGTTCCCCAATGATGAGTCAAGAGGCGATTAACCATGTTTATTAATGATAAGATAAGCTATGAATTATGACTATTCCGTGGGATTTATGCTTAGCACGGAGTAGACAAGTGGCGATTATCCATGTCCCATAAACTATGTGCCACCATAGGTTGTCTTGATAGACATTAGCTAGCAGATCCACTTAAGCTAGAAGTTATGGTTCTTACCTTGGCAAGTAAGGGCACCTCTTTTCGGTGTGGAGTAGACACCAGATTCAATGTTATAGCTCACATGGTCTATGTCAGTTAAGGCTAATTTCCCATTTAATGAACTAATGTTACTTTCTAAAGGCTTATTTAGCATATGTTGTTTTAAGATGATTTTCTTGCATTGACTATGACTCTTTACTTCATGTTTTATATCATGTCATCGTATGATTTAACTTGGTCATTGTATCACATGCATACCCCTTTTTAGCATGATTTTGTAACCTTTATACATAGTTATCATACTTGGTATATTCTTGTGCTAACGCATACACTTGCCTACATTTTCTTATTAGTGTAGGATCTGACTTATCTCCATCCTCCCATGGCTAGTTTGTTGTGATAGAGACTTTGAAGACTTGGTGAGTCCTCATATGTTCGAGGACATAGCCACATTTTCCTTTTATCTTATTTTCTTTTAAGACTTGTATGGGTTACGTCCCACTTTCATTTTAATGATATATTAGATGGCTTTGAGACTATGTTTAGACTTCCTCTACTTTGATATAAATTGTCTTTGAACTTTTTACTTGCTATTATCTTGTATGATGCATGCTAAGTGGCTTGTATGGGGCATTTTGGGGTCTTGTACGCCATGTCACATCTAGGGGTACTTGAGATCGTGCCTTACCACAGGGATTCACATTTACGATTACCAGCAGCCTTTTGTAGCTGCTGACTGCTAGGGGGTTATTTGCTGGATTACCATCAGAAGATCCTCATGCTCACTGGACAAAAGTGATTAGCATTTGCAAAAGCAGCGTGGGAAATCCAAATCTTGACATGAACATGTTTGGCCTACGAGTATTTCCATTGTCTCTAACTGGAGACGCTACTGTGTGGTTGAATGAGCTCCCATACAACTCCATATTTACATGGAATGAGCTGCGCGATGTGTTTATTGAGAAATATTTCCTAGTCTCAAGAAAGCTGAATCTCAAGGACAAACTCAACAACTTCAAAACTCTTCCGGGAGAGTCTGTCAGCTATGCTTGGGATAGATTTACAAGCTATATGAGGTCCATGCCAAACCACCGCATCGATGATGAGTCACTCAAGGAATACTTCTACCGCGAAATGGACGATAACAGTAAGGCAGTGCTTGATACTATTGCAGGTGGATCTTATGGATCAATGACTTTCTTGGAGATTGCAGAGAGGCTTGAGAAAATCTCGAAGAACAACAAGGCATGGAGCACTAGAGCGTCATCTACGATGAAGAGTACCTTCTCAATAAAAGCTGCTAAAATTCATCCCACAATGAACTCCATGAAGAGTTGGCGCAACTAAGAATTGAAATGGACCTAGTACTAAAGCATTTGAGTGGTAATGCAGAGAAGGTTAATGCAGTCCAATATCAACAGAATGTACCACCAAATGATTGGTACACATATGAGGAGGATGCAAGCCTTGTGAATGAACAGCCGGGGGGTTTCCGAACCAACGCCCAAGGATCCAATCAGGAGAATTGTCGCCAAGGTCAAGGAAATCAAGGTCGGAATTCTGGAAACTACAATAGGGAAGGACAATATAACCGCGAAGAGAACTTCAACCGTAACAACAATTACAACCAAGGCGGTCAGTACAACAAGAATGATAGGAGCGGTACATATATCCCACCAGGTAATAGAGATGGCGGATCAAGTATGACATGCATTGAAGATATGATGAGCAAGATGATGAGACGATTTGATACCACGGATGACAATGTGAAAGAAATGCGAACTGATATCTCAGGCATCGGGAAAAAGGTAGAGTCACATGCAGTGGCAATTCGGCAAATAGAGCAGCAATTGAACCAACTGTCGGTGAATGCAAATCCGCGTCAACAAGGAACACTTCCCAGCAACACTGTGCACAATCCCAAGAATGGCGGGCAGTGCATGGCAGTGACGACTAGAAGTGGGGTACAAGCCATTGACCCACCCATGCCAACGAGAGTGGAAAGCGTGAAGGCATCTGATGAAGGTGAGAAAGAGGTAGCAGAACTACCCAAAGATCAAAAAGAGGTAGAGGCTGAAGTAACCCAAAAGTTCATCCCCATGCCAAGACCTCCACCTCCCTTTCCACAGCGATTGGTTAAAAAGACGGAAGAAGGGAAGTATAGAAAATTCATCTCTATGTTAAAACAGTTATCTATTAATATTCTTTTGATTGAAGCTTTAGAACAAATGCCGGGATACGAGAAGTTCATGAAAGACTTGGTGACCAAAAAGAGAGCTGCAAGCTTAGAGGAAGATGACAAGTTGCAGCATTGTAGTGCCATTGCAACAAGGTCACTGGTGCAAAAAAAGGAAGATCCTGGAGCATTCACCATCCCGTGTACTATTGGCATGATACATTTCGCAAAGGCACTTTGTGATTTGGGTGCAAGCATAAACCTCATGCCACTTTCCATGTTCAAAAAATTGGGCTTGGGAGCCCCCAAGCCGACTGCAATGAGGCTACTGATGGCCTACCGGACGGTAAAGAAACCAATAGGAGTGCTGCATGATGTCTTGGTGAAAGTAGAGGCATTCATCTTTTCGGCGGATTTTGTGATTCTAGACTGTGAAGTGGATTTTGAAGTACCCATAATCCTGGGCAGACCGTTTCTTGCTACAGGGCGCGCTTTGGTAGATCTGGAAAAGGGGCAGATGAAGTTTCGCTTAAAGAATGAGGAAGTTATCTTCAACATTTGCAGAACAATGAAGCACCATAGTGACATCAAGGCTATATCAGTGGTGAGCTATACGGAATAGCCCAACCCAGAGGTGCCTATCGAGGAAAGGCTAGGAGTTGAAGCACTTGCGGCCATGATCATAAATTTTGAAGGCGATGGAATCCTTGAATATGATGCATTGGTCGCTGCATTAGAAGGGAGTGTGATCCATCATCGTCAACCCAAGTTGGATCTGGACTTACTTAATCGAAAAAACCCACCTGCATGACCTTTCATTGATGAACCCCCGGAGTTCGAGTTGAAAGCTCTCCCAACCCACTTGAGGTATGTATTCTTAGGCCAGAACAACACATTGCTTGTTATTATTGCTGCTGATGTCTATCTTCTCAGACATGGTGGAGGACACCATTGAGGTATTTATGGATGATTTTTCTGTTGTTGGTAACTCTTTCGATGATTGTTTGTTGCATTTAGGTGAAATGTTGCGTTGATGCGAAATGTGCAACCTTGTGCTGAACTGGGAGAAGTGTCACTTCATGGTTAAGGAAGGTATAGTGTTAGGCCATCGAATCTCCCAAAAAGGTATTGAAGTGGATAGGACCAAAGTAGAGGTGATTGCAACATTACCCCCTCCCATCTCTATAAAAGGTAATAGGAGTTTTCTAGAGCATGCAGGTTTCTATCGCAGATTTATAAAGGACTTCTCCAAAATTGCACATCCTTTTTGCAAACTGCTTGAAAAGGAGGCAAAGTTTGACTTTGATAAAGCATGCTTGAGGGCATTTGAAGCACTAAAGGAGAAGTTGTCCTCTGCACCCATTATCATCTCACCAGACTGGGAGAAGCTGTTCGAGGTTATGTGCGATGCGAGCGGAGTAGCACTTGGCATAGTTTTGGGACAAAGGCGCGAGAAAATACTGCATCCTATATATTATGCTAGCAAAGCATTGAATGCTGCCCAGAAAAACTATACGGTCACTGAACAAGAGTTGCTTGCGGTCATTTTCACTTTGAGAAGTTTCGATCCTATCTGCTGGGCACCAAGGTGATAGTACATACTGACCATTCTGCGTTGAGCTACCTTATGGCGAAGAAAGATGCTAAGCCAAGGCTGATCCGGTGGATTTTATTGCTACAAGAGTTTGACTTCGAAGTCCGAGATAGGAAAGGAACCGAGAATCAAGTGGTTGATCACCTATCCAGATTAGAAGATGAAGCTATGCAGAATTTGGCTGGTGGACTAGGGATTAATGATGTTTTT
Organism: Solanum appendiculatum; assembly: GCA_018342035.1. Lineage (NCBI taxonomy): Eukaryota > Viridiplantae > Streptophyta > Magnoliopsida > Solanales > Solanaceae > Solanum > Solanum appendiculatum. Next base: position 352,809 of record JAGDQO010000316.1, read on the forward strand.
TCGAATGAACAGGTATTAGCTTCTTCCTTTGATCTTATTCCGTGGTTTGCAGATTTTGCCAATTATTAGTCTAGCGATGTGGTGCCCTCGGACCTATCATTCCACCAACGGAAGAAGTTCATGTCTGATGTGAAGAAGTTTTTCTGGGAGGAGCCATATTTGTTCCGTGCCTGTGTTGATGGGATTATTCGTCGTTGTGTACCCGAGGTAGAGATGATGAGTATATTGGAAGCCTGCCATTCATCCCCTGTTGGAGGTCATCATAGTGGCATCTGGACTGCCCACAAGATCTTGCAATGTGGGTATTACTGGCCTACAATTCACCAAGATGCCCATGATTTTGCCAAGGCATGTGATCGATGCCAAATGGAATGAGGTGTTTCAAGAAGGCAAGAACTTCCTATGAATCCAATACTCGACATTGAACTCTTTGATGTATGGGGCCTTGATTTCATGGGTCCGTTTGTTTCGAATGGCATGAAGTACATCCTGGTAACGGTTGACTATGTGTCAAAACGGGTGGAAGCTATATCGCTTCCAAACAATAAAGGTAAAGGTGTCACCGCCTTTCTTAAAAAGAACATATTCTCCAGGTTTGGTACACCAAGGGCAATAATCAGCAATGAAGGTTCCCATTTTTGCAATAAGCTGTTCAAGGCGTTGCTAGAAAAGTATGGTGTTCGCCACAGTGTAGAAACTCCTTATCATCCACAATCGAGTGGGCAAGTTGAAGTGTCCAATAGGGAGATCAAGCATATTCTGTCAAAGACTGTGAATGCAAACCGCACTGATTGGTCAAGAAAGCTCGATGATGCTCTATGGGCTTACCGCACTGCATTCAAAACTCCCATAGGTATGTCCCCTTACCAACTTGTCTTTGGGAAATCATGTCACTTAACTGTAGAGCTTGAATATAAGGCGATGTGGGCACTCAAGAAGTTGAATCTTGATTGAGGTGCTGTATCAAGTCAGAGGATGACAGAGCTGAATGAGATGGATGAGTTTTGCCTCAAAGCTTATGAGAGTTCAGCCTTGTACAAGGAGAAGATGAAGAAGTACCATGATCAAAATATCGAAAAGCGCAGTTTTGCTCCTGGTGATATGGTACTCCTCTTCAACTCAAGGTTGAGGTTGTTTCCTGGCAATCTCAAATCAAAATGGACGGGGCCATTCACAGTTGTCCAAGTGTTTGCACATGGCGTCGTTGAACTTGAAAACAAGGAAGGGACCAAATTCAAGGTGAATGGCAATAGGATCAAACTCTATGTAGGCCATTAGGAGACGGTAAATGAACTAATTGAGATATGGAGTCTTGTTGAAATTTGAGTAGGCAAGCAAACTGCGTCGTGCCATGACGTTAAATCAAGCGCTACTTGGGAGGCAACCCAAGCTGTTGTTTTTAGCCAAGATAGGATTTCTCTATGTAACTTTTGATTTTTTTTGTTTTTCTTTCCTTCTTTCTCTCTTTGGTGTGTCTTAAATGTTAGTTTTAGCTAGAATAGGTTAGTATAGGTCCGTGTCAGAAAGAGTCAATAAAAATAAAGGGAAGTCCTAACGTTTGTGACGTGTGCAAGAAAATAAGACAGGTTTTGCAGAAAATTAAGTGCAGAAGAGTCTACGGGTCCCATCTACGGATAGTAACTCAAATGACGAACCAGAAATGGCATCTGTAGACTTGAATGTTCTGGAGCAGTTGCAGTTTTAAGTCTACGGTTGCACAGTACGAGCCGTACATCAATCTACGGACCATAGTCTGCAACCGTAGACCCCAGGTATGTTTTAAAATTTTGTCAAGTGTTAAGGCACATTGACGGAACCGATTGACGGTCCATCAAACCACCTACGGCCCGTCGACAAGAAATCGTAGACGGCAGTCAGGGTTTCCAACTGACCCGACCCACAGGTTAAAACTATAAAACCCCATTTTTTAAAAATTCTTCCCCCTTTCCCTCTACTCCCAACCGTTACACTCCTTCCATTTTCCAACCCTCCATCTACCAACACACCCTTTCATTCACCCCGTCCCCCATCTATATATACTAGTTTTCGTACACTACATGGCAGGTATGTGTTTTGCTGGCCATTTACTTTGGTTACCAAACTTGAAATTGGTTTGGTCCTGGTCCTGGGTAGTGACTTTTGTGCGAAATTGTGATTATGTGTAGTTTTTATTGCTTATGAGAAGTTTTATGATGAGAGAAATTTAGTATTTGCTTTGAACAATGCATGAAGCTGGTTTTGTTTGTGTTTTTGACCTAGTGTTTGCCTATTTTAGTGATCAATGCGATAGAGAGTATATTTGAAGCCTTATGATTACATAATTATTTGGTTCTAAGTTGTTTGGCTTGATATAGTGTTGTTTGCTTGGGTAGAGTTGTGGTTGTGGGTAAAACTTGGTATAATTGACACTGTGTGGTCGACGACCATGACCTACGGGTCATAAGGCAACCTACGGACAGTAGGTCACTCCCGTCAAACTGTCACACCATATTAGGCAAAGTCATTTTTGACGGTTCAATTTACGACCTGTATATCCATTGAAAAACAGTCCTGCATACCGTCAATTGAACTTCATAAAGTTGAAAATAGGACTCCCCTATCTACGGTCAGGTCTATGGCTCGTAGTTCTTTATACGGTCCGTAGTTCCTTCCCGTAGATACCAAATACAGTAGCAGTAGTTTTTTTTTTCTCTGTTCTTTCTTATTTTCTTTTCTTGTTTTGTTTTTGCATTTTTTTAGTTCCTAATGATGGCTTTGCAGATACAATGCCTCCAAAAATAATGCAACACTACAAAAGAAAGGCACCTGCACAAGCTCCTCCGGCCCGACGTTTGTTGCTTATAGATGAGGCTTCTGAGGAAGAGCAGAGTGGGTCCGAATATGACCCACCTTTGAGAGCTAGCTTTCCCAGATCGCCCCGGACGACTAGACAGCAGGCACACCAGACGACCATAGTACCAGTACTGGAGCAGTCTCCCTCCGGAGATAAGGAGGCCACTTCCCAGTCTGATGAGGAGGTGCAGAGTTCGAGCAGGGGTGGTGAGGACACTCATAGCAGAGGTGCCCCTGTCCACAGCCTGCAGCTCAGTTTGAGCTTGGCTCTACCTCAGAGTCGGAGTCCAGAGGATGATACTGCTAGAGATGAACACCCCATTCGGGTTGCAGGAGAGCCCAACCTATGGTGTGTCCCGAGCATGTTCCGTATTTACCAAGAGGCCATCCTTCAGAATGCCTAAAACAAGTATGCTAGGCAGATAGAGAAAGAGCGACGGGTTCTTACAGGTAGCCTCCACACTATTCCCCAGATACATGAGCTGTTTAGGAAGCATCGCTGTGAGTGGATTGCTGAGACACTTACTCGGTATAGTCCGATTATGGTTCGTGAGTTCTATGCGTCCTATGCTGCCACTGTACTGCAGACTTTGCCCCGGAGGGCGAAGCCATTGGAGCAGCCTCTACTCCAGTCTACTCTAGTCAGGGACATTCCCGTAGACATATCAGAAGCCACACTATGCCATTTTATTTACGGTCCTACACATGCTCAGCCCATCAACACGGCTGAGTTTGACTATAGGATGCAGCAGGTCCACAGTGGAGTTATGAGAGATGCTGCATAGAGGGAGTCTTTGCTTCGATGGGTAGCAGGGCACATTGGTGATCAGAGAGTACATGCTGAGTGGGTCCGAGGTATGACCCTTCCGATCAAGAAGGCCACACTGAGCTTTACTGCAAAAATTTTGTGGTCAATTGTGCGTACTCGGTTGTCCCCTACTGCGGCAGATAACCAGCTGACTTGGGACCGGGCTGTTATAGTTGCACGCTTGATGGCAGGGCATGAGCTTGATTTTTCCCGTGTGATTATTGCTGAGATACATGAGCGAGCTTTTCGAAAGACGACTACCATGCCCTTTCCTTGCCTTATCTTCAGATTGTGTCAAGAGGCAGGGGTCCCTGTTTACTTTGCCGATTCTTATATTGAGGTTTCTAAGACCGTGGATGTAGGACTTACTAGGGATGACTCCAACCCTGCCGCACCGCGCAAGGGTATTCAGGTGGAGCTATCACCCATGAGGGAGGCACACACCTGCAAATGAGCCACAGGGGTCTGTGCCCCCATCTACTGCTTCAGCTTCTACAGCAGGCACACCCCGTGCTCCACCTGCTACAGGGACTGCCATACTCCCCATTGTTAGGGTGAGCCGGCTAGAGGCTCAGATGGCAGCTTTATTACAGCATATCCGGCCATGGATGCAAAAGTCAGTTGAGGAGTTCGAGGCACGGATCGAGTGGATGGTAGATACCAAGATACTAGCGGTTAACCGGTGGATTGATGCATTCGAGAGCCAGATGATGGAGAGGTCCCAGCCTGGGCCTGTGGTTGATCTGACTGCCTTCCAGACGGAGTTAGCTAGTCTCCGTGTTGACCTTACCGCCCTGGCTGCTGCAAAGACTACTGTCCCGACAGCTACACCAGAGCTTGATGCTGATGATCTTGTGTGGACTGCACTGTTTGGAGGAGAGCAGCGGGCTACTGAGCCCTCTCGTGGGGCAGGTAAGCGTACCCGTTTTGGTCTTAGCATTGAGTGAGACCCGGATGAGGTGCAGCAGGCCCGCAAGAGAGAGAGACGGGCTCTAGAGACTGCCCAGCACCAATTATTGATTGATGAGCAGATGCTACAGGAGCACGAGCGGACGATGGCAGTAGGTGTGTCTTGTTTGGAGCTTGCTACTGATGGTGCGCCCCACACCACTACTGCGGGTACTACTGATGGTGCCTTATTTGATGATCTCGTGGGTTCCATGCTACCGGACCCACCAGCATTGGAGTGATCTTCGGCGCTTATGCGCCATAGGTTTGTCTCACCCGATGTTTTTACTTTTCTTGTGCATTGAGGACATTGCACTATTTTTTTTCGTGGGGGTGGGGCAAATGGGTTTTGCGTTAATGTGAAGTCTGAGTAGTATAACTTATAAATCCTTCCTTGGGGTTTTCTTGCCTGTGTTCTTTTTCCCCAAGGAACTGTTTGAATTTCTGTTGAACCAGCATGTTTAGGATTGTGATTGTGTATAAGTAATCTGGAAATAAAGCATGATGGCATTAGTGTGCATGAAACTGATATCCCTCCAATTTTAAAATATTTTTTTGCGTTGTGCTGTGAAAGTGAATTGAATGAGTTGAATGTGTTGGATCTTTGCATGACATGATATAGTATCGGTACGACACTATTACTTAAGCTATAGCATTAACTGGGTTCATTGGTGATTCGATAATTGCAACAAGGTGCCATATGTGTGTGAGAGTTTTGATGATTCATATGAGATATGCCAATCTAGAACTTGCCCTGTTAGTCTTGCTAAGGTAATTTGAACTGAACACTAGGAGGTGATCATAGGCCATTGATTGTTTAAGTCCACTCAAGCCTAAAATTAATCAACAAATCCTGTGTGAAAATGTTTCCCTTTGGTCCAAATGTTTGAGCCTAACGAATACCATTCTTTCTTTACATCCAGTTCACCTTCCCTTTAAAGTATTGTGAAATATTTGTTTTGGCCCTGACCCCTCCGCGGACATTGTGCACCTCAACATAGGCCAAAAGCCTAAGTTAAGGATGGCTACTGCAAAGTTACCTAAATTTTGGCCCTGGTCCTTTCTGAGGATAATGTGGACCTTAGCTCATACTAAAGGTGTAAGTTGAGGGTGGCTATTATGAAGGAAATCAAGAAAAGCAAGGGTATGAATAGAGTTGTACGTAGAGCAAAGGAAACAGATAGTACAAGAATGATAACAAAAAATTTTTGAGTGTGAAGCAACAAAAAGAAGCAAAAAGAATCAAAAGTTGTAATAAAAAAGAAGTCAAGAAAAGAAATCACACTCAAGATGAGAAATCATAGGGAAAAGAGTAGGAAAAAAAATGAATGAATGAAAAGTGGTAGAAAAAGAAAGGTAACGAGCCAACTTAGATATCAAGGAAGGGTAGGGTAAAGTCAGTTAATATCCATATATACCACACCTAACCCCGAGCTACGTTACAAGCCAATAAAGTCCTATAGTGATTCTAGTGGGATGTTTGAAAAGCCAAAGTAAAGAAGATAAGGGCAAGCCTATGGTATTGTGCACATATTGTATTGAATTCGTTCTGAGTGTGAGTGTATGCTAAGTCTCGAGATTGATAAGTCAAATTATGTGTGAAAAAGGGATTTCGTTGTAGTGAGGGCACAAGTTGTGATTATTGGAAAGTTGATGTCTTGGTAAATTGTTAGATGTGTATGTATATGTTTCTATTGGTATATCGACGTCATGTATTTTATCCACATGAGTTAGCTTGTTGGGTTTGCAAAGAATGAGCATTTAGTTGGTAATAAATAAAGAGGAGGAAGATTGAGGAAATTGTTGCGTGATTGTTTGAAGTCTGGGTTGCTTGTATACTTGTGTCGTTTAGAGTCTGTTTTGTTGCTTGAGGAAAAGCAAAGATTTTAAGTTGAGGGTGTTGATGTACCGTGAGTTTACTGTACTTTTGATACATTAAACTTAGAATTTTGCATGATACTTAAGTGGTTTGGTATTAGATTTGATGTTATTTGTGCTAAATTTGCAGGGAATAGGGTTTAGGAGCAGTTGAGGAGAATAAAGCAGTAGCAGTTGATTTTTTGTGATGTACGAGACAGTCTACGGACCATCAATGGATTGATGAGTCGTCAACTGGGATCGTAGGTTCAGGAGCCTGAAGAAATTGGCCAAGTATGGAATGACGGACCAAGATGACGGTCCATAAATCTTGCTACGAACCGTAGATTCCCAACCATAGAAAAACTCCATAGAGGGTCACCTACAGAGTTTGAATGACGGAAGAACAGGACGGGTCGTATATGGAATGACAAATCGTAGATCAGATTCGTAGAAAGAAGCCCTCAGGATTTTGTCTAATTGTCTGTCTACGAGCCATAGGTTGACAACCGTAGATGACACTGCCCAAGCCGAATTTCCCCATATTTCCTTTTCCTAGTTTAATTAGGACTTATTTTCTATATATATACCCTATGTAAACTTCGTTTTAGGGTGGTTGACCAATTTTTGAATATTATTCTCTTACTTTGGGAATTGCTTTTCATCTTTTGGGAGGACTAATTCTTGAAGATTATTTATGTAATTTTGCTTTCGGTTTTCAATTAAAGATTGTGGAATTCATCTCTATTCACTGTAAGTTCATGATTTATTCAAACCCTATTGTGAATTGTGAACAAACAAGCATGAGTAGCTAAATCCACAACTAGGGTTGTGGGAACCATGAGTAATTAACAAAAGTAAACCTAATAATGTTGTAATTCTTGAATGTGTTTATGCATGCTTTTGTAAATCTCTTTGCGTAGAACATTTTTTAATGGTGGCCCACATTAGAACCCTCCTAATTCATGCTAATCCGGTATAGGTAGTAATGAACATCTAAGAGATTATACAACAGAGATTTAGTCGTTGATAATCCGCTATCTAATAACCTAACTTAGAAATAGCTGTGGGTTATTCTGGGTCAAAGGTAAGGGTTGATAAATCAACACGCGTAGACGGACCAAGTTACGGAGTGAAATTCCATATTTAGAGGACCAATCACTTAGGGATACATAACTTACCGATCATGCATGCTAATGATTGAAAAGAATTGCCATTATTAGGGTTACTGAGTTAAGAACTTATGGGGAATACATAAACCCTAGTTTCAGTCTTATATTGATTTTTCAAACTGCAAAATTTCCGTTAGTTGTTTATTCGTTTTCATTCTTAGTAAGTAGTTAATTTTAGTTTAGTTAAATTCCCCCCTCTTTTTCTAGAAATAATTGGGCTAAACGTATACATAATCTTAGTTAGCCTAAGTCTAAACCATATTCCTCGTGGGATCGACCCTAACCTCTGTTAGGTTCTTTATTTGACGACGACCGCTTATACTTCCTTAGGGAGGTGTAGTTTGGGCGACATCAAGTAACTCTGTACATGTGACTACAAGACTCACGTGTGTTCCTCTTATATTTATGTTATCTTTCTGCTCTTTTGACCTATAGTTAGTGTTAATTCTCGTATTTCATTATTGTCTTTACTTTCCAAGCTCAGTCGGCCTATGATGTGTAATGAACCAGCCTCGGCCCAAAGTCGGTACCTATACGGATGCCACACAACTAGTTATTGGGCCGATACGAAGCAGCTAAATTAGAAGGTCTTCACAAAGGTTGATTTGGGACCCAGGCCCAATTAAAAGCCAGTTAAAAGGATGACGGATGAGAAAGAACGATTTATGCAAATGGTTGAGAAAAAAATGTCTAGTCCTCTCATCTCCTTTCTGTAAGTTCTATTTCTAATCTCTTTTCTTCTACTTGTGTTCTTCAATTTCCCTTTTAGTTTTTAATTCCTTTGAAATCCCAATTACGAGTTAGCGAAATAGATTTATCGGTGGTTTGAATTTGAATTTCATTGGTCTTGTTATTGGGTTTGTTACATTGGTGTTTTCATCGATTGTACTCCAATGGCATCAATGGTACTGGATAGATTCAGTGGCGGCAATCCAACTGGATAGATTTTTAGGGCAGAGCAGTATTTTACACATCTTGGTTTCTTGAAAAAGGAATGGCTAACCCTTGCTCCCTTATATCTCGATGGTGCTGCTTATGATTGGTTCCAATGGTTGTATCGCAAAAAACATTTTTTTGATTGGAAACTTTCACAGAGAAATTGACCTAGCATTTTTTGAGTGACTCTAACATGATCAATGACAGCATTAACACTGCCCTGGATATGATGCAGAAGTTGAACGAGAACTACTCTTATATACTCTGCAAACTCGACAATGTCCAACTTGCTCCCAGTCATTAGTTGCAGATGTGGACTCATCTTGTGACGATAAAGGGGATCCTGCCTTGTCTTTTGATGAATCCTCTCATGTCTTTGAAGATTTGGTGGCCTCTGGTTCAGACACTGTTGATGTGTGCAATCAGCCCTCGCTTTAGGCTTGTGTTGTCCAAACACGTATGCAGGTTCTTTTATCTGACCTCCCATGCGATTTGAACGATGGAATACTAGAGGAGGTGAATGATGAAACATTAGAGGAGGTCGCAGGAATATCTGCCTACAAGGTTTTTGCTGAAATATCTTATAGGGATATTTACGTGGAAGTTTTCGATTCAATGAAGAATGAAGTCGTAAAACCTACAACCCCGGTGTTCGATGAAAGGTTTCACAAAATTTCTACAGTTAAGTATGATTTCAGTAACCTTTTCAAGTTAGATGAAATATGGTTTGTACTCCCTTGTATGCTCTCAGCTTGTAGTTTCAGCGATGGTATAATTGCTTACTTAAGTGAACTCGATCCTACTAAACATCCATTATCCTTTTATCGATTTCCACCCGATCAATTTAAATTAGACTTTTCGTTTGATCCTGATTCTAATATGCTTACCTCATTTCTTGGCTTTGCAAGACTTTATTCTTTCATGGTTATGGATAATTTCAAGGAGATCATTATAATAATTGTATGTCATATTGATTCCATGTCAAGTGATCAATGTACTCAATTCTCTTATGCTCCCGGTGTGAATCTGTTCATTGTAACCCCTGGTGGACGCCTCCAAGTTCATCACTTGCACCTGCCACATCTGTACACACTCTCTTACTCGTGATGGACACATTTCAGCTTTTTGGGTCAATTTCCTATATTCGTCCCACTATCGAACCTGCTAAATCTCTGATTGAAAATGAACCAACTATTTCTATTTGGGATCCTGTAATTTGTCCCGAGTTCATGACTATAATAGGTTCTACCGAAAATGTGGAGGCGCATACACTATTTGAAGTAATTCGAAAAAAATGGAGTTGTTCCCTTTCTTGGTTTTCTGATTGGGAGCAATTAGGCCGTGTTGATGCCATGTATATTTCTATATGTTTCCAGATTTTGAAGCGGTTAGTGGGGAACCAATTGGGGACTGCACGAAGGCAGGACTAATGGATGGCGTTGAGTTCTCCTTATTTTGTGTGCAGTATTTTCAATAAGGCTCTATACAACTTTTCGCCAACCAACAATTCTTATTGGAGCATGATTCTTCAACCTTATTCTTATTCCTCACCAATCACATTGTGGGGTGAACAATTTTGTGAACTTGGGTGGAAACATGTAGGCATTGCTACGTCTAAACATTTTAGTAGTTTCTTGGAGTTTATCTTAGCACTCAATCATGTTACTTGGATAAAGCAGTATAATGCACTACTTGAACACATTGATCCAGATTGTGCTAATATAATTAAGCTTAAGAAATCTAGGCAATGGAAGGATCTTGAGCATAGCCCTTTCGTGAATCTGATGTCACTATTTACCATCACATATAGAGGAGAGCACTTTGATACACGATACTATGGAGGAAACGAGTATATTGGCATGGTCGAGAGACCATATCTTTCACGTGGTTTTCAGACACAAAAAAAGACTTTTGGTGTCTCAATGTTTTTCAAGACCATGTCATGCTAATTGAATGTGAGCACTGGTTATATTGACTGTAAGCAATTGGATAAATGTGCCACATGGGTTACACCAAAGTTAGTTGTTACTGATGCAAATGATTTTGCTTGCCAATTTAATTATGCACGTCTCGGCAAGGTATGTAACAAGCAAGAATTTTTTCTCTTGGTGGACAGGGCATACATCAGTGGCTTGGTTGCTTCTGGGGTCATGTGTTCTCCTTTCGAGTCTGCAGCTACTGTTGTTACATTTGCTACACAATATATGTGTGCTAAAGTTTACATTGCAATGGTGTTTAGAAGGAGCTTGTTTGCACTTGAGGGCTTCGGTTATGAGCAAACCATGTTTTATGTTGTTTCCAGGTTGGTGGTTGTTGCAAGAATTATACAAGATCACATACTACTTTTTGCCAACATTGCACAGTTTCTCTCGGCTACAATTGGTGGGGAGTGTGCTACTAACATTGTTCTTGACTCGAACCTTGAGGACAATGTTCTTATTGAGGACGGGAGTATTGTTATGAACCAGCCTCGGCCCAAATTCGATACCTATACGGATGCCACACAACTAGTTATTGGGCCGAAAAGAAGCAGCAAAATTAGAAGGTCTTCACAAAGGTTGATTTGGGACCCAGGCCCAATTAACAGCTAGTTAAAAGAATGACGGATGAGAAAGAACAGTTTATGCAAATGATTGAGAAAAAAAATGTCTAGTCCTCTCATCTCCTTTCTCTAAGTTCTACTTCTCATCTTCTTTCTTCTACTTTTGTTCTTCAATTTTCCTTTTAGTTTTTAATTCCTTTGTAATCCCAATTACGAGTTAGCGAAATAGATTTATTGGTGATTTGAATTTGAATTGCATTGGTCTTGTTATTGGGTTTGTTACATGATGCCTAGTGGGTACCTGTTGTTTTGGTACTCATACTATATACTCTGCATTTGTTTTCATGATGCATGTCTGAGCACCAATCACCAGTGCTAATATCGAGTCGGTTGCAGGAGTATTCAGAAGCTAGGGTGAGCTTTGGCGTCCTAGATCAGTCTGCCTCTTTCTATTGTAGCTATGACTAATCTTTTGTATTTTGAGACAAGTCTTTCTGTTTTAGGCCCACTTTTGGGACTTATACTCTTTTGTAGTAGCTATGTACATGTGACAGTTGGGTTTGTGTGTGTGAACTTTTAGTTGAAATTTCAAGTCAAATGATATTTTTTTTCCCTATTTTCCCCTATTTTTCATGAACTTGGCTCTCAATTTGTGAGCAAATATGAACAACATGGCTATAGAAATTTTCATAATTTGCAAAAGTGGCCTATTTGATTTTTACTTTTATTATTTTCACCATTTAACTTCTTACGTGTCATTAAAAATGACGTGTAATCAGATGTATTTTACACACACTTCTCGGATAAAAAAGAGCTTGAAATGTAGTGTTCTAATTGGTTTAAAAGTTTAGTTGACAAAGTAACGAGTAGGAGAGTCCAACTAACAAACGAAATCAAGCAGAAGGGTTTCGTAGATCATTCCGCCTATACTAAACCCAAAACTCACAGTGCATAAAAGTAATATACACAAGTTCTACAGACGAGTATTTGAGTAATATACCTTTCACAAAAGTAAAAAAAAAAAAAAATTGTGAAATATTCCTCAAGTCCACTCTTTGGGCTCCAATGGATCTTAGGGATGCAGAATCATCGACGCATAGTTAAAAGACAGATGACAAAGCTTGGATGAGACAAATTAAATGCTGTTGTTTTGCACCCAATTTCACCTGGCAGTAGACTGTATCTAGCTAGCTCTTCTATGTAATGCTTTGGTAAGATTCCCTTCCCAAAGCTTGGAATGCTACTCGTACCCTAACTTTAGCATCAAAATCTTTTTAAAGTTGATTTGAAAAATCTAAATGCATAGTTTAATTTGAAAAAAAAATATACTAACTAGTTGTTCTTTAGTTGAATCATGTATATATTTTTAAATATTTTTTTTTCAAGTGTAATAATACTTTGAAGAGAGAAAGGTGGTCACCAACAACAACAACATACTCAGTGAAATCCCATAAAGTAAGGTCTTGGAAGGATAAAGTCAGTACGGGCGGAGCTAAGTGGGAGTTCACAGATTTGGATGAATCCAATAGCTTTTCCGTATACCCTGTATTTGTATTAGAAAAGTAAATAAATACATATATGTTTATTAACTTGTGAATCCCTAACAAAACTGACTGACGATTCATTGGTAAGGACGGTGCTATGAAAACGCTTTCTCACACTAAAATTGTGTATTCGAACCCCACTATCATTAATGTTCTAGTTCCACCTCAGTGTACATAGATCTTATCTACCTGGTCCTGGTGAAGATGGAGAGACAGTATAGAAAGGCAGTGACCATGCATATATAAGATACTGACCCTCCAGAAAAACGAGGGTGGTCCACAGGCTGTCCTTTGAGCATCTCTGGTCATGAGCACATGGCTAATCCGTTGGCAAATGGCGATTGTTTTTATCTTTTCTACTGTACCATTGCTGCCATCGCCCCATGTTCCATATATTCTTTTGCTCCGATACATCAATCACTAATCCAATACACCTTTGTCTCTCTATTTGAACTACTAGTACACAAATTAACTTTTCTCTTAATATATATTCCACCAAGAAACAAGAATATGCTAATTACTTCATTTTATACTGTTTAAACAAAAGATTGTTCAAATTTATACTACTATACAAAAATCAAAATGGACATACAAGTTTCTCAAAGTATTAAAACATATTCCAAATAAAAGTGGATAAACAAATAGGATTGACAAAGCAGGGGTTGTTTGGTTGGAAACAAGTTATTCAAGGATTAATTATCTCAGGATAGGTTATTCTGGGATAAGTTACTTCACCCTTTATATGTGATAACGTATCCTACCACTAAAGTGTAAATGATGGGATAAATAATCTCATATCTGCTTAATACCTACAACCAAATGCATGATAAAATAGTCCTACATTTTAATCTTGGGATTATATTATATCTTATACCTTACCCCAAATGATTCCTAATTTTGCATCATTAGATAAAGAGTTTCACTCCTCATCCATTCCACAAACAGCGCATCAATTTATCACACCATTATTAAAATAAACCTCTACTCGTGGTATAATTAATTTGTCTTATGGCCTCCTAACTTACCAAGAACTACAATTAATTGCATAAAAACTCAAGCATGGAAACACAATTGGCTTTTCTGATTTATTTATTGTTAAGAGAGCATATTGCATTTGTTACGGAGAGGTCTAGAATATAGTATAATTATTTTTATTATTTTTTAAATTGGGGGCAGGGGAAGTGAAAATGGGGAGATAATTACAATGTGGGAATTGAACCCTCATCAATAAGGTGGGAATTCAAATAATCAATCAACTGAGCTACTATGAATCTCCGAATATAGTATAACTATTATTTTTTCACTAATATGTAAAAACACTCTTTATATCCGCATACAACGTGTAACGTGTTGATATAGAAATGGCAACAAGAGCATCTTTTTCATACCTTTTCATTTCTTGTTTCTACTACTAGTATTAGGTGAAATTTGATACTATATGAATCTTTATGTGGTGATGAAGACTTTGGAGTGATTGTAGATAGTGTTCTATAAAATTGTACTCCAATATATTCTTATTTATATAGCTCTCTTTTCATGTTGAAACAAAATATTTGACATAGTTTATTGCTAATATCATATTATATAACTTTTAAGTTTATGCCATTTCAAATAAAACTAAAATTTGGAATCTATGTGTGCATGGATATGTATTCTTCTTTTTAAGCACACAACTAATAATTTATCTTTTTTGTGTTATTATATGGCCTCATATTGAATGAGACACAAAAAGAGCAACCAAAATTAGTTGAAAGTTGAGGGTCTATAATAATATTGGTATTATGGAATCTTTTGTAGTTTCCTCGTCCTATTTTATGTAACATCCTTTCCTTTTTAATTCGTCTAAAAAAGAATGTTATTTTATTATAATAAGAAATAATTTAATTTTAAAATTATCTTTTTATCGTTAATAAAATAATTTTCAATCACTCAAAAGACAAATACCTAAGAATTGATTTAGATCACAAATTTCAAAAATTATATTTATTTTTTTAAATACAATATAAAATCAAATAATGCCACAGTAAACTGAGACGGAAGAAGTAATGAAATGAAAGAGTTAAAAAAAGTTATGTCACTTCATGGGCCTCAGGGCCATCCGACCGAATAGACAGAAAGGTGAAAGCCGAGCTGTTTCAATTGATTTTGTAGTTATATTTTCTTGATTTTTCCATAAAGTAATGCGCTAGGAGAATCTTGCAGCAATCTTTAAAACACTGGAGAGACGAGAAATTAAAAGTAAAATAGTTAATGGATAAACATGATTTGACTCCTTTTTATTGCACTTTCTCTTCTTTTCTTAAATACATGTTTAGATAACTAGCACTTATTTAATATATAAATTTTTAAAGTCCAGATTAGAATAATTTAATAAACAATAATTTTTAAAAGTCAAGATTAGAATAATTTACCATACATCTTGATTATGATTAAATTTTTAAATTTAAAAAACAGTCGTTATTTAATAAATCTTCACATAATTTGATACTTATTAATTTCAATTTGTAATTACTAATTATTGGTAAACTTCCCTACCCCCTCCCATTACAAAATCCGTATACTAAGAACAATAATTTCTGATCATAAATTTTAGAAAATTGATTTAAAAACCAGTCTGAAAAAATAAATTAAAGAACATATGTCGATATATAAATGAGTTGAAAACAATAATCAAATGATAATACTCCGTTCCATTACGCATCATAATTAAAATTTCGATATTTAACTATGTCTCTTTTTAAATTATCTTTGTCTTGATCTGGGGATCTATTAAAAATAACCTCTCTACTTCACTTTGACGTATAAATAATGTATGCGTACATTCTACACTTTTCAAATCTCACCGTATAAAACTACATTGGCTATTATGTTGTTGTAATTAAAATTTTGAGATTTAAAATTTTAAACTTTAATCGTAAATTCGGACACATGTACATATATTTGAAAACAATCTAAAAATACAATAAATCATGCTTTTAAATACTTCCTTTAAACATAACTAGGTACAAACCCCAACCCCTCCCTTTAACCCATTACAGGGCCAGAATAGACCGTACATAGTGTATCACTATATATACTCCCATATCTTTATTACATGTAGTTGTAGCTTTATTTTCACATATTGTTCATCACAAGTTAGATGCCAAAATGTCAAGCTCTGTTCTTGTAAAAGAAGCTATTTTAATCACCCCTTCAGAACCCACTCCAATACAAGTTCTCCCACTTTCCGCTTTGGATTCTCAGCTCTTTTTGCGTTTCACCATCGAATATTTGCTGGTTTACAAACCCTCACGCCATGTATTAGATAAATCAGCTACAGTAAACCGCATCAAGGCCGCACTTGGTCGAGCCCTGATCCCTTACTATCCCTTAGCCGGGAGAGTCAGGGCTCGAACCAACGGCTCCGCAGGCCTTGAGGTGGTCTGTAGAGCTCAGGGTGCGGCTTTCATACAAGCCGCATCCGATCTCACAGCGAAAGAATTCAAAGGAGCTCCCCAGCATAACACACAGTGGCGGAAGCTTTTATCGTTACAAGTCACCGACGTCCTCAAAGGAGCCCCACCATTAGTTGTCCAGCTGACGTGGCTATCCGATGGATCGGCGACGTTAGGGGTCGGGTTTAATCATTGTCTTTGCGATGGAATTGGTAGTGCTGAGTTCCTCAACTTGTTCGCTGAATTAGCTACTGGTAAGCAAAAATTCAATGATTTAAAGCGTCAACCAGTATGGAATCGTTATCTGATGGATCCAAACATGTACACTAAGCTTTATCAACAAAAAGCCACAAATCATCTGGAATTTAAAAAAGTACCCGATCTTTGTAACTTTGATTCTCGATTTTCGCAACTCGCACCTACTTCAGTTACATTCAACAGGAGCAGAATAAACGAATTGAAGAAATTATTAACATACAGCCAATCCTCCTGCACTTCATTTGAAGTCCTCTCTGCTCATATATGGAAGAGTTGGGCCACATCATTAAACTTACCGCTTAACCAAACAGTAAAATTATTATTTACAATCAACATTCGGAACAGAGTGAAACCAAGCTTGCCCATCGGTTACTACGGTAACGGATTCGTCCTTGGATGCGCGCAATCTTCTGTTAAAGACTTAATCGAAAAGGGATTTGGATACGCAGTTGGATTAGTGAAAAGAGCAAAAGAGAAAGTAGACGATGAGTATGTTAGAGAAGTGGTGGAATCAGTGAGTTCAAATGGGACGAGTCCAGACTCAGTAGGTGTGTTAATAATGTCACAATGGTCAAAACTGGGATTAGAGAAAGTTGACGTAGGAATGGGGAGGCCTATTGAAGTAGGGCCAATTTGCTGTGATAGGTACTGTATATTGTTGCCAGTGTATGATCAGAAGGATTCTGTGAAGGTAAATGTTGCGGTCCCTACAAGTGCGGTTGACAAATACTTGTATCTTTTAAACATTACTACTACCACTATTGGCACCTGACAAACAAGATTTGACGGACGATATGCAATTTCATGACTTTTACACTTTATATATTAAGGAGTACCTCTTCTTTTTTTCGAATTTAATGAGTACTAACATATATATGTTGACTTCACGTACATCGATCGATCCAAGGAGGAAAAAAAAGAGTAAAAGATGAAACTGTTGACATTTGTAATTCTTTTGCTTCGTATATTTCAATCTTATTTAGGCAATGGAGCTTTCCCTCATTTTCCCTATAGTATAAAAACAATTTATATGACTTACTTTATTTTTTAATCAGTTAAAAAAAAAGAAAACATATTTCTATGTTTAGTAATAATTTAATTTTAAAATATCTTTTTTATGCTTAGTAAAATGATTTCTAATCACACAAATATTTATCAGTCGTTTTAGATCACAAATATCAAATGTCATCTTTTCTTTCTTAAAATTCATGCCAAGTCAAATTAACTTATATAAATTGAGACATGGGAGTAGTAATTAGTGACTTGGTGCTAGAGCATAAGAAATCTAGCCCATTAGGGGAAGACAATTTTTTGAAGATGTGATGCAAACATGCTTTAGGAGAGAGAAGTGGTGATTATTCTGTATTATTCCCTTCATTTCAATTTGTTTCTCCTATTTTGATTTGCCACAAGTTTAAGAAAGGAAGAATAATTTTGAATAGTGTGGTCATAAACTTTGGTCAATATTCGAAGTTTGGATGCTCGGATCGGGATTCTGATAGTTTCATTAGATTCGAGGGATAATTTTAAGCCTAGGCGAGGTCTTGATTGATTTATGAAGGTCCCGAGCTTGTTTTAGTCTTTTTAGGTGTGAGTTAGTTTCTTGTGATTTTTACGGATGTTGGATCAAGGAGACCTCGAATTCGTATTTTGACGGTCCATTGAGTCCGAAACGTCAAGTTTTATTGACTTTCATATCTCATTTGTGTGTATGGGGTTCCGAACGAATACCAAGGGTCGATTGGATGTTTTGAAAGTTTGCTGATTTTCTGGTTCTGGTGCATGACTATGTTGGTCTTCGCAATTGCGAGGCTCCCTTGTCACGATCACGTAGCTTTCATCTGAGGTGCATCGTGATCGCGATGGTCAGTTTTTAATGAGTTGACTGGTTTACTCATCACAATTGCGTGACTCTGGGTCGCGATCGCAATGAACAACTGAGGCCTGGGTAGAATGTTTTTCCTAAAATTGGGGTTTCAACCCCATTTCTCAATTTTTGAGTTTTGAGAGCTTTGGGGTTGCAATTTGGATAAGTTTTTCGAGGGAAATCATTTGGGTAACGATTCTTAACTCTAAATCTTTAATTACTCATTATTATTTATGGATTTGTGTGCTCAAATCAAGCTTTTGAAATAAGAAATTTGAGTTATCTTCAAGAACTCAAGGATTTAATGAAATGGTGATTTTGAAGCGATTTTAATCCTTTTTTTGAAATGGTTTTTACTAATGAGTTTCTCAAGACTTGAGTAATGATTTCAAGTATTATTTTCCAGATTCAAACCTCCATTTTTGACATTGGGTTTGAGTTGCTTGACCCATTTCTTTACATAATTGATGTGGGAAGTGTTGTTTCCGATGGGGGATTGTGAATACTTGAATATTTTAGATTGTTAGGCTTTGGAAGTGATTCGGAAGGGGAAGGATAAACTTTTGGAGTGATTGTTCATTGATTTGAGGCAAGTGGTTTTCTAAACCTTGTATTCTAATTGAATTTGTATGCTTCCTTCGTTGATTGTGTATTGGGAGTAATGGGGATGAGGTGAAGGGTTTAAATTGTCCACTTGTGATATCCAAATGCATAATAAAGGGTTAAATTGAAAACGACTATGTGTTGATCATGATGATGTGAATTGCCTAATTGTAACCATTATTGATAGATTGATGAAATGCTTAAAAGCATGAATGTGGACTTGAATTGTGTAAATTGTTGTTTCTTCTACTTGGTGTGATATTGCTTGTATGTGCATTGATCGTTGAACAACGTGATGAGACATGTGATTGCTTATGAGCTGAGGTCATTTTTGCTTAGTGATTAATATGTGCCGAGGTCATTTCAGGCTAGTGATTGATATGAGCCGAGGTCATTTTCGGCTAGTGATTGATATGAGCTGAGGTCATTTCTGGATAGTGATTGATATGAGCCGAGGTCATATCTGGCTAGTGATTGATACGTGCCAAGGTTATTTTTTGTTAGTGTTATGATGCCGAGGTCATTTCCAGCTAGTGTTGTAATTGATAAATTGATGCTTATAACTGACTTGTGAAATGTGAATGATATGTGTGATATTTGTGATTGAACTACTTCTTACTTGAGATTGACATAATGATTCTTGTTGATTTTTGAATTATGACTGTTGGACTGTGAATATTGGGCCTGTGTGCCGTGTGTATTGTAGAATTGATAGGTTGGGTTGATTTCTATGCAGGTTGTAGTTGGAAGAGGTTCGGTTGGATTGTGTAGGGTATTCAATCTATAGCTAGTTGCTTTGTTTAGTCAGCTGCTTGCTGGGTAGTGTGTTGTTGGTACTCACCCCTTTCTTCTACACTTGTGTAGGTTCCAAGCCCGGACATCCGTGATCTTCATCTTCTTCTCCTGATTTTTCGAGGCTTGTCAAGGACTGAAGAGGTAGCTTCTTGTCACTTTGGCGTATCCTCTTTTTCCTTTTTCTTTAAGCTTTTTCTACTTGAGAAACAACGACTGAGAATTGTGTTTATCTTTCAATTCTATATTTACTTTAAAGGCTTGTAAACGTGACAACCAAGTTTTAGGGTTATGTTTAGAATGAATAAGTTTTTTTGCCTTTGTCTTATTCTTGCTTTACTATTTTTCGCTTTTGTTTTGTTTTTATTGGGTTGAGGCTGACTTGTCATGGTGGGAAGAGACAAGTGTCATCGTGTTCATTTTTGGGTTGCCACAAATGGTATCAGAGCCCCATGTTCATAAGTCTCATGTATGTACAAGCCAAGTCTAAGTAGAGTCTTGAGGATTAGTACGGAGACGTCTGTACTTATCTTCAAGAGGCTAAGAAGACTGTTAGGAAACTTCATTTTGTTTATTCTTCCTTATCGTGCATGATTGCCTTCATTGTGCTGAGTTGTCGTGTGTATTTTTGGCATATACTGAGGACTAGAGCTTTTGTTTCCAGTGGTAGAGAGGAAGCAGTCCCCGAGGCAGTTGTTGAGACCCAGCTAGGGGTAGAGGTAGGGCCCGAGCTAGAAGTCGTGCTCAAGGAGTAGTACTGGCTAGAGGTCATGCTCGTGGAGCGGCAGCAGGTAGAGGCAGAGGTAGAGAGGATTCTCCTGAGACACAGGTTGAGGTTGTTGGGTATAAGGTTCCTTCAGGTTTTGGAGCTTCATTGTTTCAGGAGACATTGTTGAGGATGCTTGGTGTGATGGAGAACTTCCCTCAGAGTGGTGCTACTGGTACACCACATGGTTCTCAGACTGGATTAGGAGCGCAGACTCCATATTAGCAGTAGACTCTGGGTATTCAGGATTAGGTGGGGTAGCCACAAATGGTTCTAGCACCAGTTGTGGGTGTTTAGATTGCTCCTGATGTTATTCTGACAATAGTTGAGTAGCAGTGCTATGAAAGGTTTCAAAGATGAAATCACCCCATTTTCAGGGTGATAAGAGCAAGGATGCTCATGAGTTCTTGAATTTGTGCTATAACATACTAGAGGCAGTGGGTATGGTGGATGCTCGAGGTGTTCATTTTGTTGTTGCTCTTCAGCTGTGTAGACACTCCAGAGAATGGTGGAGGACTCTTGGGAGGTCTAGACCAGTTGGATCTCCTTCGATAGAGTGGGATATGTTCTCTAGTGTTTTCAAGGACCACTTCATTCCTTGGAGCGTGAGGGAGGAGAGTCGACTAAGATTTGAGGACTTGAGACAGGGTAGTATGTCTGTGACTAAGTATGAGGCCCGTTTCTGTGAGCTTTCTTGACATGGTATGACTATTGTTCCCAATGAGGTAGAGAGAATTCAGAGGTTGTGAGAGGTTCTTCTTTCTCTACCAGGTCGTATGTTTTTCGAGCAGTCAGAGAGGGGGCTTCCTCTAATCCATTGTGAGCATCACCAATGAGGCGAAGTTAATACTTTTAGAGGAGTTTGGAGAGCCCAAGAGGGCCTATTCTTCTGGTTAATTTTCTGGTGCCTCATCTGGAGGCAAGGGATCACACCAAGGCAGTAGTTCCTTTCAGCGTCATGGACCGGTTCATGCATCTATGACAGCAGCTGAGAGTGAGCAGTCACCTAGAGGATCTTATGGTTCTGGCCGAGGTGGCCATGGTAGCTTATCTAGTTCGCAACAGTAGTTATCAATGCTGAGATCTTGCTTTGGTTGTGGGGATCTAGGTCACATGATTCGGCAGTGCCCTCTATAGACTCACTCCAAACCCTAGTGTACTTATTCAGCTGCTCCAGCTAGAGATTCAGCACTTCCAACCAAGGGTCGAGGCAGAGGTAAGTTTGGTAGGGGTGGCAGGTCTTCAGGTAGGGGTGCTACAGTTTCACAGGGTGGAGGTCGGGATTCTACTAAGATTGCAGGTGGCCGGGTTGGCCAGTGCTATGCTTTTCCAGGGAGACCTGAGACTGAGACTTCGGATGCTATGATCACAGGTATTGTCCTAGTTTGCCATCGACCTGTATTTGTATGGTTTGATCCAGGGTCTACTTTCTCATATGTTTCTACCTATTTTGCTGTTGGGTTTGATATGATGTCTGATTGCATGCTTGTGCCTATTCACGTTTCTACACCAGTGGGTGAATCCTTAGTAGTGGATCGTGTGTATCGATCCTGTCTTGTTTCCTTGGTCGTGTATGATACTTGGGTAGACTTTATCATTTTGGGGACGGTAGACTTTGATGTTATTTTTGGTATGTATTGTCTCTCCTTGCATCGTGCGATCCTTGATTGTTTTGCTAAGGCTGTGACATTAGCAATGCCAGGTGTCCCGAGAGTTGAGTGGATAAGTGCTAGTGGTTCTTACCCTAGTAAAGTTATCTCCTTCATTCAAGCTTAGAGATTGGTTGATAGAGGGTGTTTCTCCTATTTGACTTTCATTCGGGATACTAGTGTTGAGCCACCTTCCCTGGATTCTGTGCCCATGGTTAGAGAATTTTTAGATGTGTTCCTTAATGATCTTCAAGGTGTTCCTCCGGATAGGAATATTGATTTTACCATTGACTTGGAGTCAAGCACCAAGCCCATCTCTATTTCTCATTATCGGATGGCTCCAGTTGAATTGAAGGAATTGAAGGATCAGTTACAAGATCTGTTGAGTAAAGGATTCATTCGCCCTAGCATTTCTCCATGCGGTGCTCCTGGGTTGTTCGTGAGGAAGAAGAATGGATCCATGAGATGTGTATTGATTATTGACAGTTGAACAAAGCGACAGTGAAAACAAGTACCATCTTCCTCGTATCGATGATTTGTTTGATCATCTTCAGGGTGCATCTCTGTTTTCTAAGATTGATTTGAGATCTGGATATCATCAGCTGAAAATTAGGGCTTCGGATATCCCTAAGGCAGCTTTCAGGACTCGTTCTGGGCACTATGAGTTTCTTGTGATGTCCTTTAGTTTGACCAACGCCCCTGCAGCATTCATGGAGTTGATGAATGGGGTGTTCCGACCTTGTTTGGATTCTTTTGTTATAGTCTTCATTGTTGGCGTCTTGGTGTACTCCAAGACAAAGGAGGCTCATGATCGACATTTGAGAATTGTGCTCCAGAGACTGAGGGAAGAGAAACTTTATGCAAAGTTCTCGAAGTGTGAGTTTTTGCTTGATTCAGTTTCGTTTCTACGACACGTGGTGTCCAGGGAGGGTATTAGGGTGGATCCAATCAAGATTGAGGCAGTTAAGGGTTGGAGCAGGCCTACTTCAGTCAGTGAGATTTGAAGTTTTGTGGGACTTGCATGCTACTACAAACGAATTGTTCAGAGTTTCTCCACTATTGCATCTCCTTTGACCAGATTGACTCGGCAGAGTGTGAGCTTCCAGTGGTATGATGAGTGTGAGGAGAGTTTCCAAAAGCTCAAGGCTTGTTGACTTCAGCTCCTATTTTGACTTTACCCGAAAGGGTGTAGACTTCACCGTTTATTGTGATGCTTCTAGAGTGAGGTTAGGGGGTGTTCTGATGTAGAAAGGTAAAGTGATTGCCTATGCTTCTAGATAGTTGACAACCCATGGGAAGAACTTCCCTACCCATGATCTTGAGTTGGAAGCTGTGGTGTTTGTGCTTAAGCTATGGTGGCATTATCTTTATGGGGTGCATTGTGAGGTGTTCATCGACCATCAGAGTCTTCAGTACATCTTCAGTCACAGAGATCTGAACTTTAACCAGCGTAGATAGCTTTAGCTACTGAAAGACTATGACATCACTATCTTGTATAATCCAGAAAAGGCCAATGTGGTGGTCGATGCCTTGAGTAAAAGACTTCGAGTATTAGAAGTCTTGCATTTATCAGTGTTGAGGAGAGACCATTGGCTAGAGATGTCCAGAGGCTAGCCAATAGTCTTGTTTGATTGCATATTTTAGAGGAGACGGGCGGTTGGATTGCTTTCATTGAGGCTCATTCTTCCTTAGTTGAGAAAATTCGAGAGCACTAGTTTGATAATGAGAAATTGTGTCTCATTCGAGACAAGGTGTTGAGAGGGGACGCCAAGGAGGCTGTCCTTGATTCTGATGGTGTCTTGAGAATGGGAGGTAGGATTTGTGTGCCCAAGATGGGCGAGTTGGATAGATTGATTCTTTAGGAGACCCATTGTTCTCGATATTCCATTCATCCGGGAGCGGCAAAGATGTATCATGACCCGAGCCACCATTATTGGTGGTGTGGTATGAAGACAAATATTGCAGACTTCGTTTCTAGATGTTTGACTTGCCAACAGGTCAAGTGTGAGCATCAGTGACCTGGAGGTATGTCTCAAAGGATGCCTATTCCTACTTGGAAGTGGGAACAAATCACTATCGACTTTGTTTTGGGTTTGCCTGCCACTGTGGGTGGTTATGACTCCATTTGGGTGGTTGTTGATAGGTAGACCAAGTCTACCCACTTCATCCCGGTTTGGATGAAGTATACGACGGAGAAGTTAGCCGAGCTTTATATCAGTCAAATTGTGCAATTGCATGGAGTTCCAGTTTCTATTGTTTCTGATCGAGGTTCCTTGTTCACTTCCCATTTCTGGAAGGCTTTACAGCAAGGTTTGGGTACTCTGTTAGATATGAGTACATCTTTCCATCCTCGGACAGATGGTCAGTCCGAGCGGACGATTCAGGTGTTGGAGGACATGATCCGTGCTTGTGTGATTAATTTTGGTGCTAGATGGGATCGGCATTTGCCCCGAGCAGAGTTTGCCTACAACAACAATTATCATTCCCGCATTCAGATGGCCTCTTTCGAGGCGTTGTATGGCAGACGGTGTAGATCTCTGATTGGTTGGTTTGATTCAGCTGAGATGGATTCATTAGATATAGACTTGCTTAGAGATGCTATGGAGAAGGTCCGTATGATTCAGGATAGACTGTTGACAGCCTAGAGTCGACATAAGAGTTATGCAGATTGGAGAGTTCGAACCCTTGTGTTTATGGAGGGTGATCACGTTTGTCTTAGAGTGTCACCTATGAAAGGTGTGATGAGGTTCAGAAAAAAGGGCAAGCTTAGCCCTTGATTCATTGGACCTTTTGAGATTTTGAGCTCAGTGGGAGAGGTGGCCTATAAGTTGGCCTTGCCACCTAGCTTGTCAGGTTTTTATCCTGTGTTTCATATCTCCATGCTTCGAAAGTACGTGCCGGATGAATCCCAGTACTTTTCCTTTATTCAATTGAGTTGGGTCCATATTTGTCTTTCGAGGAGGAGCCAAAAGCTATTTTGGATAGTAGGTTCAGAAGCTTAGGACCAAGAAGATTGCTTCAGTGAAGGTGCGGTGGAAGCATCGTTCAGTTGGTGAGGTGACTTGGGAGACAGAGTCAAATATGCGTGCCAGATATCCTCATCTCTTCGAGGCTTCAGGTACTTTCTTTTTCTTTATGTTTGAGGATGAACATGATTTTTAGTGGTGGATAATGTAATAACTCGATTGGTCATTTTTGGTATTTTTGTGAAATTTACTATTTCACCCCTCTCGATATCGACCCCTCGAGTTATTTCTTAATTGAGTTTTGGAAGTAGGTTCCAAACTTTGAGTAAAAGTTGAGTTTTTGGTAAATTTTGAGTTTGAAAGGATTAAGTTGCTTAAAAGTGGTTCTCAAAGTCTTTTGGAGTTTCGAGTGTCGGAATGGAATTTCGCTACTTCCATTTGTTCCGGAATGTGGAATTTTATCCGTGAGAGTTGTCGATTTCTAATTCCAAGTTTGTTTTAGGATTTGAGGTCCTAAGTTGTGAAATTTTGGAATTTTAGCCTTTGGGTTGACTTTGGTCAACATTTGGAGCTCGGATGCTCGGATCGGGATTCCAAGAGTTCCGTTGGATTCGGGGGATGAGTTTCAGCCTAGCAAAGGTCTTGGTTGATTTTTGAGAGGTCCCGAGCTTATTTTAGTTTTTTTAGACGTGAGTTCCTTGTGGTTTTCACGGATGTCAGGTCAAGGAGACCTCAGATTCATGTTTTGACGGTTCCGTTAAGTCTGGAACGTCAAGTTTAATTGATTTGCATATCTGGTTTGTGTGTACGGGGTTCTGCATGAATTCCGAGGGTCGGTTTGATGTTTTAAGAGTTGACTGATTTTCTAGTTCTGGTGCATGACCATTTTGGTCATCGCGATCGCGAGGCTCTCTTGTCGCGATCGTGTAGCTTTGATCTTAGGTGCATCGCGATCGCGTGGATTTTGCCACAATAGCGATGGTCACTTTTTAATGAGTTGACTGCTTTACTCATTGTGATCACGTGACTCTGGTCGCGATCGCGATGAGCAACTAAGGCCTAGGCAGAATGTTTTTCCTAAATTCGTGGTTTCAATCCCATTTCTCCATTTTTGAGTTTTGAGAGCTTTGGGGTGGCGATTTGGATAAGTTTTTCGAGGGAAATCATTTGGGTAATGATTCTTAGCTCTAAATCTTCAATTACCCATTATTATTTATGGATTTGTGTGGTCAAATCAAGCTTTTGAAATAAGAAATTTGAGTTATCTTCAAGAACTCAAGGATTTAATAAAATGGTGATTTTGAAGTGATTTTAATCCTTTTTTCGAAATGGTTTTCACTAATGAGTTTCTAAAGCCTTGAGTAATGATTTCAAGTATTGTTTTCTGGATTCAAACCTCCATTTTTTATATTGGGTTTGAGCTGCTTGACCCATTTCTTTACATAATTGATGTGGGAAGTGTTGTTTCTGATGGGTGATTGTGAATACTTGATTATTTTAGATTGTTCGACTTTGGAAGTGATTCGGAAGGGGAAGACTCAACTTTTGGAGTGATGGTTCATTCATTTGAGGCAAGTGATTTCCTAAACCTTGTATTCTTGTTTAATTCTTATATTTCCTTCGTTGATTGCGTGTTGGGAGTAATGGGGATGAGGTTAAGGGTTTAAATTGTTCACTACTGATATCCAAATGCATAATAAGGGGTTAAATTGAAAAAGGCTATGCGTTGATTATGATGATGTGAATTACCTAATTGTAACCCTTGTTGATTGATTGATGAAACTTGAAAGCATGAATGTGGACTTGAATTGTGTAGATTGTTGTCTCTTCTACTTGGTGTGATATTGCTTGTGTGTGCATTTATCGATGAACACCGTGATGAGACATGTGATAGCTTATGAGCTGAGGTCATTTTCGCCTAGTGATTGATATGTGCCGAGGTCATTTCTGGCTAGTGATTGATATGAGCCGAGATCATTTCCGACTAGTGATTGATATGAGCTGAGGTCATTTTCGGCTAGTGTTGTACTTGATAAATGGATGCTTATGACTGACTTGTGAAATGTGAATGATATGTGTGATATTTGTGATTGAACTACTTGTTACTTGAGATTGACTTAATGATTCTTGTTGATGTTCGAATTGCGACTGTTGGACTGTGAATATTGGGCCTGCGAACCGTGTATTGTAGAATTTCTAGGTTGGGCTGATTTCTGTGCAGGTTGTAGTTGAAGAAGGTTCGGTTGGAGTGTATGAGGTATTCGATTTCTAGCTAGTTGCTCTGTTTAGTTGGCTGCTTGCTAGGTACCGTGTTGTGGGTACTCACCCCTTGCTTCTACAATTGTGTATGTTTCGAGTTCGGACATCCGTGATCTTCTTCTTCTCCTGATTTTTTGAGGCTTGTCAAGGACTGGAGAGGTAGCTGCTTGTCACTTCAGCGGATTCTCTTTTTACTTTTTCTTTAAGCTTTGTTCTACTTGAGAAACAAAGATCGAGACTTGTATTTATCTTTCAATTATGTATTTACTTTATAGGCTTGTACACGTGGCAACTAGGTCTTGGGGTTATGTTTAGAATGAATAAGTTTTTCCATCTTTGTCTTATTCTTGCTTTACTGTTTTTCACTTTTCCTCTATTTTTCTTGGGTTGAGGCTGACTTGCCTTGGTGGAAAGAGACAAGTGCCATCACGTTCATTTTTGGGGCATGACATAAGAACCCCAATTCTTGGCCTAAACGATGCCACGTCTTCCCCCTCTCCCAAATTCGTACAAGGACATGCGAGAGGCATTAGCTTTGTACTACTGGAACCTTCCAGAAATCTCTAGAAAATAGTATATTCCTTCTCCTATTTTGGTTGGTTCTCATGAAAATCGGTTAGAAATTGATACGATTTCGTGCCCAATCTAGTTGTATCCTTATCATTAAGAAAGATTTTGAATCTTTACTTTTCCCACATTGATCTAGACCTCAAAATTCCCCCATAAATTATCCTATAAATACCCATCTATGGTCATTGATTAAAATGGCGAATGGGAGTTGAAATTTAGGATAAGAACAATGTTCTTACAACGTTGAATCCACAAAGGTTTGAGCCCAGAATTCTGACTTTCGTTTCATTCACTTTTCATCGAAATTTCACCAGAGTTCCTGTAGGATCACTTTTCTCAGCTCGTCAGTTTTGAGTTTGATGCTTCGAAAAAGGTAAAATTCTTTCTCATCTCATCCTTTTCTAGTTGATATGTTTTGTCTATTTATAGAATAGTTCTTTCTAAGATTAATTTCCATGTTATCTTCTATGTTATTCTTCTTAGTTTATTAGTTACTTTTCTCGCAATTTTGTGATTTTTTTACCCCTTTTTGAATTCCATTACACTCCGTTAATGTTTTCTTCAAGAATGACGTGATGTAAATGTAAATATATGATGGTTTTTCGTAAAAAATCAATGAGGAGAGCCTGAAAACGATTCTATTTTTGCGCATTAATTGTTTGTTGTATATAATGATTTTAAGTTCCATGTTCTCTTTGGTTTAGCATCTTGCTGTTTCATTGTGGGCATTTCTTTGGTTTTCTTTTAAGTAGATAACAATACTTAGGGCTGTAATACTAATATGTTAGCAGATCGATCTCGAAGCATCGATTACCTATTCTTTGTTTTAAAACTAGGTCTTTTCTCCTTGTTCTTTAGACTCATCCTTTAATATCCTAATGTAAAGTCAGTCTGTTGAAAAAAAAGAAACAGTTTCAAAAAATGTGTTTCTGTTTACATGTAGTGGATGGTCTGTCATTATTCCCGTTTACTTTCCTAAATCAAGCCCACTTCCCTGTTTTATTTCTTTCCATGGGCATGTCATCATGATTTTCTGGGTATAGCTATACTCTCGTTTGTGCTAATTTGGCATCTCATTACTTGTTCACTGATAGTTCCTGTGTCCGTCTCGGTAAAATCATCTGATGTAGTTTTTATACTCAAGTTTGAAGTGGAGTAAGTATTCAGTCTTTTCATCAAACTTATTAGTTTAGTTAGAAATGAACGCCTTGAATGATCAGTTGATAATAGTTCCTCTTTGATTCTTATGTACCTTGTTACAACATATGTTCTCTTTTCTGGGTAAATCTTTATTCGACACTGTCTTTACATACCATTCTAAATATATGTCTAATACAAATTTAGTTTATGTAGAATCGTATTAGGATCAATATTTTTTTTTATGATATCATGATACCTTAGTACTTTTGTAGCTTAAATCTTGCTTTGCTTAAAGTTTTAATTCTTCTTCCCTTAAATCTCTTATTGTTCTAAGCTCTTTGCTGACTCCTAAATCAACTTTGAGATGAGTCTAGTTATTGTTCTTAATATAGTTGCAAAATTTGTTAAGTTCAATTGCTTTTTTCCTAATATGTCTGCAAGGTTATATACAATTAATTATGTATTTAGATATAATATTTGTTATAGAATTATTGTTCATTCAATTTTAAGAAAAGTTTTAATAGATCATATATTTATTTATGTGTCAATTTACTTATATAGCAGATGATTTAGTGTATATCGTTTTAGCTTATACATAAATAATTAAATAATCGATTCTTATAAGTATAAATTTTTTTATTTACAATCTAGGATAGAAATTGTACAAGTCATCAGTATGATTGTAGCACAAGATTAAATATAATTTATCTTTATTATGGAGACGGAGTTGTTCTGACTTCTTGTGCTAGTGCATTTTGTATAGCAATGACAATGTGGCAGGGAGGATGCGAGGTGGGTTTTGGCCTTATGTGGGGAGGGATGGGTTCAACTTTATGCAGGGCGAAGCGGGGCGGGGCAAGGCGGGTTGAAATGACTTTTATGAAAATTGGCCATTGACAGATCGCCAAAGTGGAACTTTGGATCGCCAAAATAAGCGGTTTTTGAAGTTTTTCGGGCCATTTTGGTGATGTAATTTTGTGACTCACATAGCTGCTCGGCGATTTGCCAAATGGAAAGGTGTCATCACCTAATGGGCAGGTGTCATAGCTGAATTTCTCAGTCCGGATATGTTCCGATAAAAGAGCCCTAATTTTCTACTTCGATCTCTGATTGATGCAAACTTGGTGGAGTTGGAAAGAAGACGCATAGACCTTTAATTTGATAGGTTAGGGGTCACCTAACTCTTTATATACTGAGAGATATTATTGTTTGATGTTGACCCTTATATGAAGTCATGCAAAAACTTAGATGATAGAAGTGATTTGAAGTTA
Source organism: Solanum appendiculatum (assembly GCA_018342035.1). Lineage (NCBI taxonomy): Eukaryota > Viridiplantae > Streptophyta > Magnoliopsida > Solanales > Solanaceae > Solanum > Solanum appendiculatum. Next base: position 383,023 of record JAGDQO010000316.1, read on the forward strand.
GCTTGGTGTTGAGGTACCTTATGGCCCTAAAATACATCTGATACACTTACTGAACTTAGTAAAGGACCTTAACATATATGTACAACTTAAAAATCATTGGGTTCGAGCCTACACACATATAGAGGATGGTTCGAATCTTTACTTAGAAGTTATCAGGCGTTACAATATCTCCCTCTTGGGATCATTCATCATCGAATGAAGATTACAGCTAGAATAGACATATGAATAGAGTAAGCTAAGATTGTTTTGGGCTATTCGTGCTATATAAAATAGCAAAAACTGAATTATACCAACATTCGGGGTATAGCAATCAACAATAAGAACAAAAAGCACGAGTTAGGAGCATAAGAACTAGCATAGGCATGAAGAACATAAATAAGGACATGAACTTGGCCTTCATTGACATTTGTAAAACTTGAAAAGGGAACTTTTATAACATTTAGAGGAAGGAATCATAGGCATAAATCACGTGAGACATCAACATGGGCTCATTAAGTATGAACCATATAGATTGAGCATAAAACACACCCATCTGAAGTTATTTGATAGGAAACTAGGTACCATGAGCATGAGGTAAGAATAGTGCTACTATGCCTTAAGAGATACGATTGATGGCTTCTATGCTTTGCAATACTTCTCAACTATGCTTCTCCTCTTGAATGATTCTCTTCATCAACTACAACTTATAACCCTCACAAGGGTACATGTGACTACTTTTACTCAAGTTAGCTGAGTCTAACTATATGCTCACACAATGTTCAAGCCTAACCTGGAGTCAAAAGGTGCTACACGTAAGATAATGTTCTAATCCTATATTTCTATAGGAAATTCTATCCCAAGAATACTACTTTCTTCTCACCACCACAGTCAACTAGCCTCGAGTTGAAATCAAGAAGCTACTAGTGCATAATGCATTCATCCATATGTTATCAACATAATATTGTTCAATCCTATCACTATAACCACTTCATGTACTTCAAGGTAACCAACCCATCTAACAAAATTTAGCTTTCATAATGTCTTTATAAGACAAAATTTTCAAGGACTACTACCAAGAGACACACCAAGACTTTTTATCTAACTATTGAATATAATAGATCCTTGATATCCCTCCACTTTTATAACCTTAGGTAGAATGAGCATACCACGATCCAGTGAATAAGGGGCAACTATCTTCCCATTTGAAAACATCATTGAATTGCAATCAACACTGTTATCAACACCACTATCATAATACATGAGGGTCACTAGAAAAGAACTAGAGTATGAGAATTTAGAATAAGAGAGATATTGTTAAATCGTAGCTTATACTTATCATGACTTAAACACTCATAAATGTCTAAAGAGAAAAGTGTAATAGGCATGAGTACATCATGTACTTGAAGCATATAACATACATAGAGATACATTCTAAGCATAGAACATGTCAAGACCATCCATCACCACCATGGATAAATGTAAGAAGTGTTTAGAACAACGAAATAAAAGGAACGAGTTATTTAAGAAATCTAATCTAAAATATACATACCTTATTGGGATTTCACTAGTCACCAAGAATATATCATAAGTACATACAAAAATGAAGTCATAGATTCATGAAGTAATATGGGGGTCGTTGTTTAGAAGCTATTGCTTCTATTCTAGAATCTAAGCATGGACAGAACTTTGTATGAGGTGCATGAGTATGGGTCATGGGCATGATGCTAACACACAAGGTGTGAATAGAGTGTCATAATTGTTGAAATATGAAGAATACTCTAGAATAGAAATGAATTGCTATCTCATCATAACTTCTTTTGAAATGCACCACAATTTGATTCAAAATACTTGATTTGGTACTTCTCCCTATCATCTCCCCCTTAGATTAAGGCCGACATTCTAAATCTGTAGGATGTCCATATCCTCTAAACTTAGCGATAATATACACATGAACTTTTTACTCATTGGGAAAAACTATATTTAGAAGATACTAGCTTCATTATAGGATATTCATTCCAGAGATACTACTCTTAACTTCTTCTAGCATCTATAATTATCATCCTATTACTTAAACTCTTACTAGGAAACATAACCAAATCCCCTAGAACCTCACAATATAATCCTTCTTGTTATTCTACTCACATCCCACCTCTAAGTTCATATTCCTTTGAATCAAGGGAGAATAAAGCTTCACTAAGAGACAAAACACCATCTATCTCTAAATCCTCGATTCAACTCTTAAGAACAACACATAGTAGATATTATACTTAGCCTTATCCAAACCTAGATACTCAAACATACTACCCAGGAACAGATAAAACTTAATAATCTTAGAATATTATGCAACCACTATTGCCTTGGGTTCACTTCTACTTTTCTAATGCTTAATGATCTCCTTTATCTAATGACTTAATCACTGTTCATAGTCTCACGTACGGTCACATCTATTTAGTACTTGCACCATCACCCTTATTGAAAATTTATAAACTTAAATTCTTACATATGTTAGCTAAATTCTTACATATGTTAGCCTACTAGATTAATTCCAAAAAACTAGCATCACTAATCCCCAAACTATCATTTATTTCCACATTGCTGATCACTCACATTTCAATGTAGTGTGTAGCATAAAACATGCATAACAACACAACTTCACATATTATTTTGGCTAAGCAGCTACTAGATAAAAATTGATAAATAGTAGTCGATTAAAACCTTATGATGATTATAGTCGATCTTAATCTTATAGTCTATCTTATTATAATACATTATCATATCCTTCTTCTACTTATCCATCTATACGTCTAAACTATATTCTTAACTTTATAAGCATCTAGTATTTCCTTTTTAGAATCACAAAGTGAAGCTTAGATATATCAATCCTTAACCACTTCATACCTTCATTAATGACCTATATCATAAACTCTTTTCCTGGTTCAATCATAATCTATGTCATCTTAATCAGTGACTTCTTCTCTACCTTCCACCATGAGATCTACATCAACTGACTACCCCTTAGTTAACACCTAAAGATATATCACCTCAAGTTTAACTTAATAGATACACAACTTCTATATATATACCACACACTATACTTTGATAATTCATTATCCACCTTTGTAGCTACTACACTTCTAGATTCATACTCCTAATTTTGTGTCATTCTACTACTTATAAATCATAACATTCTAGATCACACTATCTTTAGGGGGATAATACTATCCAAGAATATGGACACATACTTTCTCCTTTCATGAATTTTCTATGTAACGAAGGATTATAGAAGAATTTGAATGCGCATTATATTTTGGCTAAGCAACATGGTTCACATAAATAAGGAGGTAAGCTTTCAAATTGATGAGCTAAAGCACATTAATGATATCCTCTCAAGCCCTTTATGCATTCTCTGAAATGCTGATAGTTCTATCTAAGAACACCTTATTAGTAAGAATTAAGCTTTACTACTTCTATTACCTCAAAGATGAGGAATAGTTAGAGGAATTGGAACAATGCATCAATCTGCATATGTTTCTAAGGAGATAGCTCTGTTACACGATCTAGAGTAAGAAAGAAGGGAAATATTTCCTAAATAGCCTGTAGCCTCCCCCTTATAAGTATGGCGCGCTTCACACCCATAAAAAGGCCTCTACTAAATGTGGTGTTTTACACATCCTAGGACACTTGAACCTAGTTCTCTAATACCAAGTTTGTCATGACCCGAGTCTACACCCTATCCGAGATACGGTGCTTGGAACCACAAGTTATCCCAAGCTACTCCTTGGCATAACATACCTGAGCATATCATATGAAAACTTAAGTAGAAGCTATAAAAAAAACACCATAACTGAAACAGATTTAAAAATTAAGAGGCTGTTTGGCATTACTGCTAAAAACTGCTTATTTCTAGAAGTGTTGTTTTAAAATAGTTTTTCTGAAAAGTGCTTTTAAAAATAATAATTTGTGTTTGGCAAATTCATTTGAAAAGTGCTTTTGATAAGCAATTTGTGTTTGGCTAATTTTTTTTTAAAAAAGTGCTTCTGAGAGTCAAATTATGAAAAAGGGCAAGTATCAATGTGCTTTTAAAATTAAGATTATTTTATAGAGAGAATTTTTTTAAATATCTAAAATAGAACTTTAATTAAATTTTTATTTTAATTAAACTAAAATGTACATATTCAAAATTTTAATCAATATTATACATAGATAAATAAATAAATAAATATATATAAAATATTAATATAATATTAACTTGATGATTTAAATATAATTAAAAATATAATGCAAAATAAATTTAAAAATCATTCCACAAATTAAATCACTACATACAAAAAACTTACCACAAAAATAAATAAAGTTCTTCATACATCACAAAAGTTTTCAATGATTTCCTCCCTAATTTTATCACTCAACATTTGCATAGTAGTAGAAGATCTCTCATTCTTATTTTTTCAAATTTTACAAAAGCATTGTCGAAAAATATTGAGAAGAACAATCTGTTTGTTATTTGTTACCTTTTTTTTTGGTCATAATCTTCTAAAGTTAAAAAAATAAAATTAAAATAAAATAGTACGTTAATTAAGAAAAGAAAAATTTTTATTTGTTACTTTTTTTGTGAGGTCTGAAATATTTAATTGTTACTTTTTTTTAAATCATTCAAAAATATTGTTATTACCTACTTCTAATAATACATAAAATAATATATCAAATATAAAATATAAATAATAATATATAAACATAAAATAAAATAAAAAGTTTATCATATAAAAATAAAAAATAAAATTCTTAAATGAAACTTATGAGATATGTTAATTAATTAATAAGGGATATATTGGTAAATATGTATATATATATAAGGGATATTTTAGTCTTCAAAAAAATAATTTTCTGTTTTTGCTTCGCCTTTTTTTAAAAAGCAGAAAATTTTTAGCTTCTTACCAATAACAGAAAAACTGTTCTGCTTCTATTTAAAAACACTTTTTAGGATATGCCAAACACTTGATTTTAAAAAAAAATATTTTTTTCTAAAAAAAAGCACTTTTAGCCTCCCAACAACAATGCCAACACAGGCTCTAAATCTATTACAACTGAATACTAATGTACGAAAGCCTTAACTGAATGATATCATTTTCAAGGACAAGACCCTGAACTTCCTGAAAGCTAACGCAACTGAACTGAATAACATCTATGTCACGACCCAAAATCACACCCTAGATGTGATATGGCGTATAAGACCCCGAGAGGCCCTACACAAGCTACTTAGCATACATCATACAAGATAATCGAAATTAAGATTTCAAAAAAACAGTTTTATATCATAAAAGAGTTTGACAAAGAAGAAGTCTAACATAAGTTTCATTAAGCCATCTATTACATCAAAAGAAGTGATTGAGACGTAACCCATACATCACAAACAAGTCTGAAAACTGAAATGACATCAAGCTGTAAAAGTATCTCGAACCTCGGAACATGAGAACTCATCAATCCGTGAATGCCCAAAAGGTCAACTAGCCACGAGTGTGAGAGGTAGGAGGATCTGACCCTATATTAGTGAAACAATGTAGGCACAAGTATGCATTAGTACGTGGAATGTACTAAGTATGATAGCAATGAACAAGGGTTATGAGATCATGCTAAAAAGGACTTTACATGACATGCAATGACAAGATAAATCATAAGATAAAAGTGTTAGAAAACATAAATCATGATCATGGTTAATGCAAGCTAAACATCTTTAAAATACTTGTGAGATACTTTTGAAGTAACCTTAGTTCATTATTGTGGGAAGTTTAACATGTAACCGACATAGACCATGTGAGCTATGACATGGAATCCGGTGTCTATCCCACATCCAAAAGAGATGTCCTTACTTGCCAAGGTAAGAACCATGAGTCTGAGCTAAAGTTGATCCACTAGCTAATATCTATCTAAGACAATCATCCTATGGTGGTACATAGTTATGGGATAATGAGATTGCTACTAGAAATGCTACCTCTATTAACAGAAGAGCCTCGATCTCAATATCCTCTCAATGCTAAGCAAAAATCCCATGAAATAGTCATTAACCTTATTAATTTCATCATCCATGGAAAGACACAATTAAGCAACCAATCCAAGCTAAAGTTCATTTAGAATAGCTCCTTAATGTTGATTCAACTTAGGTGAAAAAACCTTTCAAATTATATGAATCCTTTATGTGAGAAATCCTTTCACAATCATGTTCTTAACCTTTCACAACAACAACAACAACATCATTGATGCTTTACTCTCAAAGCAACCTTAAATCATTTATATCAATTTCATAAAAGGACATGCATATCTTCATAAATTCATCTTTCATAGTTCAAAATCTTCATCATGTGATCATAGGCTAAAAGGTATGAATTATGCATTGGTTCATGTGAATTCAACTTAAAAACATATCATTACTTCAATTCATGCACAAAAATATAGAAAACAATCAATTGAATCATAATTGAAAAGAAGCCTTGAAGATTGAATAAAACCCTAACTTTGATTTGAGAATCTAACTTGTAAAACATGAAGAATTTAGGAACCTTATCGAGAAAAGGACTCCATAGGTGAATACTAACATACCTTAGAGTTCAAAGCCCAATTGCTATGGTGAGTTTGAGACCTTAATGCTTGAAACCCTAGTTTACTCTTCCTTGAATTTGAAGGAATTGGAAGATGATGAACTTGGAGGGAATTTAGGGATTTAGGGGAATATTTAGAATGGGTAGTTTTTAGGCTTAAATGACTTATCTAGGCTTAGGATTAGGACCAAAACGACTTAGTTTAGACATTAATCAATTAGGGAAAAGACCTAAAAGCCCCTTAAAATAACTATGGGCCCCTTTCTATGGTTTGGACCTACGGTCCATAGATAAGTACAAAAACTTTTGAATTTGGACTAACTTTGATGGAACTTGTCTACGTCTCGGAGATCCTCCTACGGTCCATAGACACTAATCGTAGAAACCAACTTAACCCTCAAAATTTCACTAAGTCTTGGACTTACCTATGAGACAAAACTACGACTCGTACAAGGATTGACGGGCCATCCTGGTCAACCATCTATTGAGGTACTGAAACATGATTTTTTTTTCAAAAACTCTACCATGGCTCTACGGTTCCCTTCCTATGGCCCGTAGGACCTCCTACGGTCTGTAGGTTGGACTCGTTAAACTAGTCTCAGACAAATTTTCTGCATTATCCTTTTTCTTTTGACTTTTCAACTTTCGAGGTATTACAATATCTCCCCCTTGGGAACATTCGTCCTCGAATGGGACTTAAGATGGCATGAATAGAATAGGAGAGAAACTAACAATCCAATATGAATGCAAACTCATAAATGCACATATCTGAGGAGGGAAATCGACTCCAAGCTAAAGCATATTCAAACATCATTTCATAAGGCATAAATGCAATTCATATTTCATTTACATAAACATGGAGAATCACCCCAAGCTAGATCATAACATCAAAAACCAGATTTTTATAAGCATGCATGCATGAGGAAACATGAGAATGACTAAGACACATGAAACCAAAAGGATAAATCATGAGGTGCTAAATACCTCAAGCTAGAGTAGGAACGAAGGGGAAGAGATGAGGATATCAGGATATCATATCGGCCTCGGCCTCCCAAGTAGCACCCTCAACTAACTGATTCATTCAAAGAACCTTCACGTAAGCAACTTCTTTGTTTCTCAACTTCCGAACTTACCGGTCTAAAATCTCAACTGAAACTTCTTCATAAGAAAGATTCTCTTTAACTCCCAAACCTTCCAAAGGAACAATAGATGTTGGATCTCCAACACACTTCTTCAACAAGGAGACATGGAATATCGGATGTACCGATGTTAAATCATTAGGCAAATCAAGCTCATAGGAAACTTTACTAATACACCTCAAAATCTGATATGGGCCTACATATCAGGGACTATGTTTCCCCTTCTTTCCAAACCTCACGACACCCTTCATAGGTGAAATTTTCAAGTAAACCAAATCCTTAACATCAAACTCAAGATCTCTTCTTCTAACATCGGCATAGGACTTTTGTCAACTTTGAGCCATTTTCAGCCTTTCTCTAAAAAGCTGAACTTTCTCCATGGCCTCATGTACCAACTAGGAACCTATCAAAGCAACCTTACCAATTTCAAACCAACCAATAGGAGATCTATACCTCTTTCCATAATGTCACGACCCAAAAATTGAGGGCATGATGGCACACATCCCAAAACCACTTTGATGTGTAAGTCGAACAATAAAACACATATGATACTCCCAAAGAGGAAGTCAGGCCATAACTGAAAAGAAGAGAATAACAACGAAGAATTTCCCAAAATCTGGTGTCATAAGTGTAAAGAGCATCTAAAACAATCCTTGAATATAAGTACATCATAAGTCTCTAAATAATAGTAAAGACTGAAATTGAAGATGTAGTTAATGGTTATCCGGAGCACAGGATCTCACTACTACTCCGAAATGAGCCTACTCGCTAGATAATTCACTGCCACGAGGAGTACCTTGACTAGATCTGCATCAAAAGGGATACAAAAGTAGGGGTGAGTACAATCCACATGTACTCAGTAGGTTTGATTGACTTAATATAAGGAATTAATCAAACTTATGAAATAAACTAAGGAACGCTTCCACCTGGATACAGAAAAGTCCCACTTCGACATCGGTGCCGCCAGTTTATATTGAACGGTGCGAGTAAAGTAAGCACATAAGTCATGGTAATATCAAAGATCATCAGATAAGACAAACACGAAGATTGATGCAATGCAATAAGATGATTCAATGATGTGGTGGAACGGTGGAATCAAGGCTGTCGCACAACCCGTCGTATACACCCTGTCGAGCTAAGGCTTCTAAACAAGGACCCATGGGGGACTCACAGTCCATATACCAAATCACAATCTAAAAATCTCATCAACTTGCCACCTAGCTCGTAGTCAAGGATATAAAAAGTGTCTCATTTTCTTTCTCAAAAAGAATCTCCACATTTCTCAACTTCCCAAGATCAATGATATGATGAATGAGGATGAATGCATCACAACACATATGGCATGGAGGCAATAATCAACTCAACATGTAATGAAAGTTTCAAAGTTCTCAAAACTCGACCAAATCATGTTAAACACCCTCATATAAACATAATGGGAAAGAGTTCATTTAAAGTAAATGAGCACCATTTAGAAAAGCATTCATTTCTCAAAGTATGCTAAAATCCCCGACTCATCCCCTCTCTCGGGCATTACAAGTCAAATAGTGTTACAAGCCTCTCTCACAGGAAACTCATGAATCACATGCTCACAAAGAAAATAGAGTAAAAACTAAGGCCCCCACACGGGCTAAACTGTGGAAATAAGTCCCCACACGGGCAACATAATATAATCAAGCCCCCACACGGGCATCACAATATACTCAAGCTCCCACACGGGCATCACAATATAATCAACAATCCCAAATCATATTGCGATCTAATCCCAAAGCCTATGACATAAGAACAATCAATTACCCAATCCCAGTCACAAAGAAGGATAGTCAACCTACCTCGAAGGCCAAAAACTTCATCCAAACACTGTATCAGAGCTTTAACCTCAAATACAAACTCCGAAACGATCCCCAAATATCAAGGATGGAAAGAATTCATCAAAAGAAGTTCAAAGATACCCATATTGCAAGGTTTAAGAATCGAGGTTAAAATCATCCAAAAATCACCTCAAAAATGAAAAGGGCAAAATTGAAATTTTAGTTGAAAATCAGGTTCTACACATCAAGAGGAGTTCGTGGTTGAAAAACCCATTAAAATCGAGTAGGAAATAAATTAGAAATCATGAAATTACTACTTTTAAAATTTTGGGGGAAAACCCCAAAATCCACATTGAGATCTTGAATTTTAAAGACCTTGGGAAGATAAAATCGTTATGAAATGATTTAGAAACGATAAAGAGACTTACTCCAACGAATTTCCTCAAAAGATTGCTTCAAAATTCATCTCTATTAAGCTCCAATTGTGTAACAATGGTGGAAGTGAAAAAAAGAAGGAAGTAACCCAAAATATGGGCTATTTTCAGCCAAAAGGGGTCTGTTGACCTTGAGTTGACTGCACGTTTACCGCGGTCAACTTGCACCAACACCAATCAAAACATGTTTTTAACCCTCGGAACTCATTTGGAACCCTATAAACATGAACAAATAGTGCAAATTGATCAGAAAACATGTTTTGGAGCCAATGCTATCATAAGATTTCTAAAAAAAGATTGTTATGACCAAAATACCCCTACAAACCACTTTTAGGCCTAAAACTCAACTTTTAGCCTAAATACCCAAAAAAAATTATAAGGTCTCAGACTTCTAACCAACTACCCTACTAGACCAAACTCGATGTTTCGGATGTAACAGAACTGACAGAATCACCATCCAACATTTGGATCTCAGAATGTTGACCAAAGTCAACTATCTCCTTAAAAACTCCACCTAATGTCTCAAAATCACTAAAATCTCTCCTGATCACATCGGGGACCATACCAACCACTCTCGGAACACAAACAAAGCATGAAACTTCTAAGGGAAAGGCCAAAATGTTCATTTCACACAAAAAGGAAATTTTAGAAGAATTGGGACATTACACCATCCACCATTAAAACACTCGTTCGTGCTCAAACGAAAGGCAAAGTAAAGTACCTGAAGGAGTGAACGCTGAGGATATCTACGATGCATGTAGGACTCCACCTCCCAAGTAGCCTCTTAAACCAGCCGGTGTCGCCACTGAAATTTTATTGAATCAATATACTTCGACCTTAAGTGTCTAGTCTGTCTATACAAGATAGAAACAGGCTCCTCCTCAAAAGACAAATCCTGATCGAACGCAACCGAGTCCCATTGAATCACATGAGAATCATCATGACAATATCGCTTAAGCATCGAAAAATTGACTATGGGATGAACAGTTGACAGGTTTGGAGGCAAGGCCAATCTATAGGCTACCTCTCCATTCTTCTCCAAAATCTCAAAAGGGCCAATAAACCTCGGACTGAGCTTTCCTTTCTTCCCGAACCTTATCACACCCTTAGTGGGTGACACTTTGAGCAACACTCACTCACCAATGGAAAAAGATACCTCACGAACACGCCTAACAACATAGCTTTTCTGCCTACTCTGGGCGGTCACCAGGCGCTGCTGAATCAATCTCACCCTATCCATGGAGTCTCTCAACAGATCAGTACCCCAAGGTCAAACTCAAAAATAATCAAACCATCCCATGGGAGATCTACACCTTCTCCCATACAAGGCCTCAAAAGGTGCCATCTGCAATCTAGAATGGTAACTGTTGTTATAGGCAAACTCTGCAAGAGGCAGGGATTGGTCCCAATGACCACCAAAATCCATGACACAAGCCCGAAGCATGTCCTCTAGTACCTGAATAGTCCGCTCAGACTGATCGTCGATCTAAGGATGGAAAGCGGTACTCAACTCAAGCTTGGTATCCATCTGCTCCTGCATAGAACTACAAAAATGATAGGTGAGCTGCATACCTCTATCAGACACAATGGAAATAGGCACTCCATGAAATCAAACAATCTCATGGATGTAGATCCTAGCTAACTGCTCCGCATTGTAGCTAGTCTTCATCGGAATGAAATGAGCTGACTTGGTCAACCGACCCACAATCACCCAAACAGAGTCATACTTACCCAAAGTCAAGGGTAACCCAGTCACAAAGTCCATGATGCTCGAACCCCCCGGTCCCTGATGCTCATACTTCACCTGTTGACAATTCAAACACTTAGCTACAAAATCCATGATGTCCCTCTTCATACCACACCACCAGTAGTGTTGTTTCAAGTCATGAAACATCTTTGCCGCTCCTGGGTGAATAGAATACTTCGCACAATGAGCCTCCTCCAATATCATACGCACCCAATCACCAACTTTAGGAACACAAATATGACCACTAATCCTCAAAACTCCCTCGGGATCAAGAGAGGCTGACTTAGCTTCACCCCTCAACACTTTGTCCCGAATCATCCTCAACTTATCGTCATCAAACTGGTGGGCACGAATCTGATCCATCAAGGTAGACGTAGCCTCAACGAAGGCTAAAATACTGTGAAGTGTCGAAATGTCAAGTCAAACCATCTATCTAGCCAATGACTTAACCTCTAATGCCAAAGGTCTTTCCTCCGCCTTAAGGAAGGCTAAGCTACCCATACTAGGCGCTTTCCGGCTCAAAGCATCTTCCACTACATTAGCCTTGCCCAGATGATAAAGAATGGTGATGTCATAATCCTTCAACAGCTCCAACCACCTACGCTGCCTCATGTTTAGATTCGGTAGAGAAATGATATACTTGAGACTACGATGATCGGTAAAGACCTCACAATGCACCCCATTGAGATAGTGCCTCCATAACTTCAAAACAAAAACCACTGCCGCTAACTCCAAATCATGCGTAGGGTAGTTCTTTTCATGTACGTTCAACTGTCGAGAAGCATAGGCTATGACTCTCCCCTTCTACATCAACACACCACCCAAACCAACACCCAAAGCATCACATAACATAATAAATGCCACACCCTCCTCGGGTAATGCTAGAATAGGTGCCGAAGTCAATAACTCCTTAACCTTTTGAAAGCTCGCCTCACAATCATCGGTCCACTGAGATGATACACTCTTCTGAGTCAACCTAGTCAATGGGGCTGCAATGGAAGAGAAACTCTAAACAAAGCGACGATAATAACCCACTAACCCAATGAAACTCCAAATCTCGATAACTGAAGTAGGTCTATCCCAATCACGAACCGCCGCTACCTTGGCCGGATCAACCATAATCCCATCCTCGGTCACCACGTGACCCAAGAAAGCCACAGACTCAAGCCAAAACTCACACTTGGAGAATTTTGCATACAACTTCTCCTCCCTCAATCTTTGAAGCACGGCCCTCAAGTGACGAATATGGTCGGCCTTATTCTTGGAATAAACAAAGATATCATCGATGAATACAATCACAAAAGAGTCCAAATAAAGCCAAAATACCCGGTTCATCTACTCCATAAAAGTAGCTGGGCATTAGTCAGGCCAAAAGACATGACCACACACTCATAATGCCCATAATGAGTCCTGAAAGCGGTCTTCAAGATCAGAATCCCGAACTCTCAACTGATGGTAACCCGACCTCAAGTCATTCTTAGAGAACACCGATGCACCCTGAAGCTGGTCAAATAGATCATCAATGCGAGGAAGAGGATATTTGTTCTTGATCGTTACCTTTTTTAACTATCGATAGTCAATACACATCCTCATAATACGATCTTTCTTCTTCTTCATAAATAAGACTGGTGCACCCTACTGTGAAGCACTAGGCCGAATAAACCCTTTCTTCAACAAATCTTCCAATTGTTTCTTCAATTCCTCCAACTCAGCCGGAGCCATCATATAAGGAGAAATAGAAATGGGCTTGGTGCCCGGCTCCAAGTCAATCAAATAATCAATATCACGATCAGGAGGAACACCCGATAAATCTTTAGGAAATACATCCATGAACTCTCTCACTACTCTCGTGGTCTCTAAAGGAGATGAATCCTTAGTGAGATCACAGACATGGGTCAAATAAGACAAGCAATCCTTTTCCAACATATGGTGAGCACAAATATAAGATATCACCCCCTTCAGATAAGTACTCAGAGTAGTCATCCACAATAATCGAGGCAAATCAAGAAAGGCTAAAGCCACGGTCTTAGCATAATAGTCTAGAATCGCATGATAGGGAGATAACCAATCCATACCCAATATCATATCAAAATCAAGCATATCTAATAATATCAAGTATGCCCGAGTATCTCTACCCAAAAATGTCACTACACAACCCTGATACACCCGATCTACCACTAAAGACTCGCCTACCGAGATAGAGACGCTAATAGGTACTGCTAGGGGCACATATACATAATCAATAGCCGTAGCAAAATAATTTGACACATAAGAGTAGGTAGACCCAGGATCAAATAATACTGAAGCAAAACAATGGCAAACTGGGACAATACTTGTAATAACTGCATCGGAGGCCACTGCCTCAACTCTACTCGGAATGACATAACACAATCTATGGTCACCGCTGGCCTGGGACCCACCATGATTACCCCCTCGAGATCCACCCTTGGCACACCTTGTGCCACCTCTAGCACTCTGCGAAGCACCTCTGACTGCTGGAGCTGGTGTAGAACAAACAGCTTGTGACCCAGGCTGAACAGTAGAAGGAGCACGTCTGGGGCAATCCTTTGCCTTATGCCCAAAATCATCACAAACATAGCAACCTCGAGGACTCGAACCTCGAAGAGGATAACCAGAAGTGTCGACACGTCCTCCTGAACCTGAAGAACCACCATGACTAGTCTACCCAGACCTGGATCCACCAGTACCATCTGTACTCTGAATCGCCGCATGTACTGGCCTGCCCTAATAACCCTAGGTGCCCGGACCCAAATACTCTCTACCTCTGGAGAAATGGCCACTGAACTGACCCTTATGATGGAACCTCTTGGCGCCGCCCTGTCTAGCATGTATGATGCTCTCGATCATCCTGGCATGATTAATAATACTCCGAAAAGAGCCACCGCTGGATGGCACACATTTATTCCGGGGACGAGTATGTGTTCCTTAGGACTGTGACCTGTGCCATGATATATTGGAGGAGACGCATAGCTCACCCTTTTTCCTGCACCCAGGGAGCACGAAAATGTACAGGACGATCCACCCACATTATTGGTGGAAAGGTATGAAGAGGGATGTCGCTGAGTATGTGGTTAAATGCTTAGTGTGCCAGCTGGTTAAGGCTGAGCACCAGAGAGCAGCAGGACCCTTACAGCCAGTTAAGATACCACAGTGGAAGTGGGACGAGATAGCCATGGACTTTGTCTCTGGATTGCCGAAGACTGCGAGGCAACATGATGCCATTTGGGTGATTATTGATCGGCTGACCAAGTCAGCTCACTTCCTGCCGATCAGTATGACTTACTCTATGGGCAAGCTAGCCCAGATATATATTGATGAGATAGTGCGCCTACACGGGATACCATCATCCATAGTATCAAACAGAAATCCACGGTTCACACGGCTATTAATGAATAAAAAGTGCTGGTCTGCTTTGTTAAATATTCCTTATGTATACGTAATTAATAATCCCAGAGGGAATCCGGATCTTGAGTGAACCTCAAAGCCATGCCAGCCTGGAGTTAATTCTTTCTATGGATTGCCCTTTTTTTAAGACCTAATCTAGGCATTAGCCATTTAAAAAGATGGATTTAGGTTTAGGAGATAGATCAAAAACCTCAGCGAAGGTCACCAAACACGAACAAGATACGAAATATGTTAGACAGCGGACCACTTAAACTACTTAGTTAGAGATTGTTTGCTATTGCTTACGCCTCAGTAGAGAAGTAAAGTTCTGCTCTCCTCTCTTTCTCTTACGTATCTACTTCTATAGCTTAACCCTTACTTTTACGATGTAAGGGCAGAACGTAATAGTAATAAAGGAAAAGCAAGGTGTGGCGGTAAGTCAAAACTTTTTGGTCTCCATGTTCCGATCCCGGAAGAAGATTATTTTTCTCGCTATAAGGCATAAGTAGTGAAAGAAGTAGACCTATAAAGAGAAAAGGAACTGCTATCCCTCCTACTTATGATTCAACATTTATCTCGATCTATTCTAGATGTCTCTTTTACATTAATGGCATCAGCTGGAGCTTGTACCGAATTGCTTACCCGTGGAACTCATTTAACCCGACCCTGCATAAGTACCAATGCCCCTTCCCCTTTCACCTCTAGGAAAAACTTTTGGGATGAGCCCTTCTACTCATAATTTTTATATTAGAGGGAAAATTCTCGATCCCAGACCAGGCTCTGATCAAGGCTTATAAAAGCATCAACCTCATCCTTAAAGGACTCCTTTAGCTTTGGGGTTGATTTATGTGGCTCAAGACTTTGAGTCAAGAGGTCAGGTGTTCAGAAAGGTGGTGATGCGGCATTGGCATTTTCAACAAATTCATCAGATAACTTGCCTTCTTTTCGTTTACGTGGCTACATACTTGTAGCGATCAAAGGGCATATTTTTTATTTTTTATTATTTATAGTTTAGCACAAGAGAGGTTGTGGCCTCCTGCAGATAGCCGGCGAATCCCTTCACCAACTTGCAGATTCGCTAAAACTCTGTAGGGATACTCGACATAGCATAACGAGACAAATCATGAAAATGAGCCTCGTACTCAGATACTAATAAAGAACCCTACTCTAGCCTATCAAACTCATCTCTGCGCTGATTGTGAGGGCTATACGACACAAACCTCTCAAGGAAGACCTCAATGAAATCCTCCCAACCTATCATAGGAGAACTGGCAGGTCTGCGAGCAAGAACAGATCTCCACCACTCCTTGGCCACTACGACAAACTGGTAGGAAGTGTAAGCCACTCCATGTGCCTCTAAAATACCCAGGTTGAACAATGTATCCTGGCACTCAGTCAAGAAATCATAGGCCTTCTCCCCCACTGTACCGTCGAACTTAGGAGGTGCCAATATCACAAACCTCTCAAAACTCTTTTGCTCAGACACTGACATGGCTGCACTAGTAGAATTTGGCGGGGCTACGAATCTCAGAGGTGCAATAGAGGGCACCAGAGAAGAACCAAGAGTCTGAAACCCCACACTAAGCCCCTGAACTGGAGGGGTAGTACCAACTGTAATAGGGGAGCCTGAAGTGCCGAGAAGAATACCAGGAGTAGGGGAACAATCCAATCTAGCCAATAACCGGACAAGCAACTCCTGGAGCACCGGGATTTTTGGGAACTAAAGGAGGCTGGGCTGGCCACTACTCCTGGCCAGCTGCTCAAAATCATCCTCATGCTCTTATATAGCCTCAGGTGATGCCTCCCTAGCCCGTCCATTAGCAGGTGCTACTCCCCTCGCTTGACCACGACTCCTACCTCCTCTGCGTCCCCTACCTCACCCACGGACTGGGGCTCGAGCAGTAGGTACGACCTCACCCTCGATGACTCTAGCTCTAGTCCTCACCATCCGTACTAAAAGAATAGATTAGAGGTATACAACACTTTGATATGAAAGAATCGCACGAAAGGAATCAATGAAAGGAATTTCTTCTAGTAAGTATCTTGTAGCCTCTCAAAGATAAGTACGAACGTCTATGTACCGATCTGTGAGACTCTACTAGATACCCTGCTCTTTAACTTATTAGACTGGTGAACCTAGCACTCTGATATCAATTGTCACAACCAAAAAAATGAGGTCATGATGGCACACACCCAAAACCACCCTGATGTGTAAGCCGAATAATAAAACACATACTAGACTCCTAAAGAGGAAGTCAGGCCACAACTAAAAAGAAGAGAATAACAACGAAGAATTTTTCAAAACCTGGTGTCATAAGTGTAAAGATCATCTAAAACAATCCCTGAATATAAGTACATCATAAGTCTCCGAATAATAGTAAAGATTAAAATGGAAGATGGAGTTAATGGCAATCCGGAGCATAGGATCTCACCACTACTCTGAAATGAGCCTGCTCGCTAGATAACCAACCGCCACGAGGAGTACCTTGACTAGAATATGCATCAAAAGGGATACAAAAGTAAGGGTGAGCATAATTCACATGTACTTAGTAGGTATGACCGACTGAGTATAAGGAATTAATCAAACTTATGAAATAAACAAAGGAACGCTTCCACCTTCATAGAGAAAAGTCCCACTCCGGCATCGGTGCCGCCAGCTTATATCGAACAGCATGAGCAAAGTAAATACATAAGTCATAGTAATATCAAAGATCATCAGATAAGACACAAACACACAGATCGATGCAATGCTGTGGTGGTACGTTGGAATCAAGGTTGTCGCACAACCTGTCATATTCACCCTGTCAAGTTAAGGCTTCCAGACAAAGACCCATGGGGGACTCGCAATCCATATACCAAATCACAATCTCAAAATCTCATCAACTTACCATCTAGCTCGTGGTCAAGGATATAAAAAGTGTCTCATTTTCTTTCTCAAAAATAATCTCCACATTTCTCAACTTCCCAAGATCAATGATTTGATGAATGAGGATGAATGCGTCATAACACATATGGCATGGAGGCAATAATCAACTCAACATGTAATGAAAGGTTAAAAGTTCTCAAAACTCGACCAAATCATGTTAAACACCCTCATATAAAAATATTGGGAAAGAGTTCATTTGAAATAAGTGAGCACCATTTAGAAAAACATTTTATTCTCAAAGTATGCTAAAATCCCCAACTCAACCCTGTCTCGGGCATTACAAGTCAAATAGTGTTACAAGCCTCTTTCACAGGCAACTAATAAATAATATGCTCACAAAGCAAATAGAGTAACAACTAAGGCCCCCACACGGGCTAAATTGTACAAATAAGCCCCCACACAGGCAACATAATATAATCAAGCTCCCACATGGGCATCACAATATACTCAAGCCCCCACACGGGCATCACAATATACTTAAGCCCCCACATAGGCATCGCAATATAAGCAACAATCCCAAATCATATTACGATCCCATCCCAAAACCTATGACATAAGAACATTGAATTATCCAATCCCAGTCTCAAAGAAGGATAGCCAAACTTACCTTGAAGGCTGAAAACTTCACCCGAACACTCTAACGGAGCTTTAACCTCAAATACCAACTCTGAAATGATCCCGAACTATCAAGAATGGAAAAAATTAATCAAAAGAATTTCAATGAAATCCATATTGCACGGTTTAAGAAGAGGGGTTAAAATCGTCCAAGAATCACCTCAAAAATGAAAAGGCCAAAACTTGAATTTTAGTTTAAAATCAGGTTCTACACATCAAGAGGAGTTCGTGGTTGAAAACCCCATTAAAATCGAGTAGGAAACATATTTGAAATCATGAAATTACTAGTTTTTAAATTTGGGGGAAAACCCCCAAAACCCACATTGATATCTTGAATTTTAAAGAGCTTGGGAAGATAAAATCGTTAGGAAATGATTTAGAAATGATAAAGAGACTTACTCCAACGAATTTTCTCAAAATATTGGTTCAAAATTCATCTCTCCTAAGCTCCAATTGTGTAACAATGGAGGAAATGAGAAAAAGAAGGACGAAACCCAAAATATGGGCTATTTTCAGCCAAAAGCAGACCGCGCGTTGACTGCGGTCAACTTGAACTAACACCAATCAAAACATGCTTTTAACCCTTGAAATTCATTTGGAACCGTATAAACTTGAACCAATAGTGCAAATTGATAAGAAAACGTGATTTGGAGCTAATGGAATCATTGGAGTTCCGAAAAAATATTTTATGACCAAAATACCCCTACAGACATCTTTTAGGCCTGAAACTCAACTTTTAGCCTAAATACCCAAAATGAATTATAAGGTCTCAGGGTTCTAACCAACCACCCTACTAGACCAAACTTGACGTTTTGAATGCAACAAAATTGACAGAATCACCATCCACTGCTCAAATCACGAAATATTGACCAAAGTAAATTATCCATTTAAAAACTCCACCCAAGGTCTCAAAATGACTAAAATCTCTCCCGATCGCATCGGGGACCATACCAACCACTCCTGGAACATAAACAAAAGCATGAAACCGCTAAAGGGAAAGGCCAAAATGGTCATTTTACATAAAAGGTAATTTCACAAGAATTGGGACATTCCACAAAAAGAGCCTCAAATGGGGCCATGTGAATACTTGAATGATAGCTATTGTTATATGCAAACTCAATCAAAGGAAAGTAATTATTCCAATTACCATTGAAATCAATTTCACAAGCTCTCAATATATCTTCCAATGTCTGAATTGCACACTCTGCTTGCCCATGGGTTTTAGGATGAAAGGTCTACTAAGCTTAAGACGAGTACCAAGACTCTCTTTGAAAGATTTCCAAACTGAGAATTATATTGGATACCACGATCAGAGATAATGGATAGGGGCATTCCATACAGCCTATCCATCTCCCTTAGATACAACTTAGCATAATCTTCTATTGAATAAGAAACCTTGACAGGAATGAAATAAGTCTACTTTGTGATACAATCTACTATAAGTCAAATTGAGTCATGCTATCATTGAGTGCGGGGTAAACCAACAATAAAGTCCATATTCAGATCTTTCCACTTCCAAGTAGGAATGCTAATATCTTGGGACAAACCTCTCGGCTTTTGATGATAAACTTTCACTTCTTGACAATTAGGGCACTTAGCCACAAATTATGCAATATCCTTCTTCATCCCATTCCACCAATAGACCTCATGCAAGTCACGGTACATCTTGGTGGCTCCTGAGTGAATGAAATATCGAGAACTATGGACTTCTGATAAAATTTGTTATCTCAAGTCATCAGCATTAGGAACACACAACCGACCTTGATATCTAAGCACACCATCTCCCTTCAGAGAAAGCCTCAACGGATATTTTAAGCACCGCTTCCTTCAACTCAACCAAAATCGGATCAAGACTTTGCTTGGCTTTCACATCCAACATATTCGACGATTTCGAACCATTATAAACAATGACACCACCCTTGCTAGAATCAATCAGCTAAACACCTAGCCGTGCTAGTAATGAACATCACAAACTAACTCTTTCTTACCATCCACAACATGTGCAATGCTATTCATGGACAACCGACTTAAGGCATCGGCCACCACATTTGCCTTGTTCGGGTGATAAAGGACACTCATGTCATAGTCTTTTAAGAGTTCTAGCCATCTACATTGGTGAAGATTTAGATCCTTTTGCTTGAACACATATTGCAAACTCTTGTGGTGGGTAAAGACATCAACATGGACACCATACAAATAGTGTCTCTAGATCTTTAAGGCAAAAAGCACTGCCGCTAGCTCCAAATCATGAGTAAGATAGTTCTTTTCATTAATCTTAAGTTGCCTTGAAGCATAAGCAATAAATTTACCATTTTCCATAAGAACACACCCTAATCATATTCTTGAAGCATCACAATAAACAATAAACCCATTGGATCCTTTCGGTAAAGACAGAATAAGAGCTGAAGTGAGTCTATCCTTCAACTCTTGGAAACTCTTCTCACGCGCTTCCGACCTTAAGAGCTTAACTTTCTTTTGGGTCAATGTAGTCAATGGAGAGGAGATCAAAGAAAACCCTTCCATAAACCTTCTATAATATCAAGCCAAACCTAAGAAACTTTGAATATCCAAAGGGGATAGAGGTCTAGGCCAATTCTTAGCCGCATCCGTCTTCTTAGGATATACCTCAATACCTTCATCGGAAACAATTTGACCAACAAAAGCCACGGATCTCAACCAAAACTCACATTTATTAAACTTTGCAAATAGTTGTTGGTGCTTGAGGACTTGCAACACAATCCTCAAATGATCGGCATGCTCATCCTTACTTTGTGAGTAAATCACGATGTCATCAATAAATACGATTACAAACATGTCAAGATATATTCTAAACACTCTATTCATCAAATCAATACATGCAGTCGGAGCATTAGTTAAACCAAATGACATCACCAAAAACTCATAATGCCCATACCTTGTTAGAAAAGCCGTCTTCGGAATGTTATCTTCCTTCACCCTCAATTGGTGATAACCCGACCGGAGATCAATCTTGGAGAAATAACTTGCTCCTTGGAGTTGATCAAACAAATCATCTAACCTTGGGAGAGGATATTTATTCTTAATGGTAACCTTGGGAGAGGATATTTATTCTTCATGGTAAAATTGTTCAATTGCAAGTAATTGATACACATGCGAAGTGAACCATCCTTCTTCCAAACAAATAAAACTGGAGCACCCTATGGAGAGATTCTCGGTCGGATGAAACCATTATCCAACAAATCTTTCAATTGTTCCTTGAATTCCTTAAGTTCTACCAGAGTCATACGATAAGGAGGAATAGAGATAGGTTGCGTATCTGGAAGAAGGTCATTACAAAAGTCTATTTTCCTTACGGCAGGGATACCGAGTAGATCATCTGGGAACACTTCTGGAAACTCATTCACAATAGGGACCGACTCAAGAATAGGGGTTTCGAAATCTGTATCCCTAACCCGAACAAGGTGATATATGCAACCCTTAGAAATCATCTTTCTAGCTTTGAGACAAGAAACAAATTGACCCTTAGACATAGAATTTCCCCCTTTCCACTCTAGGATGGGTTCATTTGGAAACTTAAACATGACCGCTCGGGTTCTACAATCAGCAGAAGCATAACAAGAATGGAGCCAATCCATACCAAGAATAACATCGAAATCTAACATATCAAGCTCTACCATATCAACATAAGTGACTCTATGGGGCAAGGAGATGGGACAATTCCTATAGACTCTCTTAGCCACAATAGTTTCACCGGTAGTAGTAGAGACAAAAAAAGGGTCTAACAACACATTCAGAGAAATGTCAAACCTCATAGCCACATATGGCGTCACAAAAGAAAAAGTAGCACCGTGATCAAGCAAAGCATAAACATCAAGATAAAAAACTTTCAACATACCAATAACCATATCGGGAGAACTCTCTTGCTCATGCCGAGTTTGAAGTGCATAAAATCTATTTTGCTTTGGAGCACTTGAACCGTACCACTAGGCGGAGCTTGCCTGCCTTCTCTTCCCTTAGTAGCAAGTGATGAACAATCCCTTATCTTGTGACAACTCTTACCACAACCAAAGTAACCATCTGTACCAGCTAAGCATTTATCGTCATGCTTCCTTCTACACTTAGCACAAGTAGACAACGAAGATCCACCACCATTTCCTCCTTGAGGCTTAGGGTTAGATTGTTGAACTTTGGAACCAGAGCATTAGAGAAACCTTGACCAGAGAACTTTTGTCAGAATTTAGAATGACCATGTCCATCGACCTCGAATGTGAAAAGTCACCATCACCGATCCTTGCCCTCTTTGCCTCCTTAGATCTTTCCTTAAGTGTCTCATGTTCTATTTGTTTAGCATGTATCATTGGGTGAGAAATATTCATTTCCTTAATCAGCATGGTGGTACGACATTCCTTAATCACTATATTGGATAACCCAAAACAAACTTACTTATCCTTAGTCTAGAATCGGTAACCATAGAAGCAGCATAATTGGACAATAGTGTGAATTTCAAAGCATACTCTTTCATACTCATATTTACTTGACGAAGTTTGATGAATTCAAGTTCCTTTGCCTCCCTCATCTCAAGGGGAAAGAACCTATCAAGGAAAACAACTTTGAACTTTTCCCAATCAAGAGGGCCCACATCTTCTGCCCTCTCTTCCTTTCATTGATCAAACCAAACTCAATAAACACCCTTAAGTTGATAAGCGGCCAATTCCACGTTTTTCATCAGTGTCACACCTATGATCATCAAGATCTTATACACCTCATCAATGAACTTTTGAGGGTCTTCCTCAATCATGGAGCCATTAAACTCTGGGAGATTTATTCTAGTGAAGTCCCTTACTCTCGTTGCTGTGTACCCACATTTAGGTTCACAGGGACCAGAACCTCCCTATTGTCGTGAGCCGTCATAGCTTGATCCAACACTTGAAAAGCGGCTTGGAATTCTACATTAGTCACTTGCTCGGCCAAAAGGTTGACAAGAACTTGAGGAGCTTCGCGTGGAGCTTTTTGTTCCACATTCTCACTCGCATTCCTTTTAACATATGCTCTTCGAGGGGCCATATCTTGAAAAGTATTAGATAAGGATTAGGAGAGATACATATAGAGTTACATTCTATTACACGACTTAGAGTAATGAAAGAAGTGGAGTTTCCCAAATATCTTATAGCCTCTTATTCATAAATATGGTGCACTTCACACACATGAACAAGACTCATCTCGACGTGGCTTATGAGACATCCTAGGACCTTTCTAAACCTTGCGCTCTGAATACAAAGTTTGTCATGATCCAAAGTACACCCTATATGTGACATGGCGTATAAGACCCCAAGAGGCCCTACACAAGCCACTTAGCATACATCATACAAGATAATAGAAATTAAGATTTCAAAAGAAAGTCTTTTATTATAAAAGAGTTGGACAAAGCGGAAGTCTAACATAAGTCTCATTAAGCCATCTATTACATCAAAAGAAGTTATTAGAACATAACCCATACATCACATACAAGTCTTAAAACTGAAATGAAATAAGCTGTAAAATTATCTCAGTCCTTGGATCATGAGGACTCACCAATCCGTGAACGCCCAAAAGATCAACTAGCCACGAGTGTGAGAGGTAGGAGCATCTGACCTTACATTAGTGAAGCAATATAGGCACAAGTATGCATTAGTACATGGAATGTTCTAAGTATGATAGCAATGCATAAAGGTTATGAAATCATGCTAAAAAAAGTTTACATGACATGCAATGACCAAGATAAATCATAAGATAAAAGGGTTAGAAAATCATGCTAAAAAAAGTTTACATGACATGCAATGACCAAGATAAATCATAAGATAAAAGGGTTAGAAAACATAAATCATAATCATGGTCAATGCAAGCTAAACATCTTTAAAATATTTGTGAGGTACTTTTGAAGTAACCTTAGTTCATTATTGTGGGAAGTTTACCATGTAACAAACATAGACCATGTGAACTATGACATGGAATCCGGTGTCGATCCCACACCAAAAAGAGATGTCCTTACTTGATACTAGAAACCCAGCCTCTACTAATGGGAGAGCCTCGATCTCAATATCTTCTCGGTGCAAAGAAAAAATCCCACGAAATAGTCATTAACCTTATTCATTTCATCATCCATGGAAAGGCACAATTAAGCAACCAATCCAACCTAAAGTTCATTTAGAATAGCTCTTTAATATTGATTCAACTTATGTGAGAAAACCTTTCAACCTTATGAATCCTTTACCTGAAAAATCCTTCCACAATCATGTTCTTAGTAGTATGTGAGAAAACCCTTCACAACAACGACAACATCATTGATTCTTTACTCTCAAAGCAACCTTAAATCATTTATATCAATTTCATAAAAGGACATGCATATCTTCACAAAATCATCTTTCATAGTTAAAAATCTTCATCATATGATCATAGGCTAAAAATCATGGATCATGCATGGGTTCATGTGAATTCAACAATAAAACATATAATTACTTCAATTCATGCATAAAAAGATAGAAAACAATCAATTGAATCACAATTGAAAAGAACTCATGAAGATTAAATAAAACCCTAACTTTGATTTTAGAATCTAACTTGTAAAACTTGAAGAATTTATTAACCCTATGGAGGAAAGGACTCCATAGGTGAATACTAACATACCTTAAAGTTCAAAGCCCAATTTCTATGGTGAATTCGAAACCTTAATGATTGAAACCCTAATTTACTCTTCCTCGAAATTGAGGGAATTTGAAGGGGATGAACTTGGAGGTAATTTAGGGATTTAGGGGAATGATTTAGAACGGGTAGTTTTTAGGCTTAAAAGACTTATATAGGGCTTAAGATTAGGATCAAAATGACCTAGTTTAGACATTAATCACTTAGAAAAATGACCTAAAAGCCCCTTAAAATAACTGCAAGCCCCTTTCTACGGTTTGGACCTACGGTCCGTGCTGGTCAACCGTAGAAAAGTACAAAAACTTTTGAATTTGGACTAACTTTGACGGAACCTGTCTACGGCTCGTATGTACTCCTACGGTTCATAGACACCAATCGTAGAAACCAACTTAACCCTGAAATTTTCACTAAGTCTAGGACTTACCTAGGAGAGAAAACTACGACTCGTACAAGGATTGACGAGTTGTCCTGGTGAACCATCTATTGAGGTATTGAAACTTGATTATTTTTCCAAAACTCTACGCTGGTTCTATGGTTCCCTTGCTATGGTTCGTAGGACCTCCTACGGTCCGTAGGTTGGACTCGTAAAACCAGTCTCAGATAGATTTTTTGCATTATCCTTTTCCTTTTGGCTTTCCAACTTCCGAGGTGTTACAATCTACTGGGTCATAACTGAAGTCCTCTTAATGCGAGGAGTACTCACCATAATGCTGAAAGTAGAGGAACTTAGTGGAACGTTTCCTTGTGAAATTGAATTATGGTGCTAAAATCTACATTATAAAATGATGTGGCATAAAGTAGCATAAATATTGATATGCAAGGTAAGGATTGAGATCAACAATCATACAAACAACTGAATAGACTATAAATCTGAGCATGAGTAATACATAAACAATAACTAAAAGATTGGGAGTTGGATAACCCTAACTATGGAAATTAAGTTCATGAAAATTGAGAAATATTAGGCATGAGGATGAAAGGAATTCCTCATTGAAGTCCTACATACATTAATCTAGGAACTATTGGAGAAAAGTTTTGGGCTGGGAAACTTATAACTTGAACTTCTGAAACCTTTCTTTGGCTTTCTTGGAGATGAAGTTTGGAGAAGAATCTTGATTGAAAACCTTAGGATTCTTGAAGAACATCTTGATTTGGAGCCTTTAAATCTTGTGAAATTGGACAAAACCCTTTCTTGAAGTTCTTGATCTTTGAGAGAAAGAGAATTGAGAATTTTGAGAGTTGCTATAAGTATAAGAATGTGATTAGGTTATAAGATTGACTTAAGGAAGTTAATTTATGGTAAAAGGGAAAACATACCCCTCTAGGAGCGTAACAAGACCAGGAAAATAAAAAAAATGACCTTTTAATGAATCCCTTAGGCTAAATTGGTGATTTGGAGGCACCATCGCCAAAATCGTTGGTGGATCGCAAAAGTGGAGCTTTGGATTGCCAAACTTAACAGTTTCTATAGGTTTTTAGGCCATTTTTTCTATGCAATTGGTCGATACACCAAACTATTCAACAATTCACCGAATAGACATGTGTCATTGCCGAATTTCCCAATCCGAACATGTTCCACTAAAACAACCATAACTTTCTACTTCAAACTTTGATTAATGCAAATTTGGTGGCATTGAAAAGAAGACTAATAGAACATTAATTTGATAGGTTACACTCATATGCTGAGAAATATGATTGTTAGAAGTTGATCCTTATATGAACTCATGTGAAAACTTAGTCGATATAGGTGTTTGAGGTACCTTACAATCCTAAAATACATCTGATTTACTTACTACACTTAGTAAAGGACCAAAACATATATGTAAAACTTAGAAGTTATCGATTCATGCCAATACACATATGGAGGATGGTTTGAATCTTTTTTTAGAAGTTACCAGACGTTACAGAAACCTGTGGTAGATCAAGAATTTGATGGTCGTGGGTGCTAATTCCTTTAACATAGAGTTGATAGCAAAAACAAATTTCTTTCTAAAAGCTTACTAATATTTTTATAGTTTAGTTATTAATTAAATGAAAAACATAAAAATATGAAAGTTAAAATACAATTCAAAAAATAAGTAAAAAGTCAATAGTGAAAATGTATAAAAAGAAGAGTCTAAAAACTATGAAGAAGCTTTTGCTTGCTCTTTTCAACAAAAAATATAGCATGTTACCAGGATTCAAACCCTCGTTGGAGACAAGAAGGAGCTGCTCGGATAATAAGCACCCCCTCACTTTCAACCTTAAGGTTGTGAGTTCGAGTCACCATGGAATAACAAAGGTGGGAGCTCCTAGAGGAGGGGTAAAACAAAAGAAAAAACCTCGTTGGAGGGCATAGTGATCTCAGAATTCAACTCCAGAACCAAAGCATCAGTGAGCTATTTTGTTTAATGGGTGCTCGCGATTTTCTTATATTAATTTTTCATTTTTTCCTACATACATATACAAAAATTTTGCCAGGGTCAATGGGTGCTCGAAAACCCGAAACTCTATACTTGGATCCACCCATGGTGAAACCCCTCCAACTAGGACCGTCTAAGAAAAGTTTGGGGGGCCTAAAACAAAACTTCATACAGAGGCCTTATTTTATTTTAGTTGACATATACAAATTGAATAATTATGACATACTTAGTGTAATCTTACAAATGAGGTTTGAAGAGGTAGGATTGTCACGATCCAAAAGTTGAGGTCATGATGGCACACACTCCCAGAAACCCAAAGTTGGTGTGTAAGCCGAATGAAATAACATATACGAGACTTCCAAAGAGAAGTCAGGCCACAATCGAAAGGAAAACAACAAAGAAATTCCCAAAACCTGGTAGCATAAGTATAAATAGCATCTAATATATTTCTAGATTTTGAAATACATCTCAAGTCTTCTAATAAAGACTGTAAATGATAGATGGGGACCAATTATGATACAAAAAATAGGATCTCACCACAACTCCAAAATGAGAAGAAATCGTAGATCCAATCAACCGCTACGAAGATCACACTGACTAGATCTGCATCAACAAGATAACCAAAGTAGGGGTGAGTACAATCCTCATGTACTTAGTAGGTTAGACCGATTGAGTATAAGCAACTAATCAGACTTAAAAAATAAACTATAAAACACTTCCACCTGCACGCAGAAAAGTCCCATTTTGGCATCGGTGTCACAAATTTATATAGTACGGCGTGAATAAAATAAACACATAAGGTTATAGTTAATACTCATATCAACATATAAGCAAGTTACATAACATAACAAAACTGGCCAATTCAATGAAATGAGATGACATGATAAAAAGATATGGTGGAACCAACGTCATTGCATAACCTGTTGTATACACTGAGCCGAGCGTTAGCTTCCAGACAAGGATCAATGGGAGACTCGTAGTCCATATACCAATCTTGAAATCTCAATATCTCATAAACTTGCCACCTAGATCGTGGTCAAGGATAAATGTAAGGTGTCTCATTTTCTTTCTCAAAATTAGTATTTCTCTACTTTATTATATTTCCATGAACAATGATATGCTGAATGAGGATGAACATATCACAACACATACAACACAAAGACATAATAAATTCATAAAGAGTTTTAAATAGTATAATGTTCCCAAACTCAACAAAGCATGAACACGTCCTCAATAGGGATAGTGGGGGAATCCATTTGAAATTAGCCTTTAGCACTTAGAAAGCATTTATTTTATTTTAAGATGATCAAATATCAATTCAAGCCCCTAATTTGAACATCTCAATGTTAAATATAAGGATAAGTCACACAGCCCCTCGCTTGGGCAATTACTCACATATCAAAGGTTTTTAGCAACAATTAAAGATAACACACGAGCCTCCACACAGGCTAAGTATCAAAAATAGGCATTACACGGAGTAAACAAGAAGGTCAAAACTTACCAACCTCTAAACTCATACTAAAACTCATTTCATAGTTGACTTCCTAAAAAAGATTACTTACTCATCTCAACCTAAAAGAAGGATAGTCAAACCTACCTCGAAGATCGAACTTCACTCGAACAACTCTCTCAGAGTAATACCTCAGCCACACGATCACCGAAATGATCCCTTACTATCAAGAATGGAAAGAGTTCATTAGAATGAGTCCATTGATACCCATATTTATAGGATTAGAAACTAGGGGTAAAATAGTTCAGAAATTTCATTTCAGAAATCGATAGAGTAAAATCCAGATTTTTAGTTGCAAATCAAGTTCTACAATTCAAGAGGAGTTTGTGGTTGAAAAATCCATAAAAAAAAAGCAAGGAAAAAGCTCCAATTCAAGAAAATACCAATTTTCCTACTTAGGAGAAAAACCCCCCAAAACCCACATTGAAATCAAGATTTAAAGGTGTTTTTAGAAGGTAAAAATTGATGAAATCAACAACGAATTTGTAGGGAAATCTTACCCACATGAGTTTTCACAAAAATGCTCCCAAGAATGGCCTCCCCAAAGCACCAAAACATTGAAAATGGCGGAAATGAGAAAAATGGGAAAAATCTTGAATTTAGGTTATGTCTAAGAAAATTTTGGTCATCGCGATCGCGAGCCACTAACTCTCACAATAGCAAAGGATAAAAAGGTTCATCGCGATCTCGAGCCAATTGGCCACGATTGCGAAGGCCACAGAGAAGACACATCGTGATCGTGAGCCTATGGGCCGTGTTCGCGAAGGTAAAAATAACCTGCAACAGAAACTGAAAAACCAACAACCCAACCCAAGGAAAATGCCTATGAATGGACCCTCAGAAATTTTTTGAAGTCCGATAAAAATAAATTGGACATGCTACCCCCACTAAATTCGACATTCTGGACTCAATGAAATTGTTGAATTTCCGAAAAGAGGTCAAATGTTAGAATTATCCTCCTAGACCACTCTTAAGTCTTATAACTAAACTTCTCACCCAAATGCCCAAAACTCAATCCAAGGCCCCAAAAACCTGACCAACTACCTTACTAGCTCAAACTCAATGTTTCAGATGTGATAGAACTGATAAAATCTCCATCTGGTACTCAGAACTCAAAATGTTATCCAAAGTCAACCATATCAAGAATTCTCAATTTGAAAGAGTCAAATCATCAAAAATACATCCGATCGCATCGGGGGCCGCACCAACCATTTTCGTAACAGAATATAAGCATGAAAATGCTAAAGGGAAGGGTAAAAGGGTTAATTCACAATTAAAGGAAAATTCATAAGAGATGGGACATTACACTATCCACCACTAAAACACGCGTTCATCCTCGAATGAAAAGCAAAAACAAGGTACCTGAAGGGGTGAAAAACTGAGGGTATCTATGACACATTTTGGAATCCACCTCCCACGTCGCCTCCTCAACCGGTGGGTATCTCCACTACATCTTCACTAAGTCAATATGCTTGGATCTCAACTTTCTAGTTTGCCTATCCAAGATAGTAATCGGCTCCTCCTCAAAAGACATATTTTGATCCAAAGCAACTGAATCACATGAAAATCATCATGATGATATCTCTTAAGCATCGATACATGAAACACGGGGTGGACCGTTGAAAAGCTCAGAGGAAAGGCCAACCTATAGGCTACCTCTCCATATTTGCCCAAAATCTCAAAAGGTCCAATTAACCGCATATTGAGTTTTCTTTTATTTCCAAACCTCATCACACCCTTGGTGGGTAACACCTTAAGCAAAACCCACTCACCAATAGCAAAGGACACATCCGACGCCGATTTTCATAACTCTTGTGCCTACTCTAAACAGTCACAAGGCGCTGGCGAATCAACTTCACCCTATCCATGGAGTCACTCAACAAATCCTTGCCCTAAGGTCGTACTCCAACTGAATCGAACCATCCCATGGGAGATATACACTGCTCCCATACAAAGTCTCAAACGATGCCATCAAAATGCTGGAATGGTAACTGTTGTTATAAGCAAACTCCGTAAAAGGTAGGGATTAGTCCCAATGACCACCAAAGTCCATGACGCAAGCTCGAAGCATATCCTCAAGCACTAGAATAGTCCGCTAAAAATGATCATTGGTCTGAGGACGAAAGGCGGTACTCAACTCAAGCTTGGTACCCATCTGCCCGTGCATAAAACTCCAGAAATGAGAGGTGAACTGTGCATCTCTATTAGACACAATAAAAATGGGCACTCCATGCAAACGAAACAATCTCCAGGATGTAGATCCTAGCTAACTACTCCGCATTATAATTAGTCTTCACTAGGATGAAATGAGCTGACTTGGTTAACCGATCCACAATAACCCAAATAGAATCAAACTTACCCAAAGTCAAGGGTAACCAAGTTACAAAGTCCATAGTAATGCGCTCCCACTTCTACTCAGGGATGAGCATCCTTTGCATCACACCACCTGGTCTTTAATGCTCATACTTCACTTGTTAACAGTTCAAACACTTGGTCACAAAATCCAAAATGGCTCTCTTCATAACACACCACCAATAGTGTGGCTTCAAATCATGGTACATTTTGGATGACCCAAGGTGAATAGAGTATTTAGAACAATGAGCCTCCTCCAATATCATACATACCCAACCACCAACTCTAGAAACACAAATACAACCAAAAATCCTCAAAACTCTCTCGGGATCAAGAGACACCTACTTAGCTTCACCTCTAAACACTTTGTCTCGAATAGGTCTCAACTTGTCATCCTCCAACTGGTGGGTATGAATCTTTTCAATCAATGTAGACTTAGCCTCAAGGAAGGCGAAAATATGGTGAGGTGCTAAAATATCAAGTGGAACCAACTGTCTAGCCAATGATTGAACCTCTAAAGCCAAAGGTCTCTCATCTGCCTTAAGAAAGGCTAAGCTACCCATACTAGGTGCCTTCCTACTCAAAGCATCGACTACCACATTTACCTTTCTCGGATGATAAAGAATGATGATGACATAGACCTTCAAAAATTCCAACCATCTATGCTGCCTCATGTTCAGATTCGGCTGAGAAAAGAGATACTTAAGGCTACAATGATTGGTAAAGACCTAACAATGCACACCACAGAGATAATGCCTCCATAACTTCAAGACGAAGACCACTGCCGCTAACTCTAAATCATGAGTAGGTAGTTCTTCTCATGCACCTTCAACTGTTGAGAAACATAGGTTGTTACTCTCCCTCTTTTGCATCAACACACCCAGGCCAACACCTGCAGCATCATAGAATATCACAAATGCCACACCCTCCTCGAGTAATGCAAAGATAGATGATGAGGTCAATAACTACTTGAGTTCTTGAAATCTTGTCTTGCACTCATCAATCCAAAGAAATACCACAGTCTTCTAAGTTAACTTAGTCAATGAAGCTGTGATGGAGGAGAAACTTTAAAAAAAACTGATGATAATAACCCGCTAACCCTATGAAACTCTGAATCTCGATAAGGTAAGTAGGTCTCACCCAATCACTAACTACCGCAACCATGGCCAGATCAACCATAATACCTTCCTTGGTCACCACATGACAGAAGAAAGCCAGGGACTTAAGCCAAAACTCACACTTGGAGAATTTTGGATACAACTTCTCCTCTCTCAATCTCTGAAGTACGGTCCTCAAGTGACGAACATGATCGGCCTCATTCTTGGAATAAACCAAGATATCATCAACAACATAATCACAAAGGAATCCAAATAAGGCCAAAATACCTAATTCATCAACTCCATAAAAGCGGTAAGGGCATTAGTCTGTCTAAAGGACATGACTACAAACTCATAAAGCCCATAATGAGTCTTGAAAGCAGTTTTTGGGATATTAGAATCCTTAACTCTTAACTGATGGTAGCCCGACCTCAATTTAATCTTGGAGAATACTGAAGCACCCTAAGCTGATCAAACAAGTCATTAATACGGGGAAATGGGTACTTATTCTTCACCGTAGCCTTGTTCAACTGTCGATAATCATTACACATCCTCGTGCCAAACTCATAATGCCCATAATGAGTCTTGAAAGCAGTTTTCGGGATATCAGAATCATTAACTCTTAACTGATGGTAGCCCGACCTCAAGTCAATCTTGGAGAATACTGAAGCACCCTAAGCTGATCAAACAAGCCATCAATACGGGGAAATGGGTACTTATTCTTTACCGTAGCCTTGTTCAACTGTTGATAATCAATACACATCCTCATGCTACCATCGTTCTTCTTCATAAAAAGACCGGTGTGCCCCCACAGTGATACACTAGGCCGAATAAACCCTTTATACAACAAGTCCTCCAATTGAGCCTTCAATTCCTTCAACTCCGCCGGAGCCATCTGGTAAGGACACATGGAAATGAGATTAGTTCCCAGC
Organism: Solanum appendiculatum; assembly: GCA_018342035.1. Classification (NCBI taxonomy): domain Eukaryota; kingdom Viridiplantae; phylum Streptophyta; class Magnoliopsida; order Solanales; family Solanaceae; genus Solanum; species Solanum appendiculatum. The sequence continues at coordinate 416,619 of JAGDQO010000316.1, forward strand.
TCCAAGTCAATATAAAGTTGATGTCACGATCTAGAGGAACACCCGGTAAGTCGGTAGGAAACATATCCATGAACTCTCTCACCACTCTCATGGTCTCTAAAGGAAATGGAGCTTTGATAAAATCACAAATATGGGCCAAATAAGATAATAATCCCTTCTCCATCATATGACCGGCATGAAGAAAAGATATCATTCCTTTTGGATATGAATTTAGAGCACCCTTCCACACTAATTGATGTAAATCGGGGTAAGTTAAGGTCACGGTCTTTGCATAATAATCAAAGATCGCATCATAGGGAGATAACCAATCTTACCCAAAATCACATCAAAATCAAGCATATCAAGTAAAATCAGGTCTACCCGAGTCTCACTATTAGAAATTGTCACTACACACACTCGATACACCCGATCCACCACTAAAGAATTGCCTATTGGGGTGGAGACCCTAATAGGCACAACAAGGGACTCACACACATATCAATACCCATAACAAAATAAGTAAACACATAGGAGTAATTTGACCCGGGATCAAATAACACTATAGAAGAACGATGACAGACTGGGACGGTACCTGTGATAACTGCACTTGAGACCTCTGCATCGGATCTACCTAGTATATCATAGAACTATCTGTGGTCACCGCTAGTTTGAGGGCTACCTCGAGCACTGCCTCGAGCTCCCTGAGCTCCACCCTTGGTACCACCTCTAGCACCCTGTGAAGTACCTCGCGCCACTGTAGCTGGCATAGAGCGAGTAGACTATGATCCTGACTGGACCGTAGAAGAAGCATGTCTGGGGAAATCCTTTGCCTTGTGCCAAAACTCCACATAAAAAATATATCCACAAGGACCTGAACCTCGCTGAGAATAACCAGAAGATTTTGCACGCCCTTCCTGACCTAAAGATCCACTATGCGTACCCTGACTGGTCTGACTAGGCCTGGATCCACTAAATCCATCTGTACTCTGAATCGCGGCCTGCATTGGTCTACCTTGATAACCCCTCAAGCCTTAACCCGAATAATATTTACCTCTAGATGAATTACCGTTGAACAGACCCTGGCAACGAAACCTCATGGTAATCAATCATCCTGGAATGATCAATAATACTCTAAAATGTACCACCTGATAACACAAGAAATGATCTTTCCTCCTAAAGATAACTAGCGAACTCGTTTACTAACTTTCAGATCTGCTCAAACTCTGTAGGGATACTCGACATGGCATACCAGGACAACTCATGAAAATGAGCCTAATACTCAGAAACCGATAAGGAGCCCTACTCTAATCTATTGAACTCATCCCTGCGCTGATCTGGAAGGCTATAGGCCACAAACCTCTCAAGGAGCACCTCAGTAAACTGCTCCCAACCCATACCAACAGAATGAATGGACCCACGAATAAGAGCTAATCTCCACCACTCCTTGGCCACTCATGAAATCTAATAAGAAGTGTAAGACACCCCATGAGCCTCTAAGATACCCAGGTTGAACAACCTGTCCTGGCACTCAGTCAAGAAGTCATAAGCCTTCTATCTAGCTGTACCATCAAACCTGGGAGGTACCAACCTAACAAATCTCAAAAAACTCTTCTTCTTAGAAACTGGCATGGTTGCACTAGAAAAAATAGGTGGAGCTGCAAATCTCAGAGGTTCCATAGAAGGTACTGAAGAGGAATCAGGAGTCTAAAATCTCACATTAGGCCCCTAAGCCGGAGGTGTAGCATCAATTGTAATAGGAGAACTTGTAGTACCCGAACGGATACTAGAATTAGGGGCACTATCCAATCTAGCCAATAATCTGACAATCAACTCCTGAAGCATCAGAGTGCTGTCGGGAACCAAAGGAGGGTAGGCTGGTACCCTCTCCTCAGTTTGCTACTCAATAACATCATTATGCTCATATACGGGCTCAGGCGATGCCTCCTAAGCTCTTCCTCAAGCAGGTGCTTCCCCTCTTACTCGGTTGCGTCCCCTGCCTTGCCTATGCAATGGGGCTTAGGCAGCAGGTACAACCTCACCTTCTGAGGTACTGGCTCTAGTCCTCGCCATCTGTGCAAAGAGAATACATTAGAGGTATGCAACCCTTGTTATGAATAATTCACATGAAAAAAATCAAAGGAAATGAATTTCTCCTACTAGGTATCTTGTAGCCTCAAGAAGAAAAGTGCGGACGTCTACGTATCGATCCGCAAGACTCTAGTAGACACCCAACTCTTTAATTTATTGAACTGGTGAACTTAGCGCTCTAATACCAATTTTTCACGATCCAAAAGTCATGTTCATGATAGCACACACCCTGAGAACTCCAAAGTTGGTCTGTAAGCCGAATGAAATAAAACATACGAGACTTCCAAAGGGAAGTCAAGCCACAACCGAAAGGAAAATAATGAAGAAGTTCCCAAAACCTAGTAGCATAAATATAAAGAGCATCTAATACATTTCTAGATTCTGAAATACACCTCAAGTCTTTGAAACGAAAATAAAGACTATAAATGATAGATAGAGACCAATGGCGATCCGAAAAGTAGGATCTCACCACAACTCCAAATGAGAAAAAATCGCTAGATCCGATCAATTGATACGGAGATCACCCTAACTAGGATCTGCATCAAAAAGGTAACAAAAGTAAGGGTGAGTAAAATCCACATGTTCTTAGTAGGTTAGATCGACCGAATATAAGCAACTATTTAGACTTGAGAAATAAACTATGAAATACTTCCACTTGCACGCATAAAATTCACATTTCGGCATCGGTGCCGCCAATTTATATAGTACAATGTAAATAAGATAAATAAATAAGGTTACAGTTAATGTGCATATCAATAAATAAGCAAGTTATACTACACAACAAAACTGGCCAATGCAATGCAACGAAATGACATGATGAAATGATATGGTGGAACCAAGGTCATCGCACAACCTGTCGTATACACCTTGCCAAGCTTTATATTCCAAACAAGGGCCCATGGGGGAATCACAGTCTATATACCAATCTCGAAACCTCAATATCTCATTAACTTGCCACCAAGCTCTCGGTCAAGGATAAACGTTAGGGTATCTCATTTTCTTTCTCAAAAATAGTTTTTCTCCACTTTTTCATATTTCCATGAACAATGATACACTTAATGAGGATGAAGGCATCACAACACATACAATACAAAGGATAATATGTTAATCAAGGATTTCAAATAGTATAAAGTTTTCAAACTCAACAAGTCATGAAATACATTCTCAAAGGATAGAGATAGTGGGGGAATTCCTTTGAAATTAGTCTTTACCACTTAGAAAACATTTCTTTCATTTTAAGATGATCAAATACCAATTCAAGTACCTAACTCAGATGTCTTAATGTCAAATATAAGGATAAGTTATACAGCCCCTCGCTCGGGCAATTACTCATATATCACAAGTTTTCAGCAACAACTAAAGATATCACACGAGCCTCCACACACACTAAGTATCACAAATAGGCATTACACGAACTAAACATGAAGGTCAATATCAACCTCTAAACTCATACTACAACTCATTTCACAGTTGACTTCCTAAGAAAGATTACTTACTCATCTTAGTCTAAAAGAGGGATAGGCAGACCTACCTCGAAGGTCGAACATGTCACTCGAACAACTCTATCGGAGTACTTCCTCAACCACACGATCACCGAAATAATCCCCAACTATCAAAATGGAAGGAGTTCATCAAAAGGAGCCCAATGATACCCATATTGATAGGATTAGAAATTGGGGGTAAAATAGTAAAAAAATCACTTCAGAAATTGAAAGGCTAAAAATAATATTTTTAGTTAAAAATCAAGTTCTTCCAGGCAAGAGAAGTTCGTGGCTGAAAACCTCATAAAAACAAGCAAGGAATAAGCTCCAATTCAAGAAAATACCAATTTTCTAACTTAAGGGAAAACCTCCCCAAAACCCACATCGTAATCAAGACTTAAAGGTGCTTTTGGAAGATAAGAATTCATGAAATCAACAAGGATTTAGTAGGGAAAGCTTAACAACACGAGTTTTCACAAAAATGCTCCCATAAATCGTCTCCCCAAAGATCCAAAAGATTGAAAATGATGGAAATGAGAAGAATGGAAAGAATCCAAAATTTAGGTTCTGTCCGGGTGAAATTTGGCTATCGCGATCGTGAGCCACTTACTCTCACGAAGGACACGAAGTGAATCTATCTGCGGAGGAACAAGACGGTCCGTAGGTTGACTTACGGACCATAAGTCCAACCATAGATCCGACAGTTATTTTTCTAGGGGTTTCTATGTCTTTTCCCAATTCTTTCAAGTCTTTTAAAGTACGACTTTGCCCCTAAATTGACCCACTATATAAGTCTTGTATCCCAAATTTCCCTTCATTGTGCTCGTTCTCAAATTCCCCAACTTCCCAAATATTTCTCTCTCTATAAAAGTTCTCTCAATTCTCAAGGAAGAAGAAGGGCTAGGATCCTCCATTGAAGGTCATTGATTTCTAGAAATTCTTGTGGGATTTGTTGAGGTATGTTAGCATTCACCATATGGAGCCCTTTCTTCCAATGGGCCCCTATTTTTCTTCAATTTTCAAGGTTCAATTTCCCCAAATTAAGTTAGGGTTTTTGATCAATTCTTATGGGTTCTTCAATTATGATTCCAATTGTTGATTTTATGATTCGTAGTGCACGATCTAGCGTGATAAAGTAACTTAGTGCATGATTTAGCGTGATTTATATGATTTGATGTAGAAATTGTATGAACCCATGCATGAGCCATGAGTCCTAGTTATGAATTCATGATGAAGTATGATCAATGCATTTATGAACCTATGTAATTGATGAAAATATGCATGATTCTAGTTTATTGCATGATTCTAAGATGAATTGACATGTACCCATGTTAGATCATGATTTATGAGTATATGAATAGCTTGCATAAGAGATGCATGTATATGAATAGCTTGCATAAGAGATGCATGTTTCATGAGAATTATGCTTACAATTGATGGGGTGAATATAGAAGATGGCATCCATGAGTTGCGAAAAGGTTTTCTTCACATTAAGCAAAGAATATGAATGTGAAAGGTTTTCTCAAATAAATTAGGGTTCATATGGTTGAAAGGCTTTCTCACCTATGAATCAATTAGAAGCTATTCTAATGACGTAAGCTTGGGCAAGCCATTGGTAGTTGAAATGTCTTGATATGATCTTTGCTTGGATTTGGTAACCCTAGATGTACCTCTTCCTTGGTTAAAATATGAATAAGCTTAATTGACTATTCCTTGGGATTTTACTTAGCACCGACCAGGCTTTTAGGATGAAGGTTTCCGTTTAGCATCTGTGGACCTTTAGTAGAAATCCCTAAGTCCCATAACTACGTGCCTCGTAGGTTTTTGTCTCAGATAGACACATAGCTAGTGGATCCACGTAAGCTACAGATTAATGGTCCTTACCTTGGCAATAGGACACCCCATCTAGTGGTGTGGGGTAGACATCACTCCCCTTTTCGGTGTGGGGCAGACAATGGATTCCATGTTATAGCTCACATGGTCTATGTCGGCTAAATGCAAAAATCCCATAATAAAGAACTAGGGTACTAGAAGTATCTCACAAGACTTATGATATGACTAGCTTGCATTGACCATGTTTATGTATTGAGATTCTAACCCTTTTGTCACATGATTTAGTTTGGTCATTGCATGTTATGGATGATATCTCACTAGCATGACTTCCTATCTGAAGCATCCCATTGGCATGATTTATGTGATTATATGCATTTTCTTTATACATAGTACATTCCATGTACTAATGCATACTTGTGCCTACATTCTCTTATAATGTAGGGTCAGACAGTCGTCCTTCACACTCTCGTGGTTAGTTACTTTCAGAGTTCGAGCTATCAGCCTTGGTGAGTCCTTATGCTTTGGGGACTAAGAGACTTTATTGCTTTTCTTTACTTTCAGTTTTAGACTTGTATATGATGTACGGGTTAAGTCCTGATCATTCTATTGTATTAGACGGCTTTTGAGACACAGTCAAGACTTTCGCTTGTAAACTCATACTTTTATGAGATTGCTAATTATATTCCTCATTTTTGTCTTTACCTTACGTATATGTATGCTAAGTGGCTTGTATGGGGTCTCTCGGGATCCTATGCACCATGTCACACCTAGGGGTACTTTAGGTTGTGACAAAGCGAAAGAGTTTGGAGAGATTTTTTAGATTGACACCTCCTAGGTTTTATGGAGAGAAGGCTTATGACTTCTTGACTCAGTGCCAGGACATCTTGTTTAACCTGGGTATCATAGAGGCTCATGGGGTGTCTTACACCTCTTATTAATTTTTAGGAGTGGCCAAGGAGTGGTGGAGATCAGTTCATGCTCGTAGGCCCATTGGTTCTCCTGTGATGGGTTAGGAGTAGTTTTCTGAGGTGTTCCTCAAGAGATTTATGCCATATAGCCTTCGAGATCAGTGTAGGAATGAGTTTGATAGATTGGAGCAGGGTTCCTATCAGTTTCTTAGTATGAGCTCATTTTCATGAGTTTTCTCGTTATGCCATGTCGAGTATCCCTAAGAGTTTGAGTAGATCTGAAAGTTTGTGAAAAGGTTCACTAGTTATCTCCCGGATGCCACAACCTCTCTTGTCTTATTAGGTGGTACATAGTATTTTTTACCATGCTAGGATGATTGAGAGTATTCGGCATGCTAGACAGGGTAGTGGCATGAAGAGGTTTTGTCTTCAGGGTTAATTCACTGGTTATTGATCTAGAGGTAGAGATTATTCAAGCCAAGGCTCACAAGGTTTACAGGTTAGACCAGTTCATGCCGCTATTTAGAGTGCAAATGGTATTAGTGGATCCAGGCCTAGTCTGACAGATCAGGGTACGCAGGGTGTATCTTAAGGTCAGAAAGGGCATATAGACTCTTTTGGTTACTCTCAGCAAGGTTTAGGTCTTTGTGGTTGTTTTATTTGCGAGGCGTTTGGTCACAAGGCAAAGGATTACCCCAGACGTGCTCCTTCTATTGTCCATTCAGGATCACAAACTACTCATTCTACGCTAGCTCCATTTGCATGAGGTACTTCACAAGGTGCTAGAGGTGGTACCAAGGGTAGAGCTTAGGGAGCTCGAGGCAGTGCTCATGGTGGCTCTCAAACTATTGGCGATCACAGTTAGTTCTATGTTATACCAGATAGATCCGAGGCAGAGGCCTCAGATGTACTTTGATCCCAGGACGACCTATTATTATGTGTCTACATATTTTGCTATGGGTATTGATCATGTGTGTGAGTCCCTTGTTGTGCCTAATAGTGCCTCTACCTTGGTAGGTGATTCCTTATGGTGGATCGAGTGTACCAGGGGTGTGTAGTGATATTTTCTAATAGTGAGACTCAGACAGACCTGATTTTACTTGATATGCTTGATTTTGATGTGATATTGGGTATGGATTGGTTATCTCCCTATTATGCGATCCTAGATTGTTATGCTAAGACCACTTAGCTTACCTGTTTTACTTCGATTGTTGTGGAGGGTGCTCCTAGTTTATGTTTAAAGGGAGTGATATCTTTCCTTCGTTTCCTTCGCATGATGGAGAAGGGTTGTTTATCTTTTGTGGCCAATATTCATGATCTTACCAAAGATCCATCACCTTTGGAGACCACGAGAGTGGTGAGAGAGTTCTTATATGTGTTTCCTACCGAGTTGCCAGGTGTTCCTCAAGACTGTGACATTGATTTTGTGATTAACCTGGAGCCGGGCACTAAGCCTATTTCCATCTCTCCTTACTGGATGTCCCAGCGGAGTTAAAGAAATTAAAGGCTCAATTAGAGGACTTGTTGCAGAAGAGGTTTATTCAGCCTAGTGTTTCATGGTGGAGCGCACCAGTCTTATTTTTAAAGAAGAAGGATGGTAGCATAAGGATGTGTATCAATTATCAACAGTTGAACAAGGCTACGGTCAAGAATAAGCATCATCTTCCCAGCATTGATGATTTATTTAATCAGCTTCAGGGTGCGTCAGTGTTCTCCAATATTGACTTGAGGTCTGGCTACCATCAGTTGAGAGTTTGGGATTCTGATATCTCAAAGACTACATTGATGGATTAGATTCAATGTCTCTTGATCCTGAGGGAGTTTTGAGGATTTGTGGCTGTATTTGTGTTCCTAAAGTTGGTGGCTGGGTGCGTATGATATTGGAGGAGGTTCATTGTTCTAAATACTCTATTCACCCGGGGCAGCCAAAATATATCATGATTTGAAGCAACACTGTTGGTGGTGAGGCATGAAGAGACACATTGTGAACTTTATGGCCAAGTGTTTGAACTGTCAGCTAGTGAAGTATGAGCATCAAAGATCGGGTGGTACGATGCCAAGGAAGCCCATTCCTGAGTAAAAGTTGGAGCACATTACTATGGAATTTGTGACTAAATTACCCTTGACTTTGGGTAAGTTTGATTCTGTTTGGGTTATTGTGGACCGATTCACTAAGTCAGCTCATTTCATTCCGATGAAGACTAACTATAATGCAGAGCAATTGGCTAGGATCTACATTCGTGAGATTGTTTGGTTGCATGGAGTGCCAATTTTTATTGTGTCTGATAGAGGTGCAGAGTTCACCTCTTATTTTTGGAGTTCTATGCAGGAGCAGATAGGTACAGAGCTTGAGTTCAGTACCACCTTTCATCCTCAGATTGATGGTAAGTCTGAGCGACCTATTTAGGTGCTTAAGGATATGCTTTGGGCTTACGTCATGGACTTTGGTTTTCATTGGGACCAATCCCTACCTCTTGCAGAGTTTGCTTACAATAATAGTTACCATTCCACCATTGAGATGGAACCATTTGAGGCTTCATATGGGAGGAGGTGTAGATCTCCCATTGGAAGCTTTGATTCATTTGGAGTACGACCTTGAGGCACTGATTTATTGAGAGGCTCCATGGAAAAGGTGAAGTTGATTCAGTAATGCCTTGTGACTGCACAGAGTAGGCAGAAGAGTTATGCAGATAGGCGTGTCCGAGATGTGTCTTTTGCTATTGGTGAGTGGGTTTTGCTTAAGGTGTCACCCACAAAGGGTATGATGAGGTTTGGAAATAAAGGAAAGCTCAGCCCGTGGTTCATTAGACCTTTTAAGATTTTAGGGAAATACAAAGAGGTAGCCTATATGTTGGCATTGCCTTCAAGCCTTTCAGCGGTCCACCCCGTGTTTCATGTCTCAATTCTTAAGTGTTATTGTCATGATGATTCTCGTGTGATTTAGTGGGATATAGTTGCTTTGGATCAAAATATGTCCTTTGAGGAGGAGTTAATTGCTATCTTGGATAGACAGACTAGACAGTTGAGATCCAAGCATATTGACTCAGTGAAGGTGTAGTGGAGGAACTGACCGGTAGAGGAATTGACGTGGGAGGTAGAGAACATGCATCATAGATACCCTCAGCTTTTTACCCTTTCAGGTACTTTATTTTGCTTTTCACTCAAGGATGAACGCATGTTTTAGTTGTGGATAATGTAATGTCCCATTTCTTGTGAATTTGATTTTAATTGTGAATTGACCATTTTGCCCTTCCCTTTGCATATTCATGCTTAGATTGTGTTGAAAGGATAGTTTGTGTGGTCCCCAATGCGATCCAGTGTGTTTTTGGTGATTTTGACCCTTTTGGGTTGCGTATCATTGGTATGTTTGACTTTGGTCAACATTTTGAGTTACGAGCATTGGATGGACTTTTCGTCAGTTTCATTGCATCCATAACATCGAGTTTGAGCTAGTAAGGTGGTTGGTCAGGTTTCTGAGGCTTTAGGTTGAGTTTTGGGTGTTTTAGTGAGAAGTTGAGTTTTAAGTTTTAAGAGTGGTCCGGTAGGATAATTTTGTCGTTTGAGCTCTTTTTGGAAATTCGGTGATTCTATTAAGTTCGAAATGTCAAATTTAGTGGGATAGCATTTCCATTTTATTTTTATCGAAACCTGAATGTTTTCCGAGTGTCCGTTCGGAGGCATTTTTTCCCTATGTTGAGCTATTGATTTTTTAGTTTCTGGTACAGGTCACTTTGACCTTCGCGATCGCAACCCATAGGCTCATGATCACTATGTGCCTTCTTTGTGGTCTTCGCGATCGCGGCCCATAGACTCATGTTTGGGATGAACCCTTTCCTTAGCCTTCCCAATCGCGGACAAGGGTCTCGCAATCGTGATGACCAATATTTACCTGAACAAAACCTAAATTCGGGATACTTCTCATTTTTCTCTTTTTCTCCATTTTCATTCTTTTGGAGCTTTGGGGAGCGATTTCTTGGCTACATTTTGTGTAAACTCATGTGGGTAAACTTCCTCTATAAATTCCTTATTGATTCCTTGAATTTTAATCTTCCGAAAACATCCTTAAATCATGATTTTAATGTGGGTTTTGGTATTTTTCCCCTAAGTTGAAAATTTGGTATTTCCATGAATTGGAGCTCGTTTCTTGATCAATTTTAATGGGTTATTCAACCAAGAATTCCTCTTGACTTGTAGAATGTGTTTTTCAACTAAAAATCTAATTTTACCCTTCATATTTTTGAAGATATTTTTGGACTATTTTACCCCGATTCATAACCTTGTCATTATGGGTATCATTGGACTCCTTTTAATAAACTCTTTCCATTCTTGATATTTGGGATCAATTCAGCGATCGTTTGATTAAAGAAGTGCTCTGATAGAGGCCTTCAAGGTAGGTTTGGCTATCCCTCTCTTAGACTGAGATGAATAATTAATCTTTCTAAGGGAGTCAACTGTGAAATGAGTTCTAGTGTGAGTTTTAGAGGTTGGTAAGTGTTGACTTTGTTGTTTAGCCTATTGATGCCTATTAGTGATGATTAGCATGTGTGGAGGCTCGTGTGATATGCTTAATTATTGTTGAAAGCCTCTGTTAATTGAGAATTTGCCCGAGTGAGGGGTTGTGTGGCCTATTTGTTATATTTAACATTGAGTTTCCAGTGTTAGGGGCTTGAATTGATATTTGATCATCTTAAAATGAAAGAAAGGTATTCTAAGTGTTAAAGGCTGTTTTCAAAAGGATTCTTCTACTATCCCTATCATTTGAGTACATGATTCATGACATATTGAGTTTGAGAAGTTTTATCACGACTCAAAGTATACCCTAGACGTGACATAATGTATAGGACCCTGAGAGGACCTACACAAGCCACTTGACATACACACGACACAATATAATAGGCAAAAGTAGAATTTAAGTAGAAAGTCTCGTATCATAAAAGATTTTAAAGTAAAAGTGGAAGTCTAATCATAAGTCTTGACAAGCTAATCTAAAACATCAAAAGAGTGGATAACATAAGAAAGCATAATAAAGGTGGCATGGTCCTCAGAGCATGAGGACTCACTAAATCTTCAACGAATCACTCAACCAACTAGCCACGAGCGAGAGGAGGAGAAGTGTCAAGCCCTACATTATTAAACAATGTAGGCACAAGTATGTATTAGTACATGGAATGTACTAAGTATGAGAGAAATGCATAAAAACATAAACGTGATCATAAGGGGACATTGAACATGATATGCATGACCAAGCTAAAAACATAATAAAACTGTAATGATAAATCATAAATTATGAATATGGTCAATGCATAGTTAAAAGTCATTTGAAAACTTTTATAAAACCTTTGAAGAAAATATATTTCATTTAGTGGGATGTTTATCGTTAATAGACATAGACCACGTGAGCTACAACATGGAATCTGGTGTCATGCTCCCACACCAAAAAGAGATGTCCCTCTTAACAAGGTAAGGATCATAATTCTAGCTTAGGTAGATCCACTAGCTTAGTCAGTTAAGACAATCCTACGGGGGCACGTAGTTAGGAACTAGAAGTTGCTACTAGACACTACCCTATTTGAGCCTCCAGCTCAAAGTTCTCTCGGTGCTAAGTAAAAATCCCAATGGAAATAGTCATATTCATATTCATATTATTATACTTGAAAAGGCACAATTAAATTACCAATCCAATCTTAACTCATCATAGAATAGCTCCTTTAAATCAAGATTCATACATATGTGAGAAAATCCTTCACAACCACGATTTCATAACATGTGAGAAAACCTTTCACAATTTCATTGATTCTTATTACAAAAGCAACCTTAGTTCATAAAATGTCTTTTTCATAAATCATGCATAGGTTTCATAAATCATCATTCATAAGTTCATAGCTTTCTTCATAAATTCATAGTCAAAATCATGAATAATGCATGGGTTCATATGAAATCAATTGGAAAACATATAATTGAATTAAATCATGCATAATAATATCGAAATCAAACAATTGAACTAAAAATCAAATAGAATCCATGAAGATTTTCCTAAAACCTTAGATAATTGAGTGAAATTGAATTGGAGAATTGAGATCTTTTGGGACCTAATGGATGAATGGAATCCATTGGTGAATTCCCACATACCTTGATACAAAAAGCTCAAAAGGAATGGAGAAAAAGTAGACTTGAAGCTTGAAACCCTAGGTGTTCTTCCTTGAGCTTGAGACAATTCGGAGAGGATGAATGTCGATGTGATTTGGGGTTTTGAGAGAATGAGAGAGTTGGGGTAGTTTTGCAAATAGAAAGGTAGTTATAGGACTTAGAATTAGGGCCAAAATGACATAGTATAAGTATTAAATGCATAGGAATAGACCCAAATACCCTTAAGAAATAACTACTAGAGTGATCTAGGGGTTGGACTACGGTCAGTAGAACTTTCTATGGCCCATTCTAGTCAAGCGTAGAACCACTTACTGGGGCCTAAAATTCAATCAACTTCTACAAAACCTTCCCACGGCCCGTCAACATTTCTACGGCTCATAGATCCAACTTGTAGAACCCAAGTTCAAGTCCAAAATTTCACTAAGTCTGGATCACTCCTACGGAACCCTTCTATGACCCGTAGAACATATTACGACTCATCCTGTTCACTCGTAGATCAACTTACTGGGACTTCATATTTCCCAACTTAACATGAGGCTCTAAGATTCACCCTCTACGGCCCATAGAACCTTCTAGGGTTCATAGATGGGGCTCGTAGTTCACTGGGTTAGTGCCAAAATTAAACTTTTCCTTTATTTTTCCACTTTCCAAATTCTGAGGTGTTACAATATCTCTCCTTTAGGAACATTCATCCTCGTATAGGACTCAAGCAAGCATTAATAGGTTAGGAGTGGAACTAACAACCCAACATGAATACAAATCTCATCATATTGCACATTAACATGGAGAATTAACCCAAGGTAAATCATAACATCAAAAATCAAGTTTTTCATGAACATGCATGCATATGAAAACATATGAATGACTAAAACGCATGAATTCAAAAGAATGAACCATGAGAAACTAATACCTCAAGCTAGAGTATGAGGGGAAGAAAAGGGATGAGGATACCGGGACATCATATCAACTTCGGCTTCCCAAGTAGCACCCTCAACTAATTAATTCCTCCAAAGAACTTTTACGGAAGCAACTTCTTTATTTTTCAACTTTCGAACTTGTCGGTGTAAAATCTCAACCGGAATCACTTCATACGAAAGACTTTCTTTAAGTCTCAAAGTTTTCAAAGGCACTATAGACATCAAACCTCAAACACAATTGTTCAATAAAGAGACATGGAATACCGGATGTACCAATGCTAAATCATTAGGTAACTCCAATTCATAAGCAACTTTGCCAATATGCCTCAAAATCTAATATGGGCCACATACCAGGGACTAAGTTTCCCTTTCTTTTCAAATCTCATCACACCCTTCATAGGTGAGAATTTCAAGTAAACCCAATCATCAACATCAAATTCAAGCTCTCTCCTTCTAACATCGGCATAAGACTTTTATCAACTTTGAGTCGTTTTCAACCTCTGTCGAATAAGTCAAACCTTTTCCATAGCCTCATGCACCAAGCCCTATCAAAGTGACCTCACCAACTTTAAATCATCCTATAGGAGACCTACACCTACTACTATAGAGAGCCTCAAATTGAGTCATCCCAATGCTAGAATGATAGCTATTATTATAAGCAAACTCGATCAAAGGCAAATGATCATCCCAATTACCCTTGAAAGCAGTCACACAAGTTCTCAACATGTCTTTCAAAGTTTGAATTGTACACTCGATTTGTCCATTGGTCTGAAGATGAAAAGTCATACTAAGCTTCACTTGGGTAACAAGACCTTTGTGAAACGACCTCCAAAACTGAGATGTAAACTGAGTACCACAATCAAAGATAATGAACAAAGGCACTCCATGCAACCTCGCCATTTCTCAAATATAAAGTTTGGCGTACTCTTCAGCTGAAAATCAAGTCTTTACGGGAAGAAAGTGAGCAAATATAGTCATTCGGTCCACAATAGCCCAAATTGAATCAAATTGACAATGAGTATTAGGTAAGCCCATAATGAAGTCCATATTCAAATCTTCCCACTTCAATGTGGGAATACAAAGATCATGGTACATCTTGGTGGCTCCCTGGTGAATAGAATACCGAGAACTGTGAGCTTTTGTCAAAATTTGATTTCTCAGCTCATCAATATTAGGGACACATAACGGACCTTCATATCGAAGGACACCATCTCCCCCTTAGAAGAAAGCCTCAATGGATTTTTCAAAACCTGACTTCTTCAAATCAACTAATACCGAATCAAGGTCTTGCTTAGCCTTCACATTCGATATAAGAGACAATTCGAAACCATTCTGGACAATCACACCACCTTTATTAGAATCAACAAAGCGAACATCTAATCAGGATAACCAATGAACATCACGAACTAGATCTTTCTTATCATCCTCAATATGAGCAAAACTACCCATTGATAGCCGACTAAAAGCATCCACCACCACATTCACTTTTCTAGGATGACAGAGGACACTTATGACGTAATCCTTCAATAACTTAAGCCACCTTCTTTGGCAAAGATTCAAATCCTTTTGGGTGAACACATACTTCAAGATATTATGGTCGGTAAACACATCTACATGAACACCATATAGGTAATGCCTCCAAATCTTTAGAGAAAACACTACCACCACTAATTCCAAATCATGAGTTGGATAATTCTTTCCATACACCTTCAATTGCCTTGAAGCATAAGCGATGACTTTCCCATGTTACATCAAGACTATCACAATCCAAAGTATACCCTAGGCGTAACATGGCGTATAGGACCCCACTAAGCCCTACATAAGCCTCTTAGCGTATATCATACAAGATAATAGAATTTAAAGAAAGAATTTTATATTTCAAAGCGTTTGACAAAGCGAAAGTCTAACATAAGTCTCAATAAGCCATCTATTACACCATAAGAAAAGTGAATGGGACGTAGCCCATACATCACATACAAAGTCAAAAAACTAAAAGTGACATAAACTAATAAAGGTATCTCGGTCCTCGAAACATGAGGACTCACTAATCTTCAAGCTCTATAGAACCAATTAGCCACAAGTATAGAAGGTAGGAGCGCCGAACCCTACATTAGTGAAACAATATAGGCATAAGTATGCATTAGTACATGGAATGTAATAAGTATGAGGCAATATGCTTAAACATAGGCATGATCATATTGAAACATTTGAATGTTTTATAGAAGAAATGACATGAAAAATCATAAAAACATGGTCAAGTACATTAACACAAAGGTCATAAGAAAAACTTTGAAGAAAACATAATAAATTTATGGGATATTAGCTTTAACCGACAATAAAACCATGAGAGCTATATCATGGAATTCGGTATATCCTTCATAACGAAAGAAGGGGAAACTACTTGCCAGGGTAGAATTCGTACATATCATCATTTGCTAAAGTGGATCCACTAGCTAGGTCGATTAAGACAATCCTACGGGGGCATGTAGTTAGGGACTAGAGGTTGCTACTAGAGACTACCCTATTTGAGCCTCCACCTCAAAGCCCTCTCGGTGCTAAGTCTAAATTCCAACGGAATAGATAAAAGTCAAATATCAATTTAACATAGGGAAAGGCAATGATCAATACCAATCCACATATTGCAAGATCAAAACATAGAATAGCTCCTTAAATATAATTCAACATAGATGAGAAAACCTTACACCAATGTGAATTCATATGTGAGAAATACCTTTCACAATCATGATCATAATAACTTGTGAGAAAAACTTTCACAATAACATCAATATTTTTCTTTTAAAGCATCATCAATTCATTTATAATAACTTCATGAAACATGCATATCTTCATAAATTCATAATTCATAGATTCATGACTTCATCATAGATTCATAGTTGATAAACATAGTTTAGGCATGGTTCAATGCAATTTCATCTATATATCATGGATTAGTATCAATTCATACATTAGAAAACTTAATCAACAATAATAAATCATCATTGAATGAAACCCATGAGATTGAATGGAAACCCTAACTTAAATAAATGGAAATTAAATTGGGGAATTGAAACCCTTGGGAACCCCATGGAGTAAAAGGACTCCATGGGTGAATACACACATACCTTGATCCTTTAAGCCCAAGAAAATGGAGAATTTTGAGACTTGAACGTAACCCTTGCTCTTCTTCTTCCTTAGACTTGAGAGAATTTGGTGAAGTTTAGGAACTTTAGGAGAAGGAGTTGAAAAATGGGTAAATTGAGGGCTTAAATCGTTTTATAGGACATAGGGCAGAAGGTAAAATGGCATAGTATTATGTTAATACAATTAGGACAAGACCCAAAATCCCTTTAAAAATAATTGTCGAGCCTCATCTATGGTATGGACCTACGGTCCGTAGAACCTTCTACGGACCTACTGTTCAACTGTAGATAACTTTAGAAACTATTATTTGGACTAACTTTTGACGGAACCCATGTATAGCTCGTAGGTCTTCCGACAGTCCGTGCATGCCAATCGTAGAAATCACTTTGACCCTTAAAATTTCACTAACTCTGAGACTCACCTACGAGACTTATCTACGACCCGTACAATGGTTGACGAACCATCATAGTGAACCGTAAAAAGGGGTATTATTTTCCCACTTCCTACGGTTGCCATCTACGGCCCGTAGAAGCTTCTACGGTCCATAGGTGGGAACTGTAGACACAACTTGCAACCCAAAAAAGTTATTTTCTTCCTCTTCCAAATTCTGAGGTGTTATAATATCTCTCCCTTGGGAACATTCGTCCTCAAATGGAACTCAAGGCAGTACAAGGAGGGTAGGGGAAGACATCTTACAACCCAACAAGAAAGCAACTTCATCAAAATGCATAATGTCCAGGAGGAACATCAACTCCAAGCTAAACATATTCAAAACATAATTTCATAAGTACACATGCAATTCATACTCAATGCACATAATCATGAAGAGATCAATGAAGCTAGATTAAAATCTCAAAAGTAATTTTTCATGAGCATGCATGCATGATGAAACATGAGGATGACTAAGACACATGAAACCAAAAGGATGAACCATGAGGGCTAAATACCTCTAGCTAGAATAGAATTGGAGGGAAAGAAATGGGGATAACAGGACATCATATCGGCCTCGGCCTCCCAAGTAGCACACTCAACTCTTTTATTCCTTCATAAGACATTTACGGATGCAACTTTCTTATTTCTCAATTACTTAACTTGCCAGTCCAAAATCTCAATCGAGACTTCTTCATAAGAAAGGCTCTCCTTTATACGAAGAATTTCCAATGGTACAATAGATATCGGCTCACCAACAAATTTCTTCAGCAAAGAGACATGAAAAACTGGATGTACCGATGCAAAGTCGTTAGGCAAATCAAGTTCATAAGTAACTTTACCAATACACCTCAAAATCTAATATGGACCCACATAATGGGGACTAAGCTTACCTTTCTTACCAAACCTCATTACACCCTTCATGGGTGAAATTTTCAAGTAAACCCGGTCATCTACATCAAACTCAAGGTCTCTTCTTCTAACATCGACATGGAGTTTTGTTGACTTTGAGCCATTTTCAAGATTTCGCTAATAAGCCAAGATTCCTCCATAGCCTCATGTACCAACTCGAGACCTATCAAAGCAACGTCACCTACTTCAAACCAACCTATGGGAGATCTACACCTCCTACCATAAAGAGCCTCAAATGGAGCCATACCAATACTTGAATGATAGCTATTATTAAAAGTAAACTCAATCAAAGGCAAATGATCATCCCAATTACCCTTGAAGTCAATAACACAAGCTCTTAACATATCTTCCAAAGTTTGGATAGTACGCTCTTCTTGCCCATCGGTTTGAGGATGAAAGGTCGTACTAAGCTTAACACGAGTACCAAGGCCCTTTTGGAAAGATTTCCAAAACTGAGATGCGAATTGGGTACCACGATCGGAGATAATGGATAGGGGAACTCCATGCAACCTAACCATCTCCCTTAGGTACAACTTAGCATAGTCCTCCACCGAATAAGAAACCTTGATAGGAATGAAATGAGCCAATTTCATCATACGATCCATAATAACCCAAATTGAGTCGTGTTATCGCCTGGTGCGGGGTAAACCAACAATAAAGTTCATGTTCAAATCTTCCCACTTCCAAGTAAGAATACTAATATCTTGGGAAAAACCTTCCAAATTTTGATGCTCAACTTTTACTTGTTGACAATTAAGACACTTGACCACAAATTCCGCAATATCCTTCTTCATCCCATTCCACCAATAGACTTCTCGCAAGTCACGGTACATCTTGGTGGCTCTCGGGTGAATGGATTACTGGGAACTATAGGCTTCTGATAAGGATTTCTCTCTTAGGTCATCAACATTGGGAACATAAAAATGACCTTGATATCAAAGCACACCATCTCCCCTTGGGAGAAAGCCTCAACGGACTTTTTAAGCACCGTTTCCTTCAATTACACTAAAATCAGATCAAGACCTTGCTTGGCTTTCACATCCCACACAAAGGATGATTCTGGACCATTATGAACAATAACACCACCTTCATTAGAATCAACCGACCGAACACCCAATCAGGCCAATCTGTGAACATCACGAACCAACTCCTTTTTATCATCCTCAACATGAGCAACACTACCCATTGATAGTCGACTAAGAGCATCTGCCACTACATTAACCTTACCGTGGTGATAGAGGACACTCATGTCGTAGTCCTATAACAACTCAAGCCACCTCCTTTGGTGAAGATTTAAATCCTTTTTCTTGAATACATATTGCAAACTTTTGTGGTTGATAAAGACATCAACATGGAAACCATATAAGTAATGCCTCCAAATCTTTAAGGCAAACACAACCACGGCTTGTTCCAAATCATGAGTAGGATAGTTCTTTTTGTGAATCTTAAGCTGTCACGATTCATAGGCAATAACCTTCCCATTTGCATAAGAACACTCCCTAGTCCAATCCTTGAAGCATCACAATAAACAACAAACCCATCGGACCCTTTCGGTAAAGTCAACACCGAAGCGAAGGTAAGTCTATCTTTCAATTCTTGGAAGCTCTTCTCACACGCTTCAGACCATACGAACTTAACTTTAGTTTGGGTCAATGTCATCAATGGACAAGCTATCAAGAAAAATCCTTCCACAAACCTTCTATAATAACCAGCCAAATCCAAGAAACTTTGAATATTCGAAGGGGATGGAGGTCTAGGCCAACTCTTAACCACGTCCATTTTCTTAAGATCTATCTCAATACCCTAACCGAAAATGATGTGACCAAGAAAAGCCACAGATCTCAACCAATGCATTTACTAAACTTTGCAAAGAGTTGTTGGTCCTTGAGGACTTGCAACACAATCCTCAAATGATCAGTGTGCTCATCTTCACTTCTTGATTAAATCAAAATGTCATCAATAAACACAATCACAAACATGTCAAGATATTGTCTAAACACTCTATTCATCAAGTCTATAAATGTGGCCGGAGTATAAGTCAAACCAAATGACATTACCAAAAACTCATAATGACCATACTGAGTCCGAAAAGCCGTGTTTGGGATATCACTTTATTTCACCCGGAACTAGTGATAACCCAATCAGAGGTTAATCTTAGAGAAGTATCTCGCTCCTTGAAGTTGATCAAACAAATCATCTATCCTTGAAAGAGGATACTTATTCTTATTGGTAAGTTTGTTCAATTGTCGGTAGTCAATATACATGCAAAGTGAACCATCCTTCTTATGAACAAACAAGACTGGAGCGCCCCATAGAGAGATACTCGGTCAAATGAAATCCTTATCCAACAAATCCTTCAATTGCTCCTTTAATTCCTTAAGTTTTGTCAGAGCAATACGGTAATGAGGAATAGAAATAGGTTGCGTATTGAGGAGAAGGTCAATATCAAAGTCTATTTCCCTTTTGGGAGGAACATCGGGTAAATCATCAAGAAATACTTCTTAAAACTTATTTACAATGGGGACCAACTCAAAGATAAGGGTATCAAAATCTGTATCCCTAACCCGAACAAGATGGTATATGCAACCCTTAGAAATCAACTTCCTAGCTTTAAGACAAGAAACAAATTGACCCTTAGGCATAGAATTTCCCCCCTTCCACTCTAGGACGGGCTCATTTGGGAATTGAAACTTTACCACTCGAGTCCTACAATCAATAGAAGCATAGCAAGAATAGAGCTAATCCATACCAAGAATAATATCAAAATCTACCGTATTAAGTTCTACAAAATCAACATAAGTGACTCTATGGGATAAGGAGACGGGACAATTTCTATAGACTCTCTTAGCCATAATAGATTCACTGATAGGAGTAGAGATAGAAGAAGGGTCTAACAACATATTTGGAAGAACATCAAACCTCAAAGACACATATGGCATCACAAAAGATAAGGTAGCACCGAGATCAAGAAAAGCATAAACATCAAGAAGAAAAACTTTCAACATACCGGTAACAACATTGGGAGAACCCTCTTGCTCATGACGAGTTTGAAGTGCATAGAACCAGTTTAGTTTCAGAGAACTTGAACCCATACAACTATGTGGAGCTTACCTACCATCCTTTCCCTTGTCAGCTCTAGACGGATAATCCCTCAAGTGGTGACCACTCTTACCACAACCAAAACAATTATCCATACCCATCAAGCATTTTCCCGAATGACTCTTGCCACACTTTTGGCATGCAGGAAACAAAGCACCGTTTCCACCACTATTTCCTTCTTGAGGTTTAGGGTTAGACATCCTATCTTTGTTGAACTTAGGAGCCAGAGTATTGGAGGAACCTTGACTAGAAAACCTTTGTCGGAACCTAGAACGACCATGTCCATCAGACCTTGAGTGTGAAAAGTCACCATCACCGGTGTTTTCCCTCTTTGTCTCCATAGACTTTTCCTTAAGAATTTTCTCTTTAATTTGTTAAGCATGAATCCTTAGGTGAGAAATATCTATTTCCTTAATGAGCATGGTGGTACGACATTCCTTAACCACTATTTCGGACTCACCCGAAATGAACTTGCTCATCTTTGCCATAGGATCGACAACCATGGTAGGAGCATATCTAGGAAATTGTGTGAATTTCAAAGCATACTCCTTCACACTCATGTTTCCCTGGTGAAGGTTAATGAATTCAAGTACCTTTGCCTCCTTCATCTCAAGAGGAAAGAACCTATCAAGGAAAGTAACCTTAAACTTCTTCCAATCAAGAGGACCCGCATCAACCGCCCTCTCTTTCTTCCATTGATTGAACCAAACTTGAACAACACCCTTGAGTTGGTAAGCGGCCAATTCCTCCTTTTCAACCGGCATCACTCCCATTATTATCAAAATCTTGTATACCTCATCAATGAACTCTTGAGGATCTTCCTCAACCTTGGAACCATGGAACTCCGGGGGATTCATCCTAATGAAGTCCCTCACTCTAGTTGCCGCCGTACCCATATTTGGGTTCAAGGGGACCACATCCTCCCTATTGGCTTGAGCCGTCATGGCTTGGGCCAACACTTTAAAAGCAGCCCTAATCTCCGCATTAGTCACTTGTTCGGCCAATGGATCGATCGGAGCTTGAGGAGATTCTTGTCCCACATTCTCTCCCGCATTCCTTCTGACGTATCCTCTTCGAGGGGTCATATCCTGAAAAGCATCAGATAGGGATTAGGAGAGAGACATATAGAGTTACACTCTATCGCATGACTTTAGAATGATGAAAGAAGTGAAATTTCTTAAACATCTTATAGCCACTCATTCATAAGTGTGGCACGCTTCACACTCATGAACAAGACTCTACTTGGCGTGGCTTATAAGACATCCTAGGACCTTTCTAAACCTTGTGCTCTGAATACCAAGTTTGTTAAGACCCAAAGTAGATCCTAGGCGTAGCATGGCATATAGGACCCCATGAGGCCCTACACAATCCTCTCAGCATACATCATACAAGATAATAGAATTTAAAGAAAGCATTTTATATTTCAAAGCGTTTGACAAAGCAAAAGTCTAACATAAGTCTCAATAAGCCATCTAATATATCATAACAAAAGTGATTGGGACGTAGTACAAAGTTCGAAAACTAAAAGTGACATAAAGCAATAAAGGTATCTCAGTCCTTGGAACATGAAGACTCACTAATCTTCAAGGTCTATAGAACCAATTAGCCACGAGTATGGGAGGTAGGAGCGTCAAACCCTACATTCGTGAAATAGTGTAGGCACAAGTATGTGTTAGTACATGGAATGTACAAAGTATGAGGCAATATGCATAAACATTGGCATGATCATATTGAAGCATTTAAAAGTTTTTTCGAAGAAATGACAAGAAAATCATGAAAACATGGTGAAGTACATTAACACAAAGGTCATAAGAAAAGCTTTGAAGAAAACATAATCATTTTATGGGATATTAGCTTTAAACGACAATAAGATCATGAGAGCTATATCATGGAATTCGATATATCCCTCATACCGAAAAAAGGGGAAACTACTTGCCAAGGTAGAATCCGTACATATCATCATTTGCTAAAGTGGATCCACTAGCTAGGTCATTTAAGACAATTCTACGGGGGCACGTAGTTAGGGACTAGAGGTTGCTACTAGAGACTACCCTTTTTGAGCCTCCACCTCAAAGCCCTCTCAGTGCTAAGTCTAAATCCCAACAGAATAGATAAAATTTGACTATCAATTTAAAATAGGGAAAGGCAATGATCAATACCAATCCACATATTGCAAGATCAAAACATATAATAGCTCTTAAAACATAATTCAACATAGATGAGAAAACCTTTTATCAGTGTGAGTTCATATGTGAGAAATACCTTTCACAATCATGGTCATAATAACTTGTGAGAAAACCTTTCACAATAAGATCAATACTTTTCTTTTAAGGCATCATCAATTCATTTATAATAACTTCATGAAAAATGCATATCTTCATAAATTTATAATTCATTAATTCATAGTTGGTACACATAGTTTAGGCATGGGTCAATGCAATTTCATCTAATATCGTGGATTAACATCAATTCATACATTAGAAGACTTAATCAACAACAATAATTCATAATTAAATGAAACCCGTGAGATTGAATGGAAACCCTAACTTGAATCAATGGAAATTAAATTGGGGAATTGAAACCCTTGGACCCCATGGAGGAAAGGACTCCATGGGTGAATACACACATACCTTGATCCTTTAAGCCCAAGAAAATGGAGAATTTGGAAACTTGAATGTAACCCTAGCTCTTCTTCTTCTTCTTCCTTAGACTTGAGAGAATTTGGAGAGTGAATTTGGTCAAGTCTAGGAACTTTAGGAGAATGAGTTGAAAATGGGTAAATTGGGGGCTTAAAACGTTTTATAGGACTTAGGGTAGAAGGTAAAATGGCATAGTATTGAATTAAAATAAATAGGAAAATACACAAAAGCCCTTTAAAAACTACTGTCGAGCCTCATCTACGGTCTGGACCAATGGCCCGTAGGTCCTTCTACGGACCGTACTGGTCAACCAAAGATAAGTTCAGAAACTATTATTTGGACCAACCTTTGATGGAACCCATGTACGTCTTGTAGGGCTTGCGACGGTCTGTGCATGCCAACCGTTGAAACCCACTTTGACCCTCAAAATTTCACTAAGTCTAGGACTCACCTACGATACCTATCTACGACTCGTACAATGGTTGACAGACCGTCTTGGTGAACTATAAAAAGGGGTACTAGGACTTGATTTTAGAAAAATTATTTTCCCACTTCTTACTGTTGCCATCTACGGCCCATAGAAGCTTCTACGGTCCGTAGGTGGGAACCGTAGACACAGCCTACAACCTAAAAAATTTATTTTCCTCCTCTTCTAAATTTTGAGGTATTGCAAAGACACAGGCGAGACCAATCCGTGAAGCATCACAAAAAACACAAAATCATCCAACCATAGGAATTTCACCTTCTTTTGAAGTGAGTTTATCATTTAACTCTTGGAAACTATTCTCACAAGCTTCCAACCATAGGAATTTCACCTTCTTTTAAGTCAACATCGTCAAAGGAAAACCAATAGATAAAAATCCTTCCACAAACTTTCTATAGTAACCGGCCAAACCCAAGAAACTCCATAAATCTGAAGCGGACAAAGGTCTAGGCCAATTCTTAACCACTTTAGTTTTTTTAGGATCAACCTCAATACCCTTACCAAAAATAATATGACCAAGGAAAGCAATAGATCTCAACCAAAACTCACATTTACTAAACTTAGCATACAATTCACGACCCTTAAGAATTTGCAGCATAATCCTCAAATGCTCCACATACTCATCCTTACTCTCTGAGTAAATCAAAATATCATCAATAAACACAATCACAAATATGTCAAGATATTATTTGAAGACTCTATTCATTAAGTCTATGAACGCCGCTGGGGCTTTAGTTAAACCAAAAGACATTACCAAAAACTCATAATGACCATGTCTACTTCGAAAAGCCATCTTTGGAATGTCATCTTCCCTCACCCTCAATTGGTGATAACTGGACTAAAGGTCAATCTTAGAGAATAAACTCGTACCTTGAAATAGATCAAAAAATTCATCAATCCTTGGAATAGGATACTTATTCTTTATTTTAACCTTATCCAATTCACAATAGTCAATGCACATTCAGAGAAAACCATCCTTCTTACGAACAAACAATACCAAAGCATCCAATGGAGAGATACTCGATCTAATAAAACCCTTACCTAACAAGTCCTTCAATTGGTCCTTTAATTCCTTAAGTTCTGCCAAGACCATACAATAAGGAGGAATAAGATATAGGTTACGTATCTGGGAGAAGGTCAATACCGAAATCTATTTCCCTTTTGGGAGAAATACCTAAAAAATCATCGGGAAACACTTCTGGAAACTCATTTACAATTTGGACTGACTCAAGAGTAGGGGTTTCGAAATCCATATCCCTAACCCTAACAAGAGCATATATGCAAACCTTAGAAATAATTTTCCTTGTCTTTAGGAAAGATATAAACTGACCCTTAAGAGCATAATTTTCCCCTTCCCATGACATAATAGGTTCATTCGGAACCTTGAATGACACCAATTGGGTCCTACAATATATGAAAGGATAACATGTGTGAAGCCAAATCCATTCCAAGAATAACATCAAAATCTAACATATCAAGCTCTACAAGATCAACATGAGTTACTCTATGAGAAATAGAAACAGGGCAATTTCTATAAACTCTCTTCAAAACAATAGAATCTCCAACAAGAGTAGAGACATGAAAGGGATTAGAAAGGATTTGGGACCAATACCAAATCTCATGGTCACATAAGGAAGAAACAAATGACAACATAGCACCCGGATCAAGCAAAGCATGTACATCAAAAAGAAAGGCTTTCAACATACCGATCACAACATCCGGAGAACCCTCATGATCCTGGTAAGTCTGAAGTCCATAGAACCTATTCTGATGAGGAGCACTCGAACCGGAACCACTAGGCTGAGCCTTCTTACCATCTATTCCCTTAGTAGAAAGCGTCGGACAATCTCTCATCTTGTGACTACTCTTCTCACAATTAAAGCAACCATTCATACTGTCTAAGCATTTTCTTGAGTGACTCTTGCCACACTTCTGGCAAGCAAGAATAAAAGATCCATTTCCACCACCTTATTGAGGCTTAGGGTTAGACACCCTATCTTTGTTAAAGTTAGAAGCAGAGCATTAGAAGAACCTTGATCGGAAAACCTTTGCCAGAATTTAGAACGACTATGTCCATTGAACCTAGAATAAGAAAAGTCACCATCACCACCTAGATTTCTCCTTTAGCTTTTCCTCTTCAATTTTTTGGGCATGTATCATCAAACAAGAGATATCCATCTCCTTAATCAACATGGTGGTACAACACTCTTTGACCACCATTTCAGACATACCCGATACAAACTTACTCATCTTTGCCCCAGAGTCAGCAACCATACTCGGAGCATATTTAGCCAATTGAGTAAACTGCAAAGCATACTCATTCACACTCATGTTGCCTTGATGGAGATTAATGAACTCAAGAACTTTTGCTTCTCTCATCTCAAGGGCAAAGAAACAATAAAAAAAAGTCCCTTTGAAATTCTCTCAATCAAGAGGACCCGTATCAATAGCCCTCTCTTCCTTCCATTGTTTGAACCAAACTTGAGCAATACCCTTAAGTTAATAAGCGGCCAATTCCGCCATTTTCACCGGTGACACTCCCATAATCTCCACTATTATATATACCTCATCAATAAACTCTTGAGGATCCTCATCAACTTTCGACCCACAAAACTCCAGGAGATTCATCCTAGTGAAGTCCCTTAACCTTATCTCTGCCATACCCACATTTGGGTTCACAAGAGCAACAGCTTCCCTATTAGCTTAGACTGTCATAGCTTGAGCCAACACTTGGAAAGCGACTCAAATTCAGCATGAGTCAGTTGCTCAACCAAAGAATCAACAAGAACTTGAGGAACCTCGGGCTTCACATTGTCGACCGCATTCCTTCTCACATAAGCTCTTCTGGGGGGGCAGATCATGAAAAGCAACGAACAAGTATTAGGAGAAGGACCCTTATAGAGATAAACTTTATGGCACGACATTAGAGTAGTGAAAGAAGTGAAGTTTCCTAAACACTTTGTAGCCTCCTATTCATAACTGTGGCACACTTCAGACTTATGAACAAGACTCTACTCGACGCGGCTTGTCAGACATCCTAGAACCTCTTCTAAAACCTTGTGCCCTGAATACCGAATTTTGTCACAACCCAAAGTACATCCTAGATGTTACATGGAATATAGGACCTGAGAGGCAAGCCATTTGACATACATATAACATAATATAATAGAGAAAAGTAGAATTTAAGTAAAAAGTCTCATATCATAAAAGAGTTTGAAATAAAAGTGGAAGTCTAATCATAAGTCTTCACAAGCCAATCTAAAACATCAAAAGAGTGGTTGGGACGTAACCCATACACCACATACAACGTCTGAAAACTAAGAAATAGGAAAACATAATAAAGGTGACATGATCCTTGAAACATAAGGACTCACCAAATCTTCAATGAGTCACTCAATCAACTAGCCACGAGTGGGAGGAAGAGAAGCGTCAAGCCCTATATTATTTAACAATGTAGGCATAAGTATTCATTAGTACATGGAATTTACTAAGTATAAGAGAAATGCATAAAAACATAAACGTGATCATAAGGGGACATTGAACATGATATGCATGACCAAGCTAAAAACATAATAAACCTTTAATGATAAATCATAAATCATAAACATGGTCAATGCATAGTTAAAAGTCCGTTGAAAGATTTCATAAAACCTTTGAAGAAAACATAGTTTATTTGGTGGGATTTTATCGTTAACCGACATAGACCACGTGAGATACATCATGGAATCTGATGTGATGCTCCCTCACCGAAAAGAGATGTCCTACTTGCCAAGGTAGGACCATAATTATAGCTTATGTGGATCCACTAGTGTAATCACTTAAGACAATCCTACGAGGGCACGTAGTTAGGAACTAGAAGTTGCTACTAGGACTACCCTATTTGAGCCTCCACCTCAAAGTTCACTTAGTGCTAAGTAAAATCTCAATGGAAATAGTCTTATTCATATTATTATACTTGAAAAGGAACAATTAAATTATCAATCCAATCTTAAGTCATCATAGAGTAGCTCCTTTAAATCATGATTCATACATATGTGAGAAAACCTTTCACAACCATGATTTCATAACATGTGAGAAAATCTTTCACAATTTCATTGATGCTTATCACAAAAGCAACCTTAGTTCATGAAATCTTTTTTTTCATAAATCATGCATAGCTTTCATAAATCATCATTCATAAGTTCATAGCCTTCTTCATAAATTCATAGTCAAAATCATGAATAATGGATGGGTTCATATGAAATCAATTGAAATATATATAATTGAATCAAATCATGCATAATAAGGTTGAAATCAAACAATTGAATCATAATCAAATAGAACCCATGAAGATTTGCCTAAAACCTTAGATAATTAGGTGAAATTGAATTGGAGAATTGAGATCTTTTGGGACCCAATAGATGAATTGAATCCATTGGTCAATTCCCACATACCTTGATACACAAAGTCCAAAAGCAATGGAGAAAAAGAAGACTTGAAGATTGAAACCTTAGGTGCTCTTCCTTGAGCTTGAGAGAATTTGGAGAGGATGAATGTGGATGTGATTTATGATATTGAGAGAATGAGAGAGTTGGGGTAGTTTTAGGAATAGAAAGATAGTTATAGGACTTAGAATTAGGGCCAAAATGACATAGTATATGTATTAAATGCATAGAAAAAGACCCAAATACCCTTAAGAAATAACTGCCGGAGTGATCTATGGGTTTGGACCTACCGTCCGTAAAACTTTCTACGACCCGTTCTGGTCAACTGTAGAACCACTTACTGGGTTCTAAAGTTCAATCAACTTCTACCAGACCTTCCTACGGCCTGTCAACATCTCTACGGATTGTTGAGCCAACTCGTAGAACCCAAGTTCAAGCCCAAAATTTTACTAAGTCTAGATCACTCCTACCGTATAACATACTACGACCCATCCTGTTCACTCGTAGATCATATTACTGGGACTTGATATTTCCAAACGCAGAATGAGGCTCTATGACTCACCTTTTATGGCCCATAGAACCTTCTACGGTCCATAGATGGGGCTCGTAGTTCACTAGGTAAGTGCAAAAACTGAACTTTTCCTTTCCTTTTCAACTTTTCAAATTATGAGGTATTACAACATTATGTTATTCAAAATTCTTGATGAATTGACTATACCTTTGTGTGGTATGTATGTTATGTGTTCATCCTCATTCAGCATATCATTGTTTTTGGGAATATGAGAAAGTGGAGAAATACTATTTTTGAGAAAGAAAATAAGACACTTTACATTTATCCTTGACCACAAGCTAGGTGCCAAGTTGATGAGATACTTAGATTTTGAGATTGTTAAATGGACTGCGAGTCCCCCATGGATCTTTGTCTGGAATCTAAACCTTGACAAGGTGTATACGACAGGTTGTGCGATGACCTTTATTCCACCCCATCATATCATTGCATTGCATTGGTCAGCTTTGTTGTGTTGTGTAACTTTCTTATTTATTGATATGAGTATTAACTGTAACCTTATTTTTTATCTTATTCGCATCGTACTATATAAATTGGAGGCACCGATGCCGGAATAGGACTTTTATGCGTGCATGTAAAAGCGTTTCATAGTTTGTTTCTTAAGTGTGATTAGTTGCTTATACTCAATCGGTCTTACGTACTGAGTACATATGGATTGTACTCACCCTCTAATTCTGTTATCTTTTTGATGCAGATCCTAGTCAAGGTGATCTTCATAGTAGTTGATCGGATCTAGCATTTTCTTCCCACTCGGAGTTGTGGTAAGATCTTGCTTACCGAATCACCAATGGCTTCCATCTATCATTTACAGTTTTTAATTTCTTTTCGAAGACTTGAGATTATTCCATATTCTAGAAATGTATTAGATGTTCTTTATGCTTATGCTACTAGGTGTTGAGAACTTCTTTGTTGTTTTCATTTCTTTTCAGTTGTGGCATGACTTCCCTTTGAAAGTCTCGTATGTGTTATTTCATTCGGCTTACACACCAAATTTGGGGTTCTCGGGGTGTGTGCTATCATGACCTCAATTATTGGGTCGTGACATGTACTTTGGGGTAGAGAAACTATAGTCTCTCGTGAGATGCACACCAGTATTGGTGGGCAAAGGTCAGATAATGCACATTTTTCTACATGAGTTGTTTATTGAGAACACTCCATGCACTTTATGTGCTTTTCATGAGTAAAGGTCTCGGGAAGGGCCAAAATTATCCATTAGACTCTTTTATTGTACTGACGTTTGGCCTTCTTTTGCTTAAATTTGTAGAGACCGATGGCTCTCTTAGTTTCTTTCTTCCCTCTTTGCTTCTAATCTTCAATGAACCCTAAAATTTGAAACCCATATCGTATTAATTCTAACATCATAGTAAGATTGGATGTAACAATGTTTTTAAGGCACATAAAGACATAAAATCAGCTCCAATTTATGGTGAGATTTTTCTTGTTCTTATCCTACAAGGAAATTATGAAATGTATTCCAGACAAGCGTTATGTCGACGAAAACATCAACTACATTCTATAACACCTTAGACTTTCGAATAAGATTTGAACAACTCTACATATGTAACTTGACCCAAACTTGGTAAAATCAATTGTATACAGGTGTAAAGATCAATTTTTAAGTGTGAGAAGTGTGTAAAATGTGAATTAAGGTCATAAGGAACTCCTAGAACAAAGTTGAGTTGAAAGCTTCTCTACCGATTAAGTTTTCATATAAGCTCATACAAAGGTCAACTTTAAAGAAGAATATCTCCTAGAATGTGAAGAGTTATATGATTCACAACCTATCAAATTAAAGATCATTGAGTCTAGGTTCTAACCTACCAACCTCTTGTCAATACAATGTATGAGTAAAACGTAATGATAATTTTACTAAACGATAGAAGAGCAGCTATGCAGCGAGGCAGACCTGCATGGGTCACATAGCCATCCACATAGCCAGCATGGCCAATTCTAGAATGTGGACATGATCATTCTTAAGACTATGTGGATCATTTAGGGGGATACATGGTCCACGTAGTTGACCCACCTAGTTGAAGCTAAAATTTTAAAATGTTATTTTGTATTTTTTTTCTCAGTTTTCACTCTTTGATCGACCCCAATAGTCTCCATGAGCTCTCTTATATGATACCAAGTCTTGGTAAGTGTTTTTCATGATCTTATAATATAAATTTAAGAATTTCTACAAGATTCTAACATCAAATCCTCCTCCTATCTCTAGTGAAATCAATAACTCACTTCTAGGGTTCAAGACTTGATTTTTGAGTAAGATCCACAACCTATCAAAGAGATTATACTTCCCTTGATATCAAGGTAATCATACACTCATGAGTTTAAGCGATTATAAGTTTCTAACATATGATTCTGTCTATTATTATTTTAAAACTCTCTCTATTATTATTTTAAAACTCCATTACTAGATTGAATTCACTCCATTAAGTAAACCAATTTATATTTATCATATTTTATACTCAAATCATACATTAAAAATGTTTGTATGAAATTTGGTAAAAAATATTTATGTAAACTAGTTTGTATACCATACTTTATACACAATTCATACACTAATATATGTTTGTATATAACATAGTATAAAAAGTATTATGTAAATCAGTTTGTATACCATATTATACATTAATTTCACACACACACATATATATATACATATATAACCAGGTCTAAAAATGATTAAGCGAATCAGTTTGTCTATCATGTTATATAGCAATTCCATATAACATGGTATGAAGAAAAAAGTTAACCAGTTTGTATACCATATTATATAGTGATTCCATAAAATACGTAGTTGAACAAAATCAGCTTTTATAAACATAAAATACACATGTCAGTACTAAAAATCTTTTATTACTAATCTATACAGAATTTATATGCAAATTCATACACACATATCAAGTTGATGGAGAATTGGGCTAGATTGGATTGGAGGAAATCACACTCCAATCCATTTCTAATTCCCTAAAACCTTTTTGATTTAAACACTAGAATTTCATCTCGAGATTTAAAAATATTGTTAATGGTGTTTTTTCTATCCAAAAATGTTTGGACACTGTAATGGAGATGTTGAATGATTCATCCAATCTTCTTTATTGTTGATGTTGGGTTAACAATGGTGAAAAGTGAACACAAGTGAATGAAATTGTGACTTGAGGGGCAGTTGGGGGAAATCGTGAGGAGAGGTTCTAGTAGACACATTTACATCTCAACTTGATTGAGAATTGGGCGAGATTGAATTAGAGAAAATCGCACTTCAATCCATTGCAACTCTAAAATTTCAACTCAAGATTAAAAATTATTGTTAATGGTGTTTTCTCGATCCAAAAAATTTTGAACACTGTAATAGAGATGTTGGATGATTCATCCCATCTTCTTTAATGTTGACATTGGGTTAACAATGGTAAAAAGTGAACTCAAGTAAATGAAATTATGATTTGAGGGACGACCGGGGGGGATCATGAGGAGGGGTTTTAGTAGACACATGTGTTCTTGGGCTCTTCCAAGGAGAAGATTTCAATAAAGATTTTCTACTCATATTTTTTCAGAGAAATTAACTTCAAGGAAAATAGTCTCTCTACCTCGTAGAGGTAGTGGTAGAGACTACGTACAATCTACCCTTCCCAAACCCCCATTTTAAGAGATTTCACTAGATATGTTGTTGTTGATGATGATGATGATGTTGATGACAGGACTAGTGATTGATCCAAGAAACCAATAATGAAATTACAATCTTCTATGAAGGCATAAGGTAAGAGGGTAATAGGTGAATGAGGAGATGTTAAATGTGATATATTTATGCTTGTTTTTCTTGTTGATTTTGTGATATATTGCATGGATCTAATCTAGGTCAGCTTATGATGAATACTAGTATGTGTGGAATATTGATACTAATCTTGCTACACCTTTTGTTAGTGTAGGTTTGTTTCGGATCATTTGAAGCATGGAGATGGTGGTCATTCATCATTAGCTTCCACCTACTCTATCCTCGAGTAGAAGTTGTGTCTTTCTTTTATGTTATTTCATTTTTTTTATCTTCAGCTTCTACCTACTCTGTCTCGCGTAGAAGTTATGTCTTTCTTTTACGTTATTTCATTTATTTCTTGTTTGTATTTCTTAGAAGCTCTTCCACCGGTATGGACTAGGTCCTTGGAAAAATGTTTAAAAAATTTGTGTGATGAATGAGTTTTATTATGCTTTTATCTTACCTTGTTTAACTCAGATGTAATTTCTTTAAAAAGTCTTCTATTAAATGGGAATGGGTGGTAAAGGTTGGCCTATATAAATAGAATCGAGTAAGTACCCGCACGATCCCATAATTTGTGTCATGAAAATGGGGTCTTATAATGATATAAAATCATTTGGATATCCATAAATCTCAGTCATCTTCTTGAACTCAACAAGGTTTAGTTTTCACTTTAACATAATCAATCTTTTATACCTCGATCGTACATCCTAAGCAAGACTGTCACTCAAAGAGATGAGGCATATATTTCTTATGGATCCATAAAGAAACCCCTTACCATGGGCATATAGAGTAATCGTCCAAACCAATGGTATGATCATTAATTCATGATGAAATACGTAGTTTTGGGCATCTTTTATATGAAATTATGCTTCTCGGTGTTAACGATTACTCCAAAAACTTTCATGAAATAACTTTAAGCTCATATATCATAATTTGGCGTAACTCCCATGAAAAACATGATTGACTTAGAAGCCTATAAGTGTGTAATGACCCGGTAGATTGTTTAAGCACTAGAAGTATTTTGATCCTTCCCATAAAATTTTAAATGAAAATTTTAAAGTAGTAGTTTAACTACGATTATTTTGTTGACGGATAATTTTAGATAATTAATTTAGTTGATAATAATAGACCAAGTTTGAAATTTATTTAATATCCTATGCCACTTGGCCTATATGTAAAATTAAATTAGTGAAAATTTAACACTTTTGGGTCATAACCCTTTTCTCAAAAATAATATATGTAACCCGTGAGAGAGGCTCACGTTCTACGGCATCGTCAAGAAAGTGACGACAACTCTGGTAACTCTAACCAAACTCCAAGTTTTGTTATTTATATTCTTATTGTTGGATGTTAATCAATTATTATTAGTGTCATTAGAGTGATTCTTGATAAACATAAATGAAATTACCATTGAAATTGTAAGTTGGAATCTGGTCTCATGTTTCACCTAAGGTCTAATGAAGTTATTACGGAACAATGATGCTTTAATGATAAGACAATCATTTGGATGGGAATTGATTTATAGATATGGTTATTGGGTTCAATCATCTTTGTTGGAACGGACTCGTGGTTGAATATTTTAGGATGTTCCCTTGGTTGCTATTCGAGATACAGTTTTATGAGGTGATGTCGGGTAGGTCACCTTGGATGGAGATGGTGTTTTCAGGTTTGATGGTTGTATTTGTTTTCCTAGAGTTAGAAACTTGATATTGTTGATTCTTTATGTGGCCCATGACTCCAAATACTCTATTTATGTGGGCACAATGAAGATGTATCATGATATACGACAACATTACTGGTGGAGTGGTATGAGGAGAGATATTGCAGACTTTGTGTCCCATTATCTTCATTGCGAGCAGGTGAAGGTCGGGCATTTGAGGCTTGGTGGTGAGTTTCAAAGATTACCCATTCTAGAGTTGAAATAGGAGGGCATCACCATGGACTTCGTAATGGAATTGCCTTGGACTCTTAGAGGTGTTGACAACATTTGGGGCAATGTGGATCAACTGACCAAGTCACCACATTTCCTTCCCAATCACACTTCTTTCAGTACGGAGAGGTTGGCTCATATATATATTTAAGAGGTAGTTCAATTCTTGGGGTGTCTCTATCCATTATCTAAGACAAGGGTTCTCAATTTACTTCTAGCTTCTAGAGATCCTTTTAGGAGGAGTTAGATACCCAAGTTGACCTTAGCTCAACTTTTCACCCACAGACCGATGGGCAGTCAGAGCATACTATTCAGGTTTTAGAGGATATACCATGGTCATGTGTTTTGGACTTTTGAGGTTAGTAGGACCAGTTCATAGCCTTAGTAGAGTTTGAGTATAACAATAACTACTACTTGAGTATTCAGATGACCCCATTCAAGGCTTTGTATGATAGGTATTTTTGCTCTCCGATTGGTTGGTTTGAGTCAACAGAGCCTAGGTCGCGAGGCACTAATTATCTTCAGAGGATTTGGATAGAGTTTGGATTATTCAGGATAGGCTTAGATCAGCACAGAGCAGACATAAGAGTTATTCTAGTCGTAGGCACTAACCTTTCATATTTAGAGTTGGTGATCGGGTGTTTCTTTGACTGTCGCCCATAAAAGGCATGATGAGATTTGGGAGGCAGGGCAAGCTTAGCCCCAGTTATATATAGTCATATGAGATTCTCTGGACTGTTCATGATATTTCTTATATGTTGGCCTTACCTCCTGCACTTTTAGCTTTTCATCTAGTTTTCCATGTTTTATGCTTCGCCAGTATGTTTCTTACGAGTCCCATGTGCTCTGGTATGACTCAGTTCAGTTGGATGACAATTTGACCTCCGTGGAGGAGACAATTTCTATTTTGGATAGAGATGTGAGGAAATGCATTCGAGAACCATTCATGCTGTTAAAGTCTAGTGGAGGCATCATCCACCGGAGAAGGCTACTTGGGAGACCGAGCATGAGATGCAATATTAGTTTCCCTACTTGTTAGAGCCTTCAGGTGCATCTTGACTCTTTACTTTTGAGGATGAAAGTCCTTTTATTTGTTGATATTGTAATGACAATCTAGGTCATTCACTCTTTATAATGTTATTTTCGGCATTACTAATTTTCCTATAGTGATCCTAAGTCATTTATGGCTTGCTGGGACTGACAGTTCGGTCAGTTGATTGTTCATTTGGTTTTTATATGAGTTTCCATGTTTTTGGAGCTTTTAAAACTTAAATGGTTGACTTGTCTCAAAACTTCAAGTAAATGGCCTTATAATGCAATTTTGACAGTTCAGTTAGCTCCGAAACGTCGAGTTTGGTCAAGAAGGACCTTTGATATGGGCCCACAACTTTCGAGCTCATCCCAAGCTACCTTATGGACTTTTGCTTAAAACAAAGCTTGGGTGTTGGACCCTCTTTTGTAGAGATGATCTTCGATGGAAGTTACATCATCTCCATTGAGTCTAAAATGTTAAATTTGGTGGGGTAGCATAGTTCATTTGTGTACATAGGGTTATGAACAGATCAAAAGCCCTCTTTAGGGCATTTTGCCAAATCTAGTTTGTGCTAGTGCATCCTTTGTTGGTGCACCATGCCTTGTGCTTCGCGTTCACACACCTTGAGCCATATTAGTGGAGGCCAAGGAATTTGGTAAGTGCATTCTCTAGCTTAGTGTCGAGTTCATGGAATGTTGGGTCCCTGAATCTTCGCGTTCACAAATTATGTCCCGCATTCACGGAGAAGGGCAAGAGTTGACCTTACCTAGTTAACCACCACAATCGCGGCCATGTAGCTCGCGTGTGTGGAAGTAATTTAACTATGATTATATTGTGATCAGCTTGAAATTTCAGATCATTTCTCAAATTTGTGAAGTTGATATTTTGGTTTATAGAGCTCTATTTGAGCTGATACTCTTGGTGCTATTTGCTGGGAATTGTCGAGGATTTGTGTTGGGATCATTGGGACAAAATTATGGGCTTGTTGTAGAGGTAATTTCCTGTCCCGAAGGACCTCTACTACCTCTTTAATAATGAATTTCAATTTAAAAGTTGCATTAATAGTTTGGGGCTGTTTAAAGGCTCAGATTGTGCCCATTTTTAGTGCACAAGTTCCCTGAGACGAATGGGACCAATTGACGGAGTCAATTTTGGGATTCCCACCACGGGTCCCACAATATCATGTTTGGCTCATTTTAGGTCCCATCTTCAATTATTGTGATTTGGTTGTCATAAGATTCATATTGATGTTGTGACCATTTATTTGATAGTGTGACAGCAATCAGAGGCAACTCGAAAGGGGAAAGATTCAATTTTGTAGATTTAGAGCGCACATGGTCAGCTTTGAGGTAGGCTACGACTCACCAAACTTAGATTGATCTCATGTTGGTAAATTCATGCTGCTTAGCTAGTTTTGGGAAGGGTTCCTAGTATGTATTGTGTTTAGTGAGTAGAACACATGCCTTAGCTTTCTTTTTAGGTAGTTTTTGGTAATTGAGCATACCTACCTTGTCTACGTTGTTGTATCTTGCCTTATGGTATCATTTTGGTTGGTAGTATTGGTATTGATGGCTTCTTCTTGGCCTTAAACTAGGTGTAGGCTAGTGTTCACCTTAGACTTGTGATTTGGAACTAATAGTCCTTCGAAATCTTCCGATGTCGCTTCTGTCAGCTTAGCTTCCTGTAGAATGATATAACAAACTTGGGTTTGATAGTATGAATTCTTAGTCAGGCGACAACTCCGATCTTGTAACCGTTCGTCCATAACTTCCCTTATGTTTCGGCCCTAGGTGTTTCTTTGGAAATTTCAGGGCATTTTTTGTTCTATTGGATCGGATAGGGATTTCGAGCTGGAGTAGGTCCCTAGTAAATCTGAAGGAGGTTTGAATCTATGGTATATTCCCGTATGAAGAAGAGAGTGTGGTTTTGAGGAATTCAGAATCATTTAACCATGTTTTGTGACCTTAATATATCCCTTTAAGCCACAGTTTGAGGCCCTAGCGTATATCTTTTAGCCATATTTCAAGGCCCTGACGAATCTCTATTAACCTCGGTTCAAGTCTAGGCACACTTTTGTTAGTCAAGTTCGAGTGCTAAAATGGTGGTTCTATCGAAAACTCCAGCGTGCCTTTGCCACTGTCTGAGTCTAGGGTAGGCTGTTTAAATTCGGGTATACTTTTAGTCCTATCTAGTATTATCCTTAACTCTCCTGTGTACTCATCGGTCTTATGGGATTCCGTTTGGATTATTTACTTTCCAATTGTGCACTAGTGTACCTTCTGGGCTTATGGGAGTCCAGTTAGGTTCTACATAACTGCTTTACTTTACTACTTTGTTCTTTCAAGACTCGTGATCTTTGTAGTTAGCCTTTCCGCTATTACTTCGTTCATGTGACCTCTTATCACCGTTCGCTTTCTCGCTTTTCATATTGTATTTACTTTCCAAGCTCAGTTGGCCTATGATGCCTACTGGGTACCTGTTGTTTTGGTACTCATGCTACACTCTACATCTTTTTTCTTGATGCAGATCCAAGCACCAGTCGGCAGAAGTGATTCGAGCCATGAGGCATATCTCCAGAGATAGAGGGTGAGTTGGTGGCCTCCTAGTTCAACTTATCTCCATATG
Source organism: Solanum appendiculatum (assembly GCA_018342035.1). Taxonomy (NCBI): domain Eukaryota; kingdom Viridiplantae; phylum Streptophyta; class Magnoliopsida; order Solanales; family Solanaceae; genus Solanum; species Solanum appendiculatum. The sequence goes on from JAGDQO010000316.1 coordinate 455,010, forward strand.
TATATAGTTTTGGCCAGTCTTTTGTATTCGATATAAGTCTATACTTTTGATCCACTTTTGGGACTTATACTCTTGTAGTAGCTTTGTTCTTTCATCCCTCAGGTCCTGGGATTGGATCACACACTCTTGCTTTTGTATATATTGATGTTATTTCTCATTTTCGCTATGTATCCTTTTATATTGCTTTAAATTTCTTGTTGGTTAATGATTCATCCCAATATGTCTGCTACTTGTCATTCTGGATATAGGTTGACTTACCTACTGGTGGATTATGGTAAGTTTCATCATGACTCGAATTTTTGGATCGTGACAGATTATTGATTTTTTCCGCATTCTTATTTCAAGTTCTACGAAAGAGTTTTATTATTACTTATATTATTTTAACTATTAATTTCCTCATATTTTTTTTAATGAATTAAGTATTTAGTTCGGCTAACCTATTAGTTTGTTAAATATCTGTCATCACTTCTCCGGATTTTGAGTTGTGATTAATACATTTTTCTTTCCAAGTTAACTGAGAGATTTATTTCTGTTTGAGCAAGTGTAGAATATAATTTAGCTACTGTAAAAGAATTAAAAATCTTTGACGTAATTATTGTTCCATCAAATTATATTTAAAATGTTTAAAAATCAGCTGGTAGACTTATCATTTTCATTTGTGCCTCTTAGACCGTCTTGTTATTTCGTTTTGAATTATTATTTATTTAAAAAATGATCATTGGACTAAAAAATTAATTAAAAAAACTAATTGGAAAATTTCATTCCATATATTTAAAAAATTACCTTATTTTAACTTAAAATATATGATTCACTGACTCTACTATAAAACGCATATTTGAAGAATCAGCTCAATATAAATTTTCTACCATAACTTTTAATATGAGGTAAAGATTACTTTCCAGTCAAATATTTGGCTAGGAATTCATTTACCATAATAAATGCATTTTCAATTTGTATATATAAATACTCATGATATTCCATTTTTTGTAAGTCACATTCCTAGAAAACAATTAACCTTTAGATTTTATTATATTCTAGCATGGTAGGTAATAAAATTGTAGGACGTCAAAAAATTTCATTAGTGCATAATAAGAAAATGAAGTTGATGGATACACAACATTCTCTCAACGTCATTAACCTTATATAGAAAAGCCAAAAATATGTACGAGAATGTGGTGTAGACCTTGAAATCGCATTTTGTTCGCCGACTGGTAAATCATTTTCATTTATTCATTGTTTTGATTTGTATTGTTATGTTCTTTGGTAGCAATAAGTTGTGCACTCACACTTGATTCTACTATAAGATACATAAAACAATCGATGGCTAAATTAATAGTTGGATGAATAAAAGTAAATGGTATACCAGTTGGCGAATAGAAGACTATTCAAAGATCAACGTTGCATTCTCTTACAAGTTTACTTGATCTTTTTATATAATTTCGAATGACATTTATAGAATATGGTGTACCGATCAATTTCATTTTTTGTTTTCACTAGTGGAATTTTTTTTACCCTCTGCGGTGTTTTTTCCTTCTATGATAGAGTACAATAAAATCTTTATCATTGAAAATTGATTGAAGCAGCTAACAAATGAAGCGTCATCCTCCTCATCATTCCACTAGAGATGAAGATAACTCGCCTAGTGCTTCGAAAATCAAAAATGAATTATGTTAGGATAATATCATTTATTGAATCTAAAATATTAAATTCATATTATTTATGTGTGTTTTTATTTTTTTTTAATTATTTTTTCAATGACGGTACATACAACATGTATTTTGTAAAGATTTCTATTAAAGATATTTATGTCTGTTAGTATTTGTTGTCTCCTTCATGTTTTTTCTCTTAATATTGTAGAATGAGTTTAAATTATATGTATCACAACATACAATCTCTCAATTTGTCTAAGACTATATTTGAAACACTTCATATCAATATTGTTATTTGTAAAAATAAAAGCAAGTATGTTTGTGAATAAAAATGGCTCAAGTACAAAAAGATATCTAAAGGAGAATTTTAAGGTTCCAAATATTATTTCATATTATTTCAAATCGTTCAAACAAGTTGTCACTTGGATATTTTATACAATCATATAATTATTTCATTATAAATGTGGAATGCTTACTCAGAATGAATTGACATGGATATATATAATTGCTATTACTAATACCCTATAATGACCCTCGAGGTCATTTGCTTGCTTCTGTATTTATTTCCTACTTTTCCCCTTTCCGTGGATTTTATGCTATGTATTTATGGTATTGAAATGGGTGGTGTGCCTCCAAGAGTGGTCGGAAGAGCTTTGGGTGAGATTTCTCCATTTCTGAGATTGTATATGGAAAGGGTTGACTTCGGTTAATATTCTTGGTAACCAGACTCGGATGAGATTTTCATCCGTATCTTAGATCTAAAACGTTGAGTTTAGTTTAGTGGGACCTTTGGTTCGGATCCCGTAGTGGTAAGATTGAGTTTGAGATTATTGTTTGATTGGTTCTTTTATGGTAATATTAATTTTGGTCAACATTTCATTGGGACGACCTCCATTGGTCATTTCACCGATTTCATTGAGTTTGAAATATCGTTTCTAGTTGGATGGCATATTCAGTTTGCATCCATTGGACACCGATTGAATCCTAAGGGTCCATTTGAGACTTAAAATTTTGAGTTCTAAAGTTGGTGCAACAGTCACAGGTGTAGCCACTCTCGTAGAGGATGGCTTCTACAATAATGCTGCTCCTGCAGAGAGTAAGTCGTACTGGTGATGGAAGCTATCCCAACAAGGGGCCGCTCTTATAGAGCTTAGTTCGGTCCTACGAGATTGCATCTGAAGACCCCTATTCTATCTCACAGAGTAAGAGGTCACTATTGACCTCCACTCCTACGGCATCACCGCAACAACCCTTAGTCCACTGGAGTGGTGATCGTTGTGCATTTTTAAAACTTGTGTCTCTCATTTCCTCCATTTCCACCATTGTGAAAAGAGATCAGTTCTAAGTGAACTTGCTCAATTCTCAACCATTCCATGTAATGCGTAGTTTCTATTTTTGATAGTGTGGGAGCATTTCGAGGCTCTTAGAAAAGGAAAATCTCCCATGTAGAGGTTCAAGTGCGGTTTCTCCTTAGGGGTAGTTTACAATTTTCTCTTTTAGACTTGTTTTATCTAGTTTTTATATGAATTAGATTGCATGATAGTTAGGAAGGTTGTAGCACGAGATTTTAGGCTTGTATGATTCTTAGCTACATTTTTGGCTAATATTAGGACTTTAATTTAAACTAGAATTTTAGCCGTAAGCCTTAGTTTAGGTTCGCTTAAGCTATACTTTGGCGTTGTAAGATCCTTAGAATTCTCTTAGGTGGCATAAACTTTACATTTAGATTTGTTGGTGCCTTTTAGATGATTTCTTGGTTATTTTGATATTTTCAAGCTTTTGTGATCATTATTGTGATTATGGGCCCAAAGCCTTGGACTTGAACTGGCTGGAGATCAAGGCTGGTAAGATTTTACTGTGACAATTGGTTACCCTATTTACTATGTGAATTGAGTGTATTGTGAAAGAGTTGTTTGTGATTGACATGCATTCATGCTCATTGCATCTACATTGATCATATTAGAGTTGGATTTGAGAGAAAATATGGATTTTGGTTTTTAAATTGATTTACCCCATATTTTAATTTGATTAGGAACCCCGAGGAGCGTATTTTTCGTTTACTTGAGGAATTTTGAGTTTTGAAAGGAAATTGTATCATTTTCTTGGAAATTGTAGCTTTAAAGAGATGTTTATTTTAAACTTAGTAATTTTACTACTGAGATATGGACCTTTCCAATAGATATACTATTTTACAAGATTTTGGACTTTAAAGGAAACTTTCTTTAAACTTATGAATATATATGGCTTATTGAGACATGGATTGTTATGAATGGAATTGTGAGCTAGAGGAATGATTCTGAGTTGCACTTAATACATTAGGCATATGTCGATGAGCTCTAGCAACACGTAGATTGAATTATGAGTTTTTACTTTATTGCATATGTTGATGAGCTTCGGCGGCTCTGTGGAATTATGAGTATATTTCTTGTCAACTCTCGTTGTAGTGTTGGTACTATCATGCCTCATATTTTTATATAGTTTCTATCTCAGCTCCGTCGACCTATGATGTACTGAGTACCCATCTTTTGGTACTCCTACTACACTTCTGCACCTTTTTCTAATAAAGAGCCTAGTACCAGCCATTCTCGCTAATTCTTTATTTCTAGTGGCCGTTGCTGATTGGATCATGGTAAGCTCTTGGCATCCGGAGACTTACCGTTTTCCCTCTTTTGCACTGTCTATGTATTTTGTATTTTGATTAGATAGAACTATTGTATATAGTCCCTTTATGTACTTAGACACTCTAGTACCAGTGAAATCAGGTCATGGATTTGGTTCTTATGTATATTTCATCTTTCTTGGACGTTTTTGGGCATTAATCGTACATTTTATACCCTTATGTACATACTTATGTTATGGATCTTTTCTATGTCTATTCACTTCTGTGTAGTTGTATTTCAGTTTTAGTTTATCGATTGTCATCTTGGGTTTTTGCTCTTTTGCTAGGGCATTATGGTAGGCACCATCATGATCAGATGTTGGTTCATGGCGGCATGGTATTAGAGCTTAAGATTCACCAGTACCAGTACAAAAGAAAAGTTTCTAGTAGAGCTTTGTAGATAGGTACGATGATGTATGTATCCTATCTTCGAGAAGATATAGGGTATTCTTAAGAATAAATCACATTTTTTGTTCCTTATCTTTCGTTCTTGACTTTAGCAACTTCTAAATTTCGCTTATTTCATTCATTCTCAAATGGCTAGGACGATATTGTCTGCAGGTGGGTGAGAGCCTCATGTACCTACAGATAGAGTCCCAACTAGGAGTAGAGGTTTAGGTTAACCTAGAAGATAAGGTGGAGCATGAGTTGCATCACTAACTTGGGACTAGGATCGTATGCCATCACCAGAGAACTATATTTAGTTGGAGCAGATTGAGCATCAATCGGATGGTGTCGGGCTAGCCTAGCCTCCGCTAGGTTTTCTTGCCATGCCAGTTCTTCAGGATACAATGCCTAGGAACCTTAGCTTCATGGATTATATGTCCACAATAGGGACTATTCCTATCACTTCAACTAGTCCTCAAGTTAGAGATGAGGCGCAGGCTTTGGCCCAGGCAGAGGCACATGGTGTTTAAATTCCAATGACATAGCATGCTTCTACGGCTCCTCGCTAGTGATTCTACAAGTAGCGACAATTGGTCTACCTATTGCAACAAGGCTGGTTGAGTCTTTTGAGGTGTAGAAGATGTTGGGTCGGTTCATTAGGTTTCATCTTCCTAGGTTTTTGAGTTCTTTGGGTGAGGATACCCATGAGTTTCTTATCAGTTGTCAATCAGTTGTTAGGAGAGGTAGGATAACCTTGGGTTAGTGGAGTAGCACTAGGCTGACTACTCTGTTTTTCATATAGAGGGGCATATTATATAATGGGGAGATCTTATCTTTAGTGTAGACCAGCTAGGTCACCTCTGATGACTAGAGTTTTGTTCTTTAAAGCTTTCTCGGAGAAGTATGCAGCCCGTAGCTTAAGAGAGCGGTTGTGGGATGAGTGTACAAATCTTTAGCAGGGATCGATGTTAGTTTCAGAGTATGAGACTAGATTACAATAGTTGGAAAGACATGAATTCATGATTATGACGACAGAGCAAGAGCAGGTTCGCAAGTTTTTCACAGGGTTGGCCTTGCCTTATCAATTGTCTATAGAGCATCTAGTGGTGTCAGACTATTCATTTCTTCAAGTTATGAACCATGTGCACACTAATGAGGGGATACATAGTGAGGCCTATTGAGGTAGCGATAAGAGGCCTGCTTGTTAGGGTTGTTTAAGCGGGTTTGAGTCCCGAGGTAGAGGTTTTCTAGGAAGAGGTTACCTCAAATATTTTCAGCATAGTAGGCCGGGTCAGGCAGCTTTGTAGATTACAGATAGAGGTTATAAGAGTTCTAATGGTTAAGGTAGCCATAGTTCAAGTTAGACTTATCGAGGTTCAAATTCTGAGTATTTGGCCGTGGTTCCCAGTTGGGTTCAACTGAGTCATCTCAACAAGGTTGCATTTGGTAGGCCGTGTTATGAGTTTGGTGAGTTAGGCCATTTGCTAGAGATTATCCTAGGGTTTATCCTCTCAGGCAGCAGATTCAAGCCCCTAGAGCTCTGGTATAGTCAGCTAGAGGTGGTGCACAAGATATTAGGGATAGTCCCCAAGATGGTTGAGGTGGTCCTCTGTTTGGAAGGTCAGCTAATCGAGGTGGATGTGATCACATCTATTCTTTCCCAGGTAGGCTAGAGGTAGAGGCTTCAAAGGTTTTTATCATAGGTACGATCTTCGTCTCTCATCAACTAGCCTTTGCATTATTTGATATGTGGTATACATATTCATATATGTCCGCTTTTTTTGCTATTTGTTTGGAGTTTTTGTGTGAGCTTTTTCATGTTCCTATGTATGTAGCTACACCCGTAGGTGGTTCTTTATTAGTGGATCGATTCTATATATCTTGTGTGGTGAGCATCTTGGGGTATGACACATGGGAAGAGCTTATTATCTTAGATATGAAAGATTTTGACGTGATTTTAAGCATATATTTGCTATGTCCTTACCATGTGGTCTTAGATTGCTTTTCCAAGACTATCACCTTATGTATGCCTGGTATCCCTCTAATTGTGTGGACAGGTATAAATAGCCATTTGTCGAGGGGTGTGACATCATTTCTAAGGGTGCAATGGTTAATAAGAAAGGGGTATTTGGCCTATCTTGCTTATGTCATGGACACTAGTGCCGATACTCTTTTCTTTGAGTTAGTTCCAATGGTCACTGATTTTCCTCATGTATTTCCCACTGATCTACCTGGTGTTCTTCCTAACCATGATATTGACTTCAACATTGATATTGAGCCGGGCACATAGCCAGTTTCTATTCTTCCATATTTGATGGCTTAAGCTGAGTTGAGAGAGCTTATGGAGTAGCTCTAAGAACTCTTGAGTAAGGGTTCATTAGTCCTAGTATCTCTGTGGGTGCTATTGTTATGTTTGTGAAGAAGAATAATGGTTTCTTGCATATGTGCATTGACTACCGACAGTTGAATAAGGTGACCATCAAGAATAAGTATCCAATGTTGGATATTGATGACTTGTTTCACTAGCTTCAGGGTGAAGTAGTGTTCTCTAATATATACTTGAGATCAGGCTAGCATCAGTTGACAATTAGTGTAGCGGACATCCCAAAGATTTATTTTAGGACTTGGCATGTCCATTATGAGTTCCTTGTCGTATTTTTTGGTTATACCAATGCACCAGCAACATTCATGGATTTGATGAACCGTGTGTCCAGGACTAATTAGACTTAATTTTTATATTGTTCATCAATTACATTCTATTTTACTCGAGGAGTATGGAGCAGCATAAGCACCATTTGAAGGTTGTGGTTCTCACTTTTCGTGACCAACAATTGTATGACAAATACTCTAAGTGTGAGTTTTGGCTTGATTCCATGGCATTGTTAGGGCTTGGGGTGTCTACGTGTGGGATTATGGTGGATCTAACAAAGATAGATGCAATTAGTGATTGGGCTAGGCCTACTTCTCCTAACGAGTTTCATCTAGTTAGCATGCTACTATGGACAGTTTGTGGAGATGTTTTCTTCGAGTGCAACGGCATTGAAAATATTGACTCAGAAAAAACTCCCTTTCAAGTGATCTAAAAATGTAAGGCAAGCTTTTTGAAGCTTAAGACCTTGTTCACTTTAGCTTGGATTCTGACTCTTCCTATCGAGGAATATGGGTTTATGGTATATTATGATACTTTTTGTATTTGTTTGAGTTGTAGTTTATGTAGCAGTGCAGAGTTATTGCATATGCTTCCAGGCAGCTGGAGGTTCATGAGAGAAACTACTCACTCATGACTTTGAGTTGGAGGTGGTAGACTTTGCGTTGAAGATTTGGAGGCACTACCTGTAAGGAGTTCATTATGAGATCTTCACCAATCAATATAGTCTTCAATATATCTTCAGATAGAATAACCTTAATCCGAGACAACATAGGTCGTTGAAGTTAATAAAGGACTATGATGTCATGATCTTTATTCAACCGAGCAAGACAAATATGGTAACAGGTGCCTCGAGCTAGAAAGCAATTAGTATGGGTATTTTGGCTTTCTTAGCAGTAAAGGAGTGACTTTGGCTTCGAACATTCAGTTGTTATCCAACCAAATGGTCATCCCTGATATTTTAGAGCTCGAGAGGGTTCTTTCTTGAGTGGATGCTACATCTTTATTGATGGAGCATATTCAGGCACAAAAATTCAAGGATGTGAGTTTGAGGGTGATTCAATATAGGGTGATTAGTGGCGAGGCTAAGAAGGCGACGTTAGATCCTGAGGCTGTTTTGGAGATTGAGGCTCAAACCTGTGTTTCTAGAGTTAGAGACCTGATTTGATTGATTCTAGAGAAGTCCCCTTGTTCTAGATACTATATTCATATGGGCGTCGCGAAGATGTATCATGATTTGAGGAAATACTACTGGTGTGGAATGAAAAGAGATATTATGAAGTTTTTAGGTAGGTGCTTGAACTGTCAATAGGTGAGGTACGAGCATAAGAGTCTAGGTGGTTTGACTCAGTGACTACCCATTCTTGAGTGGAAGTGAGCGTGGATAGATCTGAACTTCGTGGTAGGTGTGCCACATATTTTTCATAAGTTTAATGCACTCGGTCAGCCGATTGGCCCACCTAACAGATGATGATGTTCTCGATCGATTTGATCAAATTTCATTCTTTCTCACTATTTAGAATAGTAGAGCTTCTCACCTCACCCGTTTGGGTATCGTGGATTGATTGACCAAGTCTGCTCAATTTATTTTAGTTTAGAATTCGTACAGTTCAGTGAGTTTAACTTATATCTACTTTCGCGAGGTCGTTTGTTTGCATAGGGTGCTGGTATTTATCATTTTTATCATGGTACCCAGTTCTAAATTCGTGAGATTGTAGGTGACCAAATTTTTAAAAATTTTCTTATGATGGGTGTAATGTGATTTTGTAGGAAAAAGAAAGATTAATCCTCGATAACAGTCACTTATGAAATCTTCTGAAGAGTTAAAAAGGTGGCGTATGAGCTGAATTTATCGTTTGAGATGTTTATGGTACATCTTGTTATAATGGAACTTGTGGTCATTTGCTTGCTTCAGTGTGTTTTTACTATTTTCCCCCTTTCCATAGCTTTATGCTATGTTTGTGGCTTGTTAGGGTGGGTGCCTTGGTTCTCGAGGTTTTTAGGAGAGTTTTGGGTAAACTTTTCACCATTTTGGAGATTTTGTGTTGAAGGGGTTGACCTTGGTCAACATTGTTGGTAAACAGTCTCGGATGAGATTTACATCAGTGTCATTAGCTTGGAATGTAGAATTTGGTCTAGTAGGACCTTTGGATTGGGCCTCAAGGTTATTTGTAGACTTATCTACTTTTATGCCATCGCACCTACGATGAATGTCCGCAGGAGTGATAATCATTAAGTATTTTAAAGCTTCACCTTCATTTATTTTCTATGTCTTAGAAAGCATCCTCCATTGTTGAAGCTCGAGTAAGGATATTTTCTCCATTTCTTTACCATTTGTTTTATTTCAAGCAAAAACTCTCTCCATTCTCTTTTCATTATGTCTAAGCGTTAAATTCACGATTCTTTCTTGAAGTGGGTCCTAAATTAGCTCAATTCTTCCATCTTTAAAGTGATCTTTCGAACCATTTGAGGTTCGAATTCACTCCCATCTTTGCCTAATTTTGGGACATGTGATCCTCACCTTGAGGAGAACATTGAGGATCACATGATTGCAAACTTAGTTTTCTATTTCATCTTTCGGCCCTGAAGGTCAATATTTTTACTTGATTTTTTGTCCCAATTTATTGCTATCAATATGGGTATCATTAGACAAGTATTAACAAGTAGATTATGTTTTTTATAGCATGGAAGTAATCTAAGGATCTTTGGAAGGGGAAAGCTTTTGAGTGATGGCTCATGTTTGCGGTTTGGCTTCGAGGTAGGTTTGGTTTTACCTTTTTTAGAGTTAGATTTGTTAGATTCTATATTTTATATGTTCCATGATTAATAGGGAGGATTGTAGGATAAATTTAGGCTTAAAATTCTCTGACTTTTCCATTTTCGGGACTTTAGAATTGTACTTTTGCTTTAAGCTAGTTTCGGTTGCTCTTTGACTCGATGTGATCAAGATAGGATGCTTAGTTTGATTTAGGAGATTTGAACTTAGTTAAAGTAGTTGATGGTTGTTCAATTAGTGTTATTGTGTTATTTTATCTCATTGTTGGTTGTTATATCCCTTTTGTTGAGATTGTGGACTTGAGGCCTTAGATTTTGACTATCAAAGTTCCAAGCTAGCACGTTTTTATTGTAGATGGTGTTTTACCCTATTTTATGTGATATGTATGTGTACTTGCATTCATGCACATTGCACTCGCATTGGATCATAGCATGAGTTGGATGTAAACGAAAAATTGATTTTTGGTTTCTAAACTAATATGCCTTACTAGATTCAAGTTCTGAAGGAGTGTACTACTGATTTTATTGTTGGAAATTAGATTCTATGAAATGATGTCCAATTTTCGTGGAATTTTCAGCATTTGAAGAGATTTTAACCCTTAATCTTACTTGTGTTTTGGGTTTTTAAAGATCTAGTACTTGTACTTACAGTCTATCGTGACACTCCCGAGAACATTCCTCCACTTACATTTTGTTGTGAGTCTGAGGTGCATTTTGGATGTACCAAGGGATCATTCATAATTATACATTATAACATATGTAGTTGAGCTCCAGCAGGTCAACATAATGTGTTAGGGAGCCTATGTGTAGCCAGTGAGGGGATTCCGGGACTTTTTAAATTTTTGCATTGGCCACATATGCATTGCACCATCCCATACAACATGACATTCTCTGATATGCATACATGAAGTGTGTTTTCCCTTATTATTATTATCTTCGCCGTCATTTCCTATGAGTATACGTTTTTAGTGTTGTTTTTTTATCTATAATATCTCCTGATCTTGGTCGGCCAATTCAGCCTACTGAGTACCCCGGGTTTTGGTACTCATACTTCACTTCTGCATCTTTTTCTGAAGCAGTGCATAGTACGAGTCATTCCCACTGATCTCCACACATTTGAGGACCTTCTACTATTCAGATTGTTATGAGTCATTGGTGTCTGGAGGCCCAGAACTTTTCCTTTTGTTTTTTTCTGTCTATATTTTTGTATTTTCTTAGATAAATATGTTTGGTATAGCCTTATTCCCATACTTTAGATGCTCTTGCACTGGTTACACTAGGTTCGGGGTTTGGTTTCTATTTATATGTGTTGTTTTTTTTAGTCTATTTTAAACCCATCTTGTATATTTTAGACCATTTTTTATATATTTATAATAGGAGCCATTTACCCTTTTTATATTGCTTCCGTATTAGTTATTTCTAGTTTTATTTATCTTATGTCATCTTGAATTTGGCTTGACTACTAGGGGTATATAGTAAGCATCATCATAATCTGATTTTGGGTCATGATCGAGGGGTATCAGAGCTTTAGGTTCACCTGTCTTACCAGTATAAGAGTAAATGTCTAGTAGAGTCTTGCGGATTTGTTCATATGACATATATATCATATCTTTGGGATGCTATAGGGAATTTTTAGGAATATTTCAACTTCTTTGTTCCTTATCATGATTTCCTGACTCTTTCAACTTTTAAACTAAATTTGTTTCATTCTTACTTAGATGGTTGGATGAGATCATTGGCGAGTAGGTGTGAGACTCCTACTCCTGTAGCTATGACCCCAACTAGGGATCAACGTAGAAGTTGACCAAGAGGTCGAGGTAGAGCATGAGCTGCAGGACTAACTTGGGCCATGATAGGGCACCGTTACCAGAGCTCGATATTGAGATAAAGGAAGTTCCGCATCAACTGGATCGTGAAGGGCCAGGCCAGCCTCTAGCAGGATTTGTAGCCTCACCCATTCTTCAAGACACTCTAACTATGATCCTTAGTTTTATAAAGGGTATGTCACTAGAAGGGACTTTACCTAGCACTTTGGGTGATCCTTAAGTTTGATATCCAAGGTCATTCATGGAAAATTCAATGATCAATTTCTTCACAACTTCAACCATTTACTTTGAGTTGTTGTGTGTCACAATTATGTCGTCTACATCTAACAGTAGTAGTATTGTTCCTATTGTACTATGATGATAAACAAAGATGAGTCAGCTCTACTGCACTAGAAGCCAATGTGGAGCAGATACAAGCAGCACCTTTCAAACCAGGCTCTAGGAGCCTGTTTGAGACCATACAAAACCTTTTTCAATTGGAAGACATGTCCTGGATAATTTTTATCAACAAATCCTGGTGATTGACTCATGTACACTTCTTCTGCAAGATGTCCATAGATGAATGCATTTTAATATCAATTTTTCTAATAAACTAATGATGAGTGACTACAAGAGATAGAGCAACTCTTATAGTAGTTTCTTTCACAACAGGGCTAAAAGTTTCTTCAAAATTTACTCCTTCAAGTTGTGAGTAACCCTTTGCAACTAATCTAGCCTTATGCCTTTCACTTGAACCATCTAACTTCATTTTGGTCTTAAACACCTATTTTGATCCTATTACAGTTATCTTAGTAGTTCTAGGAACCAAAATCCTAACTTCTCCTTCATAGCTGCCACTTAGTGTGGTCAGCTGAGTGTTTCTTTGAGTGACTTAGGTTCACTGAGTGTAGTGTTTTTCCTAGTTGCAGATAATGAATTATGAGATAAGATTTTAGGTTTTGGCTTGCATATCATTACATGTTCTGTTGTGGATGGTTGGTATGGAGCCTGTAGTAGAGGTTGAACTTGATTAGTAAAAAGTTTAGATAGATCAACCTTAAGTTGAAGTCTCATTTAATCTTCAATGCTGAATTTTGTAGGCTGCTACTCATCCTCATATAACTATATCTGCAATCAGCATCATTGCAGCATCACGCGTCTCATTAGGAGAATCATTAGATGAGTTCTCATGTGAGGCTAGAGATGTAGATAATAACAATTCCTTAGTATCTTGTTAAGATTCTTCAAGTGCTGGTTCATCTAGCAATATATTTGTTAACACATCCCCTGAAGCATCATATAGATCAGTAGTAAGATGCTCAGACGAGTCACATTCCTAGCTTGGCAAGTCATCAACTGAAGTCTTTGATTCTGAGAAAAATTCATAGTATGTGTCAAGATGAGTAGAACCTGTAGAATCACTTTCATCATTGTTTCCCTGCATAAGTAAAGTTAGTTCATAAAAGACAACATGTCTCGATATATAGACGTTTCTTGTAGATGTATAATATCATATGTATCTTTTATAGAGGCTAGTGTATCCACTGAACACACATGGATATGTCTTTTGTGAAAGCTTATTGTTTCCTTTGGTATAGGGAAAGCACTTACACCCAAACACCTTTAAGCTATTGTAATTAGGATGTGTTCCATGAAATTTATGGAAAGGTGTTGATGAGTAGGTATTCAAACAACTCATTAGACTTAAATTCATAAATTATTATTATGCTTTAATGCCAATTGAGGGGGTTTTAGGCCCTAGTTATCTTATATGCACTCATTCCTTGGAAAAGTCAAATTTGGTGGATTGGGAGCTTAAAATAGCTGAAGCACATTGGCGAAGGAACTGTCGTCCCATAGGAGTTAGTTGGCATATCACAGACTAAACACCGACTTGATTGGAGAAGGATTGTCTTTGCATCGGCAAGTCATTTGCGTAGTATAATTTTTTATCGGCGTTCCACCAATCCAAACATAGGTACTTCTGAAGAAACTGAAGGTTGAAGCAGCGATGCGATTGGTACAACACAAACTCCGATCGGCGTTCCGCTTGTCCATCGCAAGTTGAAGAGCGGAAGCTTAGGGGAAAAATGTACTAGAAGGATAAGGTGCTTCCCAAGGATAAAATATGAATTTATGTAATTATGTACCTTTATCTTCTACCCAATTGGGAATAGTCTAGGGAGTTATACTCTTTTGTAGAGATACAAAATAGCGAAGAACTTTTCTTACTTATAGAGGAAGAAAACTCAGATATTCACCATTCTAAGCTTGGATTTCAAATTTTGTTAATCAATTTAGCTTGAAATAAAGTTTTCCTAAATGGGTATTATCTCTATTTCTTCTATTCTGAGAAGCTAAATCTACATCTAGAGGTGTGTGCGCAAGGTGTGGGGGTAAAATCCAATTGGTGTTGATTAATTAGTTTTAAAATCGCTTCTTATGCATGGATCTATTATTTTCTTAAAGTTTTAATCTAAAAATCAATGGTTGTAAACGTTGATTGAGCTCTCTAACACTATTTTGGCTTGAAAAAGTAAAAAGAAGTTTGGTAAGACTCAATAGTGAGGACTTCGTGAAATTAATCTATGGAATTGAGCTAGAGATAAGATACTCCAATTAATTTCTCATTTAATGATATGAGCTAGAGATAGGATAATCCAATTATTTTCTCATTTAATGATATGAGCTAGGGATAGTCTATATACTCAAGCAATATTTGGTATTTTATTGGTAAGGGTCTTCGAGTTCTAGAGAATCCAAGAGATATACGCTTGATAGTTCGAGAGAATATCTAATGTAGCCTAGACCAAATGTTATCCATGCATTAATCGATTTGGTTGTGATTAATCTTTACTTATTATGTCAAAACCCCATCATAATACACACACCCCTAGTCATTTCCAATCTTTGTCATGACTTGGAATTGGAGGATATAGTATTCACACGGAAGATTTGGAGGCATTGCCTCTGTGATGTTCATTGTGAGGTGTTCCCATATCTTTGTATTATTCACTATACATTCAACTAGAGAGATCTCAATTTAAGGTAGCAGAGATGGTTATTAAAGAGTTACGACATGATCATCCTTTATCATCCGTATAAGGCGAATGTGGCATCAGATGCCTTGAGTCAAAAAGAAGTAATTATGGGTAGTCTAGCTTTCTTACATGCTAGAGAGCTTCCTTTGGCTATGGATGTTCAGTCCTTAGCTAATAGCTTTGTAAGGCTTGATATTTCAAAATCTGGTAGCGTTTAACATGGACACAAGGTTGTCCTATTGAAGAAGATTCAGGCTCAACAGTTTGATAATGGTGATTTATGTAAGATTTGAGACAAGGTGTTAAAAGGAGAAGCCAAGGAGGAAATTCTTGATGGTGAGGGAGTTTTGAAGATAAAAGGTTGTATTTGTGTTCCTCGAATAGGTGATTGGACTATACTGATCATGGAGGGGTGGTCTATTCATTTGGATGCTACTAAGACGTATCATGAGTGTAAGCAACATTATTGGTGGTGTCATATGAAGAGGGACATAGTAGATTTTTTATCTCGATGTTTGAATTGTCAGCAAGTGAAGTATGAACACCAAAAGCCTGGAGGTAAGACTCCAAGGATGCCCATACCTGAGCGGAAGTGGGATTGGATTGCTATGAACTTTTGTTGTAGGATTGCCACAGACCATAGGTAAGTTTGATGCTATATGGGTAATCGTGGATCGATTGACCAAGTCGGCATATTTCATACCGGTTCATACTACTTCTAATTTAGAGAATTTAGCCAAGATCTACATTTGAGAGATTGTTTGCTTGCATGGATTGCTCATTTATGTTATTTCAAATCGAGGCACATAGTTTACATCTCATTTCTGATGATCTATACAAAAAGCATTGGGTACTCGGATGGATCTTAGCACAACCTCTCACCCTCAAACTAATGGTCAATCCGAATAGACTATTAAGGCTCTTGAGAATATGTTGTGAGCATGTGTGATCAACTTTGGTGGTTATTCAGACAAGTTTTTGCCTTTAACAAAGTTTGCATACAACAACAGTTACTATTCAAGCACAAAGATGGAACCATTCAACGCATTGTATGATAGAAATGTTGATCTATGATTGGTTGGTTTGATGCATTTGAAGTTAGGCCATGGGACACAGACTTGTTGAAGGAGTCCTTGCACAAAGTCAAGTTGATTCATGATAGAATTCTCATGGCTCAAAGTAGGTAAAAGTGTTATGCATATAGAAAGGTTCTTGATTTGGAGTTCATGATTGGAGAGAAGGTTCTATTGAAGGTTTCATTCGGGAAGGATGTGAGGAGATTTGGGAAGAAGGGTAAGTTCAGCCCGACGTATGTTATTCCTTTTAAGATTGTTCAATGTATTAGCGAGGTGGATTACGAGTTGGCTTTTCCACTTGGTTGTTGGGTGTTCACCCTATATTTCATATTTTTATGTAAAGAAGTATCATCAGGATAGTGTTTATGTGATTCAATGAGATTCAGTGTTATTAATAAGAATTTGACTTTTGAGGAGGAGCCGGTAACCATCTTGGATAGGCAAGTTCAAAAGTTGAGGTCGAAAGAAATTACTTCAGTAAAGGTTCAATGGAAACATCATTGAGTTTAGGAGACTACTTAAGACTGAGTCGGACATGCAAATCAGATATCCCCAACTTTTTTGAGTGTTCAGGTACTTTCTATTCTTTTACCGTTCAAGGACTAACGTTTGTTTAAATGGTAGATGATGTAACGACCCATTAGGTCGTTCGGCGAACTAAAACTCCTTTTTCTATAAAAGACTCATTCTGTAAATTTTCAATGGAAACCTTGAACTATTCGTTTAACTATGATTATTTAATTGATGGATAATTTAAGATAATTAATTTAATTAGTGGTTAATGAGATAAATTAATAATTTATTAAATACTCTATACCACTTGGCCCATATAAAAGAATGAACTTAAATTAATGAGGGTTGATATTTCTATGTCATAACTCATAAACGGCTACGGCATCTTACGAAGAGAAGACCTGAATGTCTCTTTGGGAAAATCTGTTTCAGGTAACAATTTTGTTTGAGAAAGAAAAGAGGTTTAGAATCATAGAAATTTTCCTTGAAATTTTCCTTTCTTTTTCAATTTTGTAATCATTACTTTCCAACATTATGGGGCAAATTTTGATTGTCCGGTGGGAGGAAGTTAACACCAAAAAATATTTTTATCACATAAGTGTTTGTAATAAAGTACAATGTTGCAAATTAAATTTTTGATTTGGAAATTAAGGCTTTGATAAAGGGTTAATGATTGGGTGATTATAAGCAAATCATTGAGGGTGTTCTATCATTGATATTAATTTGCATATTCTCACAATTATGGAAAACGTTCACTTTTATTGATTGTAATTTTTGAGTTTCTTATTAATTGGTAGGATACATGGTTTAAATCAGTATTATATTAATTAGCATAAAAATTAGAAACTTAATTATAGATTCATTCTCTATGATTTATGAGTAAATTAATTATATATCCTTTTATTTAATTTTACTAAAATTTCAGTTTTGTCTTTATAGGTCTGGATTTAACTTTTTGGGTGAGTTTTGGGGTCTAGGCTAGAAGTATAGTAATATGGGTGTCTACGAACTCGTTTATGTATGAATAATACACATTTGATAGATTGAGAACATTTTGAAGCTTTATGAAAAGGAAAGACAAAATCTTAAGGATTTGTGACACATGTTCGACATTCAAGGTATGTTAAGACTTTCTAGACTTTGATGAGGGATGCTTTTCTAATTAAAGATTAAAAATATACTAGATGATGGGTAAGGGCGAAAGATGCAGTTCTCGTACCAATGGTGTGACAGGCATTGATACGAGTACCGGTGTTATAAAAGGAAAAGTATATTACTAAGAAATGACATATTATAATATGAGAATGTCACAACATGTGGGCATTAACTGATATATTATTGACTTAATTTATTTTGTACGGTTGTGTTTCATTATTAAACTCATATATTTGTGATGGTTGAGGTGATTATATGTTATATCGACATTTGATTGATTGAGATGCATCATCATCCCCTATTTTGTTGATATTATGTTGTGCACATGTATTGACATGAGATTGAATATTAGTAAGTATCCACCACTTGGAGATTGTTCGTGTTGAGATCATTTTATGATTATGAGTTGGGCACGTGGAGATCGTTCGTATCAGGGATGGTTTGATTTTATGATAGTGCATCGAGATCGTCTACACAGGCATGTGGAGATCATCTGTGTCAGTATATGGACCTCACGCGTCCCCCGTTGGTCATGAAATCTCGATGAATTTCTGATAAGTATCATGTATATCAATGAGTTGGTAGTTTACCGACTCATTGGACTCAAATTTATAAATTATTGTCATGTTTTAATACTAATCGAGGGGATTCTAGGCCCTAGTTCTCTTGTATGGAGGCATTCTTTGGAAAAATTATGTTTGATGGATTTGAAGCTTAAAATCACCGAAGCACACTGGTGAAGGAACTGGCATCCTACATGAACCAATAGGCATCTTGCCTGCTAAACGTTGGCTTGAAAGGAGCAAAGTTGCCTCAATATCGATGTTTCAATTGGCGTGGTACAATGCTTGGTCGACAAATCACCAATCCCAGTGTAAATCCTCTCGTGAAAATTGAAGGTTGAAGTGGGAAAGCAACTAGCGCTTCACAATCCTAGATCGGTGTTTCGTCGGTCCAATGCAAGTTCAAAGACGAAAGTTGAAGGGCAAAAATGCAATTAAGAAATTTAGAGCTTCCTTGGGAAGGTTCCAAAGATAGAATGGAGATTTGTGTAATTATGTACCTATATCTTCTTCCCAATTAGGGATAGTGAGGACAGAATTCTTTTTGGTTAAATATAAACATAGAGATAGTGAAGAACTCCTTAACTTGTAGAGAAAGAAATATCATATTTGTATCACTCTAAGCTTTGATTTCAGATTTTCTTAATCACATTACCTTAAAATGGAGATTTTCTACATGGGTATTATATCTATTTCTTATTTTATGAGCAGCTAAATCCTTAGCTAGGGATGTGTGTGCTTGATGAGGGTGTAAAACCCCAAATGGGTACTGATTAATCAGTTCTAAAATTAATTGTATGGCATAGATCTATTGTTGTCTTGAAGTTTTTATCTAAAGTGGTTGCAAACATTGATTGAGCTCTGTAACACCGTTTTGGCTTGAGAAAGCAAAATGGAATTAAGTAAGACTCAATAGTGAGGACTTGTTGAAATTACTCTATGGGTTTGAGCCAGGATGGGATAATCTGAGTAATTTCTCCTTTAATGATATGAGCTAGGGATAGTCTATTTACTCGAACAATGTTTGGTATTTTATTAGAAAAGGTCTTGGAGTTGAAGAGAATCCAAGGGACATATGTTAGTTCGAGAGAATATCGAATGTAGCCTAGACCAAGTGTTATTCATGTATCAATTGATTTGGTTGCGATTAATCTTTGCCTATTAGAGTTGAAACCCCAATCGCTATGCACACACCTCTAGTCCTTTTCGAACTTGGTAGATCATATTTGCGATAATTTTTCATTTTTGTTACTTGATATTGGTGAATTTTTGTTGCTACTAAACCCTCTCCCCCTATATATATATATGTGTGTGTGTGTGTGTATGCGTGTTGAGAATTCAAATTGCTAGTGTGTTTTGAGTTCTGAATTCAATTGAAGGTGATTCCATCTTCCAATCCTTGTGGTTCGACCTTGACCTCTAAAGTTGGATAATGGGACATAGTTGAGCGTTTATAAATAATGATGTCATTCTTGGGGATTAGTTAACGATCGTCTTTTGTTGAATTCTATATTCGAACTTGCGTGCATTTGGTATTCTTGTTACTTTGTGTTTTGTGTTGTTGGTTGCTAAAAACAGGGTATAATGAGCCAAGAAAATGAAGATGAAAGTGTAGCTGATTTTGCAAATGAGTTTGCCATTGATGAAGCACCCATTGAATTGGGTGTGGCTGGAGCAATTCCCCTACCACCAGAGGTAGGAAATGTTGTGTTTCAAGTGACAAGTCTGATGCTTCATCTTATATAGATGAAAGGGTTGTTCAGAGGTAAAGCAGTGGAGGATGCAAACCAACACTTGAGAAATTTTGTGAAAGTTTGTCTCCCATTTAAAATGAGGAACATTAACCAAGAGTATGTTCGGCTAAGGTTGTTTCCTTTCTCGCTAACCAGAGAGGCCACCTCATGGCATGGAGAATTGCCCTGAGGGTCGACTACATCTTGGGATGAATTAAATGTTGCTTTCCTCGACAGATTTTTTCGACCCTCAAAAATGTTGAGATTGGGGGATAAGATAGATAACTTCGAACAATTGTCGGGGAAAGCTATACACGAATGTGACTAAATGTTTAAACTATGGGTTGTTCGACCAAGTTTTACTCCAAATTTTCTACCGCTCATTGGATGAGGTAAATCAAGGTTTGGTAAATAACTTGGCTTGAGGGTCCTTCATGAATCTCACTTCCCATCAATCTACTATCTCTCTTGACCAAATGGCAAAAATCAATATGGCATGGCACACTCGAGATAGGGTAAAGTCCGGTAGCGTAGTTGCATCAACAATGAAAAACGAGATGAGAAAGAAAGAGGAGGAACGAGGTGAACAAATGGGCAAGATGATGCCAAGTGTTGACCTCCTAGCTAAACACATGTTGGGCTCTGGAGCTAAAAGTGTAAATGTCATTGAGGCACAAAGTACAATGTTCCTTGAAGAAGAGGCTGCTTATGCTTCATTTGATGAGGATATTAGATACTAGACAAATCATGGGTCGGGTTCTTGATCAGGGTACCAAGTGACCAATCAAGGCCCTTGGCGTCCTCGGGAAGAGAATCAAAGTTGGGATGATCGAGATAGTAAATGGAGAGATCGAGAAAGGTAGTGGCATGAGCAAGATAGAACACGAGGAGATGGTAGGTACAATCACAGGAGTTCAAATCCGTATGTGCCTCCCAAAAAATTGATGCTCTTTAAAACCAAGAAAGCGTGAGTGACTCGGCTAGTTCAAAAATCGAGGAGATGTTGAACCGAATCCTCAAAAGGGTTGAGTCTATGGACAATGGACTCAAAGAGCTCAAGAGTGATGTATCCAATTTGACTCAAACAGTTAGCTCCCCTCCACTTCAATCAAACACTTGGAGACCCAAATGAATTACTTATCAGCTCAAATAAACCCAAAAGCCAAAGGTACTCTCCCAAATGACACTCTTCCGAAACCGAAAAATGATGACCATTGTATGACAATAATCACAAAGAGCGGCAAGGTGCTTAAGGATGTCAAGGTAGTGCATAAGAAGGTTGCTAGTGAGAAGGTTGATGATGGGGTGAAGCCTAATGCACCCATCCATATTGTGGTTGATGAGAAAGTGTCAAAGAAAGACAATGTTAGTTTTGGTGAAGAGAAGGAGGACGATCCTCCAAAAGTAATGATTAATGTTGAGGAAGAAACATGAGATAAATTCGCTAAGGGCGATGAGCCTAAGTATCCCCCTCCTTATCCTTAAAGGGTGACAAAGAAGAAAGGAGATGAGTTTCTCAAGAAGTTTGTAGATCAGCTCAGCAAATTGTCTGTGAATATTCCACTATTTGATGTTTTGTTGCAAATGTCGGGGTACTCAAAGTTCATGAAAGAGCCGCTACACAAAAAGAGGGTGGTTAATGTAAGCACGATCGAAGTGTCTCACCATTGCAACACTGTGATGGCCTACACATTGACCACAAAGAAGGAAAATCCTAGAGCTTTCACCATTCCATACACCATTGTAATAAACAAAAGCTTATAGCATCTCTTTTTTTGCTTGAATTGCTTTTGGAAATGATCTACTGCTTCTGAAACAATCTCTCATTCTTCCTCTAGCCAATCACCCTGCGAATTCTGAATTTTATCACTTTCAATTTCTACCTCCTACCTTTCACCAAACTATGAAAGAATTTGACATTTCTATCAACATTAATAAACTATTTATAACCAACTTTTTTATGTCAAAAAACTTCTTCAAAATATAGATACTTATTATACTCTGATTTTACTCTTTGCATGACAGATTTACGCTCACTAGTATTCAAATTTAGACATATCAATCTTTAATCTTAAAAAATAAAATGATAATTGATAGCTAAATTTTTTTCAAGATCTAAACCATTAAAACTTATTCTGATTAAATAAATACTTGAGGGGTAAATTGGAAGAAATCATAGACGGTCGTAGGCATAACCCACTCTGTCCAATCATCCCATAGGCAGCTGCTGACGTCCCTCTCTTCCGGTCAGATGTACAGCCAACTTCCCTTTCCCATTCCTTATCCCATCCCCTCGATGTTTCTCCCCTTCACCTCCGGCCCACCTTAGCATCCTGACCTCTCTCTTCCGAACTTCTATTACCGATCACGCCTGAATCGGAGTCAGTCGCCAATTTTCTCTGTTGTATGGAGGGCCAAACTGCTACTCAGAACACCCCTAGGCCTCACCCTGGAGGACGTGAAGACTGCTGGAGTGAAGGTGCCACTGAAACCCTAATCGAAGCTTGGGGCGATCGCTATCTCAAGCTTAATCGCGGCAATCTCCACTAGAAAGACTGGAAGGAAGTCACCTACTCTGTTAATTCACGTCAAAATGGCGTTAAGCCTCAGCGTACTGATGTACAATGTAAGAACCGGATCGATACTTTGAAGAAGAAGTACAAGCTTTAGAAAACCAAGTCAACTCCCTCAAAGTGGCCGTTTTATAAACGTCTTGATTATCTCATCGCTACCAATAATGTTTCTGCCTCGCCGTGTAATAGAAGACCAGCTGCCTCGATATCACTTACTGTTAAGTCAAAATTTAGCCCCGATTCAAACTTTGGTGCATTGAATTATTCAGGCGGTTCATCGAGGTTGAATTCAAGTGGTTCAAATGACAGCTCACACGATGATTTGGCCTTTGGGAGTGGAGAGAGGAAGAATAAGATGGAGTACGTTGGGTTATCTGAGGATTCTACCGCATATAAGGAATTAGCACGGGCAATTTTGAGGTTTGGGGAGATATATGAAAGGATTGAGAGCTCAAAGCAGCAGCAGATGATGGAGTTGGAGAAGCAGAGGATGGAATTCACCAAAGACCTTGAGGTCCAACGGATGAATATGTTCATGGAAACTCAGTTACAGATCGAAAGGTCTAAATGTGCTGCCAAGCATCCCCCTTCAGCAGGTGAAAATTTCAGATATTTACTGCTCCTGTTTGCATTCCTCTTGGCTTCGGAAAAATGAATCTATTTCTGTCTGAAAGCTTGGATTTCCTAAGATGCTGAAGAACTAGTAGAAATAATCTGTCTGAATTGAGTACTTGAAGGGGCTCTTTTGGTGTAATTCACAAACCACCTTGTTGTTTGTTCTTAAAAGCAGTGAAATTTACCTAAACCATAATATCATGTTCTTCACACGATCAATTGGATCATACTTGAAGTTAGAGCATTGAACCATCCTTGAGAGATCACTGATAATCAGTTACTATGGTTTCGAAGGTCCATTTTCTAAGTAAAATTGTCAATTAAAGATGTTTTCCCTGAGTGCATCACCCATCATGTTTGCAGTTATTAATGCAAGCTACTGGTTTTTGGCTGTATATATTTACATAGTTGTTGTGTTCCAAGATCCTCATAGTTCCCCGCTTTTTTGTCATACTTCTTTCTTGGTTTATAAGCTAAATTATGAAGTCTTTATAATTACTGCTATGTAAGTGATGTTTATTTCAAACTTTCTTACTATTTGTGATTGTGTTTGGGTCTTAAACTTTAGGATGCTCCTTGCCACTTTGCGTCCTAGCTTTCCATAGTTTTCCTTAATTTTCTAAAACTTTGTGCATTCTACAGCAGTTATAAGAGTGTATAGTGCATATGTTTGGAAGATGCAGATAGAGGATACGTGAGCTGACTGGTAGGCAAGTTAGAGTTTTAGTTTTTTTTTCCCTTGATAGTGTAAAACAAATATCTCTTACATCATAGCATGTTGCCTGCCTAAATGAGAATTGTCTTTGGGTGTTGACTTCAGAATAATAAAAAATCGAGGATAAGGACGATACTCAAGCATAATTGGGCTATTACAGTGAGCATAATCAAAATATGTAGATATATAGGAATATGATTTTGAGTAGAACCTTTTCAAATGGCCACTATTGCGATATGTGTAGGAGACAAGTCCACAATTGGTGAAAGATTTGATGCATGTCATGGATCATTCAACCTTTTGGGATGCTGACAACTATGATAAATCAGGATGTAGTATTGTAGAGTTGTAGGAGTGTTATTAATAAGTTCCCCAAGTGGTGGTGTGGGTAACACTATAGAGATCTCAAACATTTCTCGAAATATGGTCTTTTCTCACTCTTGGGATGCGTGCAACTTATTACCCTCTTTCCTCCGACATTGTGCTGGAGATATTTTGATGATTCTCATATCCCTTAACATCTTTCTCTTTTTTGAATCTCCTTCTCTCTCTTTTCCTAAATCCTCCATTAATCTCATCTCAACCTCTTTTGAAATCTTGGCCCCTTCTCTCTTACCTAGAGACTAGAGTTGTTTACTTGCGCTCTTATCTGCTACCCGACTTCCAACTTCTTTTTGCCTACTTGTTTAGTTGAGTTCCAATCACTGAGTAAATGGAGCTTAGTATACGACAATGAGATAGGTGTTTGCTACAAGGTTGGCACGATAATATAGGGAGGTATATGGTGTTTTTGGCTTGTGGCGAAAGTTTCAAGTTAATAGAGCCAAGTGATAATTGGTTTGAAACTGTTGAGAGATGGAAAAGTTTTATCAACATAATTACTTTTGATAAGTTAAGCATTCTTGACCTTTGTCAATGTATGAAATTGGCTTCCAAGGGGAAACACAAGATATGTAGGAGATGGAGAAACACCAATCAATTATATTCCTACCATGTCATTGTTGCAGTTCCCGTGCACACATAAGTGTATGTGGTCGTCAAGTAATACAACGATTGCACTGCAATTGAAAAGGTCGAATTCCATAGGGACTTTTGACTGCCAGCCTTTCCATATAATTATTATTATGTATAGAGCAAGTGTTTTCCACATAAAAGGTTGTTTGTTTTATTACTTCTAGAGTTCTAGTTTTACGATTTAAATCATAAAGATTAGCAATGATTTAATTGGTTGTTTTGATAACATAGTGAGAGACAGATTCCAGGGTTATGCCACTTATATGTTCCACCCAGTGTCTATGTCTAGGTCCTGCAAATTAGAACTGATCTGTTGATTCACGAGATTGATAATAAGATTTTGGGTTTCCCAACGTCTGATCTCCTGTTCGTGTTAGCCTCATACCTATATTCTTAAGTGATGAATGTTGGCTTCCACAAATGCATTTTCATATCCCATATAAGAGGCAAGTAGGGAAAAACTAGGTATATTTCTGTCCTAGCTGCAAATCTGCTCTCGTAGGAACGCATTCTACTCCCGTTTAACCATTGTTCTATCTTAACTTCCGTCTCTCAAGTTCCGTTACAAAATGTATATTTATTCTACTGGTATTGAAACAATAAAATAGTAAGCACAAGGTTAAATGAACAACTCATGAGATAGTACTGCAATAATACAACACAAACATTCATACTTTGTCCATAACCCTAGAACTAGGGCGTTTAGCCACTTATAATTCTATTACACTTGCAGGAATTCATGTTCAAGGCAAGAAATAATGCTAAATTAAAGGTAAGAAAATTAATCCTAATAGAAGAAGTTATGTTGTGTCTGTTTTGTGCTCCAAATATTGACACCCTCCCCCCTCCTATAAAAAAAAACTTCTAAGGGTTGGTTATATAGTATGAGGAAAAGACTAAGAGGGTCCACCTAAAAATAGGTGGAACTAGTCTGCAAATTTTTCCTCCTCTAGCTGTTGTAAAACTTCAGAGAGGTTGATTTATGTTAGAGACTCGCGCCAAGCCTCGTGTCACAAGGATATGCTTATTTTCCACACTAAGCCATTTTTGAGCTTTTCTCTTGTGAATCAACATAACACCTCAATTAGTTCTAGAATGCAAGAATGAGTAATAGTTGGGAATATCTCATGTTTACACTCGGAACGAGGCATAAATATGGGTGAAACATGGCCAAAAGACGTATAAATACGTGTAACATCAGTCATCCAAAACTTTAATTCTCTTGGAAAGTATATCAGAGTCCTTGCTGTGCAAGAGGAAAGCAAATCTATGATCATCATTCGGAGATTGAAAATAATGCTGAATGCATAGATTTTGGGAATGCCTTTTGGGTCGAGTTCGTCGCACCAGGCTTGCCTAGTGCGGGTTACCTCTCATGTGTGATTTGCGAGCTATAGCATAGGAGCGGGGATTTTACCCTATGTGTACCCAAAGGGTAGCGGCTGCTGGTTTTCCTTGTCATCAAAAATAAAAAAGAATTTTGTTGGAAAAGTAGCTCAAATCATGGCATGACCCAGACTATATCAAAATTATGGAAAATGAATATCATGAGTAAAAATCAGTTCTTAATCGACGTATGCTCTATTAAAGGCAAAATGGAATATCTAAGCATATTTGGAATTAGTTCGGTTGGTTTTAGTGATATGATCTCATATGATCCCTCATCCCTCCTAGTCACATTGAACTACAACAATGGGTAGATAGAACTTGGAGTGACTATTTCTTGTTTGATTTCCATCGAGGGTTGGGGTGAAAAGAATTAAACTGCAGGGTGGAACTTAAAAAAAATTGAATTGTGTTTGAATTGATGATCCCAGCCATGTCTAGATAAAGTTGTCTAGTTTGCTTGCTTATCGCAAGACTGTCTTCGGGACAATTGAAGGTTGATTCGGAGGATTCTTAAAACTGATGAAGATTCCAGAAATAGAGCCCATATGAGATGAGTAAGGATGTGTGAAATTCACCGGTATCAAATTATCATTGATTATCTAAAATTTGAGGTGCCATTATGGGTTGAGTCAAAATAAGCTGGACTTGGAAATTCATCACCGGAATGTTTTTGCAGCAACACAGTGGTGCCTAATGAGGTTGGAAAGTGTGAGAAGTATACTAGAGTGCTGCAAAGTCAAAAATGAATAGAGGATGGAAGCAAATGTTGAAGACTATTCCCCTTGCAGCTTTTGAACTATCTTGTTGGGAAAGGAATTAGAGATGCTTTGAAGATTAAAGACATCATATCTCTTTTATAAAAAAAATGGATGCCTATAGAATCTGTACTTTTGGTGTAATAGTATGATAGAAAATCTATCTTAGTATTTTTAGTTTCGAAATTCTTGTGGATATAATAAAAACAACAATGTTGTAATCTTTTTGTTTGTTGTTTGCAATACCTTCTTGGTAGTTGGTACTATTATGAAATTTATCTTACCTTGTAAAATAAATTAACACTAAAGAGTTTTCAAACTTTTATGAAGAAAAAAGTGTCAAATAATGTTGAGTTTCGAAGTTGATATTGGCTAACTTAATATATTAACTAAGGTTTGGTAAATAGGAACAATATCCTTTTAACATTAACTTTGCCACGAGTTTTGTCAATCATAACTATGTTATTCGTAAAAAACATACACCATGACACCTCACCTTGAATTTGTCGTGTCAATGCATCCATCACCAAGGCAAATAAAAAAGGCTAAGGGCTGATTCCTGGTGCAACCCCATCAAAATTGGGAAGTTCTCAAAGTCTCCTCTCACTTTCCTTACCCGAGTATTGAATCCGTCATACATGTCCTTATCGTCCTAGTGTAAGCCACATGTATACCTCTAGCCTCCAATCAACTCCGTAGAACCTCCCTTGGGACTTTATCCTAGGCCTTTTCTAGGTCGATGAATACCATGTGTAAGTCCTTCGCTTCCCTATATTGCTCAACCAGTCTTTTTACGAGATGAATGACTTCTGTCGTTCAGGCCCCAACATGAATCCAATTAGGCTTTTGGAAACCACCACGCCCCTCAACCTAATCTCCACCATCCCCTCCCAAACCTTCATGGTGTAGCTTAGTAGCTTGATACCCTTCGGTTCTTGCAATTTAAAATGTCACTCTTGTTCTTGTACAACAAAATCATTGTACCTCACCTCCATTTTTCAGGCATCTTTGCGTCTTGAAAGCGACATTAAACAACTCTGTCAAGTACTCCACACCTGCTCTGTCTGCGCCCTTCCAAAATTCAATCGGGATCTCGTCTGGCCCGGTCGCTCTACCCCTATGCCAGGGGCAGACCTACATAGTGTCAAGAGGGTTCATATGAACCCACTTCGTAAAAAAATTGTACTGTATATATAAGTATATTTGGTTTGTCTTCTGGACAATACAGGTATAGATATAATATTGACTCCACTTAAACAAAAGCAAGACTTTGGTTCAGCGGTAAAGCGGTTTCATTTTTGGAAGGAGATCCTGAGTTCGAAACCAGCCAACAACACAATACATTTTGTTTCTCTTTTCCAACACCAACCAACAACACAATATGTTTGTTTTACTCTTTTCCAACGTATAGAGGATGATTTAGGAAAGTTTTTCCAATATATTAATCTATTAAAAGAAAAATAATTACACTATTTAAGTTCTTTATTTAAAAAAAATCTAAAAATAGTTCTCAATTTTCAAATTCCTCATTGCTTTTTGGCTGAACCCTTTTTGTTGTGCTTGTCCTCATTATTCTGATTAATAAATATATTTAAATTATTTATTTAATAAAATTAAAATTATATATTAATTGATTTTTAATTAATAAAATTTAGTTTATTGGTTTTTTTTAATCTCCTTCATATGTTGAATCCACTTGGTAAAAATTCTAGGTCCGCCACTCCCCTATGCATCCTAAGAATAGCACCCTTAACCTCCTCAACCTTTATATGCGGCATGGATTATTACTTGTAAGCAAGTAGTAGAAATTTTTGTGGTATTTCTCTCATAGGAAGCAAACTGTATATTTGACACTTCAATTTTATTCTAGTTTGAATATTTATTTGACGCTTCAATTTTGAAGCTCGGCAGATGTGGTTTATCTCGGTGTTTCAGTCAGTTTCTTTTTGACCAGAATGTTGGCACTTTGTTAACTTACTAAATCCTACTAAATCGAGTTCAACTGAAAATAGTTGTCAAATATAGTGACCATTTTAGTGATTTGTCACTACTTCTCGGTGCTCAACATTTTATTTGGCGAGTCATCACCCTATATACTACCTCTCTTTGAAAATTAGCCTAAATTTTTTCTCTGTCACTATCCAGTTTACCTCATTCTCTTTAACTTTTCTCCCTATTAATTATGGCCTTGGTTAATAAAAGCAATTTATGATTACCATATAAACACCTTCTGATAGGTCTTAACTGTGGCATCTCTAGGGCATCTATCGTATCTGCTGGCTCATTAACTTTTCATCTTTAGTTCCTGGGTCTAGCTACTTATCTTGGCTTCATCTGCAATATAAATGCTAGGATCGCAGGGTTTCTTATTTGTAACAAGCAAATACTATGAGATATCTAAGACAAGTGGAGCTCAAATAGCAACTGCACATGGTCTATTCGGAATTGTTTTAGAAGTTAACTAGTGGTTTACATTCTGGCACTCACTTTATCTTCAAAATCTGGAGCTTACTGTAAAGTTAAAAATATTTAAGAAAAAGGAGCTATAACTGTATCTTTTACTTCTTTGTTAGATGCTTGATTAGCCTTCATCGCAATGTCGTCGAGATGTTATAGCTAAATATGAACATTGTCTTGTCTGAGCTAGAGTAGTCTATTTCTTTTCTGGCTAAAGCTTCCCTATCCCCATACCTTACTCGGTTTAGGAACTATATTCAAAAGATTGATGTGATTAGTTTCGAGCAGGATAATTGTACGGGCAAATTAGTTTCAAACAAATAATTGTAAGGGCAAATTAATAACACGAAAATCTACAGGGATCTATTTGTTTGTAGAATTCAATTTCCAGCTTTTGCATTTTTCTAAAGTTTTCACTTTATTATCGTTGGGCCGGAGTGGCAAGTTGCTGTCATTCTTTTCTATGATGTTTGTTTTAATTACTTTTTTCCTCTTTCTTCCTGTGAATGTGTAAGACTGAGAAAGGAAGAAGCGGTACAGTACGTTGAAGGTCGTGAGCCGCATTACTTTGTTCCATGGACTTGTATGATGTACTCTCATATTTTATACTCAGGATCTTTAGGACAAGCTAGGGTTACTTGAAAATATAGTTATCATCCCTGTGGAGCAGAGCTTGTGATTTTACTTTTCCGGAATTCCTGATACCAAATTGTCGTATAGTGTGTAAAAAGATTCATGTTCATTTTTCATTGTTGGGCATATCAATTGTTAGGATTGGAGTGTGAGACTATGAGGCACAAGATTTATGAACTTCTGACTTGGAAACAGTAATGTAAATGTTTGCACTACTTCTTTAACATAGGATTCTCTCTCCTTATCCCTCGTTCATGCACAAATGTCAAATACTGAGCTGTTTTTTCAATTTGCTTTGATTTTTTTTTATTCCCCTTTGCTTTTGGATTGGTAAGGAAATCTTCCTCTTTACTTTTGGTCTTTACCTAATGATTTGGGGAAGTCGTCAGATGTGTTTGTATTGTTGAATGATGTCAGATGTCGCTATACACTTGAGCCTTACTTGCTTATTTTCTAGAAAGACGTTCCATTTGCTAACCTTCATGTATGTTTCACAGGAAAATAGTTTTCTGCAAGCAGTTACATCGACTAGAGCAGGAAATAGCTGCTGACCAGGGCTAAAGTCACACAAAGGTGCTTGTAAATTTTTCATGTAGTTGACAGAAGAAGCTCAAGAAACTAAGATTATGCTTGTATTTGGATCTGCTATGTTTGTGTACATGATATGTTATTAAGCTACAGGTTAGTTGTACCTTAAATATTTATTAGGGTGATTTTTTTTCTTTTTTCACTTAAAATAAGTAGGTGAATATTAGTTGTTTTATGACATCTTGATAAGCCCCCTAAACAATGACTGGATTTCTCAGACTTGTTCACAACCAATCTGCACTATTGCAGTGAACACAGAATATTGTAGCTGTAAAACATTCAACTGCCTTGATACTTCAGTCTGTTGAATGATTAATGTCGTATATGACTGGATCATTCTTTCTAACTAGAAATCGTAGGCTGGAGATGCTGGCTCACACAATCATTGGTTCTTTATAGTAGTTGCTAATGGGTACGTGCTTCTCAAAGGCAGCGGAATGCTTCTATTACATTGAACATCAAAGGTTTCCCTGTCAATAGATGTGCAGTACATGCACAAGTTGGCTCACGAACCATTGATGACAAACTAGTCTTGATGTAAGACGAACTGTGGAACTGGAACAGAAGCAAAAAATTATCGTCAGTTTATGTTAGCTTGTTACTAGTGATCATTCAATTGCTCATTTTTTTTCGTATTGTCTAGTGATGTGATCATGATCTAAAGCTCAAAAAACATAGATATCAAACTTGTTTCGTTTAAAGCCCTCCTGAGCTATGTGGTGTACAGCGTAGAGTACTGATATGCTCAAGTTACACGGTTAAATGATGTAACGTGGTCGTATGCAAATATAGTAATCTAATCTAGGTTGGAATCGAATTTCACAGAGAATATGATGAAAATAAGTTTTTACTATTGGAACAAATATCAGATTTATATTCAATTTCTTTTTCATGAAAGGTGAAGATTGATTGTATACTAAACCGAAGATTGAAGTAAGTAAGTGTAATCGTTTGGTTTGATGACAAGTTATGATGGGATTAGTTATGATGGGACTATTTATCTTGGGATTACTTATCCTGAGATTATTTTTTATTGATTGTTTGGTTTGTTGTATTAAAGATAATAGACATTGCATCCTTTCTAAGAAAACGTTGTTTGTTATCAAAAATATCCCCACCTTATTTAACTTTTATACATATTTTTTACAGAGCTTTTGTTATAGGCATTACAATATTTTACTCTAAAAATATTGGTAAAATAATATTCTATTGTCCAAAAAAAAAATTATTTTCTACAATTTGTTTTTAACCTTATCCAATATAGGCAAAAACTTGATATTTTGGAAGCATTTTAATCTTAATGTATTTATTTTAATATATAGGATTTGATTGCTAAACAATCATAAACTACAATTAAATAAGCATAGAAGGATAAAAATTGCATTAAAATAACCATAAAAACTGGATCAAAACTCACCAAAAACTCCAACAAAGCAACATTAAAAATTGCCAAAAAATCACCAAACTAACCTTAACTTTACAAAACAGTAGAAACTGCATTTAAATAGCAAAATCTGGAGAGAAAAAAATTGCACTTAAACAGCAAAGATTGACCAAGATTTGCACTAAGCAAAACTGGATAAAATCTGGTGTAAAATGTGAGAATAAAAAGGATTGAAGGGGTTATTTTGTCATTTGAATTATATTATCCCAGGATAAGTTATCCTGGGATTGTTATTCTACCCAAAGGGAGGGATAACTTATCCCAGTACTATTTACTAATCCTGGGATAAGTTATCTCATCCTGTGCAACCAAACAAGAGATTAAAGACACTAAAGTTTTATCCCATGACTATTGTCTCTTATCCATCACACCAAACAACCCCTAAATGTATAAGATTCAATCACTAAGGTTGTGTCCTCCCAATGAATTGCTTTGTTTGTCGGTTATCACGCAATTATAGTTATGCACTAGTCTCATGCACCCTCACTCAACATTTTTCAAGGGTTTTGAAGTTTGAACGATGCAGCTATATATATGATGCTTCTGCAACTATATGAGTTATTTAAATAAGTCTGATCAATTATGCCAAGTAACTCATATTATTCCTAATATGAATTTATCAAAAAGGGTTAGCGCCTCAATTTCGTGTGAAACTTCTTTGACCAAATCCTAACCCACTCTTCCGAGTTTAAAGATTAAGATATTATGACATAGGCTATTATTTGCAACTACCAACCTGTTAATTAAAAACAAAACAAAAAGTTTGATATCTTATAACCCAATAATATGCAATCAAATGACAACCTTATGAACTCTACAATCTTGGTTGAGGATTTAGCTACTCATAATAAAAGTAAAATTATACGAATATAAGTAAAGAGAATGCATAAATTTACGATGATTATTAAAAAAACTTGAAACAGTATGAAGATCTTTGTGCAAGAACTAGAAAGAGAGAAATTAGATGATAACAAACTACTATTACCTAAAACTAACAAAACTCTCAACTCTCTAAAGAATCCTAACATGTCTATTATGTATAGTTGAGTGTTATTATTTTTACCTCTTTGAGGACCAATGACGATTCGTTCTCTTTTATCTTTTTCATACAATAATATCTTTTCATGAGTTCTAATAAGTAAATTATCATTAAGTGTAACTCTATATAAAAATCAATTTAGTTAAGAGAACATAATTATAATGGATTATATTAATGCAATTGAATGTCGAATTTCTGGCAAAATATTTCTTCATAATATGCCATTAATTTATCATTTCAATCAGGTTCATCAAACAGGAGGTTATCCTCTAGCAATATACAAAACGGTAAAATCATACATGAAAATATTAAACTTTTGACATGTTTGTTGCACGTATATATCGAACTATATAACTTAAATCTGCTCAATTAAAAGAAAGCATAATTATGGTGGCTAATGCTAATGCAATGCAATTACTTGTCGAATTTGTGGTCAAATATTTTGTCATGTTGTTCCACTACTGTATAATTTTGATCAGCTTCATCACGAGAAGATTATACTCTTAACAATACAACGAAATAATAAGATCATACATGAATATATTAGTGTGATTTATTTTTTTATTTTATATAACTATTTGGTATACGCTATTTATTTGCCCAATTAATTTTAATTTATGTCGAGTAAGCATTTATTTGTTACCTCTTTTAGGGCCGACGACAGTTCGTTCTCTTTTATCCTTTGCACACAATAATATATTTTCATGAGTTCTAGTAAGTACACTATCATTAAGTGTATAACTATATATAAAAATCAACTTTGTAAAGAGAAAACATAATCATAGGTTCACAAACTCTTCAACCTTAGCTTCCCTCAACTCTCTTGGAAAGAAGTGATCAATGAATGCACTCTCAAACTCATCCCAAATAGAAGGCTCAGCATCCTCCCCACGACTCTCCTCCCATTAGTTGTACCAAACATTCACCATATCCTTGAGTTGATAAGATACAAGCTCAACTCCTTCAACCTCAGTAGCACGCATGGCCTTCAAGATCTTCCACATCTCATCAATGAAGTTATGGGGGTCCTCCTCAACCTAGATCCTGTTAAGACTGGAGGGTTCATCCTCAAGAAATCTCTAATCCTCACACCCGCTGATGGTTCTTGAAAGCTAGAGCTAGGGGTTGGAGAGCTCTGTTGACCGGACTGGGCAGCCACTAACTGGGTAAGCATAGCAATTGCTCCCCTAAAATCGGCCTCAGAAGTAGGAGCAGGCTGAGTAGTAGGCATTTGGGGCACCCCAGTAGACCGTGCAGGTCGACCCCTAGTTCTCTCCTCTGACTCTGAAGGTATCTCGATTTGCGGAACCTCGGTGCTGGCGGCGTTCCTCTGACTGGAGGTACGTTTTGGAGGCATTATCTGCAATTGCGTAAACGCATGAATTAGGAAGGAAATTTTTTTTATAGAGTTAACTCTATCGCACAAACTCAGAGTAAGAAAAAGTTAAACAATTCCTAATGTCCTATAGCCTCCTGATTATAAGTGTGGTGCACGACACACCCATAAGCAAGACTCTACTAGACACGGCTTCATAGACACCCTAGGACTCGTGAACTCTGAGCTCTGATACCAAGTTTGTCACGCCCTGAGAGGGTACCATAGGCGTGGCCGGCACTCGGAGACCATTGTTGGTCCCTAAGCGAATCACTTGGTCTGATCACTCATTTAATCATTCAGCGGAAGACTTAGATAAAGCAAAGAAGACACTCAAGTGGGATAACAGTCAACAACTCAATAAAAGATAGCTTAAATACTTAGTTCAAATCAACCATCAAAAGAAATTCAAAATGAGAACATCAACTCTGTCACTGTCTCTGTCACTGTCTATCAAGCCTCTAAACACATCACAAGAAGGTACCGGGACAGGCCCACGGTTACCTCAAAGAACTACTCTAATAAAGGAAATCAACAAGAAATAAAAGGGTCCCTCCGAAGGCAAGGAGGTTTCACCACTATCTGGAAGAGGAAGATCTTTAACAAAGCGCCTGTTGAGGATCTCTAGCACATGTATCTGCATCATGAAACGATGCAGCGTCGAAGACGTCAGTACATGGAATGTACGTTATGTAAAATAGCTGAAAGGGAACAAGCTCAAGGACACTTAACATCATGCCACTCAACTCAGAATATAACATGCAAGTTTAGAAATAACAATGCTTTTCAAATAGACTCAATCATATGCAACTTCAATCATTTCAAATCATTTATTTATTCTTAGGGAGTTTCTCTAACCGACAACCATCACTTATGAGCGAATGATGATATAACGCTTTGCACTGCCATTGCCACAGCCGTCCAATACCTTGCCCGAGTAAGGGACGATCGACCATCATTGGATCCACAATCAACAAGTCCTCTTTTGGGACAATTAGGAACCATCTGAATTAACGGTGCGATCCTATCCTACGCTAGCTACGTAGTTCATGGGGCTTGAGTTATTTAAACTCTTACCCAAATCGGTGCTCAATACTACTCCCCAAAACAATTCATTATGCACATATTTATTAGGTAATAAATTTCAAATCATCTTATCAAGCCTCAATGGACCTCTCAAAACTCAATCTCATCTCACCTCATCATATTCTTTCGTTTACAAATCATATGTTTTCAAACCACTCACATCTCATTAAAACTCTTTTCTCAAAACCATCATTTACACTCAAAACTCATGCTCATTTAGACTCAATAGAATATGCTTCAAATCAGTTAAAAATCATACTTTGCTCAATGCATGAAAACCATCAATCCCAATTCAAATAAAGCGTAGTAAAACCATGATCATTAACTCAATTAGGGTTCATGGGAATGTAGCCATGAATGACAATCCCAAGAAGTAGAAGTATAGAAACAACAACAATTTCAATGCATAATTCAATAGAACTCAAAGAACAAGGGATCAACTCAAGTTAGGGATTCAAGGAATTAGGGCTCAATTTAACTCATACTCAACAATCGATGGAATTTAGATATAGGGCGCATGGACGAACTCAATCCAATGTTATGATTAGCCTTACATACCTGAAAGGGAAACACTAGCTTGAAACCTTAGACTGAGGCTTGAAGGTGAAGAACCCTAGCTTCTTCCTTGAGAGATCTTAAAACGTGCGAAAGTGATTTGTCTGAGGGTTGAGCATGAATGGGTAGGTTATAAGGCTATAAGTTAGGCTTAGGGAAGTTAATTGAGGATAAAAGGTCAAGAATACCCTTCTGGAAACGTAAGAAAAACATCAAAATTGAAAAGAACGACCTTTTAATGAGTCTCGTCAGCCAAATCGGCAACCTGGAGGTCCCATTGCCGACCTATTCAGCGAACCGCCGAGTGGGATCTTCAGATTGCCTAAAATAACAATTTTTGGAGGTTTTCGGGTCCATTCGGCGAGCTCAATCATCGATGCGCCGAACCCATTCAGCGAGTCGCCGAATTGACCATCAGCTCGCCGAATTTCCCAGCCCCGACATGATTCAGTAAAATAGCCATAACTTTCTACTCCGAACTCGTATTGATGCAAACTTGGTGTCGTTGGAAAGAGGACTCAAAGACCTTTAATTTGATAGTCATGGGCCACCTAAATCCATATATTCTAGGATATAGGATCGTTTGAAGTTGACCCTTGCATGAACTCTTATTACCTGAACTTGTTTTGATGACAACTGTTCATTTTCCATCAATAAGAATATGGTCACCATTTTCGATCCTAACTTTAGATATTTCAATAGTCTTTAATTCTTTAAACAAATTCTTATCATAAGTCATGTGGTTAGTGTAACCACTATTAATCAGCCAAAATTTTGTTGAACCTTACTTGAGATACATGTTGCAACAAAAAGATGGTCTTCTTCTTCTTGATTGACCACACGTGCATCTACTTCATGATTCTTAAATTTATTTTTGCAAATCACTGATTACACTTGCTACACTTTGCGTCTGTCATTTTTCAATATCTGTATGGTGGATGATTATACATGCTTCATATCTTTCGGACACTGTTACACGAATTTTTTCAACAATTCTTGAATATTTAAATTCAATGCCTAGTAATCTTACCTTATTAACAATGCCAAGCAACTTAATTTGAGCTCACATGTCCCTTAAGAAACATGGCTCTAGATACCAAGTGGAAGTGTGTGACTATCTCATCTAATATTTTAAGTTGTTAGAGAGAGTACACTTTTATAATTTAATTATATTCTCAATACATCCCCTCACTTATGGGCCTAATTCTTTTTCATGGGTCAAGTACGTAGAAAGTCTTTTTGATTTGGGTGGTGGTGAGATTCGATCTCAAAAACTCTGTCTTCTCTGATATCATGTGGAAGTGTGTGACCATCTCATCTAAAGATTTAAGATGTTAGAGAGAAAACACTTTTATTATTTAATTATATTCTCAACATACTTGCTTGAAACATAATTATGATGGCTTATATTAATGCAAATGAATGTCGAATTTGTGGCAAGATATTTTTCATGATGGGCTATAACTTGATCATTTCAATCAGATTCATCAAAGAGGAGGTTATCCTCTAGAAATATAGTGAAAATTTAAGTTAAGACAATACATAAAAATATTAAATTTTTGATGATTGCTTATGTTAATGCAATTACTTGTTAAATTTGTGGACAAAAATTTCATAAAGGTTATGTCACTACTTTATAATTTTGATCAGACTCATCAATGAGAAAGTTATACTCTAACAATACAATATAAAATTAGACCATACATGAATATATTTGTGTGATTTATTTTTCATTTTATATAATTATTTTGTATTCTCTATTTAATTATTTGTTCGACTAATTTGGATCTATGTCAAGTAGGACATTTATTTGTTACCTCTTTTAAGGCTAGCGGTGATTCATTCTCTTTTACTCTTTCAACACAATAAAAAAATTTCGTGAATTCTAGTTAGTAAATTATCTCACTAGATATGTTGTTTTAGTTAGGGGTGTTCACGGGTCAATTTGGATCAGTTATTAGTCAAAACCAAACCCAAAACAATTTAATCGATTTTAAAATTATCAAAACCAAATCAAACCAAATATAATATACATTTATCGGTTTGGTTATTATAGGTTTCAGTTCGATTTGGTTCGGTTATTTGGTTATTAACCATACACAAAATAAAAGAAACATTAATTCATTCAAAACGTGAAAAAAATGTGACAACAATCCATTCAAAACGAAACATAGTTAGAATGACTGACATTACAGAACTTTCGATGACATTTTGGTCTAGAAGGAAGAGACAATGACATTTTTAGTCTCACAAATAATTGTCATCGATACTCATATACATGAAACCGATAAGATAAATATTCTCACCTTGGATATTTTTGCTTTCAATAAGTAAATTATAAATAAATTTTGATGAAAACATATATAAGATCTTTAAATTTGTTTATAAAAATAATATATTAAGTATGTATATAATAAAATATATGTATATAATTTATCGGTTCGGTTCGGTTTTTTCGAACAAAACCATAACCAAACCAAATACTGTTGGTTTTTTAAAATCTAAAACCAAACTAAACCAAACCCAAATAAAATTGGTTTATTTTATCGGTTTGGTTTGATTTTTTGGTTTGGATCGGTTTTTATCCAAACCGTGAACACCCCTAGTTGTAGTAGATAAATTATCATTAAGTGTATCTCTATATAAAAATTAACTTAGTTAAGAGAAAATATAATCATGGTGATTTATATTAATGCAATTGAATGTCAAATTTGTGGCAAAATATTTCTTCATGATATGCTACTACTTTATCATTTCAATCAAGTTCATCAAAGAGAACATTATCCTCTAGTAATGTATTTGTTACCTCTTTTAGGGCAGACGACGATTCGTTCTCTTTTACCATTTTTTTTTTAAAAATTTGGTAAATAAACTGATTTTATTACCAAATTGAGAATTACAAAACAAGATAAGACAAACTGCCTGGACATCCCCAGGACTGCATACTTCCATCATCTATCCAAACCTACTCCTAACCATTGCGTAACCTATCCGAAACTGTTAATTAGATAGGGTACCAATCTAGTAGCTGCAGTTTAATGCTCAATTTCGGTTTCATTCCCCCTCTTATGTATACTTCTTGAACAATCTTCCAGATTAGATCATCACAGCTTCTATTTCTCTTCTGAAAAATCCTATGGTTCCTCTCTTGCCAGATGTAATAGACACTGGCTGCAAGTGCGATTCGAAATATTTCAGTTGCTGGTAGTTTCCCTTTGTAGTGATCTTGTGCCCATCTCTGCTCTTCATTCCACCCTGTTGCCTGCTTTTGGATAGTTTGCCACCTTAAATCCTTTTGCCAGACCTAACCTGAGTAGGGGCAGTTGAAAAACAAATGCTCAATGTTCTCATTTTCAGTATCACACAGTATACACTTGATGCTATCTACACTACCCCAAGTGAGTAGTCTTTCCTTTGTCAGGAGTCTCCCATGTAATGTTAAAAATAAGATAAAACTCCATTTTGGGCATGCATTAGTATTGCATATGAGTTTTCTCCACTCTACTTTTGGGTATTCCCCTCTCAGCAGTTGATACACTTGTTTAATTGAGAAATGCTCCATTTGTATTACTTGTGCTTCATTCCACTCCGCAACCTCCAAGTATTTATGTGCTTGTAATATCTTCCTGACCATCCATGAGGCTTGATTTGCTTGGATGTTCCACACTGTTCCTTGCTTCCCATAATAACTTATCCTTTTTCTTGCTCAGATTCCACAGAAGCTTGCAAATGCCTGCCTTGTTCCACTCCTGAATACTTATAATATTTAAGCCTCCTATAGTCCTTGGCTTGCAAAGCTGATCCCATGCAATCAATGTTTTCTTTGATATATCTGCCCCTCCAGTCCATAGAAAGCTTCTACATAGCCCTTCAATGCATTTGATCACTTTCTTTGGTAAGATAAACACCTGCGACCAAAACACTTGAACAGAGAACAACACACTTTTGATGAGTTGGACCCTACCCGCATAGGAGAGAAACCTAGAGGTCCAGTTCTATATCCTTCCTACAATCTTATCAATCAGTGGTTGGCATTGCACAATAGTTACTCTCTTAGTGCTTAAAGGGACTCTCAAGTATCTAAATGGCATTGTACCCTGTGAGAAGCCTAGTTCCTGTAATATAGCCAATTGTTTTCCAAGTGGTACTCCTCCAAAATAAATGGAGCTTTTATCTACATTTGCTTCCAGTCCAGAAGTTGCTGAGAATACTCTGAAAATCGCATAAACCTGTTTAACAGATGTGAGTTGACCTTTACTGAATAGGAGCAGATCATCAGCAAAGCTAAGTTGGACCAGATGCATTTTAGCACATCTTGGGTGGTACTTGAAGCTTGGGGACTTTTTCAACTGTTTCAATAATCTTGTGAAATACTCCATGGCTAAAACAAAAAGGTAAGGAGATAGTGGGTCTCCATGTCTTAGCCCCTTCTTTGCCTCAAAGGGTGCACTGGGAAAACCATTAATCAGGAAAGTGTAAGTCACTGTGCTTATGCATTGGAGGATCCAATCAACAAAATCACTAGGAAATAATAATTGGATCAGCACTTGTTTCAAGAATTCCCATTCCACTGAATCATACGCTTTCCTCATATAAACTTTCATCATGCATCTAGGTGAGACCCCTTTCCTCCCATATCCCTTGACCAATTTAGTACTCAAAATGATGTTAAAATTGATCAATCTTCCTGGCACAAAAGTTGACTGCCCTTTATCTATTAGACTATCCATCACACTCTGCATTCTATTAGTAAGTACTTTCGAAATGATTTTGTACACAACAGTACAGCATGAGATTGGCCTATACTCTGATATTTTTTATGGATGTTCTATTTTAGGAATTAGGGTCACAGTGGTACAATTTATGGCTTTAAGTATTTTCCCTGATACGAAGAACTCTTGAATAGCCTCAATAATCTCTTCTCCTACAGTTGCACATACTGTCTTGAAGAAATATGCATTAAAACCATCACATCTTGGAGCTTTATTATCATTTATCCCCTGTAGAGCCTGTACTATTTCATCTCTAGTTACAGGTGCTATCAGTTGTGGTTGTTCTCCTCTATCTAATATAGGTTCATCTCTCATTGCTTGTTGATTCACTGCTGGTAGTTGATTTGCACAAGTCCCCAGTAGCTTTTTGTAAAATCCAATAACCTCATCTTCTATATCATTACTGTTTTTCACTATGTTCCCATTAGCACTGATTAAACTGGTTATCCTGTTTTGAGCTAGCCTATTTCTCAGACTAGCATGGAAGTAAGCTGTATTTACATCTCCCAACTTCAACCATTGTACTCTTGACTTTTGCCTCATGATGTTTTCTTCTACGTGTAACCATTTCTCTAAGTTTAGCTTGGCCTTCCTTTCTGCTTCAATCAAGCTTGTGGGTTTTCCTGGTTGCCTCATAGAACTTTGTACATCTTGCAGCTGTTGTCTGTACATTTTGATTCTATTTTCCACTCCCTGAAATTCAGCTGTATTTAAAGTCTTTAGAGCTTGCTTCACTCTCTTTAGTTTCTGCCACACCCTCAACATACCCTTACCTTCTTTAGTATCCTGCCATGCTTTTTTCACAATATCCTGAAACTGTACATGTTTTGCTAGATGATTTAAGAATTTAAAAGGTCTGGATCTCATCTCAACCTGTTGAAAGAAATTGATACCGAGTGGTGAATGATCAGAACAACCAGGATCCTTAATCTGCACCTCAATGTTAGGCATATTCAACATCCATCTTGTGTTAGCTAGAGCCCAGTCTATTCTACTGTATGTGTGCCCATTAGTCCATGTGTATTATCTACCAGTATGTTTTAGAATTGTCATACTTGTGTCCCTCAGATACTCATCAAAATCTCTTATCTCTGCATCTTGTACAGGAGCTCCCACCAATTCTATCTTCCCCTCTATGAAAGGTATTATAATCTCCCATTGTCAGCCAAGGTGTCTGTTGATTGCTATGTATATTCCTTAGTTTCTCCCACAAACTTCTTCTATCTGCTATGGTATGTAAACCATAGATAGCTGTGAAATCAAATCTCACATGTATCCCTCTACATGCCACCTCTGTATGAATATATTGTTCAGTTTGCTCTACTAGATTGCAGCTAATTACTTGAGGATCCCACATTATCCAGTTTCTTCCTTTATTGCTGACAGCAGAATTAGTTAAACTTTCCCATCCAGGTGCAACTTTCTTCAAGATATGGCCTTCATGGTGAACTTTTATTTTATGCTCTAATAAAGCTATAATACTAACTTTCGTAGTCTTTATAAACAGTGCAATTTCCTTTTGCTTATAGACTTTATTTAGCCCTCTTATGTTCCAAGTAATTAACTTCATTTAGGGTGTAATAGTGTGTTACCTTTCCCCATCACCTTTACTGCTCCTCCTACCCTTTTACCTATACCAACTACATGTCTGGTATCATGATCATGAAGCAGGCTAAATTCATTTGCTGGGGATACCTTGGCCTTA
The DNA here is from genome assembly GCA_018342035.1 of Solanum appendiculatum. Lineage (NCBI taxonomy): Eukaryota > Viridiplantae > Streptophyta > Magnoliopsida > Solanales > Solanaceae > Solanum > Solanum appendiculatum. Next base: position 497,728 of record JAGDQO010000316.1, read on the forward strand.
CCCATGTATTGTCTTTGCCCCTTTGTTGTTGATTTGCCTCTTGCTTCCTCCCAGTTCTCATCATTTTCCTGAATTTGTAGTTGTTCTCCTTCTTTATGCTCCTGTGAGTTTGAGTTTGCTATATCTTGTCCTTCTTGCTGGTTCACCCTTTCAAGCCTTGAGTTTACCATATCATCCCCAGGTTCTGTTAGTTCACTGCTCTCAATTACATTGTTTGATTCTGCTTTATTCTCATCTTTCTTCTGCTGCCACTCTGTCCTCCCTCTCACAACCTTATCTTTTCGCTTATGTGCTTCCCCTTTTGGCTGGCACTTATGCCCCATGGTCAGACACCTAGGACAATAAGCCGACACCCATTCATACACCACCTTCTGAGTGAATTCTCTTCCATTGGGGTCCTCCACTTTGATATCTGCTGGCAAATTCTGACTGATGTCCATCTCAACTAGCACTCTAGCATAAGATACTCTGTCTATCTGTGTAGTGCATTCATCAACAAATAGAGGAATTCCCAGACCACTACTAATTGTGCTTAATGACTGCATTCCCCAACAATTCAAAGGAAGATTCGGCAATTTAACCCATACAGGAATAGTTTGCATAATCTTCTTACTTAGATCATACTCTAGCGACCAGATCTTCACTATTATTGGCTTATTCCCAAGCATATGAGGTCCTGAATACAAAATTTCATCCCTATCTTCAAAACTACTAAATCGCACAAGAAAGTATCCATCATTATGGTAAAATACCTTAGGCTTTGCTATGTAGTTCCACTGCGCCGCAATGTATCGTTCTACTGTAGCAATTGTTGGGTCAGCTCCCACCACATAAAGAATCAAAGCATGTTTCCATCTCATGGTCTCCAGCTCTACCTCATCTTCGCACAATTCTACAATTTTCTCTCCATTACGAACCGTAGGAGCTACATAATTCAACTTCATGCCCTGCGCAGCCATACGGTTCCCTTGAAAGAGATTTACCCATTTTTTTCGCTCAAGTTCCTCCCCCTCCTCTTCTTGTTCTGAGAGTAACTCTGTTGGTACCTTGTTGTTGCTCTGGGATCCTTGAACTTGTGGCGTAGGTATGCCACTAGATTGTATTCCCCGATCTCCTTGTGTTCCCCTCTCCTCCGATCTAATCGCAGCTAGCGGCATATTGGTCAGAATTGGGGTTTTGCCTGTCAATTCCGGCCACAGCTCAGCTGATTTCATCTCCATATTATGAATCTCCCCTGTCTTCATGGTGTTACAATTTCAGTGTTCGTTTGCCCTCTGATAACCGTCTTCTTCTGTCCTCTTGCCATTGTAGGTTAGGCACACGTTAGCTCACCTAATATGTGCCCTCTTAATTCTCTTTTACCATTTTCACACAATAATAACTCTTTATTAGTTTTAATAAGTAAATTATCACTAAGCGTATCTCTATTTAAAAATCAACTAAATAATAACTCTTTATTAGTTTTAATAAGTAAATTATCACTAAGTGTATCTCTATATAAAATCAACTTAGTTAAGAGAAAACATAATCATCCTGACTTATATTAATTTAATTAAATGTCACATTTGTGGAAAAATATTTCTTCATGATGTGCTTTTACTTAATCATTTCAATCAGACTTATCAAGAAAGATGGTATCCTAGCAATATCATGAAAATCTAAGATAATATATGAAATATTAAATTTTTGACATGTGCATTGCATGTGTATACCACATTATAACATAAATCAGATCAGTTAAGAAAAAAACATAATCATGATCGCTTATGCTAATACAATTACATTTCAAATTTATGGACAAAAATTTTGCCATGTTGTACCACTACTTTATAATTTTGATCAGATTCATAACGACAAGGTTATTCTCTAACAATAAAACAAATAATAAGACCATACATGAATATACTGGTGTGATTTATTTTTTATTTTGTATAATTATTAAAATTGCCTTAGAATGCAATTTTGACGGTTCCGTTAGCTCCGAAATGTTGAATTTGATCTAGGACCTGTGGTGTGGGTGTGAGACCCAGTTTCCTATACCTTGTAAATTTTGGCTTAAAATGGAATTTAGGTGTGGGAACCACTTTTTATCGAGACAACCTCGATTGGAAGTTTCAACATTTCTATTAAGTCTGGAATGTTGAATTTGGTGGGGTAGTCAAACGGCCCTGGTACCGCTTAAGCGAAAGTCACTTTAGCGGCCAGGATGTCGCTTAACCGAGGCCTGCCAGCTTAGGGCTAGCTGCTATAGCGACCCTAGCTTCATTTAAGCAGTGTTCGCTTAAGCGGTCAGGGATTCGCTTTAGCGGGCTTCTAGCTTGAGCCTAGCCGCTTAAGCGGTAGGTTATCCGCTTTAGTGGGCCCACTTAAGCGGCCTAAGTGACCACTTTTGCGGCATCAACTAACAGTTATACCCATTTTTGGGATTCATTTCTCACAAGTTGTGTTTGAATAGTGAGTTTTGGGAACTCGATTCCTAGGTGGATTTTACTGGTTCTAGTGGGAAGTGAATTAGTGAATTGCTTCGAGAAGTTGGTTGGCTCTTTAATTACACGTATAACCCATAAGTCTCTCCCCTATTCTCACCATTTAGCTTTAATGGTGAATTCTAGTTTTTTTTACATGATCTATTTTGGCTTGATTTCGAGCTCGGATTGTGTTTATTTTTAGGGCAAAAGTACGTTCCTAGAGCTAAATGAGACAAATTGATGGACGCAATTTTCGGATTCCTGACATGGGTCTCATAATGATGTTTTTGACTTGATTTTAGTCTTGTTTTTAATCATTGCGATTTGAGTATCAAAATGTCTGTATTGATGTTGTGGTCATTTATTTGATAGCATGACAATGATCAAAGGTGGTTCGAAAGGGGATAGTTCTAGTTTAGTGGATTTGGAGCGTGCGCATCAGCTTTCAGGTAGACTATAGCTTATCAAACTTAAATTGAGCTTGTTTTAGTAAATTCACGTTGTTTATCTAATTTTGGGAAGGGTTTCTAGTATGTATCATGCCTAGTTTGTAGAATGCATGAGCCTTCTTTCAGGTAGTTTTTTGGGAAATTGAGCATGTCTACTTTGTTTGCATTGATTGTATCATGCCTTGGGGTATCTTTATGGTTGGTTGTATTGATATTGGGCTTGTTCTTGGCCTTAGCCTTGGCGTAGGCTAGTATTTGCCCTAGACTTGCTATTTGGAGCCGATAAGCCTTAGAAATTCTCTGATGTCACTTCAGATGGCTTAACTCCCTATAGACTGATATAGCAGACTTGGATCTGATAGTATGAATCCTTAGATAGGCGACAACTCAGCTCTTGTAACCATTCATCCATAACTTCCCTTATGGTTCGGCCTTAGTGTGTTTTCTTGGCAATTTTGGACCTCGTTGGTGATATTGGATTGGGTCTTGGATTTCGAGCTAGAGTGGGTCCTTGATGATTCTGAAGACAGTTTTGATTTACTGTTTGTGTCCACGTGAAGAAGAGCATGTGATTTGGAGGTATTTGGAGCCTTTTATCCACGGTTCGAGGCCCTGGCGTATCTTTTTCAACCATGTTTCGAGGCCCTGATGCATTTCTACTAGCCGCGGTTCGAGGCCCTAGCGCATGTCCACTAGCCAGAGTTTGAGTCTTGGTACGCTTCTATTAGTCTGGTTTGAGCCCTGACATGGTGGTTCTATTGGGTTCTTTGGAATTCCTTCGTTGCGGTTTGAGTCCGGGGTCAGCCGTTTCACTATTAGAATACTTTTAAGGAAAAATTACAAAATTACACAGCTTTAAGTAAACTATTTTCCATATTTCCCTATATCTTTTAAAAATATCTAAAATCCTTTATTTTAATAATGTATCCGTATTAATGTATTAATGTATCCGCGCTTTCACTAATGTATCCGGATTGAAAAATCCCTTATTTTAATAATGTATCTGTATTAATGTATCTGCGCTTTCATTAATGTATCCAGATTGGGTTAATTTTAAGGGATTTTTGTAATTAGAAAAAAAGTAGGGATAGATAGTAATTTCATCTTTACACTATGTGATTTATGTAACTTTTCCTACTTTTAATCTTAGCTTGTGTTATCCTTATCTCTTCTGTGTACTCATCAAGCTTATGGCAGTCCATTTGAATTATTTACTTTCCAATTGCGCATGAGTATACCTTATGGGCTTATAGGGGTCTAGTTTGGCTATAGATAGCTGCTTTACTTTACTACTCCGTTCTTTCTTGACTCCTGAGCTTTATAGTTGGTTGGCTCATTAATTACGCATATAACTTGCAAGTCTCTCCCCTCTTCTCTCCATTTAGCTTTAATGTTGAATTCTAGTTCTTCTTTTTGCATGATCTGTTTTGTCTTGATTTAGAGTTCGAATTGTGCCCATTTTCAGGGCACAAGTTTCTAGAGCTAAATGGCACCAATTGATAGAGTTAATTTTGAAATTTCTAGTGTGGGTCCCACAATGCCGTTTTTTACTCGATTTTAGTCTCATCTTCAATCATTGAAAATTGGGTGTCAAAACGTTTGTATTGATGTTGTCATCATTTGTTTGATAGTATGTTAGCGATCGAAGGCGGTTCAAAAGGGGAAAGCTCTAGTTTAGTGGATTCGGAGCGTGAACAGTCAGCTTTGAGGTAGGCTACGGCTTACCGAAATTAGATCGGGCTTGTGTTGGTAAATTCATATTGTTTAGCTAGTTTTGGAAAGGGTTTCTAGTATGTATCATGGCTAGTTGGTAAAATGCATGCCTTAGCTTTCTTTCGGGTAGTTTTCAAAAAAATTGAGCATGTCTACATTATTTGTGTTGATTGTATCATGCCTTGTGGTATCTTTATGGTTGGTTGTATTCAGATGGCTTGTTCTTGGCCTTAGCCTGGAAGTAGGCTAGTGTTTGCATTAGACTTGTGATTTGGAGTCGATAGGCCATAGAAATTCTCCCGCAATGACCAAACGGAGGTACTTCATCCTGTCTTCTTCATCTTTTTTTATTAATATTTTGCTTTACATGTTCTTTTGTTACAAAATTTATTTTTCCAGTTGAACAAAGATAAGTCGTGGAAAAAAAATCCTTCAACATATTCTCCTTTTGTTTCTTTCGAGCTTTAATTTTCTATATTTCCTGTGGCATACTTCAATTGGTTTAAAAACAATGTTCCTTTTGAAGGTTCATTCTTAATTCTTTTGAATACTCTTTTTTGGAATATTCTCAGGTACTTAAATTATTATGAATGCCCGGCACATATTTTCTTTTAACTCATATTTGATGTTTTAGGGTCATTTTGAATTGTGAACAACTCTTTGGATAAAATATGATGAAGTAAGAATAAAACTTGAATTTCCATCTCTTATGTTGCTACCAAAGTACACTGATTCTCAGAACATTTTTAATCTATTGTTTTGGATTTTGTACTTTTACTCACTGTCCATACCAACAAGTGTTTTTCCACTAGATTTTTTCTTATTTTTTGTGATGTGTATTTTTCTTTTTCTTTATCTAATAGTTTTACTTTTAGTAAGTCTACATATTTTTGTTATGTTGTCGTCCATTGATTTAATTACCCTTAAATAGATTTTCATATTGAATGTTCATCTAACCTTTGTTGCATAGATTAGGTGCTTAGACAAGATGTTTAATTTGTATGAATTTGGTGTATTTGTTTGTTAAAACTTCTTGATTACTGCTTGATTTTAGGTTGTAATTTCGATATCTCTAACAAATAATTATATTCGAAGTAATATGCTTGTCGGGAATAATCTATCAATAATATTTTAGGTGTACTTTATCCAATTCATAGTGCATCCGCATCACTATTTCTTTAGGTCATAATTACTCTTTTCTGAAAAATATGATATAGTTATGAGGTAAAGACACTCAAGAAACATGTTTTAATATCTTTATCCACCATTATTAGTCTTTAATAAGTAGAGTAAGAGTTTTTTTGATAAATCTATTTTAGAACGCAACTTATGATGATGATGATGAAGAATCGTTATATACACAAGAGTCAATAACTATTTTATTTCTATCTAAAGTTGGTTGTATCTCTTTAGTTGAGTTTGTAACTTCATTTTCTTTGTTTCGTTGCTTTTCATATATTTTACTCACATAAGAATAGTGGATTAAAAAAAATAAAAATGAATATAAAAAGGGGAGTATGAAAATTGAATCTTGATATGCTTTTTCTAATTTTGTAGAGGTAGATGAACCAAAGGGAGCTTAAATACCACTATGAGGATACATTGACCCAAAAAAGGGGAAAAATATACCACTCGGAGAAGAAACTTTCTTCTTGAGCTTAATATGTTCAAATGCAAGGCATGTTTAGGATAGTTCTGGTTCATAAGTGCTTACCAAGTTAAGTTTGAGGAAAAAGCAAAACAACAGGATATGCTTATTATGACGCCCATAAAATGTTTGAAAAAATCCCTTAAAATGTATTGTCCGTATCTTGGAAAAATGACTCCAAAATTCACTCTACAGATATAGGTCGGGCAATTCTTTAGAACCTTCAAGTTCAATTATTGAATACCTTGCTCGATCAATATATATTTTACAAAAGGTTCAACACCCTCATCTAGTTTCAAATGAATGTTTTTGTTCAATATATATATATATATTTTGATAACGGTTCAACACCTTAATCAAATTGTATGGTTGTGGATGAATTTAGCAAATTCTTAGAATTCATAAAAGTTACTTCGAGAACAAGTGAAAAGATATGCACTTGAAATAACAAGTAGCTGATAAGTAAAGAAGACAAAACTCAACAATGTATCCTTTCAACGATTGTGCTATAAGTAAGTCTGTTAAATAGGAAGAGATCCAGTGGTTAATTACTTTCTTGTAGTAGAGTGATACAGAATCAACAACAGAGTGTTTTTCCTTCTTTTTATAAGTATTAAATGCATCTTAGAAATTGTAACATAAAATGCTTATAGATACAGATTACATCGCTCTTCTTTTCGCGAATTGTCTATGATAAGACATGTTGTGGAGAAGATTGAAGAAAACTGTTATTGTCCCCAAACTTCTCAGATCACCAAAATTCAAAAAAACTACATCTCGAATATGCTTTTGCCATACTTGACGCGGTTTGCGCATCTTAGAGGGATTCGAACCCATAAGCTTAGCATGTATTCTTTTCTTTAAAATGATTGAGATGTGATCGAGTGTCTTTTCTTACCTCAGCATGCTCTCAACACATCAAATGCTTCTTGTATAGTATGCAGTTGACAGAAATTTGAAAAATATCAAATAGATTGAAATGTGAATCACATTACTAATATTAGCAGCTAAGCTAGAAATTTCCATCAATGGTCCATATTTCATTATATGTCTGCAGGATTATAACTTGAATGGTGCAAATTATTGAATCAAAAACATTATTGCTCAATAATTTGCAATCAAGACGATCATCCACTTATTTTTTCTCTTTTTTTTGTATTATTTATTAGCAGGTCCAACTAATTTAAATTATATCTATTAATCTTAATAGTCATAATTTTGGAAAACCTGTGAATTTCTTGGCAAAACGTAAAGTCTTATGTAGTAGAATAGAATGTAGAGAAATTGATGCTTGATTAATTCATGAAAGATTATTTAGTACTGAAAAGTCAACGAAAGATTCACTCTATTGTCAGATGACAACTTCAAATGTTTTAATTATATGTCAAATTTTTAAAAAAATATGCCTAGTTTAAATAATGATAAAGAAAAAAAAATCATTCATCAGTTTAATAAGATCATTCAAGACCACGCAAAGCGCGAAAAATTACCTAGTTGATATATAAAATACAAACTTTCAAGTGACTAAAAGAATATATAATCTACAGTATGTTATTCATTAGTAAAGAAATCATCAAAATATAAATAAACATAAGAATTAGTCATATATATATATATATATATATATCGTGTAATTTTTTAAAAGAAAAATATGAAAAAAATAATAATAGAAAAATATGAGAAATTATCATGAAAATAAAGAGTTGTGAAGGCTGTGAATATTATTATACATGATACTAAAATAATGTGAATATACATTGATGTGAAAAGGGAGGTATAAAAAGAATTTAAAGGGATACTTTTGTTATTTCACCTATTTTATCCCGGGATAAGTTATTCCGGTATTACTATTCCACCCAAGGAGAGGGATAACTTATCCCGGTACTAATTATTAATTCCCAGATTTTATTCTAGACTTGCCAACCAAATGGCACCATAATTTAATTCCATGACTATTTGGTGTTATTCTTCACACCAGACAACCCCTTAAACTTCTTTTCTTTTCCCCTTTCATCTTGATTAAATACAAAATAATCCCCCTTTAAAAATTAAAGATGCGACATTCTCCCTCACTTAAAATAACTTTCGTCTTTGAACATGTCTAAAAGTTTTTTGAAATGCCAAAATATAAACCCCCACTATGCATATCTTACATATACTCTTAATATAAATTATCTTCATTTGATTACCTCGAAAATTATGGCATTCATCTCCGAAAGTTATGGGTGAAAGGCTAAAATTCACAAAATGAGTAGAAGAACCGTTAGACTCAAAGCAAAAAATCCAGATTTAGGAGCTAGAAAAGGACAATACTCCATGGAATAAAATAAATCAAAGGGATGTTTGAATAAGTTAGTTGGGCTACCAACAGACGAAAGCATTAACGGGTCCCTCCCCTCAATTTAATTTGACATTTACATATTACGGAATATAAAATTAGCCATAGGAATTATATATTAAAACCTGCAGCCTAGAAATTTTCTCCAAATGGCAGCAATTTAAGACTTTTGCTTTCCCCTTCAACTAGCCATCTAACTGTCACCTACAGAAGAATACAATTAGAAAAAGTCATGAAGAGTTCCCCTTTGCAGAATTTAGAAAGTTTCTTTAATTAACAACTTAAATATTACCTAGTCATGAAACACCAACGCGTCCAAGCATCATGGTATCCTCAGTATATCCCCCAAATGGGAATTTGCTGGAAGCACTTATTCAAATCTCTAACGAAGTATTGTCAATGGAAAAGCTTCCATTTGTACAGATGAAAAACATTTCAACTATGGTAAGAAGGATCAAGATTCTTACTTCATTGTTTGAAGAAATTCAAGAAACATCATCCGCTGCACGACTTCCACCATCTTCCATCCTCTGCTTGGCTGAACTTTCCTGCGTCATACGAAAGGTAAAGCTACTCATAGAAAGTTGCAAAGAGGGAAGCTCTTTGTGGAACCTCATGCAAACAGAATTGATTTCCGACCAGTTTCATGCACTCATCAAGGAGATGGACAACGCACTTGACATTTTACCTCTGAGGTTGCTTAATGTGACAGTTGACACCAAGGAGCAAGTGGAGCTACTTCACAAGCAGGCGAAAAGGGCTGATTTGTTCGTTGATCCCCGAGACATTCGGAAAAGGGAAGAGATTCTACAGTTGATGTCTACTAACTGCGACAGGAAAAGCAAGAACAAAGGCCTCATTGACTTTGAGAGAGTGAAACAGAGTTTAAATAGCATTGGTTTGAGAAGCTCATTGGACTATGAGGAAGAGATCTCAAAATTAGAGACACAAGCTGAGTATCAGGCAGGCACGGGTGGTCTAATCGCCGTCTCAAATATCAAGAGCCTAATATCCTTGCTCTCCTTGTCAAAAACTGCAATTTTGGAAGAAGAACACCTTATGAATAAGCAAAATTTGAAGCAGACAGTATCGATGAATGTTCTTCCTGATCAATCCTCGTCATGTAATTCACTGGTTTCCGACATCCCTGATGAATTACGCTGCCCAATTTCACTTGACTTGATAAGGGATCCCGTGATAGTAGCATCAGGGCATACTTATGATCGAAATTCAATCGCTCAGTGGATAAATTCAGGGCACCACACATGTCCAAAAAGTGGGCAGAGGCTCATACATATGGCTCTAATTCCCAACTATGCACTGAAAAGTCTAATACAACAATGGTGCCAAGACAACAACATCTCAATAACAGAACCTACATCAACTCCTTCAGATTCAGAGAGTAGCAGCAGTAAGATTAAGAAATATGACAAGGCGATTGACTATATTTCTGCCACTAAAGCTTCCACAGATGCTGTCAAAATGACAGCAGAGTTTTTAGTTGGGAAACTGGCAACAGGGTCTCCAAATATACAGAGACAGGCAGCATATGAACTAAGATTGCTCGCGAAATCTGGCATGGACAATCGCAGGATCATAGCTGAGTCTGGAGCTATTCCATTTCTGACGACTCTGCTAGGTTCCCACGATCCAAGAATCCAGGAGAATGCAGTCACAGCCTTACTCAACCTCTCAATACATGAGAATAACAAGATCCTGATTATGTCTGCTGGTGCTATCGACAGCTTAATTGGGGTTCTCCAATCTGGGAAAACAATGGAAGCGAGAGGAAATGCAGCAGCAGCAATCTTCAGCTTGTCTGTAATAGACGAATACAAGGTAATCATTGGGGCACGTACCAAAGCCATTCCAGCTTTGGTTGGACTTCTAAAAGACGGAACTACAGCAGGGAAAAGGGATGCCGTTATAGCACTCTTTAATCTTGCGGTTTATGATGCCAATAGGCAAAGTATAGTGCTTGCTGGAGCTGTTCCCCTACTCATTGATCTTCTCATGGACGACAAGGCTGGCATAACTGATGATTCCTTGGCAGTTCTTGCCCTCGTCTTGGTCTGCAACGAAGGGCTACAAGCATTAAGAAAGAGTAGGATCTTGGTGCTTCTTCTTGTTGATCTATTGAGATTTGGATCTTCAAAAGGGAAGGATCACTCGATAACACTTCTGTTAGGACTCTGCAAGGATAGTGGAGAGGAGATAGCGGGAAGATTACTGATGAATCCAAGAAGTATTCCTTCTCTCCAGAGCTTGGCTGCTGATGGCTCTCTGAGAGCTCGAAGAAAGGCTGATGCCCTCCTAAGACTACTTAATAGATGCTGCTTTCAATCTCAGTAAGCCTGACAGATTAGAGAAATAAATACACTGTCAACAAGAATGTAAATGGATGGAAATACTTTTCACCTTAGTTTATTGTTATTCAAGCTTCATCCCATTCACCTTGAACCTGATAACATCCAATCAAGTTGTAAAACCATTCTTCATTAAAGCAACATTGAAGTGCAAATTATTACTTATAAGTCAGTATAATTAGTTTCAGCTTTAGCTCCATTCTACTGTTATGAGTACGGAAAAAAGCAGAGAAAGTCATGAGGTGGGTGGCGCAATTTTTCACCATATATTGACCCTGGTTTTGTCAGATCAGAAAGCATATTCAGCAAAAGCACAACCAAAGTGCGAACAATAGTAAGATGAGAACACTCAAATTGAGATTAGACAATAGAACTTTTGATCAAACAGTTCGAAATATAATTGCATTTTCATGGTCCTCTGACAATGATGAAACCTTATTGATTTAGCATTAGTAACCAGAAAGGCAATCATGATAAGAATAGGGAGTAAAATGCAAATTGCTTCTCTCCGACTTTGACTCCCAATAGAAACAGCTTCATCTCTGGCCAACATAAACTACGACAATGCATTGTTCACATTTCACGCACTAATTAGACCTTTGCTGTGGAAAGAAAAATCTGCAATTTCTTCATATTTTAGTTGCCTTGCTCCCTTTTTCCTCGAAAAATAGCACTGCAACGTCAGTCCAAAGAGAAGAGGCTATCCCCAACTCCCGTCAACCTAGAAACATTAAGGTAAACATAGATCCGCGAGCATACATCTTTCATAGAATCGATTTTGTTACAGAAATCAAGAAGTATACAACAATGATCAGGAAACCAGGAGTGGAACTCAATTATTCACATTTATACAGAAAAAAAAAAAAAGGAAAGAAAATATACAACTGTGGTATTACGAGTTGTAAAATTGTGCTTGCACATGATTTACAACTAAATTACAAACAGCCTCAATTACTTTGTTATTATATGGCATTAAGACTCATTATCAAAAAACTGATGCAGAGTCGAGTGGTTCAACTTTTGTTCAACCAAGCCTGAACCAGTTACAAGCCCCAGTTGTGAACCATGATTCACAAAAGTGGGTAGGTATCTGTCAATCCTCCTATAACTCCACCAATTCCAACTGCACATGATTCCCCAGTATCTTGTAGTTCCAAAACCAGCTTCCAGACTCCATCAACTTATTCTCAATAGGTTTAAGTTCAACAGCTAACCCTGAACGACAGGAACACAAATAGTAAATAAAATTCAGTATTTTCAACCGGAAAAAAAAATGGACACTAAATTTAAGCCAGTCAGTATCAAACTTTACCAACACAGTAGCAGTAAATCCATATATACAGGTATGTACACAAAAATGTGTGAATGGAAGGATTATATAAGAAAGAAAAGATTTTCTCGAGCATTAACATTTAAACACTGAATGCACCCAAGAACAGACTACGTTTCCAACTTTTTTATAGATGGGAATCCCTCACCCATTGGAAGTCAGAAGGTTTTCTGGGAAGTGGACTAAATATATATCACTAAGATCATTTTCCAACTTAAGCATTCGGCCCCAGGAAACTTGCATCTATTCAAGCTGCCTTTCTCAAACCCTGTCATACTTACCTTCATTTACCCCACATGTAACTGAGTCTATTACTGCTTTCAGGCCTTATAGAACCTAGGTACATGTATACTCTGCCAGGATGACCTTTATTTACCCCATATTTTTGTGCTTGAGAATGTACGTATACTAATATCTGTATATATAATGTAATTACTACTACTATGTTAGTAAAGTTTGGTACATGTACCTGGGTTCTACAAGACCTTTCGGTAATAAATGCAGGTACATATGTACTCTGTCAGCTTTCACCAGTGCAACATCTTTTCTACTAGTTTAACAAATACCTCACTAAGATGTTTATGTGAAAAGACGCAAGAATAACTATATTGACAATAGTATGTCCAAATTACTTTTAAGTGCCCAGAAGCGCAATACGTAAACCTGTATTACAAGGCTGGTTTGGTTTGGTTTATCAAAACCGGTTTTTGATTATTTAAAAAGTGATAACTAGAAAATTGGTTAAACATAGTTAGTTATTAAAGCGATTTTTGTACAATAGCATGACAAAGTTTAGTGCCACCATTAATAAATATAAAATGCCTCTGTAAAATGTATCTAACACGATAATGAAAAAGTAAACCAAGCATATATTAGATCAAATCTTCTAGAAACCTGAATCTCCTGTTGTTATCTTCATTTTGTAACCATCTGGAACTTCAAAAACATGATTACCCTGCATTCAGAAAAACAAGATAAAGGAACATTTCAGCATCTGATAAATAAAACAAAAAAGCACAGTAACAGGATTTTCAATTTCATGAATAATAAGGAGGCATGTAAGCCATATACTTCAGGTTCCTCTTAACAGAAAAACCAAATCATGGTAGCATGACCAAAGGTAATTATCAGTATAAGTGATATTATCTTGCCCTTTAGCTTTTTTATTTACTTTCAACAAACCCTCCCTCTTCCAAGGGCAATCTGGGACTGAACTATAACATACAACTTAACACAGTCATATTTGCATCAGTTAGTGCTAACATAACTCCCAAAGTACAACAAGAATTCATAACTACATTTTTGCATGTTCAAATGCTAATCATATAATCTAAAGTTAAGCAAACCTGCAATATAACATCCACTGCTTCAAATTCTGCATTTCCATGAAGTATCACCTTTACTGCCTCAAACCGCTGCACATCGTGCTTCCAGTACAAATTTTCTCTTGCATTCCAATCAATTCCATCATTCAATATCTTGACATTCTCCAGCTTACATCTCCCACACCTACATAGAGGATTTTATCATTAAATAATCATCTTCTAAAGAATCAAACAACCAGGTGGACTTCATTACCTTTTTCCATATTGAAGAACGGTTTCACCATTTTCATCAATACTTATTGAACCTAGAACATTCTCAGCTAAAATGATCAAACTCCCATCAAGCTGAAAAACAAAGCCAAGTAAATTGGTCATAACGAGCAGAAAAGTATGGCCTGCTGCAGGAACCAAGAATCCTAACCTGCACATCTCTCCACAAGAACTCAGCAACCTCTATTTGCAACTCTGAGCCCCTAGTGATAGAACCTCGATGGAACTAAGAGAGACAAAGCAAAAGAAAAGGTTACAACTTTCAGGATAGTAAAGCATGCCCCGTGACTAAGCTCCTAAGCATCAATGAAGGACAAAGTAACTTTATTTCCAACTTGAACAACGTAAATTGATTAATTATGCTACTAGCATTTTGACGAAGGTAGAAGATGACCAGGAAGAACACAGTAGTATGTCCAATGATAAATAAGGTCTAGACATCATTTTTCAAGGTCAATTTTCAAATCATAGTCACAGCTTTATGTTCTGGGGGTTCCAGGGCAAAATTCAAGATATGAGGGAGAACTGAAGTATATTAAACCAATGCAAGTCAATGAAACACTTTAACATAAAGGCAATTGCAGGATTACCTTCTGTCTAGTTACTTCCCAAAGGGGGCCTAGAGCAGGATGGAGAAGAATTAGAAATGGAGGCCCAGAGTCAACATACTTTTCGTTACCTTCAATCTGTAGATATATAAAAAGAATATAAAGAAGTGTACTAACTTCAGAAGAAACAGGTACTCTGAGGAATCAGACTGAAATAAATTGCTCACTGATAGTCACACACTAACCAAGTTCAAGTAACTAGATAATAGAACTCCAAGACGTACAGACACAAATGCCGAAAGTTTAGCCCAAGAACATACCTTTGGAAGTTTTATCTCACAGTGAGAAAGAATATCATAGGCATTACGCATTATATCCAACAGCGATCCATCTGGAGTCTGCAAAGAAAAATTTCGATTCCAATTAGTTATAGTAGTACTTCTGATCTCATCTGATTTCTGAAAAAGTAAACACAGCCATTAAATTACATATTCTCCAAAACTGTGATGTTAGACTTTGGGATTTGACTCTCATTACCAGAAATATATTTCCATTATTTTATTTTCCCTCAGCTTCAAAGAAGCTCATATAATTGGTAAAGAGTTAATTATGTTCAGCTTCACTACCATTTATTTGAACATTTCTTCTTTGGAGTGTCCATAATTATTTGTTACTTCACTAGAAGAAAAAGTATTTTATACACATTGAGTGAATCAAATATTTTAAGTTGACGTTTGGACATAGATGTTTTTAGAAATCAAACTTCCAAATAGTCTTTTTAATTTCAACTTCAAATACTCAGTTTTTTCAACTTAAACCAAATATTGTTCAAACGGCCATAAACAATCTGAATCATTTGAAACCCAAAATGAACAACAAAAAGTGCAATGGCTGTTGATAATATCAACAATTAGCAAGTTAGTAGTCAAGCCTTTATTAGAGTACAATACATGCAATCTTTGCCTGAAAATATTCAGCGCAATAGTGTTGTCTTGAAAGAGATTGCAGATATGGCATATTCATGTTCTGTTAATTTTGTCAGTTTATTTATTTATGTTATGTTCACAACAGGCTCCTTCATATGCTGGCCTGATTCTTTTTCTTAGACCAAGTATATGAAGATAATTCGGTTGTTGCATGGCGGCACACTTGAACTGATGACCTCTGCCTGCTCTACATTGTTAGATTGTGTGATCATTACATCTACAAGCTTATTGTTTATATCACATTTCCATTGTGGTAAAAAAAACCTTAAACTGTTAGAAAAGGGACGCTTTTGTTTATTGTTTTAGGTCAAGAATTTGCTTATCAGGGAAAACATGCTGTATGTTCTGGATTACTCAAAGAAGCTACTAAGTTATGTAGAACCTGGTGAAGCGACGTGTCACCCTGTCTACGTTTCTTCTTGGCTGATGATGTCACCTTCTTTCTTTCATTGTATACAATAAAAGTATCTAGCTCATCTGCAATATAAGCAAAATTATAAAACTGCATGAAGACAGGTTTATGACATATGCTAAGATAAACTTCACTCAAAATAGCCATTTAGACCTTCGACATCATCATAACATTGAGATGAGCATGCATTGAAAAAGTTGTCAGCAAGGTTTTGCATTGTGCATTCAAGACGGCCACCTTGGACACTGGAATAGAAAGTAAAATGCTTGGTATCAGTAAAGAACTAGCATATCTGAATTATTGTTACTGAACTGAGAACTCGGTCAAATACAAAGCTACTGCAGGAAACAATTGATAATACAATGAAAACTTCCAAACGCAAGGATAAAAACTTCACATAGACAAAAGTTAAAAAAGGTAACTACATCCAAGAAAGAAAGCTAAGTAGATACTTCTTTCGGAACCACGGAAGCATGGATAGAACCACTATACAACTGATAGTCGGCCATAGATTAGGCAGTGTATCTTGAGGAACCCATTCAGCCTTTTCCTTGAGTGCTTTAAGCAGTGCAGTCATTACAAATTTCCTTTTCAGTTCCAAATTACCAGTTTGTAGAGTGTTTTTAAAGTTGATGTCTAAACATTTAAATAACTTCTAGTCATCCTCAAAAATCTTGATTGTTTTTTGAGCTGTGCTTCAATTTTCATTTTTTGGAAAGAGTGACAGTGATGGCAGTTTGTCTTGATCCTAAAACTTCAAACAGAAAGATAATGATTTGACATGCACTATAACAATTAAAAGTTTACTATAGGAGCTATATATATTCTTGAGAGCAAACTGATGTTGCAGAAGAGAATTCCTATTATTAAATTACTAGAGAACTACATAGAGACTTTACAACTCCCTATTCTTTCAAAAGGAAGTGGTGGCACGAACCAACTGGCAACTACTAGAGACACCTTTTTTCCACAGCAGATTTATACCCAAGGCACATGTCCCATCAAGAATAAACTATAGAAAGGGTTATATATGTGACACAATCATCTTTTTTGAAGTCCAGCAGTTCAAAACATTGTGCTAGTCCAGTAAATCATAAGGAGCATACATCAAAGTTACTAGTCAAACCAAAATTCAATATACCAACTTTTCCCTCAGATATTTCGCAAGAAGTAACTATTTTTTAATATAAAGGTAACTCATGAAGTAACTAAATAAAAATACTAGTGTAACATGTATCTGACACTAGCTTTATTGTGAGGATAACTAGAATCGTTAGGTCTTCCAATTTTCATTAAAATATTGATCGTTTAAAGTGCCGCATTTTTACATAGGAATTGTACAAAATTCTGACCAAGGTATTGCAATATTAATGGGAAGAGAAAATAGATAATGTGCTAGGTGTAAAAGAATAGAAATTACTCCTTCGTTTCAAGTTTTTTTGATTTGGCACAGAGTTTAAGAAAGTAAAGAATGCAGGTGAGCTGGAAGTATTACATGCGGGAAACATTTTTAATCTTGTATGGTCAATAAATTCTAAGAGTAAAACAGAATGCAGGTGAGCTGGAAGTTATAACAAACCAAGATACTTTCATCTTTGGTGTTCAATGCATTTTTTGTATTCATGGAATCTATCAGCAATAAATTTGGTAATCAGCACATGTCCCAATCAATAAAGACAAAGAGGCCTTTAGAATAGCTTACACACCCAGAAGATGTATATCTTACCTATGCTTGCTTCCGAACTGGTCCACAAATGTGATTTCCTTTTTCACATTAAGCACCATTCCAGGCAAACTAGTCTCATCATTTCTTGAAGCAACAAGCTCAGCAGAGGGCAAATCAACATATAGAATGTTTGTATTGGCAGGAAATTCGTCCTGTAAACTTAACAAAGGACAAAGATACGGAATAAGAATTTTCTACAGTGTTAAGAGTAACTACAATAAGATCATCATGACCATGGAAAGTTGGAGAGAAGGATGAAAAAGTAATGATACAACTGTGCTTATAGTTACAAACAGAGAGGCCAGCTTTACACCTTATACAATACTACCCCAATTCCATTTTATGCGGCACTATTTCCTTATTAGTTCGTTCAAATAAGAATGTCACCTTTCTATTATTGGAAACAATTCAACTTTACACTTTGCATTTTACCCTTAATGGCATGCTTTTACTGTCACAAAAATCTAATGGCATGTTTAAGACCACAGGTAAGTCTTTTTTAAACTCCTTGTCCAATCAAACACTTCCACATAAATTGAAATGGAGGGAATATCATGTAAGCATCAACTAAGAAGTGATGCAACAACACTGGGAATGGAAGGTTGGAAAGGTAATCCAAAAGGATAAGACATGTCATCTAGACAGACGAAAGGTGTTCTGGGTCTTCACTCTTATGCACCACAGGTGACCTAGAAACAACCCGATGGACATCAAGAGAATGAACTACCATAGTGATAAGTCCTCCACACATGCAATAAGAGTCTTGATCCAATAATAAATCTTCAAGTTTAATATCATCAACATAAAATTAGTTTCTACACTTCCAGAACAGCAACTGAGAGCATAAGGTAATTTTTAGGAACACCATAATTTGAATTTTTGCATCAGAATTGGATTCTGTTTGACTGTACTTGATTGCCAAAAGGTCTTCATTCTTATTATGCACGTGCATCACTAATCTCAGATCATGGACCATAATGGCATGTTCTGGGAAATTTATAGCATCAACAGTTAGAAGCTATTTAGAAAAGTTGATTCCGGAAGCTAAAAATGACAGCATCAATGTGTAGTAGGAAATTCCAAGTGTCAGCTGGTACTCTCATGAGACTACATACAAGGTCATTCAGAATGCTAAAGCTACTGTCACAAGCAGAAACTCGTTTTGACACATTTTAAATACGCTGATTTTGATGTCATCATTTTAAAACTCGTGAATGGAAGATAAGCTGACCAAAGGATCCAATTAAAGAAATCATTCGAATTTGAATAAGAAATGACATAGAGTACCTGTAAGAAGAAAGGGGATTATCTGTCATCCCAAACTTGTCAAACTCGGTATATTCTATGCAGGATATACCACAAGTCCATTTCCCCTCAAGATTCTTCTTTTCAATAAGAACATTTATGCCTTCAGTAGCACCAGCATTTCGCTTACATGAAGCAAAGCCCAGTTTCTGGAATTTTGGATATGACCACAAATATAATAAGTAAATAACAGTTAGATTCCAGTCTAGAGCAAGCAAGAAAAAAGGCATAAGGTCAACATGGCTAGGCCAAAATATACTCTTGTCCTGGCTTCTCCAAGCGAGAGCAAGTTTCTTAATAAACATATCTTGTGTTCCATAAACTGTTCCTGCTGATCAAATATTTAAGAGAATTGATTTTTCCCAAGGCGGCACTATTATCATGAACTAAATGGATTCATATTGCCTAATCAGCAAGTCTTATTTGATCTTCTCCAGACTGTCGAAATTAGGTGATCCAGGAATATCAAGAATAGATTGCAGTCAAATCCAATTATCTAATTATCTACTGCCCAGACTGCATGGTTTTTTAAAATAACTGACATGGTATAATTCCTTACCTTTCCTTGACGCAAACCAATTCCAGCTAAAGCCAAAAGAGTCACATCTGTCGCTGCCACAACATTACTGCATAGTCAAGAATGTCAACCATATTCAAGACATACATTATACCACAATTTCTCTTTTTATTCAAAATTAGTAATTACTTTAAAACACAGTTATAAATTTGAAGTTAACCTGACTTGTCGCACGGTTGCACCTCTTCTTCCATGATCGTGAAACCACTGGAAAACACCTTCATTATAAGCAAGTTTCCAGATCACCCCATGACCACCTGGCTTGCATACAGGTTTGAATGGTCTACTAGCCAACCACTGCCCACCTTCTGCACTAACAGCTGGAACAAGAGGCTAGCAATTGACAAGTTAAATCACCAAATGAACAGATTATGTAATATATATAGAACAAACATCAAATCATGGAGTCATTGGAACAGAAAGCATTCAAATTTTTACCTGCTCGAAAAGTTTAAACTTTGATCTTCCCCTTCCAAACCAGCGGAGTTCCTCACACAGTGAAGTGACATGCTCATGATTGCTTTTTGCTGCACTTGTCATGATTGCAACTGGAGTGATGCATTGTTTTCCGTATAACTTGAAATACAGGTACTCCCTAGCCTTACAGTAGTTAAAGGATATCATCATCTTTGTTGTGATTTGATTTAGAACACTATGAATGCAGAAACAAATCACTTGATAAGGATATTTCTATTACCTGAAGATCTCTTATAAGACCTTCTAATAGAGTACGCCCACAGTATGGAAGCATTGCAGCTGGAAGACATTCACCTGAGTTTGAGTCAACCAAACCCAGCCTGTCCGCCGAGCCACCAAGAGGATATATTTCACCCATGTTTGGCAAACCCTTCAAAAGAGTTAAACAGTGAGTAGATCAATACCAGATTACATGCATTGACATCTATAAAATATAGTGCATTGACTAACTTCGATTCCCCATATAGCTGCTTGAGATGCATATTCTAAATCCTGAGAAAGATCAAGCACACTTGGAGGATGAATTTCTGTTATGTCATGGTTGAGAGAATTATTTGAGTTATGGGACAGACACAGTCGTTCAAAAGTTGACTGAGCAAGAAGCTCAAGGACCATGATTTGATACCTGCAGCAATGTTCTTGTATTTCATTAGCATGAGTAGCTTGAAAAGCTGTGGACATATCAATAAATAGATCAACTATGGGTAGGTTTGAGGACAAATTATTTTTGAAACAAAATAAAAGAAATCATTTTTTATGATTTTCTAAAGATCCTCATGTACAAAGCTTAAAGGAGAACTTATAAAGTTGAATACTAACAGCTTGCTTATTTGGCGAAAGATATCAGAGTATGAAGGCTCAGCAAATATTAGATGGAATGAAGGGGATACAGCATAAGGAAACTAACATTTACGAGAAAAAGAAAACACTCAACTCTTCATATCCAGAAAGTTGGAGGTACTTAAGTAGACTTATCAGAGTATGAAAGCTCGGCAAATATTAAATGAGATGAAGGGAATATAGCATAAGGAAACTAACATTTACTTTTGGACACTTGGTGTTATCTCAAGTTTGTCCACAAAAATCAGTAACTGAACCACCTAGTAAAAGGAATTTACTTTTGAACATTCTTCCATTATATTATTTAAGTACTTCAAAAAACAGAATTGGACAGCAACCATGTTTGATAATATTACATCAAATTCTGCAAAAGTATTAGGCAAGTTTGAGCATAAATGCTTTCCATATGCACATTAATAATAAGTAGTATCTCCACAATTGCATAACAATAGACAGTAAGGTTTTTAATTCTTAAATGAGTGGTGGTGTCCAGGTCAGCTTGCACGCCTACCCCCGCCAGCACAAGTAGTAAGGTTTTAAATTCTTAAATGATGGTGGTGTCCAGGTCAGCTTGCATGCCTACCCCGCCAACACAAGTAGTAAGGTTTTAAATTCTTAAATGATGGTGGTGTCCAGGTCAGCTTGCACGCCTACCCCCGCCAGCACAAGTAGTAAGGTTTTAAATTCTTAAATGATGGTGATGTCCAGGTCAGCTTGCACGCCTACCACCACCAGCACAGGGTACGCGATCCACCAAGATTCAGGTAGAATGGAAGAAATAACCTAGTTTTTTTTCACTCTGCTGGGATTTGAAGCAGAGACCCTCGTGGTTCTCCCCCACTTCATTAAGGAAGTAACTTAACTTGTTTATTTACGAGCTTCAAATTTTAGTTTTTAACGCCCTTACTCACTAGGAAAATGCAACTTGTTATTTCCTTTCATTGTACTTACTGTCACTGTTCAGACTTCAGGCACTCACCTGTTTACTCTAGTGAAGGATCTCAAAAGTCTGGATACAGACTTGTATGTCAGCGTCCAATGTTCAGCTTGTTGAAATTAACAACTAATAGTAGAAAGTCCAATGGAAGTAAAACATAGAGAACTGACCCTATTATTCCTCCAATGCAATCATAAAACCGCTCAACCTCTGCAATAATTTTCAACATTGACCTCAAAGCCTCAAACTCTTCAATTCCAAGGCCATAACCATTAACACCTCGGCGACCAATACCCTCATTTACATCCCAATTGTCAATCATCTCCGCCAAAGCATAGAAAGCACTCTTCAATGAAGTTCTTGTGGTGTCAAACTCTGTACAAACATCACCAAAAACATGTTGTTGCCCGGCAGCAACCACGCATTTAAGCAAAAACACTTCATACTTATCCAAATGCAAAGTTTCCAAAACCCTAGAAAACGAATTCTTATGCGAATAAAAAAAGGAATTTACACGACTATCAGAGTCAATCACTCTGATTCTATCCTTCAAATTAGTACAATTATCAAGCTGCGACTTCAAATCTTTTAACCTGGCGATTTCTTTCTGAAAATCAAAGTCAGGTGCTGGTGGCACGTACTCTACAGGCGCGGTGGTAACGCGCGTGAGGTGAACTAAACGACGCGAGGATTGAAATGGCGATGAAAACAGAGAGGAAGATGTAGAGGCTAGAGGCTTCGTTACATAATTAAGAAAAGAGTTATAAGAGTTGAAGAAGAAAAGCGACTTGGTATATTTTGAGCTGAAAGTGAAAAGAAGGTTGTTGTGCTGCTGAAGCAATGGCGTCGAGGACGCCATTAGAGAGGGAAAGAGAGAGGAAGTTGTAAGCAGTTCAGCGAGATTTGAATTTGGAGTGAGAATTTGTAAGGGAAAAGAGAGAGGGGATAAGGGGAGATTCGGGAAGCATATGCCGGGGGAAAATGAAGGATATTTAAAGCAAAGACGTCACAACTCAACAATGTCCAAATAACCGTCGGAAGCCTCATCATCAACATATTCTGCCTGATTTTGATTGGTTGCTAGTATTTTCCTTCGGTTTTCTTTGCTTTTTTTTTAAATTTTATTTGCATTGATTTTGGGTCTTTATCTTTTTCTTTTTTCTTCTTTTTTTGGTAAACGGAGATAATATATTAATAGAAATTAATATGCATTATTATAAGGGAGTGGCATGATACCTAGTCTGCTAAAGCTATTTTCGGGGACGCTTTAACTATTTTCGGGGAGGCTTTCACAATTTATTAGAGCCCTTTTCAACCTAACAAAAGGAGTTCTTATTTTATCTGTTTCCATCTTACTTAGTACAAACAATGGTAGACTGTCCATTCTACAAAAGAGTTTGCTTATTGCATCTTAGATCCCGCTTTAGCTAATGCGTCTGCTACTTGATTTTCTTCCTGAATGCTATGATTCAAAATATTGATATAAGATGGGTGGTTAGTTGCAATCAGATTAATGACGTATGTGGAGTTCATATTGATTTCTAATGGTGTTAAACCATTTGAGAGACCAATATCAAGGCCTTTTAGCAACACCATAATTTTAGCTTTGGTGGTTGTTGTGTCATATATGTCACCCATATATCCAATAATCCAGTTGCCGTCTTTGTCTCTGACTACTCGTCCAATTCCTCCCTTTCCTGGGTTTCCATATAAGATGAGCCATCAGTATTCAACTTGTATCCATTGGATGGAGATTTCCATTGTACGTGTACATTTTTGAGTTTGTTCACTTTCTGTTTTTTCGCAGTTAAATACATGTACTCCATAGCATGGTTAAAAAGAGTAATCATTTGAATGTTATTTTTCGTGTTATTATGATAGTTATCATTTCTGCACAGCCAAATATTCCACATGTAAAAAGGAAAAGTATCACACCATTGTAGTTGGTTAGGGTCTTTATTTTCTTTCACTACTACACCTCTTGGGTGGACTTAAAAGTTGGTCAAATTTGAGTTTGATCATTTTTAACTTAGTTTGATATTTATTAAGGAAAAAAATAATAGTAAGGCAATATATGTTATGTATTTATAATTTGCAGTTATAATATTCATTTAATAGTTAGTTTTTAATTTAAAAGAGTCTCTTCCAATTAGTGCATTTCTCAGCTTAATTCTAGGCATTGTATTTATCAATCATCTATTTTTCCTCTTTTCTCTCTCCAAATTAATGTATAACCCCAAATTAGCACATATATTCTTCCCTCTTTCATAGATGATTATTTTTCTTCTTCTTTTCTTTCATGGACGATTCTTTCGAATTCTTTTCAAATTCAAACATAATAACGTCGCTCTTCCTCTCCATTTCTCCGATAAAGCATCGTCATCATTGACTCGAGATGATTTTAAAAACTTCATTGTCAGCCATGGGAGAAAGCTTTGAAGCTTAAGTTTAAATTATAGATTCATGAAATTGTTAATAAAATTAATGGTGATGTTTTAAAAGATTTGATATATTACGAGGAGTTCATATCTCAAATTTGAGATAGGGATGACAATGGAGCGGGGCAAATTTAGACATATACGGGTGCAGATTAGGTTGAAATTTAAAATTTTCAATTTAATGTGGGGCAAGTGCGGGGGCTGGTTAGGGATTTTCAATATTCTTTGCCTTAATTCGTTCTTTTTCTCTCTCGATTCTTTCATTATTGCTCTGAAGAGTGAGGCACTGAACTATTATTCAAAACTATAACTATTTTCAACTCTCGCAAATAGCATAACATATTAATAATATAATAATTTATTAGTTAACATACTTTTTAGAATTTATGTTATCATGTATAATTGTAGTTATTTATGTACTTAACTTTTTTTCCCAAATTTATGTGGCATTGTTCAAATTTCTAAATTTTGATTGTGAATTCGAAAATAATTTTTTAAAGATATTTTAAAATAAATTTTTATTGATTTAGAAAATATATAAATAATACTATGAATTACAATAATTAATAACTTTAATATATATATATATATATATATATATATATACAAAGAAATTTTGATCAAATCCAGAAATAATACATGATTGGCTCTTGAAATTTCAATTGTATCACCTAAATTGAGACGGAGGGAGTAATTAATGTTTCTAGTCGAAAAAAATTATATTATTTAATGCTCTCAAGGGTACAGTGAAATGACATATAATGAAGTGGTTAAAATTTTAAAATCATTAGCTGAGTAGTTTCTTATATCGTGAGATGACTAATATGACAGAACAATTTTACTATAACCTTAAAAGCATGAACTCCTAAGTTTAATATTAAATTACTAAATTACCCCTGTCCTACCCTACAACGCTTCGCTCTATACACACCCATTTGCAAACGCCTCCACTTCCACCCTTTGCACCTTCAACATACACATTCGTGCAGTATATACATCCATTCGCAAACGCCACCACTTCAACCACCTGCTCATTTAATAGACACCAGACGTAACGCATCGCTTCCCACTCTTTATAACTCAGAAACGCATATGCTTCTCCCCATCAAACACACAACAATTACAGTTGACGCACAGGTATGTAACGACACACCCTCTCATTCAAAATATTGTCGTACTAAATCTAACCTTTTCTTTCGCCAAGTTAAATGTTTTCCTTGCATGTAGATTAATCGCAAACACAACATCTTGGAATGTGCTCTGCTATTTACCAAATTGTAAGTTATCCCCTTATTACTTTAATCTTCCATTAACACGGTTGCTTCGTATCATACAATTACTCACGGCATTCTGAAAGTGTACAATTCCATATGGAATATTGCCTAAGAGTACAGCCCACTCATTCACTTTGTTCCTTCCCCTTGTGGCAATAATAACACTAACTATTATTTGTTCTACTGAGTATATACAGTCCCCTGGCATTTGTAAATTATAGGTTTCACATATATGTGTTACTTTTGACCTTACTCTTGCACTCTATATATCTTACTGCTACCCTTTTGTATGCATCACATTCACGCCAACTCTGCTTCACAGTCCTGAAGGAAAATACCCTACAAACTAGCATGTACATGGCACTAATCGACTTTGTTACATCCCCTTGAGGCAACAATTATACGGACTATTATTGTTCATCTGCTTACATGCAGTCCCCTGTCAATTCTTAAAATAGTCTTTATATATATAAATATATCTGTTACTGCTAACATATACCCGCACGTTACATAACATTTTTTATGCGTCAAATTACTGCCAGTTCTTGCAGACTATTACCATACGCTACCCTCTCATTGGTACTAATACACATTTACGCCTGGAGCTAACATTGTTGCACTCATCTCCCAAGGTACCTGCACTCATCGAGATTCAGCCCACATGGCAATTGAAATTAAACTAGCAAAACAGAGTGTACCGATAAACAAGATACCAAAATGCTCCATTGATTCGGTGATGAGAGTCTTAGTTATTCGAAGGGGTTCAATAATACCTTACAAGAATTCAAGGCATGAAGGGACTTTCAGAACGATAATATTAGTTGACGAAGAGGTAATAACATTGACACTTTTACTACCTTATTATAATATAATTCATGTTTGGTGTACTTATGCCACCCCCTCCCTTTGATTAATAATAAGGCACAAAGATTCAAGCAACACTATTTAATAAGCATATTGAAACATGGAAAGACTCCTTGAAGCCAAATAAGAGTTACTACATTGCTAAAGGGTGCTTAGATCTCGTCAATCCCAGCTACTCTTCTGTGCATAAAGAAGTTGAATTGGCCTTTACAGACAACACAATCATAAAGGAGACTAACCATGAAGTTTCAACACACAAGTTCTCTGATAGCTTTGTATCATTGGACCAACGTTGATAAATTACCTAATAGTGCTATTCTAGGTAACTATCCACACGAATAAGCTGTTATTTTCATGCTCCATTACGCTATCGCTATCACTAATTTACATGAGATATTTTTAGACTTGATTTGCCTTTTCGTTTCGGTGAATCCCCTCACTCAAAATGAAAAAAACAAGAGACGGGAAATTGTTGTTACAAATGAACTGTAAGTTGCGATCATGCATAATCTACCCCTCTCTCTCTCTCTCTATATATATATATATATATATAAATATAATATGGTGATGTATTGTAATGACCCTCCAGGTCATTTTCTTTGTTTTCTGATCTTTTAAGAGTTTAGAGTTTTTCTGTAGCGACCCTAAGTCATTTATGACTTTCTGGGACTGACAGTTTGGTCACTGGATTGTTCGTTTGGATTTTGTACAAGTTTTCGTATTTTGGAGCCTTTGGAACTTAAACGGTCGACTTCAGTCAAACGTTCAGAAAGACAGCCTCAGAATACAATTCTGACAGTTTCATCAGCTCTGGAAGGACCATTTTAGGCTAGGGGTATGGTTGGTTCGGGCCCCGAGACTTCTGTGTGAGTTTGTGTTGTTAGGCGTTTTAACTTTGAAGCTTAAGCCAAGGGTTGACTTTGGTCAAGATTCTTGGTAAACGTGCTTGAATGAGAATTTTGTCAGTGTGGTTAGCTCTGAAATATCGAGTTCGGTCTAGAACGACCTTTCGTGCGGTTCCCTAGGCTTCCAATCTCATTTTAAGTCTTCTTGTAGTTTTTGGCTTAAACGGAACTTGGGTGCGAGATCCACTTTTCATCGAAATGACCTCAGATGAAAGTTTTGATGGTTCCATTGAGTCTGGAATATTGAATTTAGTGGGGTAGAATATTTGTTTTATTTTTATCGGTCTCGAACGAATTCCGAGAGTCCGTTCGAAGACTTTGAAAAATAGAAAAATCTCGTGTTGCTAGTGCAGACCTTTAGCGACCATAATTCAGTCTTTTAGCGACCAGATATAGCTTTTAGCGACCAGAATCGTTGCTTTTTAAATAGTGAAATATCAGCTTCAGCCCTCATTTTAAAACTTCGATATCTCAAGCTAGGAAGCTCTGTTTTGGGTGATTCAAGTTGTGTTTCATCTAAAATTGGCGTGGCTACATATGGGACTGATCGGGGAAGCATGAAAGTCGGCGTATTGAGGTAAGTTTTGCCCGAAAGGGGCTGTCCAAGCCCTTTAATGGTGTTTTTCTTGTGTTTTGTTGCATGGACTATTTTAGCCCATTTTTGAGCTTAGATTGTGCCCTTTTTCGAGGTACAAGTTCCTTGGGCTAGTTAGAACCTATTGATGGAGTCAATTTTAGGATTCCCGATGCAAGTTCCACATTCCCATTTTGACTCAATTTTGGGTCCATATCCAAGAGTGCTCGTATTCGGCTTTGAGGTAGGCTTCGGTCTACTTTCTTGATTGAGCTTCTTAGATAATGCCTAGTATATATTTTAATGTAATTTTGGATGGTATTTTCCGGGTATTTAGCTTTTCTCTTTTTATTCCATCCTTTCTTGATTTTTGTAGGAGCCTTGGGCTTATTGTAGGTGTTAGGATTCTTAGTGTAGGTTGTGGCTTCGCTTGTGGTGTAGTTGATCTTGCTTATTCTTGTTAGGGTCTATTCGTGGTTACCTTAGACTAGGCTGGACATTAGATGCTTTAGGTTGTGTTTTATCGCCTCGTAGTAATAGTTTGCTCCCTTTAGGGCTTGTTTTATGTCATTCTCCTTGTGATGATGCTTATGACCTTGGTGGCTCGTCATAGCCATGTGTTGGTCCTAGATGTGCTCAGTATGAGACTGGAGAGGTGGGGTAGGGCATCGTCCCTTGAGTTTGCTCCCCTTTTATTAATTTGAACTCTCTTCTTGATCCCTTAGCTTGTTAATTTGCGGTGGGCATGTTGTATCCTTATTGAGCTTATAATTATACTATTGAGCCCGAGGCCGTAGGTGAGGACCAGTTGGGTCCCAGGTTAGTACTCTTTGCTTTGGTAGTGTTGTTTCATTGGCTATATAATTATTTAATTTTGAGTGCCTTGTTTGAATGTTGGTGATGGCATGCATTACATTGTTTGGTCATTCTCACGGATTTTGTGGTACGATCTCAACCCATGCATTGGCATATTTATTGTCAAGACCCGAGCCTACACCCTGGACGTGGCCAACACTCAAGAACCATTGCTGGTCCCCAAGTGAACCCTCATCCTGGCTGACTACAAGTGGAAAACTAACTCAAGCAATAATAAGCTTAAAACCGAATGAAATCCATTGAACTCAAATACTCAACTCATAAAGTCTGGAAAATACTTAATAGTAATACTTATAGTTTATAAAACAACGCAAAAGAAAGTAAATGCTGAGGAACACCTCGACTCTGTCTATCTATGAAGCCTCTACTATTAAGGAAGGATATCGGGACAAGACCCACGACACCTCCAAGAGCTACTACTAACAACCTATATAATTGGAGTCCTCCGAAACTAAGGAGGCCTTACTCAAAAGCTGACAAGCGGATGGAGTGATCTCAACGGAACTCCTGTTGATGATCATAAGTACATGTATCTGCATCATTAAAATATGCAGGTCGAATGACGTCAGTACATTGAACGTATGAGTATGTAATATAATTGAATAACAACATAACTAAATTGAAACTCTGGCAGTAACTCAACTGAAATATAATATAAATCATGATGGAAAACTCATTTAAACTCTTACCGAAAGAATGCAATAAAAGCATATACTGAACTGACCAGGCTGAAAGAAATACTCAACTCAACTCATCTCAACTAAACTCAACTTAACTCAACTCTACTCGACTCAGCTCAACTCAAGTCGACTCAACTCAACTCAACCTAAAACATAAATAGATATAATATCATTTTAAGCTTCACAAAGTATGATATAATAACTCAAAGAAAATTATATGCGGAAATATAATGAAAGTACTCTTTACTCTATTTGGGAGTTTCTCTAACCGACAACCATCACTATGAGCTACGTGATGATAAAGTGTCTCGCCCACGCTGCCAGAACTGTCCTATACCTTGCCGGGGTATTGAACCTCTCAACTAAGTGGATCCACTAAGCTCTGCCCGAAGTCACTAAGGAAATCATCCATAAAGTATGAATCCTTTACCCATGTTGGCATACATGGTTTATGAGGACATTGAGTTGTCTGAACTCCTCCCCATATCGGTACTCAATACTACTCCCGACAATATATACTCATGCTCAAATGTATAAAACATAACTCTTTCTCAATTTGAGGTAATTACTCAAAGAACTCGTAAACTCATTTAAAGATAAATGCTTCTCTCTTTTAAATGTAAAAGTGTTACATTTGGGAATACTTAGTTCCCTTATTCTCTCTTTCAATCATGAATACAACTCTTCTCATTCTCATACTTACTTTCTCAAGAATTAGTTCAAAACCACTGATAATTACAAAAGAATTCTCAAAATGACTCAAAAAGACCTCTTGAACTTTCCTCTTAAACTTTAGTTTGGAATGTAAATTAAGACATACGAGTAGGATAATGCATGAATTTTCAATGTTAAATGGAGCCTATAGGAGCTAATATAGAGTGGAAAAGCATTGCCACAACTTAAGGGAACACACCCAAAAGAACGGAGAAGAAATGGGCCCTGGCGACCCCTGGCGCACTGCTGGCGCGGGGCGCCAGGCCCCAAACTTCAGATGAAAGTTTGGGGCGCAATGCAGGCACGGAGCGCCAGGCCCCAAAATTCAGAAGAAACTCTCTGGCGCTATGGTGGCGTGCCACGCCAGCCCCCTTCCCAGAATTTTTGACGAATTTTCTTGCTCAATTTCGGGTCTTAACTCATCTAGAACCGATTGATTTCTTCCAAACTCTCTTTGATTCACAAACCCAACACAAAACTATTGAAATCCCACTCAAATTCTATCAAGAAACACCACTCATTCGCAAAATCCTCACCTCATGAACTCAAAACCTCCATTGATAAAAAATGAAGCTTAAAACTCAAGAACTCTTTAAGAACGTTTACATAAATGATTTTATGGGTGAATTAACGAAAGAATTACATGATTGGCATGAGGAAGAACAATTCCATCACTATAGGAAGCCTCACATACCTGGAAAGAACGATGTTCTTGGCAAGAATCAACGGGATCTTGACGAACACGCAAACACCTAGCTTTTTCTCCTCTTGAACTCTTCTCGTGTTTTTCTAAGGGTTTGAGAATGACCAAGAGTGGTTTAGCATCTTATTAGAACCTTAATTGGCTGAGGAAAAACGTGGGTAGGCCTATTCGGGTAAGGAAAAGACCAAACTACCCTTTCCTTAAACGGATGAAAAGCCTTTACTAGAGAGGCTTCACTCAAATGGGCATAAGGTTTTCCTCCTAGCTTCAAATGGAGCAAACTTGGCGGCATTGGAAAGAGGACTCAAAGACCTTCGATTTGATAGCTTAAGAACCACCTAACT
Source organism: Solanum appendiculatum (assembly GCA_018342035.1). Classification (NCBI taxonomy): domain Eukaryota; kingdom Viridiplantae; phylum Streptophyta; class Magnoliopsida; order Solanales; family Solanaceae; genus Solanum; species Solanum appendiculatum. The sequence continues at coordinate 528,815 of JAGDQO010000316.1, forward strand.
AATTATGTTCTGAAAGATATGATCGTTTGAAATTGACCTAAGTAGAATCTTAAGTCAAAACTCACTCGGTAGGGAAGCTTTCAACTCTACTTTGTGCTAGGGGATTCTAGTGACTTTAATTGATATCCAAAATCATTACCACACTAATGAATTGACCTTAGAATCTAAGAACAATTAAGAATCACTCGGTATGACCTTATACAAAATTCAAGAATGATTCGGGTCTTAACTTAAAAAATTTCGGGGTGTTACAATATCTCCCCCTTGCGATCATTCGTTCTCGAATGATGGTTAAACTGAGTATGAAAGGTAAATGAGTTACTATCACTTTCTCTCTTGACTTCTGAACTTGCCTACTAACATAGGCGGAAATGATTCATACTGAAAGTTTTGAAACTGGACTAGAGCACATAAGTCATGAAGATATGAGTTTGAACATAGTCACTCTCTATTTGAAATTATTTGACATGAAACAAGGATATCCGGGCACGAAGTAAGAATATGACTACTATGCCTCGAGAGATATGACTGGTCGCTTCTAAGCTTGGCAACATTTCTCAACTATACTCTCCTTTTTTATTACAACACTTTATAAGCTGCAACTCATAGCTCCCACTAAAGTATATGACTACTCTTACAAACGTCTAAGTCAAATCACTTGCTCTTACTGTGTTCAAGCCTAATGTCTAATTCACAAGGTGCTAAACATGAGATGATTATACTTATCTAAACCACAAGATTCAGGTTCTATACCTCTATAGGGAATCTCATCCCAAGAATACCTCTTCTTATAACTGCATTTAACCAACTTTGAGCCCATATCAAGAAACATCTAATGCATCATGCATTTGTCCACATGTTAACAACACCACATTCAAGCCAAGTACTATAACCACTCCATGGACTCCTACTAACCAATCCTTCTAAGAATTTCTCATGCTCTCATCATTTCTACCAACTAGAATTTCACTCATTACTACCAGGAACAGACTAATTGCTCTCATTTAACTATTACTCATAGTAAAACCTCATTCCCTTATTCCTCCATATTTATAACCTTAGATGTAAATAAGCACATCACCACTACCACACTAAGAAGCTTCAATATTCTCCTTCTATCACTACTCAACTACAACCATCAGCTCGTTATCAAAATTGAAAAGGATCACTGAAAAAGCTTTAGGGTGAAAGATCATAAGCACGATTCATTCGAGAAATCTGATATAATAATATGTATGACATAACATTATGTTGCTAGTCATTGAGGGTAAATCATGAATTCGCGAGACTGAGCATACTATGAGACATGAGTGCTTATCTGAATAGGTTCATATTATGAAGTTGATATCCATAAATTTATGGAGTAAGATTGAGATTAATGGGTTAAAGTCTATGCCCCTCATTCAGGGAACTGAGCATGTATGTGAATCTCTCTGAAGTGTATGAGCATAAGTTATGAACACAACTTTGATATAAGAAACATCAATAAGATATTGAACAATTGAACTCTGAGGAATACGCTAGAGTATGAATGGATTGATATATCACCATAACTCTCTCTAACACATCACTATCTGATTCTCAACACTTGACTTGGTTTCTCATCTTATCATCTCCCCCTTAGGTCTGAAGCCGACACTTTAAAGCTATGGATCTATTCCATCATCTCTAAACTGGTCTAAATTCGCTTTTTTTACTGATCAGAAGATGCAAATCTTTTGACTACTAAACTCTCCATAAGCAGGTACTAAGACTCCTTCTAAGACCTCTTTCTAAGATGCTCCTCTTCCCCTCTTCTCGTTGGCTTATAAGGCTACTAATCTAATTGTTAATAATATGACTTCTCCTTCTTAGTCTACTAATAAAATCCTTCTATGTCCATATCAACTTAACTGGATGAAACTTGGAACTATATTTAAGAGGCTCGTCATTGACTATATAAAATCCCTTCTACCCAACTCTTAAGGGTAATAAATAAAGCTTACATCAGCCTACTTCACATTGACAACCCAATATGCTATCTAGGCATACAGTGAAACAATAAACTTAATTAGAACCTCATCTGACTACATACCATCTTGGGTACACGTCTTACTAATCTTGTTAATCTAGTGACTTGACCACCTTCATTGCTCTCATCTATGGGTCATAGTACCACACTTGTGTCAACACTTTTATTGCAAAGTAACACCTTAATTCCTCACCTACTTCATGTCAATCCTGCTAGATCAAATCTCAAAACTAACATCATCACCCTCATATTGACATCTTTTTATCACGATACTCATCTCTAATTCAAGCTTAGTGTCTATTACCAAATACGGATATCAATATAATTGCTCACTTACTGTACTAACCTACAACTACTAGATAAACTTAAGAAACACTCACTCACTAAGATCTCATGACAAGTAGTCACTCTTCATCTCTCAGTCTACCTATTTACATATTACTGCCACACTTTCATTTCACAACTTAAGTACTACCTATTCATTCACTATACATCATTGCCTAATTAGTTCTATAATCCTTTGAATATCATGGGGCTCTCCCTTAGAAAAATCATAGGCCTAGCTCAAATCTATCACATCACGAATACTCGGTTCTTCTATTCAACACTTATGCTTGGTCAATACTAATGGATTAACAACTCATCATAAACTTCTCTTTGGTTAAAGTATACTCTAACTCATCCATACTAGTAACTCTTACTCTACCTTCTATCATGAAATCTACACCAACTCATCACTTCTTAGTCTACCCATAAGGAAAAACTCTTCATTAATAACTTACTACGTACATGGCTACAACTTACATAGTCTACTCAATAACTCTCCTCATCCCTTAGGTTACTACACTTCTAAATATATATATACTTCTAACTCTGGGCACTTCTACTACTACTGCTCATAACGCCGTAACTCATACTATCTCTCCGGGTGAAAATACTACCCATGCTCTAAAACATACTTTCTCATAAAGGTTTCAACTAAAACAAGGTTTAGAGAAGACAGTCTGGGAGTACATCTCGCTTTTAGGTCGAATGCACGATTCATACGAATAAGAGTGCATTCTTCCAACTTCAAACACTTAAGCTCAGTCACGGGCTTCTCTTAAGCCCCTATGCAGTCTCATGACTTTCTCAAGACTTTTGCTCGGAGCAACTCATTGATAAGGATCTGGGCTTTGCTTTTCAACTACCTTGAGTATGAGGGACTACACAATTTTATTGAACGATTTAGAGTATGAAAGAAGTGAAACTCTTCTTAAATGGCTGTAGTCCCTCACAACCATAAATAAGTCCGAGGTTGATGTTGATGGTTCGAGGTCATTATTCCTAGTTTGAGGCTGATGTTGATAGTTCGAGGCCGTTATTTCCAGTCTGAGACTGAGACGGTTCGAGGCCGTTATTCCCAGTCCGAGGCTGATGCTTTATAGTTCAAGGCCATTACCTCTGGTTAGAGTTTTCGATGGTTACTGATGGTTGTGCTGCTCACCCTACATTCATATGCATTGCCTATCACCGGTATACTTGTTTGTTGTTTGTACCCTTAAGTTTATGGAGTCCGGTTGGGTTATGTTTGTTATTTCTACTTTCCGGGCTTATGGGGGTCTAGTTAGGTTATTGTTTGACTATATTCTATTCTTTGTTGTTGTTTTATTGTTACTTAGTAGGTCTTGACTTTAGAATTGTAGTTGTGGGTCCTCCGGACACTGGTAATTGACTTGGTATCTTAGTTTCTTGCGATAGGTTGTTGGCTTGCAATCCAGGTACATTCTTGACTTAACTTCTTACCCCTTGTTTCTTGTTTCTATTCTTTATTTCCTATTTACTTTAGTATCTCCTGTTCAGTTACTTGTGCTATGCTTTCCTTATTACTTGTTGTTTATACTTGTGTTAACTTTGAGCTCAGTCGGCCGTTGCCTACTGAGTACCATATTTGGTACTCATATTACACTTCTGCCCCTGCAGATTGCAGTTGAGTTATCGCCGTTGATTTGGAGTCGTGTGGAGTAGCTTGCGATTTTGGAGATTAGGGTGAGCTCCTAGCGTCTAGAGCTACCGGTTTCCATCTGTTTTGGGTAGGCTAGTCTTTATCTTGTATTCAGAGATAGCCCGTACTTGTCTTGTTCTTGTGAAAGCCCTTACTCCTATTTTGGATTAGATGCTCAACTACTAACTGAAGCTGGGTCTTGGGATGGTTCCTGTATTATTTTTGTTGATTGTCCTTTCTCTACTTTGTTATAAGCTCTTACTTCTTGTTGTTGGCTTCCGCTCAATAGTCCATTGCTTATGGCTCCGGGTTAATGGTTAGGCTTACCTACTGGTGGGGCGACTTTTCACTTCTAACTAATAATCCGGCATTGAGCATACAACTGTTACTCTATGGGGAGATTTTGCTTAAAATGACGGTTCATTCCTGGAAAAGATGATAAATCTATACTTGGCTTATGTGATGTTAGAGTCTCAATCTATAAAGGTATCCGACATTATATTGTACGTATTTATTGGAAAAAAACTGAGTATAGTTGTTGTTTCAAAACTCTAACATCCTCTTGTCACACTTGGGACTTTTGGGATTCCCTCTATTCCCGTGAGCAGCGTCTTGATCAATCCAATGTTCCAAAAAGCAACGGACCTTCGAGCCTGGTACATTACATTATTCACAAATATTTTCACCACTGTTACTTTAAGTCAACTGTCACAACTAATTTTTAAACTATACTTTAGCATTGTAGCCAGGTTAAATTGAACCTAGCTATAACAGGACCTATTCCCTCTATTATCATTGCTGTGATATTACATAGTACTATCACCAAAAAACACGAAAAACCTATGCAATGAACACACCTCACTCTAAATGGGTGATACAGTTAACTAACCTCATCGTAAATGCATGCATGAAATCATAAAGGCCGAAAACAAAGATATTACAGTAACACCAAGTAAGGTAATGAGAAGAACCATAGAAGCACTGTTGGCCCATATTCTGGATGGGTTGTTGGCTGATTCACAGGTACATATTAATTGATACTTCAACTCTCCAAAAATATAATTTGTTTGTATGTTCAAAATTTAATCACAAATATGGTATATTGGCGATTTGCAGGATTGTATGTAATAGTTCAAAGCAAAAATTATAGACGTCCTCAATAAAGATGAGCCATGGTATTCGTCTTGCAAAAAGTTCCACAAGAAAGTGAAAGTTATAGAAGAGAGTGCAGCTTGTACCAATTGCCACATTGAGAACGTAGAATATGAAATGAGGTTAGACTTAGGGTGTGTTCGGTATGAAGGAAAATGCTTTCCAATTTTTTCATGTTTGGTTAGCTTAAATGTTTTGGAAAATGTTTTCCGAATCAACTTATTTTCCTCAAATTTAAGGAAAATGACTTTCCTTCAAAAATTAAGGAAAACATTTTCCAAAACTTTCCTCCAGCCTCAAATTACAATTTTTTTTCTTATCCCATCCCACACCTACCCCTACCCCCGACCCCCCACCAGCCTTCCTACCACACCACCCCCCCCCCAAAAAAAAATAATACTAAAGTTTATTTTTAAAAATATTTTCAATTTCAAATTTTTATTTTTTACTCCCCTCCACCCCTACCCCTACCCCCCACCAGCCCCCACCCGCCACCCCAATTATTTTTTTTAAAGTTTATTTTTAAAAAATATTTTCAATTTCAAATTTTAATTTATTTACCCCATCCCACCTCTACCCCGACCCTCACCAGCCCCCACTCCAATCCCCCCCCCCCCCCAAAAAAAAATATATTTAAAGTTTGCTTTTAAAAAAGGTTTTCAATTTCAATTTTTTATTTTTTTACCCCACCCCTTCCCCCGACCCTCCCCCACCCCTCCCCTCTACCAGCCCCCAGCACCCCCCTCAAAAAAAAAAAATTAAAAAATTTATTTTTTAAAATTATTTTCTACTCTCTAGTAAAAAATAAAGATATTTTCTTTAAAATATTTTTCATTCATAAATTAAACACTAAAAAATATTTTCTTCTTACTAACCAAACATGAGAAAATAAGTCAAAAGTCCACTTGTTTTCTAGGAAAACATTTTCCATGAAATATATTTTCCTTCATACCAAACACACCCTTGGTTATAACTCCATTCAACATTTACAGATTAGAAAAAACATTAACTTTAAAAATATAAAATTGCTCCCCCTTTTTTGAAGATACTCCATATGTCTTGAAGTGTGTGGTGGAGAACAACGTGCTCGATTGATACTTTTTGAAGCAACTAAATATTTACTAGGCTGCAGCATGCAAGAGTACATAGAATCAACCTCAGTAAAGGTATGACATGTATTAATAGAGCTGACTCAATGTAAGGCGATATTTACATAGTCTAATGTGTACCTTACTGGCAACCTTTCGAACTAACATAGCCAATTGTTTAAATCTTATCAAGAAGGAAGAATGTAACTGATCTGAGGCCAAAAATATATTTTCTTATCATTAATTGCCTCAAATTTATTATTTATATTTGTCCTTTTTGAGCATGGATTTTACGAATTGTGCTTATTAGTGTATTTTATGTGTAGGATTAATTTGGTATGAAGATGAAGAAGTTTGGAGCTAAAACGAATTAAAGATGGAAGGTTGAAGAATAAAAATCAAGCAGATAGCTTAATGGATTAAAGTTAATATTATAATATATATATTATACATCTATGAAAGTGCCGAAGAAGAATGTTAATTGAAAGAGGCATTATGCCACGTGTCAAGTTTTGAAGACATCCACAATATAATTTGAGGCGGTGCACTGTTCACGTTGGAATTCAATTCCGTTTCGGTTTTGGGTTCCTAATTTGTTTTGGATTCAATTATTTTATTCAGGGTTTCCTACATCTATAAATAGTCCATAGAAATAATTATTGGAACACTTTTTAAGGAAGACACTTTGTAAGGAAAAATTGTCAATACTTTTTAGGGTTCTTTTCTTCTTCTTTTTCTTAGGTATTAGTAGCTAAAGACCCTTGTTCTGGGGCTGCGGCCATGGGTAATTGTTGAACATCGATTGTTTTGAATTAATGTTAGTTATCGTTTAAATTACTTTTGTATTCTTGTTTTAGTATTTCATGCTTGATCACCATAGAAATAAATCGTCTATTCTTGGACTCGAGAGATAAAGAGGTAGATAGACCAAAGAATGCAAAGAGCTTGTTCTAACTTTGTTTAGATTCGTGTTCAGGAGTGACGCCCGGACGAACAGCTCGCTTGGTTACGAAACATGATGAAATATAAATGCTCGCCAATTAGGACTGCCTATCCCCGCTCAACGATGTAGTTAGACAGCTAGTGGAGTAGGTGATTAGAGGTCGAGAGTTCATGATCATAAAATCAACCCTGTAAATCAGTAATTTGATAACCTTAGTTAATTCATTACATGAGATGCGATACATGAAACCCTATGCATGTTGCAGCCCTGGAATTGTCCCAATCACTGTAAGTTAATCTTAGCATTTAATTGTTGCATTCTTTTATTTCTTTTGACACTCTTAAATAAATAATTAGACTAGTATAATTTAGTAAATAGTTAATTGACAAGTCTCTGTGGGTTCGATATTCCGGTTTTTAAAGATCCACTTATTACTTTTGCGACCACGTACACTTGCGTGTGCAATTGGAAGTAACAAGTTTTTGGCACCGTTGCCGGGGACTTAGAAATTAACTATTCTTCTAGGTTATATTTTTTCTTTTTTATTTATTTATTTATTTTAAATTTTTTTAGTTAATTTTTTTTTCTACACAATTAATTTTTTTTTCCCTTTGAATAATTTGGTACTCTTATTGATATGACTGATTGGGATAAATCGTGGTTGGGTGAGAAGTATCCTTGTAATTATTGTAATGGACCCCACTTGGATATCGAGTGTCCTATTTGTCATATATGTGGTGGTCAATTTGGTCATTGGAATGGTTGTCCTAACTCTTATTCCCCTCCCCCTCCCCCCTATTATGATTCTTCTGTTATCTGTGATGTTTACAGGGGTGATGAAGTGGGGAATGCCTAAAGAGGTGGAGGTACGCAGAATTATGGGAACACGTATAACTCAAGTTGGTGGAACCACCCCAACTTCTCATGGGGTGGAAATCAGAATCAACACCAAAATCAGGCTCAAGGGCAGAACCAATACAGACCACAAGGTAATGGACAACAATTTCAACAGCCAAATAATCAAGGTGCGAAGCAAGAGGGCATGACTAATGAGGAGTTGTTCCAAAAGCTAAGTACAGAAATCAGCAACAAAAATGTAGAACACTATAGGAAGTTGGGAGAAGAGTTGAGAAGCACCCAGTTAGCGCAGAAAAATTTGGAAAGGCAGTTCGCACAATTGGCTAATGCAGTCAATGTGCGTCCTCCTGGAGGTCTTCCGGGTGACACGGATCCTAAACCAAGGCAACTGAATGCGGTGAGCACAATGAGTGGATTACAACTGGAAGAACTAGCTCCAAAGAAGAGAAGTTCTGAGGCGGTGAGAGAAGAAAAGAAACCCGAAAAAGTGGTTCAAGATGCGAATGTTGAGAGGATTGTTCCTCAAATAAAACCACCCCCTCCGTTTCCTCAAAAGTTCAAAAAGCAGAACGAGGACGAATGCTTCGGTAAGTTTTTGTCTCTCCTTAAACAAGTTCACATTAATCTCCCTTTGGTTGATATTTTGCAGGGAATTCCAAAGTACGCCAAGTATATGAAGGAGATAGTGGAGCAAAAAGAGGAATTCCAACCATTCAACTATACCTTATTCCTTAATGTCAATGTTGAGAAAGAGTACAAAAGTGAGAATGTTGTAAATAATGTTGCTTTGGAGTTGAGGCATCTTGGATTTCATTCAAAACACTTGACTATAGATGAGGAACAAGGCCCCGACATCCTAAAATTTTCTAATCCACATAGACAAAACGACATTCCTCACATAAGGGCCAAGAAGTGCAAGATGCGACATTTATTACTTGGTTCTGTTATCTTTATACCACCGCCCTAGAGAGGAGCAGAAAAATTGATGCGAAGTTAGGGGTACAATTCATAAGTTCAAAGTGGAAAGAAAAGTAGTGAATTTACTTGTGTCGTGCCACGACATTAAATTAGGCGCTTATTGGGAGGCAACCCAATTGGTAGTGTAGCTTCTTATTTTTTTTTTAATTTTATAGTGTCATTTTTTCTTTTGGGCTTGTTTTTGTAGATTAGGGGAGGTCTGAGTACCCAATAATTTGGAGCTAAGGAGCACGTTTGAGCTTAAGGGTGGGGTGACGACCCTTGATGAAAATTAAGAGAACATGCTACTAGCTAGGCCTAGAGGCCTCAAGGAGTTTTCCTAACCCTTGTTTTAAATTTTATTTGATGCTTTGGGGACATAGCATCTTTTTAAGTGTGGGGTGGAGGAATGAATTCCTAGTTTTTACTGCTTTATCGAGTCTTTTTGTATTTTTAGGTGGGTTCCTTGGCTTTTGTTTTCGGTACTTTTCCTGAGGATAGTCCCTTTGAACCGATAGGGAGTATATTTTTTTACTTTTTATTTTATTTTTTTAGAGAAAAGAAAAGACCCTTTTGAGTTGTGTGATACTTGCTATTTAGGCCTAATTTTGAGTAATACTTTCTTGTGAATGCTTGATTGCTATTGAAATTGTAGACTCTTTGACACCAAGGTTCATGGTCGTGACTTTGTTTATAGATTATTTTAGTTTGTAGTTTGTTATGATCTTGTCTCTCTTAGAAGTGGAATTGATCCATCTTGATTGATACTTGTGCCATGTGTGGTGAGAATTTGTTTATTCCATGTTTTGCATCTTAGTCTAGAACTTGCCCTGCATGTTATTGAAGCGAAATAAAAAGTGTTGCTCAGTTTAGGAGATGATAATAGGCTTTCTTTGATTTGCCTTGTAAATTTTAGCCTTTTCAGATATTATATCACTAGTTCGCCCTTTTGAGCCTGTAGCCTTTTGTTGGTAGCCATATTTTGCCCTTAACTATTTTGTTAAATCCCTAGTTTTTGCACCTTGCTTCCTTGAGCACTGTAGCATAGACTGATTAAAATTGTTATATCTGGAAAAAGAAAAGGGATGGCTGAATGAAAAAGAAATCAATGATGGCTACAAAGTGGTGGAAAAAAAGCCCTATTCGAAAGAATGTGACATGAAAAAGAAAAAAAAAAGAGAAAAAAAAAATCTTTGAGAAAAAAAATGATTGAAGCATTATTGAGATGATGAGAATTACTTGTGAAATAATTGTTGAAGAGATGGCTGAAAATAAAGAGAAGAAAATAATGGATGATGAAGTCTAAAAATACAAAGTGCTTAGGGAAGTGTGAGTCACTATTATATAATTTTTCTACCTGTCCCTTAGCCTACATTATAACCCGTTAAAGTCCTATTTGATTCTATTCAAGCATGCTTAATTAGTGGAGATGTACATAATGGGCAAGCATATGGTTCTTTGAGCATACATGTGAATTTTATTTGTGAGTGTGAGATTTGATCTTTGATGTGAAGTCCTTAATTTATATTCAATCTTTGAATTGAGTGTGTGGACTATTTTTTCTTGTGAGGGCACTTGTTTCATGATAGATAAGTGATGTTATTAACTTTCTTTGACGAGAGCAGGTAAGCAAGCTTAAATTTGATGAGTTCAAAGTCCGTCCTTGAGGTTAGGAGGTTAGAGGTTTGTTGTTTATTTGGATGTCTTGCATAATGATTGAGAAGTGTACTTGATGTTTTGAAATTTGAATAAGGTCTAATTGTTTGTATCAATAAAAGTGATGATGTTCCTAGTATGATTTTTTGAGATGAGCTTTAATGTTTGCTCGAGGACGAACAAAAGTTTAAGTGTGGGGTGTTGATCTGAGGCCAAAAATATATTTTCTTATCATTAATTGACTCATATTTATTATTTATATTTTTCCTTTTTGAGCATGGATTTTACGAATTGTGCTTATTAGTGTATTTTATGTGTAGGATTAATTTGGTATGAAGATGAAGAAGTTTGGAGCTAAAACGAATTAAAGATGGAAGGTTGAAGAATAAAAATCAAGCAGACAACTTAATGGATTAAAGTTAATATTATAATATATATATTATACATATATGAAAGTGCCGAAGAAGAATGTTAATTGAAAGAGGCATTATGCCACGTGTCAAGTTTTGAAGACATCCACAATATAATTTGAGGTGGTGCACTATTCACATTGGAATCCAATTCCGTTTCGGTTTTGGGTTTCTAATTTGTTTTGGACTCAATTATTTTATTCAGGGTTTCCTACATCTATAAATGGTCCATAGAAATAATTATTGGAACACTTTTTAGGGAAGACACTTTGTAAGGAAAAATTGTCAATACTTTTTAGGGTTCTTTTCTTCTTCTTTTTCTTAGGTATTAGTAGCTAAAGACCCTTGTTCTGGGGCTGCGGCCATGGGTAATTGTTAAACATTGATTGTTTTGAATTAATGTTGGTTATCGTTTAAATTACTTTTGTATTCTTGTTTTAGTATTTCATGCTTGATCACCATAGAAATAAATCTATTGTCTATTCTTGGACTCGAGAGATAAAGAGGTAGATAGACCAAAGAATGCAAAGAGCTTGTTCTAACTTTGTTTAGATTCGTGTTCAGGAGTGACGCCCGGACGAACAGCTCGCTTGGTTACGAAACATGATGAAATATAAATGCTCGCCAATTAGGACTGCCTATCCCCGCTCAACGATGTAGTTAGACAGCTAGTTGGAGTAGGCGATTAGAGGTCGAGAGTCATGATCATAAAATCAACCCTGTAAATCAGTAATTTGATAACCTTAGTTAATTCATTACATGAGATGCGATACATGAAACCCTATGCATGTTGCAGCCCTGGAATTGTCCCAATCACTGTAAGTTAATCTTAGTATTTAATTGTTGCATTCTTTTATTTCTTTTGACACTCTTAAATAAATAATTAGACTAGTATAATTTAGTAAATAGTTAATTGACAAGTCTCTGTGGGTTCGATATTCCGGTTCTTAAAGAGCCACTTATTACTTTTGCGACCACGTACACTTGCGTGTGCAATTGGAAGCAACAGTAACAACTACCGCAAATTGGTGTTGACTAAATACAAGCAATTCAACTTCCTTGTTAGAATTGATACGAATGAATCAAACCCCCGAAGGAGTTTAATTGCTCAAGAAATACATCAATTGGAAGATGAACCACCAATTATTGTGGAAGAAGAAGAAAAATTAGTCACGCTGTGCAGGAAGAGGGCCAAGAAAACCACAGATGAAGTGGCCCAAATCAATCTAAAGAAACCAAAAGCCGAAAAACAGTTGTCTTTCTAAATTATGTAACTAAACAATGTGTGCCTGCTACTGCTTAACTAATATCTGTATCTTATTATCTAACTAGTTCTGGGCACGTGCGTTGCACGTGTGTCTCATGCTAAGTTATGTGGAGTTGTTATATATATATATATTCAAACGCGTGTTGATCATCGTGTGTTGCACCACGTGTATACTTCATTCGATATATATGTTCTCCAAGAACTAAACTTGTCATATATACAACCTAAATAATTATATAATTCAGAGCATTTTTCTCTTTTCTGTTTGTTTAATCTTAATATCAAAATAAATATTATTTTCATAAAACACTTCATAGAAATGTAGGGGGATTGCTTGAGTGTCAAAATCAAGTAGTGGTTAATTTTTCTTGGCTTATCGAACCAGTATATGCCCATTCCTCTTTTGATGACTTCCAGTAGAGAAAGCCTAATAATGTAATATTTTTATATTTTTAATTTTCCGATCATTGGAAACAATCTTTAGTGACACAAGGATTTCCCCACAACAACCTTCACCGCAATAGAAACTGACGGGCCGTAAAAATCAAGCAAAATCAAGTGCATCAGAACAAGTCATGAAAGAATTGAAAACATTGGTAGGTTTTTACAAAACAAAAGGTGAACAAGTTAGCCTCACAATAACAGGACATAGCCTAGGGGCTGCACTTGCTCTACTAAATGCTAATGAATATGCAACAAATTTTTCAAAACTTCCAATTAGTGTTATTTCTTTTGCAGCCCCAAGAAGTGGAAATATTGCATTTCGCGATGAGCTTTACCAAATGGGAGTCAAAATTTTACGCATTACAGTGAAACAAGACTTAGTCCCTCAAATGCCCGGAATAGTTTTGAACGAAAGTCTACAAAAATTAGATGATCTTACATATATGAATCTCTCAAATATATCCAAAGTCAACTCAAACAATTAAAAAAAGAAACATATTCACATAAAGCGAGAAAAAAAGCCCACCATTTACTTCTCTAGATGCCACCGTTCTTTGCCTTCACCTCTGAACTTAATGTGTGAACTTCAAATGATTTGAATTTTATACATTGTTTTTTCCCATAACCTGCATAAATAATTAGAATAATCATCATATGCAATTATAGTGTGTAATACATAAAGTATAATATATACATAATTAAATAATATAATTTTATAAAGCAAGAATTCGAACATTACTAAATATGTGACTGTAAAAATGCATCAAGAAGTTTCTCAAATTAGTTAATACAGAAGAGGTAAAATATAACACCAACAATTCAACACTAAAAATACATATGAGAACTAAAATAAAAAAAATATTATTTTTTTTATAAAAAAGAATTGTATACATAGTTTGTAGATGTATAAACTGTCCTATCACTTGAAAAATATAACTTAAAACTCATTTTAAAATGAATAAAAGTATCTTGAAACACCATAGCCTTTTGTTCAAAAACGATTTGTAAGTTCAAATATTGATGTTTTACAAAAACGATAATTCTATTAAGAAAATTACCACAGAGAAAACAACAAAATAGGGAAGTTATCATCGTATATTATAATTGTTTGTAATCTTGATGCCACCAAAACTGAGAGGAAAAAATGACAATCATAAATGCAAGTATATGTGATATATATAGAATCATAAAATTTTAAAATAAAATAAAATGAAGGGATCAAATAAAACTAACCTTTCATCACTATGCTTGTTTGATATTATTCGGTATCAGTATTTATAATTTTGCAAAAACCATCTTCATTCAATATATGCAAATGAAGAGACAAGAGTTTTAAAAAATTAATTTATGAAAATGAGGGTCTTGAAATCTGATACACATTTTTTTATCTTTAATTTTCTTTAATGTCTTTAATTTCACATTTAGTTAGATAATGTATTTAAACATTTTTTTGACTTCCTAAAACAACGGTTTAGTTTGGTAAGGTCTTAAAACAATGTTAATGGTCGACTATGTTAAATAATGTAATGTGACCTCATATTCTCCTTTTTTATGATATTCAGCTAGCCTAGAGGTAATTAAAATTTAATATCTTATTATTAATTAATGAGATGATTTATAATTTTTTTCTTTAGTGTAGGGGTAAAATTGTAATCTAACTTTATACTTTGGAGCTTCCCACTTTTAATAATATACTAGTTTTTCGATACATGCATTGCACGTGTAAATATGCACAGTTATGTATTAGCTGTGTAAATAATTTTGACTAATCAAAGCATTGTTTTGACTAAATATTTATATATAAAAGAATAAAATACATGTTTTTGTGAACGATTAATATGAATTATCGTATAATGACTTGTTTTTCAAGGTCAATATCATCAGAATTTTTAAAGATCAAAAAGAATTTTTTTGTCAGATGTATATTATTTTTACTTAATTTGCTTTAGTGAGTACAAAAAAGTAACAAAACATATCTTATCTAATATTTTTTTTATAAATGATCTTCGTGGTGTATCTTCCTCTCGACAAAATAAATTCACATCTACCACAAATCAGCATACCAAAAATCTAGAGAGAATTTTAACTAAAAATAACTCATACTTCCCCTGCCATAACTTATGTGAACTTTTTAAACTTTTTTGAAAATTAATTTGACTAATTTCTGAAGAAAAATTGTATTATATCAATTCAATATTTTCACCTTATATATCCAAAGCTACAGAAAAAAAAATCATAAATTACACTTTTCTCATAAATATATGATTAAAAATATACTTTAGAATATATATCAAATTTAAATAGTTTAAATTTTGACGAACTAAACACCTACTTAAGTTGAGAAGAGGATATCATTGACCTCACCATCTTTAACCTTGTCCATGACCTTAGACCTTACTACATTTGTAATTAAATTTAAGTATTTTCCTTTCCAATTCAAAATCTCTGCCTTATATTAAAGAAAAAAACTAAAAGAGACAATAACAATTGGTGATATGAATGTTGTACGAACATATAATGTTGTGAGTTGTACTATAACTAATTTTCATATATAATAAATATTGTGTCAAATGTATGTCTAATACTCATTCCATTTTAAAAAGAATGATCTAGTTTGACTTTTAAAAAAGAAAAAGGGGTCATTTATTTTTTGAAATAGGCTAAAAAAATAAGTAAGTCATTTTTTTAAACGGAGAAAGTATTATCAAAGATTGGGGTTGAACAAAATAATTATAACAGTAAAATATGAATGAAAGTATATCTACGTATCCAAACCAAATGAAGGTCAATTTGATGTACTTCTCCTAAAGAGGAAAAATAAGTGACATTTAGGATGTATTATTTGATATGAAGGACAACTCTTTTTTTTTTAATGAAAATAAGTGTATTTCTTACTTATTTTCTTGTATTCGATACGCAAGTAAATCGATTATTCTGAAATATTTTTATACATCTATGAAAAGAATATGGGAGGTGGTGGTGGGGTGATGGGGGAGTGGGTTGGTGGGAAATTGGGAATATATAGGACTATAGGGGGTGGGAGAAGATAAGGTTTATTAGAGGTATGAGGAGGAGACAATGAATCTGGAATGCTACTTGTAGAACTTGTTTTACCAATTTCAATTAGGCAAGTCATTTTCATTATATTTAAGGAACTTGATTTCCTAGAAAAAATATTTTCCTATATTTGGATCAAACAACCATGAAAAAAAATCAGAAAATAGTTTTGAGAAAATGTTTTCTTCAATATATAAAACTTGTCAACTTTCTCTAACGCTTTCATTGCAACATATGTGTGTTTTTTCTGTAGTCCCTCAAATTACTTAAGGTACTTTGTTATTTTTGTGCTTCAACATCTTTAATTTACATTCATGACTCTTTTTTCATATCACATAGTATTGTATTTGTTTATGGAGAGTACTATTGTAAGTGATCATTTTGAGTATGTAAAAAAAAGAATGTATAATACAAAAAGCCAAACTTTATAATTTAAACTTTTCAAGAGAAAAAGTTTTGATGAGATTGAACATAAACAAAAATAGAATTGCTATGGGAGACTTGTCTAAAATATTTTAGATAAAAATACTCATTTCTTCAATAAAGCATATAACGCAAGTAGTATTTAGATTTTACACAAGCATTCATTCGACAGTGCCCTTCAAGATTTAAAAATTTGTAAATGTTTGTATGATCTGATCCATTACGACTCACGTGATTCAGTTTTCATTTCTTAAAATAGAGTTCAATGCGATTATGTTATTATTTTCAGTGTCTTTAGTAGGTCGACCGATTAGTGATTGATAGTCCATAAAGTTGAACAGTTTGACTTTGTCCCATACTAAAAGTGCAAAATTTGACCCAATGGTTTCAAGCAACTTCAATCTCGTCTTCTTAATCAAGCAATGTATATTTTTTCCACTGTTCCATATCTTGCTCTACACTTCACCCATATTTCAAAAAAAAAGTTTTAAACTCAATTAACACTTCAAAAAGGAAAAGTGGAGAGAACAAATTAGTACGCATTTGGGTTAGTTAACAATTGAAGAATTAAAATGTGTAGAAAGCACACTAATCCTTGGTTTGGGATTTGTTTGTAGCCGTTTTATTTTTAAGGCATTCCTTCATATGATGTAACGTTTGATTTTTCTGGTATAAGTAGTTGGCAAGAGGAACGTTACATTAGGGGTCTCTTCCTTTTGTGGTACCTCAAATTTTGTTAAACTTCCAACTTATTCAACTGTTGCAAAGCACACATGACATTTTTTAAGAAAATAAGAGTAGAAAACTTAAAAATTGTAGTGTAAAAATGAGAGGAAACCCCTCTATTTATAGATAACATATGGTAGTATGAATAGGTAGTAATTATGCCTTATCAGAAAAGTCACAACGCTCTGGAAAAGTCACTGCTCATCGGAAAAGTCACAACCCCTTGGAAAAGTCACAACTCATTGAAAAAGTCACAACCCTTTGGAAAAGTCACAATTCATCGGAGAAGTCACAACTCTTCGAAAAAGTCACAACTCATCGAAAAAGTCACAACCCTTCAATGTGAAAATGTGTCTACTTTTAATATAATATAATTAAATAAATAAATAAACTAAATTGAGTGTTTTTAATTGGGGGTATTATAATAATTTAACATTCAAGTTTGGGAGTTCATGCTTTTAAGGTAGTATAGAAGATAGATAGATAGATAGATAGATATATAGATGATTATGTGCAAATTCATAATTGTTAGTTGTCTTTCTAATTCGAATGAAAATTACATTTCTCAGCTCTCTTTTATAGACATCAACTATAACTACTTGCAAACTATTGTTAAGGGTAATTCTATACTGAACTTACAATGCTCACACCTCGTAAGTGCTACATTATCTCTGTTGCATGTTACTTTCATTCCATTTATTAAAAAACGTATGACATGCCTATCCCTAAGCCACACAACCAGACTATGGTTGTGCACCTCATGATGCTTAGAAATGAAATGTTGTTCATATGTACGGCGATGACTTTACAGGGAGATCGAATAATATTCAATTTTAGTGTCGTTGGAGGAAGAAGAGTACCTTCAAGCAAATATAGCTATATATTAATAACCACAACGACCCATATTATACGTGTGGTATTTCCTTAAGAACGGAAGCCAACTCTCATTGTGCAAGGCAGCACATCTGAACACACCAGTCCAGACGTTAACAAAATTACGCACAACAAATCTGGTCAATCTATATCTACTACTTGGGGAATTTACAAGGACATCAACTTTTCACACAAGTATTATTTTACGGGGTAACGACGAATCAAAAACAACCTTATAATTGCCTAGCCTCACTTAAATGTTGCAACTATTACTTCACGTTGCCACAACTATCCCATAACACTAAATCGTCTTTATTCTAGACCCAAATACTGTTAGGGACAAATCAACAACTACCGAAATACAAAGCGGTATCTTCAACATGTTGGAAAACTATATGCACAGCGGAAGCATACCCAGAATCATACTGCTTACATGAATAATAGATAACCAATATACATTTATGCTAGAGCACATACAATCATGCTAGAACACATAAACTTGCTGAAATTTAATTCAAGAATTACCTCTTGAAACGTGAGCAGATACCTTTCAGCAAATCCATAAGCTAGACAGACCTTCAAGCGAATCCACGTCTTCTATAGTGATCCCAAGTTCACATCCGAACTTTCTTAATACTTGGGTGGGCAAGTATCAATAGAAACCTTTTTTTTTAGTGTCTTTCTAGGTTAGGAGAATCAGATTTCCTCCCAATCCAAAAAGGAAAAGAAAACCCAGTTTTCTTATAATTCCTTTTCCCATAGGATTCTGAGTTCTAGTTAATTATGGGCACTGGAGGGACCACATAATTTATTACTGAGGCTTCCTATTATGGAAATAATTTCAAATAATTAATTTGAATTATTCTTACCATAATAAATTACAAATCATTCCACTAAAAATTCGTAATTGCACTCCTCTATTTATATTTCGAAATTCCCCATTAAACACTTATGTTATTCCCCATGTTAAGATTATAGATACTAATCAAGAAATTAAATTACTGACGAATTTAATTTAATGATTAATTTCCTTTAGAGCACTACTTAACTTATTTCATGTGTCGGATTCATAAATCCACTTGCAAGGTTTGACACGATGAAAACTTATAAGCTTCTCAAAAAGGCATATCATCAATCTCTATATCGAGACATGGATTCCATCAACTAACTTATTATTTCACCAATATATATTATTATCATCCAATCTACCAGGCATATTGACCATCTCAGAATCTCACCTTTTAATAAATCAAAACGATAATTAACATATATAGATCATAATAGTTTAGAGAATATGTTTTTGTCAGTTAGTCTAAAACAACTATCTCTACTCGGTCCCGTTCAATACATACAAAATGCACTAGCTCAAGAAGTTGGAACTACACCGTTCCCATAATCAAGACAAATTACTTATAATCTTGTGCTACAATCGTACCGATGACATGTCCAATTTCCATCTCAGATTGTGAACAAAAAACTTTATACTTATAAGAACCGATGATTTAATCCTCTGTGTATAAGCTAAAACTCTATACACTAAATCATCTACTATATAAGTAAACAGACACCATAAACGAATACATGATCTATTAAAATTGAATAAATAATTATTCTATAATAAATACTATATCTAAACATATGGCTAATAGTATATATCCCAACAATCTCCACTTAGACTTTTAACCATCACAATTGTTATAATGTATTATATCTAAATGCATGGTTAATAGTATATATCCTAACAATCTCCCGCTTTAGATATTTAATCTTAAAAATTGTTAGAATACTCTGTCTAAACACATGATTAATAGTACATACCCTAACAATCTCCCACTTAGACTCTTAACTATGCATTTACAACTTTCACAGGCATTCCTTTAATTCTTCTCGAAAGAAATTTACCAAGTTGTTTTCTCATGCAATTTCATCTAGTAGTGCTTCGTCATAACAAATCGATTTTGTACTAGATCTTGAGGGACCTTATCATGAAACCATCTAAGAGTGTACTTCTTTTTAGGAGTTCTATCATGAAAGTACTCTCAAGCGTACAAAACAAACCAATCTTTGTTATGATTCTCCCACTACCACTAAGTACTACTACTATAATCACACCTACTTATTCTTGAGTCTTAATATTTTCTTCAAAACCTTTCGGTATTGAAATATTAACAACTTCTTCATGTAGTGTTCTTTAATTTGCTCAACATCACTCTCACTACTTGAGGTAGTAGTTTTCTTATGTCTACAAACGTTTCTCCCACTACTTAAATGCAATGGAACGTCAATTCTAACATACCGGTTAGATGTTCTTGAGCGTCTGAATTTACAACTGACTCATTTGTTATTTCTTTGTTTAGTTCCTGTAAAACTAGTTTACTTCTAGGAACATGGTTTACTAAATAATCATTTTCTAGAAATCTGACACTTGTGTCAACAATTGCCTTATTTTCTTTAGGATAGTAAAATAAACCTTCTTTCATTCTTTAGGATATCCAATTAACACACACATTCCTTTCTTAATTCCAATTTGCTTATTCTCCCTCTCAGCACATGTGCTAGACAATCCTATATCTGAACATGTCACATATTAGACTTACATCAAATCCAACTAGTTCTATAGTTGTCCAAGCTACTAATTTGAAAGGAATTAAACTCAGAAAGTGATACGTAGTTCTTAGAACATATCCCAAAAGAAACAAAATAACTACGAATAAGTCAATCATTAATCTTATCTTCTTCATAAGAGTCTATTTCTTTTCTCTTTTACACCAATCTATTATAGAGTGTCTGGTGTAGACAATTGAAATGAAATTATTCTATCAAATAAGTGACTCATGAGCTCTGCAGAGAGGTATACGTCACTACAATCAGATTGCAGTGGCTTCATATATTTTTCATGATGCTATTTTAATTTCTGTCTTAAATATTTTGAGTTTATCAAGACATTCAAACTTACAAAACATCAAAAATATATGTTTATATCATGAGTAACCTTCTGAAAATTTCAGAATACTCAAACTCACCTCTTGCCTGAATGTTCATTTACCGCACAAATCAGAATAGATTAATTCAAACTTATCACTACCTCTATTTCCTTTTTAAGAGGAAAAGTTAATTATTCATTTTTCCTTCTAAACATGACTCATACGTTGGTAGTGACTTCACTTTCGGTGAACCGTCATGTCCATCCTTTAACCAACCTTGAAGTTCTATCCAGAACAAATGACTTAGACGCTTGTGTACATATAAGTTTCATTCAATTTAAAAGATATTTTCTCTTATGAGATAGATTAATATTATTCAATTCATGAGAAATAATACTAATAAAAATTCATGCATCAATATACCACAAGAGATAAAATATTCATCAAACTCAATAATAAGAGAGTTACATGAAAAATATATAAAACATTCATCTCTTATCTAGTTAGAAAATGAAAATAATTTCTTCTAACATAAGGTACATGTATAATGCATTCTTTGAATTAATATCTTATCTCTATCAAAAGAAATTCTTGAGTAGTACTAAGTGGGTCTGTAAAGTCTATTGAGAATTAGAGATATAATATATCAAATAGATCATAATATATCGAATAATCCCGAATAACAAAATTCAGGGCTCATTTATACATATATATCCATGCATCTCGAATAGCCAATTGATGGGATTGGAGAACTACTCATGCAATACACATGTACAATGACCGATTATTAACTCCATAAACTTATACAGACCTAACTCAGATGGAGAGTCTACTGTTAGTTTAAGTCAAGTGAAAATCCTCTAGTTACATTGATCCAATCATATATTACTCAGTTTAGGGGAGTTAATACAGATTATCAAAACTAGCGATTAAATACATAGTGACTTGTATTAATTTCATCCGATAGGGAGGAAGGTCTAAGCCATCACATGAAACTAAAACTTCACTATTATTTAATCAAATATGACCAAAAACTCATATAACGATCTGAAAAATTTCTTACTAGGTATGAATCTACCAAACTTCAGATCAATCAGAGTTCTTTTTCTTTTCTAATTCCAAAACTATGATCAATTTGGTTGAAAACGTTGTTTGGCCATAATAGAATTTAAAATTTTCCGTTCAGTAATTCTTATCACATATTATCAAATAGATATACGAATCAAGAACAAAGAACAAAATTCTAAAAACTATTTACATTATCTGAGTATTATTTTCCAAAAACCAGTATGTTTATATATACATTGAATATTAAAATTCAAAACACATCTTTTAGATATTCATGTATCTTGAACGGTAATTTTTGATGAAAAATACTACTCATGCAACATACATATGTGGTGTGAGATATTCACTCTAATAAATTTAGAACAAAAGCTAACTCAGATGGAGAGTATATGTTAAATTAAGTCAAGTGAATATCATTATCCCTAGATCCATTGATCCAATCATATATTACTCAGATAGGGAGAGTCAATACAGATTATCAAAACTAGAGATCAGATTAAATCTAGTGACTTGTATTAATTTCATCCGATATGGAGGAAGGTCTAAAGCCAGCACATGAACTTAATACTTCACTAAAATTTAGTCATGAAGACCATAGAGAACAAACTCTATCACCATTATATCATAGTCGAGTAATTTTCATTAAAATTAAATTTCAAGATACAAAAAAATAATAAAAAACATTATCTAAACGATCTCAAATTGTCAAATCACTGCATAGCCATGAATATTTTCAATTTGATCGTTTCTGATGAACATATCGAATTTCAGATCAACCAGAGTTTAAAATAATATTTATCTCCAAAGCTATGATCAAATTCAGATTCAAACGATTTAAGGAAAAATAATCAGACATATATCCTTATCATATATCAACTCATGTTAAATCATCACGTGTAATCATGTACCACATTTAACATAAATAAAACTGATATAAATGATTATATTCATACTAAATCACATTTTAATCCTAAAGAACAACTTAAAAATCATCTTAACGACCTCAAAATCATAACAACATAGTAGTGAGTATTTCTTGCTAGGCCGTTTTCAATGAACTTACCAAATTTCAGGTCAATGGGAGTCTATAAAAATCTTATTTCCAATGCTATGACCAAATTCAAATTCAAGTGATTTAAGCATCATTAGGAATTAAAACAGTATGACATACATTCTTATCACATATCAAATCATGTTAAATCACCATGTGTAATCATGTTCCAGTTCAAGATAAAAATAACTGACATGAAAAATGACCTTATCATATTCAAATCAAATTTTAATTCGACAAACTACCTAAAATCCATCTAAACGATTTTCGTTGGAACCATCAAATTTCAAGTCAACCAAAGATCATAAAATTCAAGACCACCTAAACTATGACCAAATTTAAAAAATACCCGTTTTAGATATAGTTAAAGATTAAAATAACATGATTCGAATTTCCATTCTCTTTTAACAATTATCTCATGAGTACAACGCATATGTTGTGTCCTTCCTTTTTCTAAGACGCACAACACTTTCTTATATCAAATTGTCCTTTCTATTAATACATTTAAGAATTCAAGATATTACGTTTCTACCTTTCAAACCAGTGAAAATATTTAATATCTCTTCTCATGAATTAATTAAGCATTACTAGCATATTAAGGTAAGTTTCCATTCATGTAAATAAATGTTCATCACCAATATCACTTAGGACAATTTATACATGAAACATTGAGGATATTCTAATGATTCAAATAAATAGATCACTTTCGTAGATCCTATTTTTTACTCATAATTCTTAATTCATGTATTAACATAATATCACATAGTGTAAAACTTTAAAAACATTCTATGATCCGAATAAATAAACTATTTTAATAGCAATTATTCATTAATCACAACATTCTTAATTACACAATATTATATATATGTACACGATAAGAAGAAAATAATAACCCTGCCTAAGATAATTAGAAGTAACTTGAATAAAGATTCTTACTGTTGCCACATGCTCACACAATTATTTGGCAAAAAGAAAAATCATTATTTTCTAATATAGGAATTGGACAGTGGCTACCGCCACTTTTGATCATGTGAAACAAGTTTCACAATCCATTAATAATTAGACAAATATCAAAATATTCACTAGTTATAATGTTGATACTAATCTATATGTGATAAACATATGCTGACAATTGCTTTCTGTCGTGGTTTGCTTCGACCGACTAAATATGTTTTGTTAACGTTACAATTCAGAAGTTACAAAAAAAAATTTAACCCTAGCCGATTACTGCCAAACACCCCATGTCAAGCATTAGACTTTTCACACGATTTTGCAACGATTCATATGCATAATTAATTAACCATAAACGTATCATATGGGTTATCTATATAGATGCAAGCACAGCTCTGATACCAATTGTTGGAAAACTATATGCACAGCGAAAGCATACCCAGAATCATACCGCTTACATGAATAATAGATAACCAATATACATTTATGCTAGAGCACATACAATCATGCTAGAACACATAAACTTGCTGAAATTTAATTCAAGAATTACCTCTTGAAGCGTGAGCAGATACCTTTCAGCAAATCCATAAGCTAGACAAACCTTCAAGCGAATCCACGTCTTCTACATTGATCCCAAGTTCACATTTGAACTCTCTTAATACTTGGGTGGGCAAGTATCAATAGAAACCTTTTTTTTTAGTGTCTTTCTAGGTTAGGAGAATCAGATTTCCTCCCAATCCAAAAAGGAAAAGAAACAGTTTTCTTATAATTCCTTTTCCCATAGGATTCTGAGTTCTAGTTAATTATGGGCACTGGAGGGACCACATAATTTATTACTGAGGCTTCCTATTATGGAAATAATTCCAAATAATTAATTTGAATTATTCTTACCATAATAAATTACAAATCATTCCACTAAAAATTCGTAATTGCACTCCTCTATTTATATTTCGAAATTCCCCATTAAACACTTATGTTATTCCCCATGTTAAGATTACAGATACTAATCAAGAAATTAAATTACTTACGAATTTAATTTAATGATTAATTTCCTTTAGAGCACTACTTAACTTATTTCATGTGTCGGATTCATAAATCCACTTGCAAGGTTTGACACGATGAAAATTTATAAGCTTCTCAAAAAGGCATATCATCAATCTCTATATCGAGACATGGATTCCATCAACTAACTTATTATTTCACCAATATATATTATTATCATCCAATCTACCAGGCATATTGACCCATCTCAGAATCTCACCTTTTAATAAATCAAAACGATAATTAACATATATAGATCATAATAGTTATATCAAGATTAAGAATATAAGTACATTTAATAGTTTAGAGAATATGTTTTTGTCATTCAGTCTAAAACAACTATCTCTACTCGGTCCCGTTCAATACATACAAAATGCACTAGCACAAGAAGTTGGAACTACACCGTTCCCATAATCAAGACAAATTACTTATAATCTTGTGCTACCATCGTACCGATGACATGTCCAATTTCCATCTCAGATTGTGAACAAAAAACTTTATACTTATAAGAACCGATGGTTTAATCCTCTATATATAAGCTAAAACTCTATACACTAAATCATCTACTATATAAGTAAACAGACACCATAAACGAATACATGATCTATTAAAATTGAATAAATAATTATTCTATAATAAATACTATATCTAAACATATGGTTAATAGTATATATCCCAACAATCTCCACTTAGACTTTTAACCATCACAATTGTTATAATGTACTATATCTAAATGCATGGTTAATAGTATATACCCTAACAATCTCCCACTTTAGATATTTAAATCTTAAAAATTGTTAGAATACTATGTCTAAACACATGATTAATAGTACATACCCTAACACAACATAGCTTTCCAACGCTGCTGGAATGGTGTTGAATTCATTACCTTTGGTTCTTTAGTAAACAAAACTTCTATTTCTGCCACTATTATTTGTAGATTTTTTTTCGCTATAGAGGAGTCGAATTCAAATGCATTAGTTAAGCTTCTTATGAAGTGTGTTTCATTCCTCAAAGTGTTCTTCCTCCCATTTTATGAATTTTAATTTTTTCCTGTAAGTCATAGTGATTCATGTAACTATTGCAATTTCTTTATACTATTTTAGTGAATTTTTTTGAACTCTGTTAAAAATTTCAGCAAAGATGACTTAAAATTGATCTTCTCTTTTGTCCCTTTCTATAAGTTTCTTCATATACTTTTTGGG
Organism: Solanum appendiculatum; assembly: GCA_018342035.1. NCBI lineage: Eukaryota > Viridiplantae > Streptophyta > Magnoliopsida > Solanales > Solanaceae > Solanum > Solanum appendiculatum. The sequence continues at coordinate 554,904 of JAGDQO010000316.1, forward strand.
AAAATTGCTTGTGGGATGTGCTATATTTGATAGCACACAACAACAAATATGTGATAACTAATACGGAACTAATGATGAAGTTTGTTAAAAGAACCAAACAGATTGCTTTCTTGCTTGCCACAGTTAGTATATTATTTTGATTGTTTTATCTTAGGTGCAAACATTCTGTATACCATTGCACTCTTCCTAGAATATTAGTTTAGAGACAATTAGTCCACTTCTTTTATCGTAAGTTGACTAATTTATCATATTTCTTCCTCTCTTCTTTTTGGGAATAATAAGAGATCAAGTTTTCCTGAAACTAAAAGATGCCCAAAATACACTATGACAAAAATAATTTTTATCGGCAATAAATATGCACATTAACGAAGAGTGCTAGAGTCTTTACCGAGATTAATTAATTGTCATTAGATTCAATGTCGCTATAGACTTTAGGGACATTTATAGAGAGTACTACTTTCCTCTAAAAATACATATTTAGCGGCAATTAAGCTATTAATTTCTATTAAAGAACATTTTTGCTGTAGTGATAACTCTTTCTTTTGGCTTCTTTCAATTAAATTTGTGAACTGTAAACTTGGATACAGCCCGACAGACTATCCTTTTGAAAAATATGTTAAGCAACATGCCTTTTTCTTCTTGATTGTTAGGAAAGTAAGGTCGTCTTTATTATTATTTGTGGATATTTGTGAGTTCAAGTGCTCACAAAATTATGTTGTGAGATTTTAATATGTTAGCATCAAAATTTTGGTTTAGAATATCCAGTTGTGAACAGTTCCATTCAAATGCCATCTACTGCTTGGTTGATCATTGCATTAATTCTTTGTAACTGCATACTATAACCATAACAATAACTATGATTCAATTTCAAATAAGTTGGGGCCAGTGATATGAAATCTAAGCAATAGTAATGACTATTCTGAGACAATGAGGAAAAACCATTATGGTACTAATAATTTTAGGGTCATTTTTAACATATACATGATACGACTTATTATAATAAAAAAGAGATCGATGGAGGTTCATAAGAAAGGAGCCGAAGGTCCTCCATTGAATTTAGTTAATTATGTTCTTGTATGGACATGATGTTCCACTTTACTTGGGAGTGTTGTTGTTCGAGACTTTTTGGTCTCTTCTTTAACGTCTGATGTTCTTCTTTAGAACTTCTTGGAATTTAAAAAATTTCGTTACTTCTAACTACTATTTCCATGGAAATTTTCTTAGACTTCTTTCTTATACTTAAATTCTCTGTATGACTCATAATTTTTGTATAACAAAAATGAAAATTAAAAAGAATATTGCACTTTAAAATTTCGGAGGAACACTTTGCCTTAAGATAAAATGTTCTTGACAATGTAGTGTATATATCGAAAATATGAATATTACCGAATGATGATAAGTAAGCTTAATAAAATAGTTGAATGAAACAAATTGATACAGCGCATCAGGGCCAAGGAACGCTTCAGCCGACAGTCACACCTTCTCAAAATCATAGCAACTGCCTGATTGACTTGCGACCTATACCAAAAGATGTCTCCTCAATTGTAACTACCACTTCGCCAAATGGATCTTCAAAACATAATGGCACAGCACCATCTTTCTAAAAAAGCTCTCAAAACTTTGCACCTTCATCAAGTTCTCGAGGATCCTCCAGAATACTGTAGCCGTCACATACCTTAGTTCCATCAGTACAAAGTAACAACAGATTGCAAATCAGTCACACAATCGTTTAGTCACAGCGTCCGCAGGATCAATTTGCATGCTCCTCTGTTCTGCTTTCAAATTTAATGACAACTGCTACACTTCTGATTTACCCTGCAACATCGCGCACTGGGAATTAATAATTGTAAGTTTCCCTTAATTTCCATAACACATTCACAGAGTGACCGGTTAGTCTAGACCTGTGAACTTCACCCAATAATGGCCTATTCATTATGCATCTCATAAAACAGTTGCTCGATATGAGATTTGATCGTGTAGCGTATGATGGGGATAAAAAGTTCACACCTTTGAAAGTAAACTGAACTGACGTTGTGAACCTCAGTAATCTTTGAGGGGGGGGGGGGTGTGTGTGTGTGTGTGTGTGGCAGCACCTTATGCAAATATGTTTTCTACTATTTCATACAACATTTAGCCACTTCGCTATTCTAATGATTTAACCCTATCGTCTTCCACACATTCTATCACGATTCGTATATATTAGGACAACTCGACAACCTAAAGGACCTTCCGCAATTCGGCTACGGTAGGTAATATTAATTTAACACATAATGATTAATTAACTTGCAGCTACACCATCACACACTATGAAAATATCAACTACTGAATTTACAAATTCACAAAATTTCAAACAGCAGACCATTACATCAAAGGCAGTTCAATTTAACATGGAAGTTCAACAGAATCAACAGCCCAAAACTAGAGGTATGTTTACCAAAATGTCAGTTTAATGCCAAAAACCAAGTCACCAACCAACTAAACATACAGAAATTATAACATGAACACATCACATTTGCAGCAGGGGTCAAGCGCAAAATACTCTCGGATGTAGAAAGGGCGTTGGGAAGGATTGAAAAATTTGTGGCGGCAACTAATCAAATAGAAGATGGCCACATTGATGAGCCACAGGTGAAGAAGCGGAAAAAAATGTGAAACTTATAGCTATATCTGAGGCGAATGCTGACGGAGGTATATTTAGTAAAATAGTCTACACCTACAGCTATAGAAAGTTAAATAGTACCACAATAAAATAACGTTCTCCTAATAAATATTACTATGATCTGCAGTATAGGGATAACTAATGGGAACTTCTCAACAATATCGACTCATAAACTGGAAAAAAAAACAAGATTGCACCTACTGTCATGCTCGGAGGTTTGAATATGAACCGCCAACATTCTGCTGCGGAGGTGGATAGATCAATTTAGCACCCAATGAAGTAGTAGATGAATTTTATGAATTATTTGTGGCTGACTCGGAAGAAGCCAAGTTATTCAGGTAAAATATAAGAGTGTATAATAGCATATTTGCTTTTACATCATTTGGAGTTAAGCTCGATAAAAACTTGGCATCTTCCGGGAAAGGAGTTTACTGTTTCAAGGCACAAGGACAGGTATACCATGATCTACCATCATTAATCCCAAAGAATGACAGACCACGATACTTTCAACTATACTTCTATGATACAGACCATGAATTAGCCAATAGAATGTCGGTACGACAATATGCCAATTTATCAGAGGAAGTCATGAGCAAAATAAGAAAAATAATGGAGCGGAATCCATATGCAGAATTCTTCTCGCAGCTTAAAGAACATACAAGCTTTCAAAATCTAGAAATACGGATAGCTGCAAATGCTTCATTAGACCAACAGGTGTATAACAAACCCTCAGTGGATCAGGTGGCGGCTATTTGGGTAGACGGGAATAATCCAAATATACCGTTTGAAAGAGATATTGCAGTACACGAACACTCAGGAAATAAACATAGAGTAAAACATTATTATGGTTGTTATGATACGCTTCAATATCCTATAATTTTTCCTAAAGGAGAAGGAGGTTGGCATCAAGGAATACAAAAGTGTGGCAATCCAATCAACAACAATCAAACAACTGCAATTACAAGTCCCCAAACAGGGAGATCATCATACACAACAGCCGCAGAGATGTTGGCAATGAAGCACAAGGTAAGCACATTTAACTATAGCCAAGGAAAATGTATCTACATGCACCTACATATTACAACTTCAAACATACAATATACTGCTGCTACTAAACTGATAGGGATAAGTTATTTAAGGAGAAAAACAAGAAGAACTAGCAGTGATGTAGCTTTCCCTTAGACTCAATTTATTCCTAAAGGGACGGCACAAAGAACTTAAGTTGTGTAACATGACTAACATTATTAGTATTAATCAAAACTAAACTACTTTACTTGATTGATCAGTCGACTAATAACGACCTCTGACCTATCCTAATTCTATTTAGACATTCCTCTCTTATAATACATATTAGTCAGATGCAGGAAGAGCAATTATATACACTCATATATATATATATATATTCAAACACGTGTTGATCCACGTGTGTTGCACCACGTGTATACTTCAAGTACAGTAGTAGAAACTGTTGCCTCATGAAAATTGTTCTACACACTAAACCATATGAACAAGTTGTCGTGAATAACTTCTTCCACATATTCCAACCTACCGAAAATCTAAATAAGCATTGTGTGAGAGTTTAAGCTACACATTCAGGAAACATATGGATGGTATCAATGTCAGCGTTGCATTATCCAGTTCTGCCCATGATTTTGCAACGAAAATAACCTTCAGACATTACATAACACTACAATTTTAACAAGCTTGGCTACTACAAATCACTCAGTAATTAATATGCTAAATAATAACGAGTACTTCTAAATTGTTGTAGGTGTATGATGCGAAACAAAAGGTTGAGTTTCCTGCAGGGAGTTAGAGGCGTATCTAGGATTTCGAAATGAGGGGTGCACTATTGTAAAAAGGTGGATCTAATATGTAAATTTGATTGGATATATCTATACATATATAAGATTCAGATTTCTAACCTCACTTAGAGAGGTGCACCCAATAATCGTTACATAATATGATACTCTGAGTATGGGTACGTTCACACATCTATATTTTAATATTTAAAAAAAAATATAACACTATTATATATGATCTCGGGAGGGGAGCATGGGTTCACATGAACCCGGTAACCCCCCCTTAGATGCGCCCCTGCAGGGAGTACTACTTTTATAAACTCCAAGTCCGAACGGATGACAAATCCATATTATTACTGTGCGAGAGATTGTTGTAGTAATTTGTTGTGGACATCTACATTAAAATAGAAACTACAAGACTTGAATATTTTAGATTAGAGCAATCAAATTATAGAAGGGAGATACTCCAAGGTATAGTTGATAGTGTCACGGCCGGCGAGTGTAGAGGAGACAAGGTAGGACAAATGGTGTTACTTCCAGGATCATTCATTGGAGGCCCTAGAAATATGCAACGACGGTATATGGATGCTATGGCTTTGGTTCAACAGTTTGGAAGACCAGATCTATTCATCACCATGACATGTAACCCTGAATGGTCTAAGATTCAAGAAGAATTGGGTACAGGACAAGTCGCTCAAAACAGGCCTGATTTGGTTACTTGAGTGTTTAGAGCGAAATTGCAAGACTTGAAAGGCCAAATTTTCAAAAAATAAATATTCAGGTCGATTGCAGGACATGTTTTTGTGGTAGAATTCCAGAAGAGAGGCTTACCACATATACACCTACGTCTTATATTTAAAAAGGTAATAAGATACGATCAGTAGATGAGTATGACAGATACATTAGTGTAGAAATCCCTGATAATGCTTCACATTCAGAATTGCGTGCATTAGTTAGCAGGCATATGATATATGGACCTTGCGGGGAAAAACGTAAGACGAGCCTGTGCATGAAGGATGGACAATGTAAGTTTCACTACCCCCGAACATTCAACAACAAAACAATACAAGGAAAGGATGGATATTCGATTTACAGAAGAAGAAATGATGGGAGAACAAGCGAGTTCTGGGGAATGAAGATGAATAACCAATGGGTTGTACCTTATAATCCATATTTGTTGATGAGATATAATTTCCACATTAATGTTGGGGTCTGCTCAGGAGTTAAAGCAATAAAGTATCTTTACAAATATATATGTAAAGGCCACGATAAATGTGCCGTATACATAGAACCCGACGATGGGGAAAAAGTCGTAGATGAAATAAGAACCTTCCAAGATGCACGTTGGGTGTCTCCACCAGAAGCACTGTGGAGAATTTATGAGTTTAACCTAACTGAAATGCAACCGGCAGTTATCAACCTACAATTACATCTTCCAGGCAAACAAGCAGGTACTTTACAATTTCTGGTGAAATAGTATAGATATTAACAATTTCTTCACGACAGACAAGATGAGTATTTATATTATACTTACTAAACAATACGTAGTGTGGTACTGGAAGAAGCAAAATCTGCAAACTATCGTGGGATCAGACTTTGTACACCAAACTATGCTTACCGAGTATTTTAGGATGTGCTCTATAGACATTGAGGCTCGCAATTATCTTTATCAAGAATTCCCCAAGCATTATGTTTGGAACTCCCAATCCAAAATTTGGACAAAAAGAAAATCCTGCACCGTGATTGGCCGCATAAATATTGGTAAGACTATTGCACTTTATTTCCATCTATATTACCTACACAAAAGGAAGATACTAAACAAATCTACTCAATATCCCAGCTAATCCTAGAGAAGGAGAAGGATATTATGAAAGACTATTATTAAATCATGTCCGAGGGCCAAGTTCATTTGAAAACTAACTCACTGTTAATGGAAAGCATTGTCAGACTTTTAAAGAGGCATCAAAGAAAGAGGGTTATTAGAATCGGATAACAACATTTAAGAATGTTTACGAGAGGTTGTCACCTTCAAGATGCCCATCGCCCTTAGAAGTTTGTTTGCTAGAATCTTAGTTCATTTCAACCCAACGGATGTGAGAAGTCTATGGGACACATATTACACTGATATGTCCGAAGACTTTCATAGGAGCCATTCCAGCACAATTGAGGCACAACTCCAATGTACCTTGAAAAGTATTAATTATTACTTGGAAAGTATGGGACAAAGTGCTGACAAATATGATATCCCTCAAATCAAATAACAACTACATCAAACTAACCCACATGAATGTAGAGAAATAATCGAAGAAATGTCTGTAAAGGTACCAGTTGAAGATGTTGATGCCTAATCAGAGTTGAATCAAGAACAAGCTCAAGCTTTCAATACCATTATGGGAAGGGTCAACTCAGAAACACCGAGGTTATTCTTTGTAGATGGACCTGGGGGAACTTGGAAAACTTTCCTATATCGGGCATTACTGGCTAAGGTGAGATCAAAATGTATGATAGCATTGGCATCTGCAACCAATGGTGTATCAGCAACAATATTGCCTGGAGGCCGTATAGCACACTCAAGATTTGGCATACCCCTACAAGCAAATGAGACAACAATGACAAATATGTCAAAACAAGGTGGAGGTGATAAACTAATTAGACAAGAAAAATTAATAATATGGGACGAAGCACCCATGGCTAAGCGACACACCATTGAAACAGTCGACATAAGCTTTTGCAATATAATGGATAAGGATGTACCTTTTGGAGGTAAAGTCATGGTATTTGGAGGTGACTTCCGTCAAGTTTTGCCTATTGTACCAAAATCTACATGGGCAGAGATAATAGATGCAAGTTTGGTGAGATTGTACTTGTGGCCTTTAATGGAAAAGATACAACTTTCAACTAATATGCGAGCAAGTGCAAATCCAAGTTTCAGTGACTTCTTGCTTCGTATTGGAAATGGAGAAGAAAGCATAATAAAGGATAATTTAATAGCACTTCCAGAACAAATGACTGTCCAACTGAGTGGGGATAGTAATCCTGAAGAATCCTTGGTCCGGGAAATATTTCCATCGCTTCAACAAAATTACAGATCTGCTGAGTATATAACAGAGCGGGCAATCTTAGCAAGTAGAAATGACTTTGTAGATAAACTAAATGAAATGATGATTGAGAAATTCTCCGGAGAAACCAAAACATATATCAGTTTTGACTCAGCCGAAGATGATACCAACAACTACTACCAAGAAGAATACCTCAACACCTTGACACCAAATGGACTCCCGCCGCATAGGTACATTATCAAATCCATCACAACGTTAACAGTTGTCTTATTATGTTACTTCATAGCGCAAAAGAAAAGTGGACATTTACACGATTACATATACAAAACAATTGATTAATCTTTAAATTCTATACATTAGGTTAGTTCTGAAAGAAAATGCACCCATCATGATGCTGAGAAATTTAGACCCCTCAAATGGTTTATGCAATGGGACATGATTGATTTGTAGAGGTTTTGACAAGAATGTCATACATGCCGAAATAACAACTGGTCAATATGCCACAAAGCAAGTGTTTATTCTAAGAATACAACTATCACCACCTGAGAATGAAGGATATCCTTTCAAATTTATTCGGAAACAATTTCCAATACGTCTAAGCTTTGCAGTGACGATAAATAAAGCACAAGGTCAAACAATATCGAATGTTGGATTGTACCTATCACAAGATGTTTTCTCACATGGACAACTGTACGTGGCACTATATATCCAAAGGAATATCTATGGCGACAACTAAAGTATTGGTCATGAATGAACAACTAGATCGGCACACAGGGACATACACAAGGAATATTGTTTACAAGGAAGTATTAGGCGAGATTTGATTAATACCAAGATTGGAAGAAATCAAAGAGGGAAAAACATACACACCACATGAAGCTAATGAAAGTTTAATTGGTTGTATTCATAGGACACCAGACAACTGCCAAATAAGATATTACTTTTCGGTATATTAAAGATTTTATATATTGTGTACAAGCGACTATTTAAATGGGACATGTCGTTCTCAGCACGACATAACTAACGTATATTAAAGTATGTAAATGTACAGTACATTGATTAAGGACAGTGACAATAATTAAAAAAAAGAACAATTAAATGCTATTTGGTTTGATACAACTCAATACAAGTGGAATCAAAAGCCCTTACAATCAGGCCAAACAAAGGCAACTACTAAAGAAGCATAAACCAACTTATTGTGTTCATATTGTTGCGTGTTGTGTAAATAATAACCCAATGTACTATATAACAAATCGTGAGGGACAACACTACAGTAAATTTTATCGGTGGTAGTTCCACTTCACCATTTCTATGGACATTATGGTTATCAACAATTTAGGAAGTTACTTTTATAACAAAGCCAGCGCCAGAAAACACCATGAAGAAGAAGTAAATTACACGACCGTAAGACAATATTATTTAGAAATCTATAATTGGAGAACCATAAATATCGGTTACAAGTGTAGGAAAAGTCATCTACAAAAAAAAACCATATATTGTGACTACTATAGTCTGAATACATTTTCATAGTTGTGTCAATCTCAAAATGAGTCAACCACGTGCTACACGTGCGGTGAATCTAGTATATATATATATATATAAAATATAGCACCACATGTATCTAGGAAATATCTCATATAAAATGCATCATTTTAAACTCATTTTTTTTAGCAAGATCGAACTTATTACAATTTAAAATTTGATTACAACTTTGGTGAAAATAATAAAAAGAAACTTTAGCTTACGGGGTGGGGTGGGTGGATGCGGGGCGGCTCGACACGGGTAAACATGTTTATGCAGGGCGAGGCGGGGTGGGTTGAAATTTTACGGTGGAAACAAAACCCGCCCCACCTCCTCCCCACTCTACTGCATTGTCATTCCTAATTTGAGGGATTTTTGGTGGAAATTTGGGGACTTTTCAAGGAATTAAACGCAAGCATATATGCATTCTTTTCATGTATTAATGTACCTGTATTTGCATTGTATTCATGTATTTGAGTGTATTTGTTTCACTGTTGTTGTATCAAATGTATTTGTATGTATTCGACATTGATTACACATTTGTATCAATGTATCAAAGTGTATCTATTCAACTTCCTTGTTATTTATTTTGTATCAATATTGTGTATCTTGCAACTTGTTATAGATTTGTATCAATGTATTCAAGTCTATTAGTTCCTTGTTTTATATGTGTATCATGTATTTGAGTGTATTTTTGTTCACTATTATATATTTGTATCAATGTATTTGAGTATTTCTATAGTGTATTCATCACCAGAATGCATTTATATCAATGTCGTACCAATGTAACCAAACAAAAATTGTATCAATGTCGTACAAGTAATACTAGTTAGTGATACAACAAAATCAATGAAGAAGAAAAGATTTTGTAGTGCAATTCCTTGTTTATTATGGAAAAAAAATTGTGAGATTTAATAGTTCCATTGATTATGGAAGATTGAAATGTTATGCTAAATTTTCTTTTATAAAAAGATATTGCTGCACAACTAATGCACTGCATTAAATATTGTATTATCTTCGGAGTAATTGTCTAAAAATAGCATATGTACACTAGAATACAACCACCAAACACAGTGAATACATTTAGATACAATTGGATAGCCAATTAAAAGTTAGTTACAAATAGTAATTATCTTAATTATAGCTACTGGACTTTATTAACCCCTAAACTATAGTCATTTTTGTAAGTTTCTCTTTATTTAATAGTTAAAAGGTTGTTTTAAAGTCAAAATAAGCTAAAAGCGGTAAGTTGAAAGCTTTCAATTTATTTTTTTATTTAACTTTTTTTTTTTTTGTAATATGACCAAAAAATTATTTTATTATTTTTTAAATACTTTATAAGCCTCAGAATACCCTCCCTCAAAGAAATCTTATGTCGAATTCTTTTCGATTCAGAGTTTTGAGTCATCTTTCTCCAAGAGTTTTTCTTTAGGAGATTTTCTCAGGAGAAAGTAACTTTCTTTAAATACGGCGTAATCTCTTTCTTGTCTTTCATGTAGAAATAAGTAGGGTTGTTCAAAATCCAACTGAAATCGATAACTTGAATTGAAAAAAAGTTATTGTTTTATCGGTAATAGGTTATTGGTTTAGCGGGTTTGATAACAATTTTGATTTTTTTTACTATCGAATTATCGGTTCTTAACGGTTAGTGGTGTTTTCTTAATGGGTTAACCGATAATGCGATAGTAAATTAATAAATTATAGTTATACCATTCGGTATATAAAGTCCCTAACTTAGGGTTTAGTTTCATACTTTTATTTCTGGTTGTCTCAAACACTCGGTTATTCTACAATCTGTCAGTATTTGTTTTTGAGCAAGATGAAATTTGTCAACTCGTATGCATGGTTCATTTTTCAGCACTTAGACACTTAAAACATATAAACATTGCGTGTTCTTAAATATATTTATGTGGATATGATGTGTTTTTGTTGTGAATATATAGGAAAGAAGTAAAGAGATTTTTTTAGTAAAAATTAATAAGTTCGGATTGTCCAAATACATGAGGATTTCCCAACTTATTATTGTTGACTTATTTAGCGTAACAATTGTTTTGTTTTGATTAATCTGTTTAGTTTTTTATTATAAATAAATTCATTGGTTTAAATTCTTAATGACAATACATATTTGATATACAATATTTATCAATATCATTTATATAGATATAACATTTATTTTAACGTCAACTTCTACTTTTTAATAATTTTTTTTTATAGATAATTTTATCTAATGAGGTGAAAGACACGTGCGAAGCATGTACAAAATTCTCAATTACAATTTAGTAGATGATGATTTTAACTTATGCTTTCACAAGGAAATTTTTTGCCACAAATGGAGCAAACGAGAAAGCAAATGGTTTTATTGGATTCGTAAAAGTTGGTGTGGCAAGTATTCTTCGCGTGTTGTTGGGCTTCTTCAACGGAGTTAAGCAGAGTTCTACAATCGCCACACTGCAATAACACATCTATCGCCACCATTGTAGTTGAGGTGATTTTTCTATTTCAGTGTTTGCTTCTCTAATGAGTTTATGGGCTTGTATGAAGTTTTTTTTATTTATAGCTAGGTTTTACAAGGAGGCATTTGGCCACGAGAATTCTTTACTTTTTTCAATTATTTTTTTGTTTATTTAAAAATCAACTTTTAACTATAAAAATATCCAAATCTTATTTTTACTTTATTTTTTTTCTTTTTCATATATTTTTTATATATATAAAATAACTCCATTTAAATTATATTTCATATTTTAAAAGAAAATATATTTACCAGTTGCAAAAAAATATGGCGAACATACAACTCCAATTTTAAAATTTTCAAATAGAGTAATTTTTTTATTTTCGTGACCAAACGTCCACTATGAGTGTTTGATAAAATTAACGTGACTTTTACACGGTATTACATCTTGTTGATAATAACTTTATTTTTGAATCTTTTTTCTATAGATAGATAAGTGTAAAAGAAATTTTTTTAGTCAAACATTATAAGTTCGGATTATCCAAATACATCGGGATTGTCCAACTTATTATTGTTGACTTATTGAGCTTAACAATTATTTTGTTTTGATTAATATGTTAAGTTTTTTATTATAATTAAATGAGAAAATACATAATTACCCCCTTAAAGTAAGACTGTTTTTTAAGAAGATACTTGAACTGTGTGGGGGGTCCTAATACCCTCTTAAATAATTTTAAGGTGTTATAAATATCCCACTTTTCAGCCACCCTCAATTGAAAGAGAAGAAGTGCAATCACGCACCAATTATTATCTGCCACGTGTTAAATTTTAATTTTTAATCTTAATTTTCATTTTCATTTTTTCTTATTTTATTAACTTCATTTTTTTTTCTCTTTCTTCTTCTTTCTTCATTACTCTTCTTCTCTTCTTCGCTGCCAGTCCTCGATGTAACAACCATCACCTCAATCCTTGACGTAGCCGCCATCACTGTCAATCCTCCGGCATAGCCTTCATCACATCGCTGTTATAATACCATTTCTACCATTAATATCATCAAATCACCGTTAAATCAAAAATAAAATTACTATCAAATTATAAATTGAAATTTAATAATTACCTCCAATCTATCATCTTTTTTCCAATATTACAACAATTATGTAGCGAAACTTCATTACGATGGAGGTAATGGAATTCTATAATACTCTCAAATAGAAGAAATTTATTTATTTACATGCTAAAGAACTAGATAACAATTTATTTATTTTAAAGAAAAGAACAATGTCATCGAAGGAGGTTCAAAATTATTATTATTTAAAAAAAAAAAGGGATAAAAGAAGAAAAGGGAACAAAGAGAAACAAGAAGACAAGGGAAAAAATGAGTGAAATAAATGAGTCTTCTCAATTGAAGAAGATAGAGAAAAGGTATTTGGGCCTTTTGCATTTTGGTGAAGAAGGTGACAAAAAATAAAGAATTGAGAAAGTACAATAAAAAAATAAAAGAAAAGAAAAAAAAACATTTCTAATTAAATAAATGCTTAAATAAATATTTCTTTACTTTTTGGCTCAGCTCACTTGCTATCAGAGAGTGAACTACAATCTACATGCCACGTAGGCATGTAATGGGATAGTAAATTCATTCTAAATAAGAACAAGAGGGTAATTGGACCCCCGCATAGTTTAAGTATCTTTTTTTTAAAAAGGGCTTACTTTAATGGGGTGATTATGTATTTTCTGTAAATAAATTCATTGGTTTAAAGTCTTAAACATAATACATATTTGATTTACAATATTTATCTATATCATTTATATAGATATAACATTTATTTTAACGTCAATTTCTACTTTTTAGTAATTTTATTTTTCATATATATAATTTTATTGAATGACGTGAAAGACACATGCAAAGCATGTTCAAAATTCTGTATTACAATTTTGTAGATTATGATTTTAACTTACGCTTTCACAACAAAATTTTTGGCCGCAAACGAAGCAAACGAGAAAGTGAATGGCTTCATTGGATTCGTAGAAGTTTGTGTGACAAGTTTTCTTTGTGTGCTGTTGTACTTCTTCTATGGAGTTGAGCAGAGTTCCGTAATCGCCACACTACAATAACACATCTATCACTGATGAGTCGGGAATTTTTAGTCATTTAGGGCTTGTTATTTAATGAATTAGTGTACTCAATACCTATTTTGTGTTCACAACTGATGTTAAATTGTTTATGTGCAGCCATGGAGGCTTAGGAACAAGGCAAGGACATTACATCATGAAAAGAAGTAAAAAGTTAAAAAAAAATAGAAGAAAAGGAACAAAGCTGAATGGAACGGCGAGCTTGATCCAACTTGCCTAAAGGAACAGAACAACTGGATGCAGAAGTCAAGTCCAAAAGGCGAGAAGGCGTGCTCATCGGTGGATCGCCGAGTCGTTCGGTGATGCCGAATAACTTCGCCGATGAGATTTGCATACTGAAATTTTTGAAAGTTTTTGGGAACATATAAATTGATTTTTGAAGATAGAGAAAAGGGTGGAATGCAGACTTTGGACAGTTTTGAGATACTTTTACAATATTGAATATTCTTAGAGAGGGTTTTGAGATTAAGTACTGGTATTTAAGGTTTTAGTCTAAAATTTTTGACATTGAGCATTAGAGATTTTTACATTCCGATGGAGAATCTTTTTGGTAACTATTTCTTGCTTTTTGTTATGCTCAGCTAAAACCCCTTTTCCTTAGGGGTGTGACTATGTAATCGAATACATAAATTAGCTTGTGGATATTATTAATTACTAGATTTAATGTTGTTTTGAAATGGGTTAAGTTGTTTATTCATGTTTTCATTTATGAATTGAAGTTGCAAATTTAGTTCTAGCCTTAGATCTCTATGCTTGCTTGTGAAAGATGCTTAGAGTGGAAAGTGTGATTGATAGTTGTATTGACTATTGCCTGTACAACCTAGCTTGATAAAGTGGTTTAAATTAAGGATTTGGGTTGTTTTGGATTGTTAAGCTTGTTGAGGTTCAAAAGAACTCGCTTGAATCATGATAGCTGATTGAAAAATGGCTGTTATAGTTATAATCCAACCTACCCATTGAGATTCAACGACTTAAAGCAATTATTTATTACCCATTAAGCGAAATTAGTATTCGATTGCTCACACACTCCTAAGGTCCCCTCTCTATTTGTTCAAACTCTGAGTTAATCATCTTCGTTAACAATTGGTTACCAAACTCTCTTAATATTGATAATTGAAAGTTATTGATTCACATTATGTTGTGTTTTGTTTATTTCTATTCTACAAGAGATTAGAACACCTTCACACTTCGTACTTGAATTCTTTCCGTATCACTCCTTGTGGGATCGACCCCAACTCATCGTTGGGTTTATACTTGTTAGTGACCGCCTACACTTTGAATTATAAGAGGTGTAGTTGAGCATTACTAAAAATGGTGCCGCTGGCGGGGAGTGGTGTTTAGAATTCTTTTATTGAAGTGTTTTTTTGAACTATTTTTGTTGTAGTAGAACTTTCTTATTAGTATTTTTGTTGTTTGCTCTCTATAGGTGAAGAGATGAGTGTGAATGGAAGTAATGTTGCTAGTCAACTTGGGAATGATGATCACATTAGAAACTTGAATGATGTCAATGCGGATCAAATTGGAAGTGCCGGAGCTATTCGTTTGCCTCCAACTGTGGGCAACACTATTTTTCATGTGACCGAAACTATGCTCCAACTGCTGCAAATGAAAGATTTCTTTGGGGGACTTGCTCATGAGAACCCTCATGATCACATTCGCAACTTCGTGGATGTGTGAGGACTATTCTCCTTCAGGAACATCACTCAAGAGTCAATCCAGCTTCGTTTATTTCCCTTTTCTCTAGTGGGGGAAGCAACGATGTGGTTGACCGAACTACCAAGAGACTCTATTACCTCTTAGGAGGAACTCACGGAGGTGTTCTTTGAAATATTTTTCCCTCCTTCGAGGATGTTGAAGTTGAGGGATAACATTCAAAAATTCAAGCGGATTAGTGGTGAGCCCATTCATGAAACTTGGTTGAGGTTTCAAAAGCTGCTCCTCCAATGTCCTACTCTTGGGTTGCCAGACAATGTGCTCTTGCAATATTTCTATCGGAGTCTTGACACCATCAACAAGGGTGTCGCCGATCAACTTATCAGGGGTGGAATCATGAGACAACCATTTGATGTAGCGTCGGCGTTGCTTGATGAGATGACCAAGATTAATCTAGCGTGGCATACGAGAGAGGATCATGTATCTCCTCTAAATATTGGGTTGACCATAGAACAAATGGAGAAGAACCAGAAGCGTGATGAAAACATGGCCAAGATGATGACCCAAATGGATTTATTGACAAAACATGTCATGGGAGCTGGTTATAAGGCTGTGAATGCGGTTGGTGCTAGTACTGGGATGAGCATGGATGATGCACAATTTGACGCTATGTATAATGAAGAGGTACAATTTTTGTCGAACCAAGTGGGGGGTTCTCGTCCGAGCTATCCAAGGCCGGTGGAAATCAAGGTTGGAACAAAGATCACGATGGTGGTTGGAGAGATAGAGATCGAGATTGGCGTGATAGGGGTGCAAATTGGAGAGATAGGGATGGTGATAGAGATCGTTATGTGCCTCCCCATGACCGTCGAAAACGAAAGAATCAAATGCCAACCCCGAGAGCTTTTGGACCAAGGATATGTTTACCCGCATCTTAAACAAGGTAGAGGGATCAGGTAAGGTGCACAAGGAGATGAAAGCTGACTTCTCCTATTTGAATCAAACAGTGACCTCTCATTCGGTTTCTATAAAACAACTTGAGACTCAATCACTTAAATCCAAGACCAAAATTGGGTCTTCCTAGCGATACCTTGGCCAATCCAAAGAATGATAATGCCCAATGCATGGCAATCTTGACCCGGAGTGGTAAAGTTGTGGGAAGTGATGTGCTAAATGATGATAAAGCAAGGCCAAGTAAAGGGAAAGCTGTTGTACTTGAAGGTGATGGAATTGCCGAAGAATTGAACAATGAGACTTCCAATAAGGTTGATGATGCACCGAAAAATGTTGTTTCCGGTGAGGCTAAAAAGTCAAAAGTTGG
This sequence comes from Solanum appendiculatum, assembly GCA_018342035.1. Lineage (NCBI taxonomy): Eukaryota > Viridiplantae > Streptophyta > Magnoliopsida > Solanales > Solanaceae > Solanum > Solanum appendiculatum. Next base: position 571,498 of record JAGDQO010000316.1, read on the forward strand.
GGTCGTTCTTCCTTCGATACCTACAAAGCCGTTGCCCAAAGTTACTCCACCATTTCCTCAAAGATTGAAGAAGAGGGGTGAAGACACGAAGTTCCAAAATTTTCTCTCCGTCTTCAAAACTCTTTCTATTAATCTGCCATTGATGGAGGCGTTGTTAGAGTTGCCAGGTTATGCAAAGTTTATTAAAGAGCCGGTCACGAAGAAGCGAACTATGGACTTTGAGACGGTTGAAGTATCCCATAGTTGTAGTGCCATTTTGTAAAACGTGGTTGTCAAGAAGGATGACCCAGGGGCATTTACTATCCCTTGCACTATAGGGATGTTTCAATTTGCTAAATCATTGTGTGATTTGGGCGCAAGTCTAAATTTGATGTCCTATGCCATATTCAAGCAACTTGGGCTAGGTGAGCCTAAGTCAACAACTATGCGTCTTCTCATACACGACCGTTCTATCAAGCGCTCTATTTGCATCTTCTATGACATTTTGGTGAAGGTAGACATATTTATATTTTTGGCAAATTTTGTGATCCTCGATTGCGAGATTGATGTCGAGGTCCCTATTATTCTTTGTAGGCCATTCTTGGCTACCGGGAGAGCTCTTGTTGATGTGGAAAATGGTGATTTGAAATTTCGGATAAATGATGAGGAAGTTACTTTCAATGTTTGTAAGTCTATGAAGCAACCAAGTGACCTCCATGTGATATCGGTCGTTGATGTGATTGATGAAGCGGTTGCTAGTGTGGGTGAAATTTCTTGTGTTGGTGAGTCTTTGGCCACCGTCCTCTTGAATTACGATGGGGAAGAAATTCAAGATTATGATGAGGTAGTGGATGCTCTATCGGGTTTGGGATCTTATACTAAGAACCCCATGAAGCTGGATATCGATTTGAAGAATAGGAAAAGTCCTCCCGCAAAGCCATCCATTGAAGAACCACCAAAGCTTGAATTGAAGGTACTTCCACCGCACCTTTATTATATGTTCTTGGGAGCTAATAACACTTTACCCGTGATTATTGTCTTGGATTGGCAAATACAAGCGCTTGTTAGTGTGCTAAAAAAATTATCAAGGCTATTGGATGGACGATTATCGACATTGTGGGAATTCCTCCCGGTATTTGTGCCCACAAAGTTCAATTGGATAGTGATTATAAGCCGAGTGTTGAACATCAAAGGAGTTTGAACCCTCCAATGCAAGAAGTTGTCAAAAAAGAGATCATCAAGTGGTTTGATACGGGAGTTGTTTACCCTATTGCGAATAGCAAGTGGGTGAGCCCTATTCAATGCGTTTTAAAGAAAGATGGTATGACCGTGGTCCCAAATGAGAAAGGTGAGCCTTTGCAAATGCGACCGGTTACCGGTTGGTGGGTATGTATGGATTATAGGAAGTTAAATGCATGGACCGAGAATGATCACTTTCCAATGCCCTTTATGGATCAGATGCTTGATAGACTTGCGGGTCGTGGATGGTATTGCTTATTAGATGGTTACTCTGGTTATAATCAAATCTCCATTGCACCGGAGGATCAAGAAAAGACTACTTTCACATGTCCCTATGGGACGTTTTCTTTCAAGAGAATTCCCTTCGGATTGTGTAATGCACCGGCAATGTTTTAACGGTGTATGCTCTCTATTTTTGCCGATATGGTGGAGGATTCGATGAAAGTCTTCATGGATGACTTTTCAATTGTGGGGGATACATTTGAAGCATGCCTTGAGCACCTTGGCAGAGTCTTGCAAAGATGTGTTGAAACAAATCTTCTGCTCAATTGGGAAAAATGTCACTTCATGGTCAAGGAAGGTATTGTGTTGGGGCAAAAAATTTAGGGAGAGGGCATACAAGTTGATCAAGCTAAAGTTGAAGTTATCACCAAGTTGCCTCCTCACATTTTGGTCAAAGATGTTAGAAGCTTCTTGGCTCATGCGGGTTTCTACCGGAGGTTCATAAAAGATTTCTCTAAAGTAGCGTATCCGCTTTGCAAGCTACTTGAAAAATAAAGTGTCTTCGAGTTTGATGAAGCTTGCGTCAAGGCGTTTTTGTGTCTAAAAGATAAGCTAGTTTTGGCTCCAATCATTGTTGCTCCGGATTGGAGTATTCCATTTGAGCTAATATGTGATGCTAGCGGTGTGGCTTTGGGGGCTGTACTTGTCAACGCAAGGGAAATTTGTTTCACCCAGTCTATTATGCAAGTAAGACTTTGAATGTAGCTCAAAAGAACTATACCGTCACTGAGCAAGATTTGTTAGCCGTGGTGTTTCACCCATGCTGCTATATGTTACTTGATGGCTAAGAAGGATGCAAAGCCAAGGTTGATCCGATGGGTATTATTGTTGCAAGAGTTTGACTTTGAAGTCAAAGACCGAAAAGGGTGTGAGAATTAAATGGCAGACCATTTATCGAGGCATGAAATGAATGTGGTTGTTTATAGTGAAATAGACATTGAGGAAATTTTTCCCGATGAGTCAGTGATGGTTGTGTCGAATTGTACCACACATTGGTGTGTTGATTTTTCCAATTATGTGGTGTGTTGGATTCTTCCTGATGGGCTAAATTTTTACCAAAGAAAGAGGTTCGTTTTTGATGTGAAGAAGTATTTTTGGGATGAGCCTTACTTATTTCAGGAGTGTGCGGATCATATGATTAGAAGATGTGTTCCGAAAATTGAGGTAGAAGCTTTTCTTGACTCTTGACATGCGTCACTAGTTGGTGGACACCATAGTGGAGTGCGTACAACTGCGAAGGTACTACAAAGTGGTTATTATTGGCCTACATTGTATCAAGATGCAAAATCCCTTGTCAAGAGGTGTGTATAATGTCAAAAGTAAGGAGGAGTATCGCGAAGGCATGAATTACCTCTCACTCCAGCCTTAGAGGTTGAGTTATTTGATGTATGGGAAATCGATTTCATGGGTCCTTTTATGAGTTTTTATGGGAACAAATATATCTTGGTGGATGTTGACTATATCTCTAAATGAGTAGAGGCTGTGGCCTTACCTAATAATAAAGGGAGAAGCGTGGTTAAATTTCTCAAGCGGTACATTTTCACAAGGTTTGGCACTCCATGCGCACTTATTAGTGATGGGGGCTCTCACTTCTGTAACCGAATGTTTGCATCGTTATTGAGCAAGTATGGAGTCAAGCATAAGGTTGCCACCCCTTATCATCCGCAAATGAATGGGCAAGTCGAGGTGTCAAATTGGGAAATCAAAGGGATTTTGGCCAAGACCGTTAATGCAAATCGAACCGATTGGTCCCGGAAGTTAGATGACGCTCTTTGGGCATATAGAACTACATTCAAGACCCCGATTGGTATGTCCCTGTATCAATTGGTGTTTGGTAAATCTTGTCATCTACCGATTGAACTTGAGCATAAGGACTTGTAGGCCTTGAAGGCCATGCACTTGAATTGGAGGATGCGTCAAAGGATCGAGTTGACCAACTCCATGCTTTGGAAGAGTTTTGGCTTTGAGCTTATGAGAGTTCAGCCCTTTATTAGGAGAAAATGAAGAAGTGCCATGCCGCCAAAATCCTTCATCGGGAATTTAAAGTTGGTTATCTTGTGTTGCTCAACAACTCTCGTCTCAGACTCTTTCCGGGAAAACTCAAGTCAAAATGGTCAGGTCCATTTAAAGTAAATCGTGTGTTTACAAATGGGGCAATAGAAGTTGAAAATGAAGATGGGTCGATGTTCAAGGTGAATAGGCAGAGACTGAAGCTTTACTTATGAGAGCGCCCCAATGTGAATGTGATTGATGTGGTGTATTTGGATGATGCTTGAAGGCATGTCCACGTTGTGCCACGACGTTAACTAAGGCACTTCTTGGGAGACAACCCAAGCTTTACTTTTTCCTGTTTGAATAACATTTGGTCGATGTGTAGGTTGGAGTTCATAATTTGGGAGAAAGGCAAATGGACGAGGGGCTGGACCACTCGGTGAGTCACCAAATTTCCCCCGTCATCGCCCAAATGCATTGCCTCATGAAGGTCAAAATTGAAGAAAGTTCTGAAAGTTTGGGCGAGCTTAAGACCCATTGGCGAGTCGTCGAGTTGGATCGGCGAACCCGATCGAGTTCGCCCTTTGCGCCTACTGAAGGACTGAATTTTCTGTCAAGTTCGGCGGGCTATGGCCAATTCAGCGCATCACCTAGTTGATCGGCGACGTTAGTTTAGCTCCCCGAATAGGGCGCGCACTGAAGAGTCTCTCCCCTTTTAAATTCAAATCTTCTCTTTTTTTTGAAAATTTTCGATTCCTCTACTCTTTCCCTCAAACTTTAGACTATAGTTCCGTTAAATTGTAATGTGATTTGCGTCTGGAGTGTCGTTTGGATTCCTCTCCCCTCTCCCTTTGCTGCGTCTGTCTCATCATCTTATTAAGGGTTGGTTTTTCGAATTGTGTCTACTTTCATGCTGAATTTGAAATGCTACCTTGGTAGTGTAATGTGCTTATCGTTGATTAGTTAAATTATGTGTCTTGATTGTATGCCTGTTGATTCGTATAGTTTTAAATTGAATTCGAGCATGTTAAATCAATTGTGTGGGAAACTTGTTTTAGTTTCTCGTGTTAGATGATTAAATTGTGGGTGTTGCATGTTAGGTAGTGTGTGGGTGAAGTTTGAGAAACCTAAATTCGACCAAATGACTTGAATTTGCCCGATGATGGATTAGGCGACGGCATTCTTAAGGGCAAAATCATCATTTTTGTTGAATTTGAATCGATTGGGAGAAGACTGAGCACCCTGGATAGTGAATTGATAGTGGGTAATTGGTCATTGGTTGAATTTGTGCTTGAATTGATGTGTCGTAGGGTGTTGGTTGTAAATTGAGAAAAAAATGGGGAGGTGATGCATTGGGCCATTTCGGAGAGCTTCGTCGAGCTCGCCAAGTTGGTTCGGCGTGTTGTCAAATGTCATCCCCATCGTCTAACTGCAAATTTTATGAAGAGGAGCCGCTGGTACTTTTGGTGATGACCCTTCAGCTCGCCGAAGTGAATTCGGCAAGTCGCCAAATGGCATTGATCTAGCCTTTTCGACTTGTATTTTTTGCTGAAATATTCTATAACATTCGGCAAGGTTTCTTTTACTTGCCGAGTGACCTCAGCGGCTCGCAAATGGTCTTGAGATCACCCTTTTTGCCTAAATTTTTGACGAGATTTTCTGTAACATTCGGCGAGGCCTCTATTGCTCACCGAACAGACTTGGCGACACACCGAACTGCTCTGGCAAGTTTTTCTACACTTTTGAGAATTTTGGGTTGCTAACCTTTTGCGTTCAAATTTTTTTCTCGTTTGTGTGCGTTTACAGGTATGGCTAGACATAAGGTTCCAACACGAGGTCCACCAGCCCAAAAGCAAGCAATGGGGGTTATGATTGCAATAGAGGGTGAGCAACCCCAACCCACTCGTCATAAACATGCACAAGCAAGCGGAAAGGGTAAAAAGCAAGTAGTAGCCAGTACAAACTCGGAGAGCAGTGTGGAGGTTGATTCCATCCGATTCACCTTCTCAACTCTGTGAATGAAGAGGCAATGGAGTTCGGAACTAAAATCCATTCACCGGTGCCGGACGCTGATTTGATAAAGTGGAAGCATTCAGAGCTGCGCTCTAAAGAAGCACATAACCTGCTAGCACAACCATAGGAACCACAGGCACTACAGGCATCACAAGTGCCTCCTGTTTTGGTGAATCCTTCGAGGTTAATGAATCGGTTAAAGGCCGCTGGCTTGTGGACTATTTTTTAGGAGAAGACGTTGTCTACAGATGGTGTGGTGGAAAGATATCCCACTGTTTGGGAGACGCATTGGTTCCACAGATTCCAATAATTCACAAAACCTTGGAGTCCATTTGTTCCTGCATGGGTTCGAGAGTTCTATGAAGGGTACGCCAAGCTGATCCCAAAGGGGAAAAAGAAGGCTAGTTCGATGGCACCGGTTAAGTTTGTGGAGGTGTGGGGAAAGAAGGTTAAGTGTAGTGAGACAGATATAAACGATGAGTTGGATTACACAGTGCGGGTTAGAAACTCTTTGGCTGACAAAATCAAGATTCAGATGTTGGAAGACTTGAAGGGGTGGCTGGCCCCATTACTGAGTGACGCGACACCCCCATGGATCGAGATGGGGGTTACTATTGAGAAGAAAGATATGAACATTGCAGCGCGGTACTGGTTTGGGTTCATCAGTAGCATGTTGATGCCGTCACAAAATGAGTCCATTATCATGCATTCGAAGGCTGCGCTTTTGGGGTGTATCACGGATAGGGAGAGGCTGAAACTGGGATCCCTTATTGTATAGGAGATGGCTATGTGGGCCAAACAAAATCAAAACCTCCTTGCCATTTTCGATATTGATCAGCTCCATATGTCTCCAAGCGGGTGTGCCTTTTGAGGCAAAGACGGATATTGAGGTTACTCCTTCCTCATCTTGTGATATTCGTCGGATCGAAGCAGAGTATTTGAAGGATGAAGCAGAGAGGAAGAAGAAAAATCTAGTGGACACTTCTCTAGTTGTTGACGTGGAGTCTATGGAGACTGGTCCTACACCTCCCCTTACCGCCGTCAAGACATCAGGTATACCTGCACCTTCGACCTCTACTGCTCCAACTCCTGCGCCTGCCTCCCGCCCCCCTTGACTCAGGAAATGATTTACAAAATGGGCAACCTTGCCCATTAAGTCGATGTGCAGGATTCTCGGGTTGAAGCCGTTGTCCCTACTATGATTGATTGAGCTATTGCTGCTGCACTTGGTCCTATTCGGGAAGAGTTGAGGGCACAATGTGGGTTGATCACTGCCCATAAAGTAGCATTAGATGCCCTCACCGCTTGGGTTGAGGTGTGTGAGAAAATAGACCTCAGCCCCATTGATTTTACAGCCGTGAAGGCTGATATTGCTTGTCTGTGTCGGGATGTGGATGAATTGAAGTCCACAGACATATCAATGCTTTGGGTAGTGTAGATGTCCCCGAGGACCCTAGTTTTGAGATCCTCCAGTTACTTTTATCGGAGACACTGCTGCAGTTGATGAGGAGCGGGATTCAGACACTCATGAGATGGATGAGGAACTGCGCGACACTTCCATGATTGGTTCTAGGGGGTCTAAGACCACAACAGAGGTCATTGCACAGCCTTCCGGAGTGGGAGTGGAGCAGGGCACTGATTCCCAAGTTGAGGCCGCACCATCGAGCCAGCGTTTGCCTCAAGCTTAGCATGTCAGTGGGATATTTACTCTCCTTCCATTTTATTTCCCGTTGCTACTCTTAGTTTTATTTTTGCATTGAGGACACTACTTTTTCTTTTTGATGGGGTAAAGGTAGCTAGCCACCTACCCTTTTGGTTGTATTTCATTGTTAAGATATTATGTGTTTTCATTTGGATTTTGTGTTGTTCTCATTTGGACTTCCTTCATATTGCTTTAGAAATGAATGTTTTGGTTTTGATTCATTGACTCCCCCTCGATTGCTTGATTGTGAATGTTGGTTATTGTTCTCTTGTACATTCGAGTGTCGGTTGTGATCAATATCGATGACTTGAATAGTGATCTTGATGAATGATATGATTGTGTGAGTCTAACAAGGAAATTTGAATTGCATATGTCTTGTTTGAACTCTTAGCATCTCATTGTGACTAGTCGAATGTCAAGGTGAGTCTTGCAATGACCGTTGCACACGAGCTTAACTTGTAGAGTTATGATCCACAATTGTGTTTGGATGCCATGTGTGGTGAGGTTTACTTGAAAAGTGTGCATGATGATTCCTAGAACTTGCCCCGTTGGTCCAATTGACTAGCATTGGTGAATGAAGGAAATGATCTTATGCATGAATTTTTTATAGTGAACCTAATTGCTATACCTTTGTGTGAGTACCTTGTGAGTGTGTGAACCTAGCTTGGCACCATTTGAGCCTAACCTTTTCTTTGGATGAAACATGAACACAAATATTTAGACCGGTTGTTGAAATTGCCATGTCTTTCCCACCTATAACCTTTGAGAAGCATTGGTTTGTTTGAATAGCCAACTTAGGCCAAGAGCCTAAGTTTGGGGTGTAGTAAGAGTGAGGAAAGAAGCCAAGAAAGAAGTTCGTGAAATTTGTCCTTGGAAACTTGTGAAAAAGATGGAACCCCTCCATATAAAAAAAACAAAAAAGAAAGAAAAGAAATGAATAATTTGTATCCATTGTGCATTGTTGTGGAAATAAAAAGGGGTATCCGTTGAGCTATATGAAGTTTTTTTGTGTGCTATGAATAAGCCAAGGATGAGTTATGACTATGAAAAGAATGAAAGAAAAGGAAAGTAAGTGGAATTTGAGCCATGCTTCATGAAGGTAGAGTCACTAAGCCAAAATGATCATACCCTTACCCTCAGCCCTATTACAAGCCTTGAAAGACCTTTTTGATCCTATATAAGCCAAGTGATGTGTTGGTTGGAAAATACGGGCAAGCCTATGGGTAAAATCATGCATGCTTTTCTCATTAGGAGTGTGAGAGTTGATTTCGATTCCTTAATTATAGTCTTTGATTGGCTTTGTGAGAGCATGGAATCATTCTTGGTGTCAGGGCATTCGAATACTTTTGTTGGGCACAATTTGCATTTGAAGTAAGCATTTGTGAGCATGAATTCTAATTGATGAAGGCTAGTCAGAGTTTGAAACTTTGAGTGCACATTTGATCATTGCATTCTTAAATTAAACCTTGTGTGCATTCTCATGTTGATTCTCAAGGAGCACTACTTTTAGACATCCCTGTTGACCTGATTGATCTCATGTTTTACTTGAGGACAAGTATAAGTATAAGTTTAGGGTGTTGATGAGTCGGGAATTTTGACTCATTTAGGGCTTGTTATTTAATGAATTAGTGTCCTTAATGCCTATTTTGTGTTCATAACTGATGTTAAATTGTTTATGCGCAGCCATGGAGGCTTAGGAACAAGGCAAGGACATTACATCGCGAAAAGAAGCAAAAGGTTGAAAAAAGCTGAAGAAAAAGAAGGCTGGAGCTCGCAAAAGTCACTCGGCGACTCATCGAGTGAGCTTCTAGCTCGCCAAAAGGTCCAGCAGGTTAGCTCATGAACTAAGCCAACTCAGCGAATCGCCAAATGGAACGGCGAGCTCGATCCAGCTCACCTAAAGGAACAGAACAACTGGATGCAGAAGTCAAGTCCAAAAGGTGAGAATGCATGCTCATCGGCAGATCGCCGAGTCGTTCGGCGATCCCTACTAACTTCGCCGATGAGATTTGCGTACTGAAATTTTGTGAACATATAAATTGATTTTTGAAGAGAGCGAAAAGGGTGGAATACAGACTTTGGACAGTTTTGAGATACTTTTACAACATTGAATATTCTTAGAGAGGGTTTTGAGATTAGATACTGGGTTTTTAAGGTTTTAGTCTAAAATTATTGACATTGAGCATTAGAGATTTTGACATTCCAATCTTTTTGGTAACTATTTCTTGCTTTTTGTTATGCTTGGCTAAAACCCCTATTCCTTAGGGGTGTGACTATGTAATCGAATACATAAATTAGCTTGTGGGTATTATTAATTGCTAGATTTAATGTTGTTTTGAAATGGGTTCAATTGTTTATTCATGTTTTCATTTATGAATTGAAGTTGCAAATTCAGTTTTGGCCTTAGATCTCTATACTTGCTTGTGAAAGATGCTTAGAGTGGAATATGTGATTGATAGTTGTATTGACTATTGTCTTTACAACCAAGTTTGATAAAGTGGGTTAAATTAAGGATTTGGGTTGCACTGTTGAGGTTCGAAAGAACTCGCTTGAATCATGATAGCTGAGTGAAAAATGGCTGTCATAGTTATAATCCATCCTACCCTTTGAGATTCTACGACTTAAAGCAATTAGTTATTACTCATTAAGCGAAATTAATATTCTATTGCTCACACATTCCTAAGGTCCTCTCTCTATTTGTTCAAACTCCGAGTTAATCATCTTCGTTAACAATTGGTTACCAAACTCTCTTAATATTGATAATTGAAACTTACTGATTTACATTATGTTGCGTTTTGGTTATTTCTATTCTACAAGAGATTAGAACACTTTCACACTTCATACTTGAATTCTTTTCCGTATCACTCCTTGTGGGATCGACCCAAACTCATCGTTGGGTTTATACTTGTTAGCGACCACCTACACTTTGAATTATAAGAGGTGTAGTTGAGTGTTATAAAAAATGGTGCCGCTGCCGGGGAGTGGTGCTTAGAATTCTTTTGTTGAAGTATTTTTGTGAACTAATTTGGTTGTAGTAGAACTTTCTTATTAGTATTTTTGTTGTTTGCTCTCTATAGGTGAAGAGATGAGTGTGAATGGAAGTAATGCTACTAGTCAACTTGGGCACGATGACGACATCGAAAACTTGAACGATGTCAATGCGGATCAAATAGGAAGTGCCGGAGCTATTTGTTTGCCCTCAATTATGGGCAACACTATTTTTCATGTGACCAGAACTATGTTCCAGCTACTATAAATGAAAATTTTCTTTGGGGGAATTGCTCATGAGGACCCTCATGATCACATTCGCAACTTCGTGGATGTGTGCGGACTATTCTCCTTCAGGAATATCAATCAAGAGTCGATCCTGCTTCGTTTGTTTCCTTTTTCTCTAGTGGGGGAAGCAATGATGTGGTATGCCGAACTACCAATGGACTCTATTACCTCTTGGGAGGAACTCACAGAGGTGTTCTTTGAAAGATTTTTCCTTCCCTCGAGGATGTTGAAGTTGAGGAATAACATTCAAAATTTCAAGCGGATTGATGTTGAGCCCATTCATGAAACTTGGTTGAGGTTTCAAAAGATCCTCCTCCAATGTCCTACTCATGGGTTGCCGGAAAATGTGCTCTTGCAATATTTCTACCAGAGTGTTGACACCGTTAACAAGGGTGTCGCTGATCAACTTATCGGGGATGGAATCATGAGATAACCATTTGTTGTAGTGTCGGTGTTGCTTGATGAGATGACCAAGATTAATCGAGCGTGACATACGAGAGAGGATTATGTATCTTCTCTAAATATTGGGTTGACCAAAGAACAAATGGAGAAGAACTAGGAGCGTGATGAAAACATGGCCAAGATGATGACCCAAATGGATTTGTTGACAAAACATGTCATGGAAGGTGGTTATAAGGCTGTGGACGCGATTGGTGCTAGTACTGGGATGAGCCTGGATGATGCACGATTTGACGCCATGTATAATGAAGAGGTACATTTTTTGTCTAACCAAGTGGGGGGTTCTCGTCCGAGCTATCCAAGGCCGGGCGAGAATCAAGGTTGGAACAAGATCGCGATGGTGGTTGGAGAGATAGAGATCAAGATTGGCGTGATAGGAGTGTAAATTGGAGAGATAACGATGGTGATAGAGATCGTTATGTGCCTCTCCATGACCATCCAAAACCGAAAGAACCAAATGCCAACCCCGAGAGCTTTCGGACTGAGGATATGCTTGCGTGCATCTTAAACAAGGTAGAGGGATCGGATAAGGTGGTCGAAGAGATGAAAGCTGACTTCTCCTCTTTGAATCAAACGGTGACCTCTCATTCGGTTTCTATAAAACAACTTGAGACTCAAATAGGTCAAATCTCAGCTCACTTAAATCCAAGACCAAGTTGCAAATTCAGTTCTGGCCTTAGATCTCTATTCTTGCTTGTGAAAGATGCTTAGAGTGGGCTATGTGATTGATAGTTGTATTGACTATTGTCTTTATAACCCAGCTTGATCAAGTGGGTTAAATTAAGGATTTGGATTGCTTTGCATTGTTAAGCTTGTTGAGGTTTGAAAGAACTCGCTTGAATCATGATAGCTGAGTGAAAAATGGCTGTCATAGTTATAATCCATCCTACCCATTGAGATTCAATGATTTAAAGCAATTATTTACTACCCATTAAGCGAAATTAGTATTCTACTGCTCACACACTCCTAAAGTCCCCTCTCTATTTGTTCAAACTCCGAGTTAATCATCTTCGTTAACAATTGGTTACCAAACTCTCTTAATATTGATAATTGAAACTTATTGATTTACATTATGTTGTGTTTTGTTTATTTCTATTCTACAAGAGATTAGAACACTTTCACACTTCTTACTTGAATTCTTTTCCGTATCACTCCGTGTGGGATCGACCCCAACTCATCGTTGTGTTTATACCTTTTAGCGACCGCCTACACTTTGAATTAGAAGAGGTGTAGTTGAGCGTTATCAATCACCACCATGTAGTTGAGGTGATTTTTCTTTTTCAGTGTTTGCTTCTCTAATATGTTTATGGACTTGTATATAAAGTTTTTTTTTTTTATAGCTAGGATTTACAAGGAGGCGCTTGTCTACGAGAATTCTTTATTTTTATCAATTATTTTTTTAGTTTATTTAAAAATCAGATTTTAACTATAAAAATATCCAAACTTATTTTTACTTTTATTTTTTTCTTTTTCATATTTATTCTAATATTTTATATATAAATTAAAAAATCTTTTTCATATCGAGATTGGCGTGGTAGGAGTGCAAATTGGAGAGATAACGATGGTTATAGAGATCGTTATGTGTCTCCCCATGACAATCCAATACCGAAAGAACCAAATGCCAACCCTGAGAGCTTTCGGATTGAGGATATGCTTGCGTGCATCTTAAACAAGGTAGAGGGATCAGATAAGGTGCTCATAGAGATGAAAGCTGACTTCTACTCTTTGAATCAAATGGTGACCTCTCATTCGGTTTCTATAAAACAACTTGAGACTCAAATGGGTCAAATCTCAGTTCACTTAAATCCAAGACCAAGTTGCAAATTTAGTTCTGGCCTTAGATCTCTATGCTTGCTTTGTGAAAGATGCTTAGAGTGGGATATGTGTTTGATAGTTGTATTGACTATTGTCTTTATAACCCAGCTTGATCAAGTGGGTTAAATTAAGGATTTGGGTTGCTTTGCATTGTTAAGCTTGTTGAGGTTTGAAAGAACTCGCTTGAATCATGATAGCTGAGTGAAAAATGGTTGTCATAGTTATAATCCATCCTACCCCTTGAGCTTCAATGATTTAAAGAATTATTTATTACCCATTAAGCGAAATTAGTATTCGATTGCTCACACACTCCTAAGGTCCCCTCTCTATTTGTTCAAACTCCGAGTTAATCATCTTCGTTAACAATTGGTTACCAAACTCTCTTAATACTGATAATTGAAACTTATTGATTTACATTATGTTGTGTTTTGTTTATTTCTATTCTACAAGAGATTAGAACACTTTCACACTTTGTACTTGAATTCTTTTCCGTATCACTCCTTGTGGGATAGACCCCAACTCATCTTTGGGTTTATACTTATTAGCGACTGCTTACACTTTGAATTATAAGAGGTGTAGTTGAGCGTTATCAATCACCACCATGTAGTTGAGGTGATTTTTCTTTTTCAGTGTTTGCTTCTCTAATGAGTTTATGGACTTGTATATAAAGTTTTTATTTATTTATAGCTAGGTTTTACAAGGAGGCGATTGGCCACGAGAATTCTTTATTTTTATCAATTATTTTTTTAGTTTATTTAAAAATAAGATTTTAACTATAAAAATATCCAAACTTATTTTTACTTTTATTTTTTTCTTTTCCTTATTTATTATAATTTTTTATATATAAAATAACTCCATTTAAATTATATTTCATATTTTTTTAAAAAAAATATTTATCTGTTGCAAAAAAATATGGTCAACATACAACTCCAACTTTGAAAATTTCAAATAGAGTAATTTTTTTATTTTCATGGCCAAACATCCACTAAGAGTGTTTGAAAAAATTTAGCATGACTTTTATGCTCTATTACATCTTGTTGGTAATAAATTTATTTTTGAATCATTTTTCTATGGATAGATAACTGTAAAAGAGAATTTTTTAAGTAAAAAATAATAAGTTCGGGTTGTCCAAATACATCGGGATTGTCCAAATTATTATTGTTGACTTATTTAGCTTAATAATTGTTTTGTATTGATTAATATGTTAAGTTTTTTATTATAAATAAATGAGAAAATACATAATTACCCCCTTAAAGTAAGACCTGTTTTTTAAGAAGACACTTGAACTTTGCAGGGGTCTTAATATCCCCTTAAATAATTTTAAAGTGTTATAAATATCCCACTTTTCAGCCAACCTTAATTGCAAGAAAAGAAGTGCAATCACACACCAACTATTATTGTAACGACCCAGCCCGCTAGTGATATTTTCAGCTTTGGACCTAGGCCCATACGACTTTGAAACACGTTACTAGTTGGTAAGACCTGCTTACTTAAATATCCAACATCTCTCCTGTGTTTTTTGCCGATGTAAGATTTCTAATCTTAAGCTGGGGCGTCACATACACCCCTTCTATGGACTCAGTGTCCTCGCTGAGGTTTGCCCCACCGAATGGGATTTGCCTAGACTCAGCACTGAGGTTTGCCCCACCTTATCGGGATTTGCCTAAACTCAGTTGAACTCTGACCCACATCGACATGGCTGTCATAGGAGTGGCTCTGATACCATTTGTAACGGCCCATCCCACTAGTGATATTGTCCGCTTTGGGCCTAGGTGTAACACCTTGGAAATTTCTAAGTTAAGACCCAAACCATTCTTGAATTTTGCGTATAAGGTCATACCGAATGATTCCTAATTGTTCTTAGGTGTAAAGGTCAATTCTTTAGTGTGGGAATGATTTTGGATATGACTTAAGGTCACAAGGACCCCCTAGCACAAAGTTGAGTTGAAAACTTCATTTTCGACTAAGTTTTGTCATAAGATTCTACTTAGGTCAACTTCAAACAAATATATCTCCCAGAATATAATGAATTAGGTGTCCCATGATCTATCAAATTAAAGGTCTTTGAGTCCTCTTTCCAACGCCACCAAGTTTGCCTTTTTTTGAGCTCAGAGTAAAAGGTTATGACCGTTTTACCAGAGGCTGTCATATTAGTATTCTGAGCCTGTGAACAACGACTCCAACCTACGGTCCGTAGTTTGAATGACGAACCATCTTGTCAGGTCGTCGGTAGACTATTGAGGGTCAACTTTTGATACCCCTGACCTACGGATCTAACCAACGGGCCGTAGGTACTACTACGGGCCGTCGTTAGGACCCGTAGGTGGATCTGTAAACCTTAAAAATTTGATATCAAATCCATGAAGGTGACCTACGGTCCGTAGGTCAACCCACAAACCGTAGGTGGCCTTATAGGTCAGTTCGACAGTATTAAAGAGGGGTGTTTTCATCTTTTCCCACTCTTTTATGATTAAAACCCTGACGTTTTGGGACTTATTTGAGCCCCTTATTAGTATCCAATACACATATACTCTCTTTAGCACTTAGAATTATTGAGAGCAAGATTGACGAGGAGAAACGCTAGGGTTTCAAGAGCTTTCATTGAGGCCTTTGAATTTTGATTTTAACCTTAATCGTCCAGGTATGTAAGGCTATTCATTGGACTGAGTTCGTCCACGCGCCCTACATCTCAATTCCGTCATTAAAGAGTCAAGTTGAGTTCTGACCCTAATGCCATTGAGTTTTCGAATGAGTTATGATTTCCATAATTGAGTTCCATATGTATTTATCAAGATTGTGTTTATCCATATGAGTCTTATTATCAAATCGCTGTTCATGCCTAGTTTCACATGAAGCCTAGTTGAGTTACTACATTGCTTCCTATAATGCACTGTTTTAATTGAATAAAGAGTATTTTTCTTATGCTATGAGTAAGAGAAAGGTTTTGAGGGAATATGAGCGTCCATGAGTGCATTCATTTGAGTTTTGAAAGTCTTGAGTCATCCATTATGATGCATTATTTTAAGAATGAGTTTTTCGAAGCTTTTGCATTATTATTCACTATGCATGATTTTCAGAGTCTTAATGAGTATGGAATCGACCATAAATGATGTTTTTGAGAAAAGAGTTTGATGAGATGTGAGTAAGTCTTAAAAGCGTTTTTGAATGAGAATGAGTTGAGTCCGAGTTGAGTCTGAAAGGTTCTTAAACTTCTATTATTTTGAACATGAGTATTTTGAGTATAAATGATTGATTGAGATAGAGTCTTGAGGAGATATAAACGAGTTTATGAGTACTAAGATACTTCAGAGCATTACCTCTTTTAAGAGGATCTTTTGAGTAATTATCTCAAATTGAGAAAAGAAGATGTTTTTAAACATTGAGCATGATCAATAATTATGGGAGTAGTATTGAGCACCGATATGGGGAGGAGTTCGAATAGCTCACAGCCTCCATAAGCCATGTCTTGCCAACATGGATAAAAGATTCATACTTTTTAGATGATTTCCTTATGCCTTCGGGCAGAGCTTAGTGGATCCACTTAGTTGAGGTGCTCTATACCCCGGCAAGGTATAAGACAGTTCTGGCAGCGTGGGCGAGACGCTGTATCATCACGTAGCTCATAATGATGGTTGTCGGTTAGAGAAACTCCCTAATAGAGTAAAGAGTATTTTCATTGTATTTTCAAATACAATTTTCTTTGAGTTATTATATTGTACTTTATGAAGCTTTAAATGATCTTGTCTCTAATCATGGTTTACATTGAGTTGAGTTGAGTATTTCTTTCAATCAAGTCAGTTCAGTATATTCCATTATTGCATTCTTTCGGTAAGAGTTTAAATGAGTTTTCCATCATGATTTATATTATATTTCAGTTGAGTTATTGTTAGAGTTTCAGTTAAGTTATTTTGTTATTCAACTATATTACATACTCGTACATTCAATGTACTGATGTCATTCGACCTGCATCTTTTATGATTTAGATGTAGGTACTTAGGATCCTCAACAGGAGTTTCGTTGAGATCACTTCATCCGCTTGCCAGCATTTTGAGTAAGGCCGCCTTGGTTCCGGAGGACTCCAGTTTATAAGTTGTTAGTATTAGTTCTCTTGAGGAGTCGTGGGTCCTGTCCTAATACTCATCTTGGTACAGTGGAGGCTTCATAGATAAACAGTTTTGGAGAGTCTTTCAGTTACGGATGTTTTACCTAAAACTTTATGTTTCATACTCGGTATTTTCAGATAGTTTTGAGATTCGGTAAGTCGTATTAAAATTTTCTTCAGTTTTGATGCTTGTGTATGCTTGAGTTAGTCTTCCACTTGTAGTCAGCCGGATGAGGGTTCGCTTGGGGACCAACAATGATTCTCGAGTGCCAGTCATGTCTAGGGTGTAGGCTTGGGTCGTGATACTAGGCCCGCACGACTTTAAAATATGTCACTAGTTGGTAAAGCCTGCTTACTTAAATACCCAACATCTCTCCTGTGTTTTGTCGATGTGGAACTTCTAATCTTAACCTGGGGAGTCACAATTATCTGCCACGTGTTAAATTTTAATTTTTAATCTTTATTTTCATTTTCATTTTTTCTTATTTTATTAACTTCATTTTGTTTTTCTTTTGTTTCTCTTACTTCTTCTTTGTTTATTACTCTTTTGCTGGTCTTCAATGTAATCGCCATCACTGCCAATCCTCGACGTAGCTGCCATCGCCTCCAATCCTCCAGTATATTCTCCATCATATCACTGTTATAATACCATCTCTACCATTAATATCATCAAATCATCGTTAAATCAAAAATAAAATTACTATCAAATTATGAATTGAAATTTAATAATCACCTCAAATCTATCATCTTCTTTCCAATATTACAACAATTATGCAACAGAGCTCCATTACGATAGAGGTAATGGAATTCTATAACACTCTCAAATCGAAAAAATTTCTTTATTTACATGCTAAAGTACTACATAACAATTTATTTATTTATTAAAAAAGAACAATGTCATTACTTTCTCAAAACTATGTTTAAGATCATTGTCAATTACAAAAGAATTCTAAAATGCCTCAAAAAGATCCCTTGAACTTTCCTCTTAAACATACTTTAGTTTGGAATGTAAATTAAGACATGTGATTAGGACATGTAGGATCTCTCAAGGATTAATGGAGCCTTTAGGAGCTAATACAAAGAAGAGAACGTAGTCACGATTCAAAGGAATACGTTTGGAATGAAACAAAGAAGGAAAAAAGCCAGATGATCCCTGGCGTACTGCTGGCGTGGGCTGCCAGGCCCCAAAATACTGACCAGAGTTTGGGGCCCACTGTTGGCGTGGCATGCCAGGCCCCAAACTACTGACCAGTAGTTCTGGCGCTATGGTGGCATGCCGCCCCAGCCTCTACCCAGAAATTCAATGAATTTTCTTACTCAATTTTGGGTCCTAACTCATCTAGAATCGATTTGTTTCTTCCAAACTCTCTTTGATTCACAAACCCAACACAAAATTATCAAAATCCAATTCAAATTCAATGAAGAAACACCACTTATTCGAAAAACCCTCACCTCAAGAACTCAAAACCTCCTTTGTTGAAGAATGAAGCTTAAAACTCAAGAACTCTTCAAGAATATTTACATAAACGATTATATGGGAGAATTAATGAAAGGATTACATGTTTGGCGTGAGGCTGAACAAATCCATCACTGTGGGAAGCCTTACATACCTGGAAAGAATACTGTTCTTGGCTAAAATCGATGGGATCTTGACGAACGCTCAAAACCTAGCTCTTTCTCCTCTTGAACTCTTCTCTTATTTTTCTAAGTGTTTAGGAATGACAAAGAATGGTTTAGCATCTGATTAGACCCTTAATTGGGTGAGGAAAAATGTGCTAAACCAAGTGGGAAAAAGGAAAAGTCCAAAACACCTTATTCTAAAATGAATGAGATGCCTTAAATAGAGAGGCTTCACTCAAACGGGTATAACGTTTTACTTCAAGCTCAAAATTTAGCAAACTTGGTGGCGTTGGAAAGAGGAATCAAATACCTTCAATTTGATAGCTAATGAGCCACCTAATTCCTTATATGTTGAGAGATATAGTCATTTGAAGCTGACCCAAGTAAGATCTCCTATTGAAACTCAATCGGTAGGAAAGCTTTAAACTAAACTTTGTGTTAGGGGATTCTAGTGACCTTAAATCATATTCAAATTCATTCACACACTGAAGAATTGACTTTAGAATCCAAGAACAATTAAGAATCACTCGGTATGACCTTATACGAATTTCAAGAATAGTTCGAGTCTTAACTTAGAAATTTTCGGGGTGTTACACCCTACTTGTATTTTTCTTGGTTTTCCTTTTGTGGAGTGCAACAAGTGTACCACTGAATTCAACTCGCCCTCATCTCTAGCCAGTCTCTAATACATCTAATTCCAGGGTGAGCTCTTCTTCTAGCTTGTGTTGAATTCTCTCAGTTATGGCATGATGTTCTTAGTTTTCAGTCATAAACTATTTTTTTAATTTATTCGGGTGTCTTTGATACTCTTAAATTTAGTATTTGGAGATTAGATGTCCTTGATGTGATAACTTTCAGGTTTTGAGAATAATATGTAATAAATTCTAGAGGATTTTTGTTTCTTATGATAAAAAGATTTGAGCTTCTGCATTATGATTTTATTTCGTAAGTTGAACAATTAATATAAGTTGGGGTTTGAATTCGTTGGTTCGCCCACCTAGGAGGTTAAGTATGGGTGCAATTCATGACTCATTTTGGGTAGTGACAAACTTGGTATCAGAGCTTTAGGTTCGGTGATCTTATCACACAAGGATTGGGACGGCTTTACTTTTCTTCGAGAGGCTATAGGACTTTAGGAAAAAATCATTTCCTTCTTTCTTTCGTGCTATTACTTGAATCCAATTGGTATCTAGGTGATACTAATATGTAAATGACCTTCTTCACTCTGTTTCGCGGATAGTTAGAACTATAGCAACAGAAGAGGCAACACCAACACTAGCAAGAGAGGATGCGTCCTTGAAAATAGGCATGTTTCCCCGATTCACTGTGGACAGGTAATGACTAGTGACCAACATGATCTTTTTATTAAGTTCTTAAAGTTGAAATCGCCATTCTTCATGGGTACTGAATATGAAGATGCTTATGATTTCCTTGTTGATTGTCATGAGCTGCTTCATGAGATGAATATAGTGGAGATTCTTGGTGTTGAGTTTGTGACATACCAGTTTCAGGGAGATGCCAAAATGTGGTGGCAATCTCATGTTGAGTGCCGATCAGTAAAGGCACTACCTATAACTTGGGAAACATTTTCTAGCTTCTTCATAGAGAAGTATATACCCCGAACTTTGAGGGATAGAAGGAGAGATGAGTTCCTGAATATAGAGCAACGGAAGATATTTGTTGCAACCTATGAGGCCAAATTTTGTGCTTTATCCAAATATGCGACTCAGCTTTGCTTTAGTTCGAAAGAGCGAATTCTCTGCTTTGTGAAGGGATTGAGGTCAGAGTTACCGATGCAAGCTTTATATGTGGCTGTTTTAGCAAAATCTTTTCAAGAAGTGATTGATTTTTTGATGGAGGTAGAGGGGTGAAGCCAGATGACTTTGCCAAGGTGACAACATTCAAGAAGTTTCATATGGGACGGTTAGATAATGAACACCGTTACTCTGGAAAGACAGTTAGTAAAGTTATCATAACATGTATGGGTTGCTTAGCGAATGATGAAATTATGTTGCTCCAATTAAGGTCAGAATATCTACTATGATTTTATAGATTGGGTGTATATCAGAGAGTTTCATGATACGACTACTACAATAGTACCGATGCTTACTTGGTTAGAGTTACGAAGTGTGTTACTTTTGTTATTAACCTGATCTAAGAAAGGTTGAAAGCCGCTTGGGCTAGAGAGAGAACAAATTTGATAATATTTTGCAGCTATTCAATGTGTAGAAATTTGTGGGCTATTTGGGTATGATCTTCTCAATAGGTATGATGTGTTCTAGTGATGAATCTAACAAACTTTCACGGTGTGGTACTAGTGTATGTGGAAACAAATACGTCGATTGTCAAGTGTGAATACTAACTACTTAAGGAGTTATCAGTTGTATGACATGTTCAAATAATGATATTCAGTGTTGCATTCACATTTGAGAAACCAACTAGTTTGTTACTATGGACGCTTGAGTTAAGAATGGTTTTTAAGAAAGATTTTAGTGGTGGATCTTTGGTATGGTATTAATGCATTTAGGTTGTGAAGTGTATCTTGAGGATTCTAAATGAGGACTGGTGATTTTATCTTAAGCTTCAAAGGAGTGGATTGATACTGGAATGACATGCGTATGGGTAAAGAAAGTCTCAGTGAGTATACTTGGGTGAAGGTAATTGAGGATTTTAGTAAGAAAGTGCATATAAAATTGGATTAATCCTTTGAATTTGATTGGTATAACTGGGTTTGAGGTGTCATGTTGATGAAAAGGTTGACTTCATGGTGATGGTAAGGGCTAACTGAGCATGATGGTAATAAGAGTTCGTGATAGATTATTGGGATACAACTATATAATAAGGATTGTTGGTTAAACAAATTTTGTATGGTAATAACGACTTGCGAGTATCTAAGATTGTAGTTTTCTACTATTTGGTGAGTAACGTGGTTGTATGGAAAGTTTTAGGAGATGTTAGGACGCCGCTCGAATAGAATTTAAAGGAGCTAGATTCATAAACAAATAGTGGGATGTAGTGTAGCCTTCAGAAGGAGGTGAGAGTAAGAGTATTTTCTCTCATTGCAAGGGATAAAGAGGTATCTTTAGAGGGGTTGAGAATTGGGTTCAGAGATGGGTGGTTTTATCTGTTTTTGCTCTAGTTATAGTAATAGTGTCACAGATTCATCAGATTGGTTAAAAACTATTGGATAAGACTTGAAAAAGTAGTGTACAGATGTTCAGCTCGAGTGTGATGATAAGCTCTTTTGTGATTTTGAGTTTGGTAATGAGTACGTTTGGATTTTTAGCGAAGGATATAGTAAGGTCGATCGAGAGGCGATCAATAATAAGCTAAGATACATAAATTCATAAAAAACCTTCAAGGTATGAGCTAATGTTGGTAGATAAGGGGATTGGGTTACAAAGTTGGATTCACAATTCAAAATTTTCATTGTAATTCTACATTCGTGGTGGTATGTTTTGTCAAGGTATGAATTTGTAAGGTAAGAAATGATCGGTTGCATCGGGTATTGAGCATTTGGAAGGACTTATGCATCGTTTGTATTGCAAAGTTTGTTACTTTTGATTGTGAAAGGACCTAAGGAAGGGTTTCACTTAAAAGTGTTGGTTTAGAGTAAGGTAAATGGTCGGAGTGGTTACAATGGTTGTTAGTATTGAGAGTGTGGGCTTCAGTGGAATGATGTGAAGAGTATGTGGAGTCTGATAAATAGAGTATTGGTACGATCGTAATAGGAACCAGACCAGTGGATTATGGGTAGCTATAAATCAAAGAAATGAAGTCAACTGAATGGAAATGTTTGATATGGGCTCTTTAGAGGAAGCATTTAGTGTTATTCAACCTTGGTTTCGTACATTCTTATGTGACCACCTATTCGTTCTGTACATGGTTTAGAGTATGATTCACTAGCTATGCCCACGCGTGTTTTCACTTTTGTGGGTGGATCCCTATTGGTGGATCGGGTGTACTGATCCTGCGATGTCCTGTTGATTGGGTAGGATGTTTGGGCCGACTTGGTTATCTCAAATGACATATTTGGTGTTGTCTTGGAGCTATTGAAGTATTCTAGTGATTCTACATGTACCACCTTACTTATGAGAATCTATAGAAGAGCTACTATGGGTATTTACAGTTGTCCGACAATCTTAATTTTCATCTAGTCATCAAGGTCATGTTTTGATTCTGTGTGGTTGAATGTGGGGACCATTGGTTCTAGTTCTACCGTTATTAAGGGTTATTTACAATCACAACTACTAATCTAGCATTTTGATAGTGTCGTTAGAGGTTCTGTATGCTTGGGTGTATCACTCGATGGGTGCTTACTTGATCATTTCCTTCTTTGGGTTAGATAAGTTTGATTCTGCCTTGATGGGTACTTGATGTCTAAAGATAATTTTTTTATAACTTAGCTCGTGGAAAGTTTATATTTTGAGAAGGAAATATTGATAAGATCTATGATGGTTTGTGCATTATGAGTGTGTGGTGGTTGGTTTAGGTTCACTTCTGGTTATAGCCAGTATTTATTCATGATTTTATCATGGTTATGTGAGAAAAGATTTGTCCTGATGGTTGTGTCAAGGTCCGTGAGAATATGTTGCAGACATGTGTACGATTAACTTTGGTGGTTATTGGGAATAGTTTTTGTTGTTAGTTGAGTTTACATACAACAATAGTTATCATTCGAGTATTGAGATGGCCCCATTAGAGGCATTATATGGGGTGAGGTATAGGTCTCAATTGGCTGGTTTGATGCATTTGAGGTGAGACCTTAGGTACTAATATTTTGAGGGAATCATTAAAGAAAGTGAAATTCATCCAGGAAAAGCTTCTAATAGCTTAAAGCAGGCAGACTGGAAGGTTCGGGACTTGGAGTTATGGAGAGAGAGCAAGTGTTGCTGAAGGTTTCACCCATGAAGGGTGTGATGAGGTTTGGTAAGCAAGGTAAGCTTAGTCCAAGGTATATTGGGCTGGTTGAAGTTCTTAAGCGTGTGGGAGAGGTGGCCTATGAACTGGCTTTGCTTCCAGGGTTGTCAGGAGTACACCCGGTGTTTCCTGTGTCTTTGTTGAAGACATATAATGGTGATGGAAACTACATTATTCGTTGGGATTCGGTCCTGCTTGATGAGAATCAGTTTTTTGAGGAGGAGCCTATAGCTACTTTTAGATAGGGAGGAACGCAAGCTGAGGTCAAAGGAAAATGCATCTATCAAGGTCCAGTGGAAGAATCGACCGGTTGAAGAGTCCACTTGGGAGACTGAGGTTGATATGTACGAAAGATATCCACACTATTTTTGTCGATTCAGGTACCCTTTTGTTTAACCTCGCCTTCTTTTGATTGTTCGAGGAAAAATGATGGGTAAATTGGTATCGAATGTAACGACCCTATTTATTTCATAAAAGAACCTTTCCGTAAATTTTTAAATGAGAATCTTGAACTATTCGTTTTAGTACGATTATTTAGTTTACGGGTATTTATTAAATAATTAATTTTTATTAGTTGCTGGTTAATGGGCCAAGTCAATAATTTATTTAATACCCTATGTCACTTGGCCCATGTGTAAAAATAAAATAAGAAAATTGAGCAATTTTAGTTCATAATTAATTTAGATAAAATAAATTAGGGAGAAGACATACTTGTACGATGATGAAGAGCAGTTGCAAGCTCCTACAGGTAAAAACCTTAATCTAAATACCCAACCTTCATTCATATATATTAATTTTTGCATAGTGCATATATGCAAATAGAAGAATTGATGCTCCGATTACTGCTCATGTCGGTGGTGCTTTTTGTTGGAGCAAACTCGTGATCAATACTTTAAAATTAGTCAATCTTCATACCTTAAGGTCTTAAAGGTCATCACTACTAATGATAGAGGTTATAATTGAATAATGATTGGCTCTTAAATTAATGATTACAAGTTATCTATATTATATAAATTGAATAAAGTTGTAGGAAGTTTTAAGGTTTTGGATGTGGTTTCATGGTTGCCGCCACTGGTTTCGTAATCAACTGGCTTCAATTTTCATTAGCATAATTTTGTTATCATATTATAAACTAAGTTTTGATATATTGAGATAAGTAATTAAATATTAGGTTTATTTTATTATATGAATATCATTAAAGTTATGATCATTGGAGGAATTTTCATAGTAAATGTAGATTTTCAAAGGTGAAAATATTTAATATAGATATGAAAATTGTTTAATTTTCTATTTATGGAACAGGGAGATAGTAGTACTAAAAGTACTAGATTGCAAGAGGTAGATATACCTCAAAATTTAGATTTGTTAAATAGATGGACAATTCCGAAAGTCTCGATGAAGACTGTATATGATTATGGATGGTTTGATAAATTTTCTTCTAAACAGTTGATAAAAACAACTGAACAATCTATTGCTCTTAATTCTGATGAACAGACTATTCGTTTATTAAATGAACGAGATATTAATATGTATCGTCATCAATTTAATTATATGCATATTGGCATGGTTCAAATTGCTTTCAAACCTCTTACTCTTAAAGGTTTACCTGAAACATTTATGGAAGCTTTAAGAGATGCTCGAAATTATAATTTTCGGCAATCTTTAATAGGTTCGATTGAATCAACTGTTGCTTATGGGCCAGTTTATTTTAACACACAGCCTAATTTACAATTATCTTTATCTAATGTTAATATTTTGGATGCTTTAACATTAAATGTTAAAACCCATGGTTATAATTATGCGCCAGGCTCAGAATTATTGTGTTTGTCGTATAGAATTTATTATCGATTATTATCTACTTTGAATCCAAAGTGTAAGTTATATGATACTTGTCAACAAACTGTTTTGATGGAAACAAACTTTGCGAAGTCAAAGATAACCACAAGGAGGACAATATTGTGGGATGAAATAAATTTTCCAGAAACTTGGACTCTAAGTTCTGTTATAGCTCCAGATCATCTAACAAATGAGGTCAGTAATACAGATTGCTCTCATGTTTCTCAAAATCCAGATGGAAGGATTATGATTCAATTTAACAGTAATACTTGAAGATTTGATGATAGATCTACAATATATTCTAGACAATATTTCTCAGAATTGAGGAGACCAATGGTAAGTCATATTTCTCCAATTGAGCCAGTTTATAAGATGGCTAGAAATCGAGCAGCTTCTTTGCATACTTTGACAACTGAAAAATCAGAGTATAAGGCAAAACCTTCTGAGGTAATTAAAGTTGAACCGCAGACAAATATTGTGCAGGTTGTCAATACTCAGGGTGATATTTTAACTGCTTCTCAGATAGGTGATATACCTACAAATTCCGAGATGGGAGTAGATAATGACAGTTTTTAAATGATGTCACACCAGATTGATTTTAGTCCTGGTTCTCAGGCAAGAAAATATATTGAAGAAGAATTTTTCTCAAAGAAATGGAATCAGTTTAAAACTTGGTTTTTTGAATTTTATAGTAAAGAGGATATGAATAATATTTCTCAAGAGTTTTATGAAACTTGCGCTTTGCATAATCAAATTATGTATTTTGTACCTTGGTTTATAACAACTTATCTTCCTTTATATATAAATGTTTTGGAAAGATCATATAAAGATGGGAGTGGAAAAATTATAAAAGTTATTTATCCTCCTCAAGCATCTTTTGTTTTGCCAAATAATACTGGTATTACTTTTGAAGTCTTTCAAAGATTTATTGAAAAGGAGATTGCAGAGGTAACCATAACTGAAATAAATAAAATTATTTCCCAAAACAATTATTTGGGTTTGTATGTTAAAGTACTTGGTGAACAAATTAGTTCTCTTGACAAAAAATTAAATAATTTGTCTTCTTTAGTAAAAGTAATTAGTAATAGCAAAAAGACATCTGACCTAGCTTCTACTTCTAAAGAGGTTCTAGATGCTCCAGTTGCCGTTGCTAATATTCAAAGACCCCCTGAAATTCAGGGATTTAAATTTAAAAAATTAAATGATTTAGAAGAACTTCTTGATGAAAAGTTTAAAAAGTTAAATAAAAAATTTGGTAATTTAAGTTTACAGCCTATTAATCTTTCTAAAGATTTTGCAGAAAAAATTGAAAAATCTGGTGATCATAAAGAAGAGATATTTTCTGAAATTAATAAATTAAAAGGTCTTTTTTAGTTCAAGTTTTATTTCTCTCTAGATTGTAAATCTTCTTGTATCATACATCTAAATATATAAAATCTTCAATCCTTTGAAGGCAACCGGCGAGTCTCAGGCGAAGGTACAATTTTATTTTTAGTAATATTATTTTTGTTCTAAGACCGGACGATGTTCGGCTAAATTAATTCATATCTATGTTAAATATCTAACCTTTGAACTATGTTAACTATGAAAATATACTAGACTCAATTTAGGTATGAAATAAAATTTTGTTCTGATCATTTTGACTTGGTTTCGAGATGGTGGTACAGTCAGATTTAAGGTACTGTTTTTAGTAGTTCCGACTAGCAAAGCTGGGAGGTGTAAGTCCCCGTTAAGAAGGAGTTAAAAAAGGGGCAGAAATATCCCGGTCAGAACCTGCTGGTTAATGAACTACTCTAAATGGTATTTAAATCTTGACAGGCCCCTTGCTCGGGTAAAAGAGGTCTAGCCTCAAACCATACAGTCATCATGATTAGACAAAAATCTATTTTATACTTCGATTGTATGTCCCTTGTACGGATACTTCAATTGCGAGATCTAAAGTTATTATGGCGGATTACCGCCCGACAGCCTCGATACTGTAAATGGTATCAGAGCCGAAGGATTTTCATAGTAAATGTAGATTTTCAAAGGTGAAAATATTTAATATAGACATGAAAATTGTTTAATTTATTATATGAATACCATTAAAGTTATGATCATTGGAGAAATTGAGACTTAATCCTAGGTTTGAAATTTATGAAATATGAGACTTGATATATTAATTGGTATCAAGATTTAGGAAATTGATTATAGATTTGAGTGGCTTTTGAGTCAAGGCTAGATATATTGTAATATGTGTGTCTACGGACTCGTTTGCTTATGAATATTGCATACTTGATAGATTGAGAACATTCTGAGGCATTGAGGAAAGGAAAAGCATTGGGAAAGTAGCTTGCTTGACTTCAATTCTTCGGTGGAGGTAGGTTATGGTTTATTCTATGTGATAGAGATACTCTTAAAAGCGATTGATAGTCATTGAGTGATATTGTGAAATTTTCTATGTACTTGGTTATTGTGGTTTGGATGATTCATGTGTTGTTGTGATTGGTCTGAAATCCCAATACTGCGAAATCCATAATCTTGAACTTGTTCTATCAAAGTGATGTCTTGAATAAAGAAGGCTTAATGATATATTGTCAAGGAAGTGGAAATAATAATGAATTAACTATATTATTGGATCGGGTGCCACGAACTGGCACGATATTATTGGATCGGGTGTCATGTTCCGACACGATATTATTGGATCGGGTGTCACATTTCGACACGATATTATTGGATCGGGTGTCACGTTCCGGCATGATAACATTAAAGGAAAATATATTAAATTAACTTAATGTACTCAATCTCGAAGAACCCATTTCCTAAATGAGCGTGGTATGGAGGCATGAGTCCTCATGTGTTTTCTTGACATTGTGACTGACTACATACTTGTTTCATTGTTGTGTCACTTGTTCACGTTACTTAACACCTGCTAAGTGCTATAGTTGATTTCATGTTATTACTTTATGCATATTAGTTTCTATTTTTAGTCGACCGATGATATCTATTCAGTACGTGTTGCCCTGTACTGATCCCTACTTGTATTTTTCTCTGTTTTCCTTTTGTGGAGTGCAACAAGTGTACCATCGACTTTGACTCGCTCTCAGCTCTAGCCAATATCCAATACATCAGATTCCAGGGTGAGCTATTCTTCTAGCTTGTGTTGGATTCTCTCGGTTATGGCATAATGTCCTTAGTTTTCGGACATAAACTATTTTGTTTATTTATTTGGGTGTATTTGATACTCTTAGACTTAGTATTTAGAGATTAGATGTCCTTGATGTGATGACTTTCAGGTTTTGGAAATAATATGTAATAAACTCTAGTGGATTTTTGTTTCTTAACATAATAAGATTTGAGCTTCCGCATTATGGATATAAGTTGGAGTTTGAATTCATTGGTTCGCCACCTAGGAGGTTAAGTGTGGGTGCCACTCATTACTCGTTTTGGGTCGTGACAGTGTTAAATTTTAATTTTTAATCTTTATTTTCATTTTTGTTTTTTCTTATTTTATTAACTTCATTTTCTTTTTTTTCTCTTTCTTCTTCTTTCTTCATTACTCTTCTTCTCTTCTTCTCTGCTTGTCCTCGATGTAACCGCCATCACCATCAATCCTCGATGTAGCCGCCATCGCTACCAATCCTCCGCCGTAGCCTCCATCACATCACTGTTATAATACCATCTCTGCCATTAATATCATCAAATCATCGTTAAATCAAAAATAAAATTACTAACAAATTAGAAATTGAAAATTAATAATCACCTCCAATATACCATCATCTTTCCAATATACAACAATTATGCAGCGGAACTACATTATGATTGAGGTAATGGAATTATATAATACTCTCAAATCGAAGAAATTTCTTTATTTAAATGCTAAACAATTACATGATAAATTATTTATTTTTTAAATAAGAACAATGTCATCAAAGGAGGTTCACAATTATTTTATTTTTTTAAAAAAAAGGGATAAAAGAAGAAAAGGGAACAAAGAGAATCAAGAAGACAAGGGAAAAAATGAGTGAAGTAAATGGGTCTTCTTAATTGAAGAAGATAGAGAAAAGGTAATTGGGTCTTTTGCATTTTGGTGAAGAAGATGACAAAAAATAAAGAATTGAGAAAGTACAATAAAAAAATAAAAGAAAAGAAAAAAATAACATTTCTAATTAAATAAATGCTTAAATAAATATTTCTTTACTTTTTGGCTAAGCTCACTCGCTATCAGAGAGTAAAATACACTCTACATGCAAAGTAGGCACGTAATGGGATAATAAATTCATTCTAAATAAGAATAAGAGGGCAATAGGACCCCTGCATAGTTCAAGTATCTTTTTAAAAAATAGGTCTTACTTTAATGAAGTAATTATGCATTTTCTATAAATAAATTCATTGGTTTAAAGTTTTAAACACAATACATATTTGATATACAATATTTATCTATATCATATATATAGATATAACATTTATTTTAACGTCAATTTCTACTTTTTAATAATTTTATTTTTCATATATATAATTTTATTGAATGACTTGAAAGACACGTGCAAAGCATCTACAAAATTCTCAATTACAATTTAGTAGATGATAATTTTAACTTACGCTTTCATAAGGAAACTTTTGGCCGCAAACGGAGCAAACGAGAAAGCGAATGGCTTCATTGGACTCGTAGAAGTTGGTGTGACAAGTGTTCTTCACGTGCTGTTGGGCTTCTGTTACGGAGTTGCGCAGAGTTCCGCAATCACCACACTGCAATAACATATCTATCACCACCATTGTAGTTGTGGTGATTTTTCTCTTTTAGTGTTTGCTTCTCTAATGAGTTTATGGACTTGTATGAATTATTTTTTTGGCTTAAGTCATACACGACCCTTTAAAGTTGTCCGCATATTTTATTTAGACACCCCAATTCAACCTTTTACCTATTGAACACCTAGACTACAATAAATTTGTACCTATTAAACATTTTTTGCTGACATGGCAGCATGTGTGTAATACATGCACGAGAAGTGCGTGTAAGACATCATTTAGTTAAAAAAAGATTTTTTTAAAAAATGTAAATTATCTCC
This sequence comes from Solanum appendiculatum, assembly GCA_018342035.1. NCBI lineage: Eukaryota > Viridiplantae > Streptophyta > Magnoliopsida > Solanales > Solanaceae > Solanum > Solanum appendiculatum. The sequence goes on from JAGDQO010000316.1 coordinate 601,781, forward strand.
TCTTCTTCTTTGAACTCAACCACCATTGCCACCAACTTTCCGCCACCGCAATCGCAATCATCACCAACCTTAAAGCTAATTCTCATTCTTTCTCAAGGTGCAGTCGTTCTTCTTCTCCACGCAATCTTATTTTTTACCAGATTTGTTATCATCATATCCACACTTGTGCTTTTCATTCTTTCTCCGATCATCTTCTTCCCCTTTTATTTTTCAAGCCAACGTTTTCTTCCCCTTCTTTCACAACCCACCACCGACACCACCAATATCCAAATCTATTGTCGTCAATAATAGAATCAAATTGAATCAAAAATAATTTCGACGGAACTCATTTTTTTCGATGACACTAATACGAATCTGAAATTATTTTCTTCTAAATCATTAAAAAATTTAAATCCTAAAGAATTCACATCTTAGAAGAAGAAAAAAGTATCAACAAATCTAAAATAATTTTTAAGAAAAGAGTGAGATTGGGAGAAACAGTACCAATTACAATATTGAATCAAAATCAAGGAGAGGGGTAGGTGGGTGGGTGGGTGGAAACAAAACCTCATAAATTTCGAATTGAAAGGAAAAAAGGTGGAGTGAAAATGACTATCAGAATGTGCTTCGATTTTGTGTCTTCTGGCAAAGAAAAAGGGGAACGGACGTCGGGGGTGGATGGGGTGTTCTGGGAAGAAGAAGAAGAAAAGGGGAAAGAAAGGTTTTAGTTTTTATTTTATTTACTGGAAACATAGTTTTTATTTATTTTATTTTTTAATTTATTTTTAAATGTTATTATGGGCCCAATGCCTCATGCCTCTTTTTGATTAGTTACTATGTCACGCCAGCTGCGAGTGTATGACACACTATCTTTCTTTTTAGTTGATTGTGAAAATGCGTTCAATAGGTACTTTTTTTTTACTAAAAAAAGTGTTCAATTGAAACAAGCCTAAGATAAGGTGTCTAAATGAAATATGCGGACAACTTTAAGTTGCTATAGATGACTTATGCCTGTTTTTTTTATTTATAGCCAGGTTTTACAAGGAGGCGTTTGGCCACGAGAATTCTTTATTTTTTCAGTTTATTTAAAAATCAGCTTTTAACTATAAAAATATCCAAATCTTATTTTTACTTTTATTTTTTTCTATTTCATATTAATTCTAATTCTTTTTTATATAAAATAACTCCATTTAAATTATATTTCATACTTTTAAAGAAAATATGTATATCTATTGCAAATAAATATGGCCAACATACAACTCCCACTTAGAAAATTTCGAATAGAGTAATTGTTTTATTTTCATGGTCAAACATCTACTAAGAGTGTTTGATAAAATTTAGCGTGACTTCGACACTATATTACTTCTTGTTGGTAATAAAAAAATTAAATTTTTTTTTTCTATAGATAGACAAGTGTAAAAGAGAATTTTTTAAGTCCAAAGTAATAAGTTCGGATTGTCCAAATACATCGGGATTGTCCAACTTAATATTGTTGACTTATTTAGCTTAACAATTGTTTTGTTTTGATTAATATATTAAGTTTTTTATTATAAATACTTGAGAAAATACATAATTACCCCATTAAAGTAAGACCTATTTTATAAGAAGACACTTGAACTTTGCAGGGTTCTTAATACCTCCTTAAACAATTTAAAAGTGTTATAAATATCCCACTTTCCAGCTACCCTCAATTGCAAGAAAAGAAGTGCAATCACGCACCAATTTTTATCTGCCATTTGTTAAATATTAATTTTTATTCTTTATTTTCATTTTCTTTTTCTTTTATTTCTCTTTCTTCTTCTTTGTTTATTACTTTTCTTCTCTTCTTCGCTGCTGGTCCTCGATGTAACCGCCATCACCGCCAGTCCTCGACGTAGCCGCCATCGCCTCCAATCATCCGGCGTGGTCTCCATCACCTCACTGTTATAATACCATCTCTACCATTAATATCATCAAATAATCGTTAAATCAGAAACAAAATTACTATTAAATTATAAATTGAAATTTAATAATCACCTCCAATCTACCATCTTCTTTCCAATATTACAACAATTATGCAATGGAACTCCATTACGATGGAAGTAATGGAATTCTATAATACTCTCAAATCAAATAAATTTCTTTATTTACATGCTAAAGAACTACATAACAATTTATTTATTTATTAAAAAAGAACAATTTCATCGAAGGAGGTTCACAATGATTGTTTTTTTGAAAACATAAGGGATAAAAGAAGAAAAGGAAACAAAGAGAACCAAGAAGAAAAGGAAACAAAGAGAACCAAGAAGACAAGGAAAAAAAATAGTGAATTAAATGGGTCTTCTAAATTGAAGAAGATGGAGAAAAGGTAGTTGGGTCTTTTAAGTTTTAGTGAACAAGATAACAAAAAATAAAGAATTGAGAAAGTACAATAAAAAAAAGAAAAGAAAAGAATAACATTTCTAATTAAATAAATGGTTAAATAAATATTTATTTACCTTTTGGCTCAGCTCACTCACTCTCAGAGAGTGAACTACACTCTACATGCCACGTAGGCACGTAATGGGATAATATATTAATTCTAAAAAGGAATAAGAGGGTAATAGGACCCCCGCATAGTTCAAGTATCTTTTTAAAAAATAGGTCTTACTTTAATGGGGTAATTATATATTTTCTATAAATAAATTCATTGGTTTAAAGTCTTAAACACAATACATATTTGATATACAATATTTATCTATATCATTTATATAGATATAACATTTATTTTAATGTCAATTTCTACTTTAAATTATTTTATTTTTCATATATATAATTTTATTGAATGACGTGAAAGACAAGTGCAAAGCTTGTACAAAATTCTCAGTTACAATTTAGTAGATGATGATTTTAACTAATGCTTTCACAACGAAAATTTTGGTCGCAAACAGAGCTAACGAGAAAGCGAATGGCTTTATTGGACTCGTAGAAGTTGGTGTGACAAGTGTTCTTCGCGTGTTGCTGGGCTTCTTCTATGGAGTTGAGCAGAGTTCCACAATTGACACACTGTAATAACACATCTATCACCACCATTGTAGTTGAGGTGATTTTTCTCTTTCAGTATTTGCTTCTCTAATGCGTTTATGGACTTGTATGATCTTTTTAAATTTATAGCTAGGTTTTACAAGGAGGCCTTTGGCCACGAGAATTCTTTATTTTTTTCAATTATTTTTTCAATTTATTTAAAAACAGCTTTTGACTATAAATATATCCAAATCTTAATTTTACTTGTAACACCCCAAATATTTCTAAGCTAAGACCCGAATCATTTTATAACACCTCGCAACTCTACTCTTAAATTCTGAATCGTTCGTCGTAAGTATATGAACTTGAAACGGGTGATGTCTTACTTGCTCATGTGTTTTAAGGTCCTTTACAAAGTGTATCAAGGGTATCTAAAGTGATCAAGGGTCATAAGGGACCCCAAACACCAAGCCAAGTTTAAAGCATTCCTATCGGCTAAGTCAACTTCAAATGATCATATCTCTCAGCACATAATGAATTAGGTAGCCCATGACCTATCAAATTAAAGGTCTATGGGTCTTTTTTCCAATTCCACCAAGTTTGCCTTATTTCAAGTTTGGAGTAAAATATTATGGTTGTTTTACTGGAACATACCCAGGCTGGGAAATTAGGTGAACTCACCTGCCCAATTGGCGATCCACTGAATGGGTTGGCGAATCGCTAAATAGATTGGTGAATTGCCGAATTAGTGTAACACCCCAATTTTTGAAAAGAAGGAAAAATGCAGTTTTAAAATTTTTCTAGTGCTAGTGACGACGGAGGCCATCTACGGACCGGAGGTGGAGTGACGGGCCGTAGATCGGAGCCATCGATGGCCCTGCCAACTTTATGAATTTTGAGTTTCTGAACCTTGACCTACGGAATAGCAGGACGGTTCGTAGTTCGATTGACAGGCAGTAGATGGATTCTGTAGATGCCTTCAAGACTTAGCCAAATTTTCAGTCCAAAACGAACTTTCTGAATCGATTGACGGACGAGCAGGACGGTTCGTCAGTGGATGTATGGACCGTAGGTCTTGTCCGTCGATTGGCCCCGACAGTTTTATTTAAGGGCTTTTTGGACTTTTCCCTAAATGTTTATTCCTTATACTAGACGATTTTTCCCCATAACCTTGGCCCTATTTATATTTCCTAAGCCCTAATCCCTTCATTCCATCTCTCATCTCCCAAAAATATTCCTCTCTCTAAAAGAACAAGAAGGAGAAGAAGATACCTAGGGTTCTCATCAAAGTCATCAATCCTCCTTTTATTTCAAGGCATTGGCATTGAGGTATGATAGTATTTACCATTTGGAGTTTTTCCTCCAATAGGTCCTCTTTTCCTTAAGGTTTTCAAGGTTTAGTCTTGCCCAAGAGAGCTAGGATTTTGACAAATTCTTATGGGTTCTTCATTATGCTTTCCATTGTTGATGTTATGGTTGATAGTGCACGATCTAGCGTGGTAAATTAAGCTAGTGCACGATTTAGCGTGGTTTACATGCAACTTGATGAATCCCATGAGCTTATGCTAAGTTTCCCCCAATTTATGATTATGTTTATGATTGTGGGTTGATTGAGAAAAGATGAATTGCATGAACTCTTTGTGAATTGAGTTAAGGATTATGATTATCAAGCTATGAATTTCATGTAAGACTATGAATGATGAAAAGAGGATATTTTATGAAAAGATGCATGTTGAATCAAAATCTATGATTTTCCTCTATTATGTGGGTTCCCTCAGTTATGACTAAATTGCCTTGATTTATGGCTTTCTAAGTATTAGCTTGCATTGAATTGCATATTTTGAGGTGAAGCTTATGAACCCATGATTTATGAGTTAAGAGCATGATGAGCTATGTAAATATGAAACTTGTGAACTCATGCATGTTTTATGAAGTTTATGATATGTTAGTGCAATTGTTGAGTTGTGAAAGGGTTTCTCATGTAATGCTCAACCTATGAATGTGAAAGGTTTTCTCACACGTAATGATTCATAACTTGTTGAAAGGTTTGCTCAACTAAGCTTGAATCCATGATTAAGGAGCTATTCTAATGAATGAAGAGACAAGAGGCGATTACCCATGTTCCCTAATGTAGACAAGAGGCGATTACCCATGTCTACTAATAATGAAATCACGACTAATAGAAGAACAAGAGGCGATTACCCATGTTCTTAAGGAGCTATTCTAATGAATGAAGGGACAAGAGGTGATTACCCATGTACCCTAATGTAGACAAAGCGGCTATTACCCAAGTCTACCAATAATGAGTTTATGACTAATGTAGACAAGAGGTGATTACCCATGTCTACCTAAGAAAAAATGAACTATGATAAATCCGTGGCAAGTATGCTTAGTACCGAGTGGACAAGTGGCGATTACCAATGTCCCATAACCTGTGTGCCACCATAGGGTGATGGTCTATGATATACACTAGCTAGTGGATTCACATAAGCTTAAAAGTTCATGGTCTTACCTTGGCAAGTAGGACACCCCTTTTCGGTGTGGGGCAGACACCGGATTCCATGTTGATAGCTCACATGGTCTCATATGTCGGTTAAGGCTATTTCCCCACAACTAATGAACAAGTGTTATGATGATGATCTAAGGTAAAGTAAAAGAAAGATGAATAGCTTGTCTTGGCCATGGTTTATGCTTCATGTTTTTCTTATATTCTATCATGTTTTAGCTTGGCCATTACATGTCATGATTATATGTCATTCTAGCATGGTTTATATGCCCTTTGTGCATTGCTATCATACTTGGTACTTGATTGTACTAACACATACTTTTGCCTACATTGATTCTATTGATGTAGGACTTGGCGGTTCTTCTCATCCCACTCGTGGCTAGTCAGTTCCAGTGATAGTGAAGACTTGGTGAGGCCTCCTATGTCTGAGGACCTAACCTTGTTACGTTTTCATGCTTTTTGTTATACTTTTGGATATTGTACTGGACTGCATCCCAAACCTTCATTTCTATTCTATTAGGTTTGATGGCTTGAGACATGAGATGTAGACTTCCGCTGATGTTTTCTTAAACTCTGTTGTGATTTTATCTTTTGGACTCTTTAATTTCTACTATCTTGTATGAATGTAGGCTAAGTGACTTGTATGAGGCCTTTCGGGGTCTTGTACGCCATGTCACGTCTAGGGGGTACCTTGGGTCGTGACAAACTTGGTATTCAGAGCACAAGGTTTTAGAAAGATTCTAGGATGTCTCATAAGCCACGTCGAGTCGAGTCTTGTTCATGAGTGTGAAGCGCGCCACATTTATGAATGAGAGGCTATAAGATGATTAGGAAACTCCACTTTTTCATTATCCTTAAGTCGTGCATAGAGTGTTACTCTTTATGCCCCTCTCTCCTAATCCCTATCCTACGTGTTTCAGGATATGGCGTCTCGAAGAGCTTATACTCGAAGGAATGCGAGAGAGAGTGAAGAGCAAAAAACCCCTCCTCAAAGCTCCTCAAGTTCCGGCCAATCCTTTGGCCGAGCAAGTAACCAATGCGGAGTTCTAGGCTGCTTTTCAGGTGTTGGCCCTAGCCGTGGTGGCTCAAGCCAATAGGGAGGTTTTGGCTCCCGTTAACCTAAATGTGGGTACGACGGCGTCAAGAGTGAGGGACTTCACCAGGATGAACCCTCCGGAGTTTCACGGTTCTAAAGTGGAGGAAGATCCTTAAGAGTTTATTGATGAGGTTTATAAAGTGTTGATGATCATGGGAGTGTCACCGACGGAAAAGGCGGGGTGTCGCTCAAATTTGGTACAACCAATGGAAGAGTGAGATGGCGGCTGATGAAGGTCCTCTGGAGTGGGAGAAATTCAAGGGTGCTTTCCTCGATAGATTATTTCCCCTTGAGATGAGGGAGGCTAAGGTACTCAAGTTCATCAACCTTCGTCAAGGGAGTATGGGTGTGAAAGAGTATGCTTTGAAGTTCACACAGTTGGCTTGATATGCTCCTTCTATGGTTGCCGATCCTAGGGCAAGAATGAGCAAATTTGTTTCTTCTCTACAAGCTAGAAAGATGATTTCTAAGGGTTGCATGTACCATCTTGTTAGGGTGAGGGATGTGAATTTCAAAACCCCTACTCTTGGGTCAGTCCCCGTTGTTAATGAATTTCTAGAAGTGTTTCCCGATGATTTACCCGATGTTCCTCCGGAGAGGGAAATAGACTTCGGTATTGACCTTCTCCCTGATACGCAACCTATCTCTATTCCTCCTTATAGAATGGCTTCGGCAGAACTTAAGGAACTAAAAGAGCAATTGAAAGATTTGTTGGATAAGGGTTTCATCCGACCAAGTATTTCTCCATGGGGTGCTCCGGTCTTGTTTGTTAGAAAGAAAGATGGTTCCCTCCGTATGTGTATTGACTACCACCAATTGAATAAGGTTACTATCAAGAATAAGTATCCTCTCTCGAGAATTGATGATTTGTTTGACCAACTCCAAGGGGCTAGTTATTTCTCTAAGATTGATCTTCGTTCGGGCTATCACCAATTGAAGGTAAGGGATGATGACATTCCAAAAATAGCTTTCCGGACAAGATATGGGCACTATGATTTTCTAGTGATGTCTTTTGGGTTAACTAATGCTCCGTCCGCATTCATGGATTTGATGAATTGGGTGTTTAGACAATACCTTGATATGTTCGTCATTGTGTTTATAGATGATATCTTGATTTACTCAAGGAGTGATAGTAAGCATGCTGCTCATTTGAAGATTGTGTTGCAAGTCCTCAGGGACCAATAACTCTTTGCAAAGTTCGAGAAATGTGAGTTTTGGTTAAGGTCCGTAGCCTTCCTTGGTCACATTGTTTCCGGTAAAAGTGTCGAGGTAGATCCTAAGAAGATGGATGCGGTTAAGAATTGGCCTAGACCTCTGTCACCTTCGGATATTCATAGTTTCTTGGGTTTAGCCGGTTACTATCGAAGGTTTGTTGAAGGGTTTTCTTCAATTGCTTCACCATTGACGGCTCTAACTCAAAAGAAGGCTAAGTTTGCTTGGTCTGAAAGGTGTGAAGCGGGTTTTCAAAAGTTGAAGGATAGACTTACCTCGGCTCCGGTGTTGACCCTACCGGAAGGGTCCGATGGGTTTGTGGTCTATTGTGATGCTTCCAGAATTGGGTTAGGGTATGTACTTATATAAAATGGGAAAGTCATTACTTATGCTTCAAGACACCTAAAGGTGCATGAAAAGAATTACCCTACCCATGATTTGGAGCTAGCGGCAGCTGTGTTTGCTCTAAAAATATGGCGGCATAACTTGTATGGTGTCCATGTTAACGTCTTTACCAACCATAAGAGTTTGCAATATGTATTTAAGCAAAAGGATCTGAATCTTCGCCAGCGGAGGTGGCTTGAGCTATTAAAGGACTATGACATGAATGTCCTCTATCACCCTAGCAAGGCTAACGCAGTGGAAGATGCTCTTAGTCGGATGTCAATGGGTAGTGTTGCCCATATTGAGGATGGTAAAAGGGAACTAGTTTGTGATGTTCATAGATTGGCCCGTTTGGGTGTGCGATTAGTTGATTCCACCAAAGGTGGTGTTATGGTCCACAATGGTTCAGAATCTTCCTATGTGCAGGATGTGAAAGCTAAGCAAGATCTTGATTCGGACCTAGTCGAATTGAAAGAAGCAGTGCTAAAGAAGTCCGTTGAGGCTTTCTCCTAAGGGGGAGATGGAGTGCTCAGATATCAGGGTCGTTTATGTGTCCCTAATGTAGAAGACCTAAGAGGACAAATCTTGATTGAGGCCCATGGTTCTCGTTATTCCATTCACCCGGGGCTACCAAGATGTACTGTGACTTGCGGGAGATCTATTGGTGGAATGGGATGAAGAAGGATATTGCGGGATTTGTGGCTAGATGTCTTAATTGCCAACAAGTGAAAGTTGAACACCAAAGACCGGGAGGTCTGTCCTAAGATATTGACATTCCTACTTGGAAGTGGGAAGATGTTAACATGGACTTTATTATTGGCTTGCCGCGCACTCGGCGCCAGTATGATTCGATTTGGGTGGTTGTAGATCGTATGACGAAATCAGCCCATTTTATTCCCTTCAAGGTTTCTTATTCGGCGAAGGATTATGCTAAGTTGTACTTAAGGGAGATGGTTAGGTTGCATGGAGTGCCTTTATCCATTATCTCCGATCGTGGTACACAGTTCACTTCTCAGTTTTTGAAATCTTTCCAAAAGGGCCTCGGTACTCGTGTTAAACTTAGCACGACCTTTCATCCCCAAACCGATGGGCAAGCGGAGCGTACCATCCAAACTTTGGAGGATATGTTGAGAGCTTGTGCAATTGACTTCAAGGGTAATTGGGATGATCATTTGCCTTTGATTGAGTTTGCTTATAATAACAACTACCATTCTAGTATTGGTATGGCTCTATTTGAAGCTCTCTACGGTAGGAGGTGTAGATCCCCCATAGGTTAGTTCGAAATTGGGGAAGGTTCTTTGATAGGTCCCGAGTTAGTGCATGAAGCTATGGAGAAAGTTCAGTTTATTAGAGAAAGGCTGAAAATGGCACAAAGTCGACAAAAGTCTTATGCCGATGTTAGAAGAAGAGAATTAGAATTTGATGTTGATGATTGGGTTTACTTGAAAATTTCACCTATGAAGGGTGTAATGAGATTTGGGAAGAAAGGGAAGCTTAGTCCCCGTTATGTAAGCCCATATCAGATTTTGAGGCGTGTTGGTAAAGTTGCTTATGAAATAGATTTGCCTAATGAGTTGGCATCAGTACATCCGGTTTTCCATGTCTCTTTGTTGAGAAAGTGTGTTGGCGATCCGTTGACTATAGCACCTTTAGAAGATCTTGGCATTAAGGATAGCCTTTCTTATGAAGAGGTTCCGGTTGAGATTCTAGACCGACAAGTCCGAAAGTTAAGAAATAAAGAGATTGCTTCCTTGAAAGTTCTATGGAGGAATCAATTAGTTGAGGGTGCTACTTGGGAGGCCGAGGCCGATATGATGTCCCGCTATCCTCAGCTCTTTCCTTCCGATCCTCCTCTAGCTTGAGATACCTAGTTCCTCATGGTTCATTCTTTTGGTCTCATGTGTCATAGTTGATTTCCATGATTCCTTGATTTATGCATGTTCATGAAGAGTCTAACATGATATATGTGCATTGAGTATGAGTTGCATAAAGTCTTCATTAATTTTGTATTGAGCATGCTTTAGCTTGGAGTTGATGTTTCCTCCTCGGATATGTGCATTTCATGCTTGCATGCTAGGTTGGGTTGTTAGTCCGAGTCTATCGCCCTTCTCAGGATATCTAGTGTCACGACCCAAGCCTAGGGCCTAGATGTGACCGGCGAATGGGGAACCCGAAGGAAGCCCAAACAAGCCTCATAGCGTATCATTACACATCCTTGGTCGCGGAAGCAATTAAATGACCATAAGCGATAAGCATAATCAAGGGGAAATCGGGACTAAGGGAGCAAGAAAAAAAAAAAGAAATGATACATAAATACCATAGATGAGTCAAGCTCAAGCATAATACACAACTTGTCCAACACCACCTCTAAACATGAGTACTTAGCGGGGGCCAAGACAAACTACCGGGCTCACCCTCATAGTCAAAACATAACTAGAAAGGAAAAGTTTTATACATAGCAAAAGATCATGAGCAACGTCCCCGAAATGGAGGACTCACCAATAACCACTATAGAAAATCGTACTAGCCACGCGGAGGAGGATGGTCAAGCGGTGCTCCGGTCCCTACATGGTGACATCATGTAGGCATAGAGTATGCGTTAGTACATTTGAATGTACTAAGTATATGGGATGCAATGCAATGCTACATTAGATGGACATCATAGGAAAAATGCGTAATCATACCCAATAGATAGCATATTAATGAAATGATATGTATAATGATGCTTACATAAAAATCATATTTAGTGGGACGTAGTACATGTGTGGCGAGTGACCATCAATATAGTATTTCCAAGGCCTACCACCCCCTTGGAGAGGCGAAAGAGGTACAAACCCCTCAATATGGTTACACGGGCCTACCACCCCCCGTGCTAGGGACCAAGGTACAAACCCCTCGATATGGTTACACGGGCCTACCCCCCGTGCTAGGGACCAAGGTACCAACCCCTCGATATGGTTATACGGGCCTACTACCCCCCGTACTAGGCAACCAAGGTACAAAACCCCTCGATATGGTTATACGGGCCTACTACCCCCCGTACTAGGCATGGTCGACTCACAACACTTATTTAGAGAAAATCATATACATGTGTCCATTTCATCATCATTTCAGTAATTACATAACCATCCGTCTCATAGGACGTACCTTGGACCTTCCCTTTCCTAAGAATTCTATAATGGGCATTTTATCAAACACAAGGTGGGCAATTGTTCATGTAAATGAAATCATGTATTTCAAGAATACTAAGTCCAACCAATTCCAAAATCCATATAAATCAGCCCACCAACAACATACATATATATATCAACCTTCATAATTTGATCATGGAAGCATGTAAACCATAAACATCACATAAAAATTCCATTTCATGATAATATGCAAAATGGACCATAATAGGGTGTGTAGTAGTAATTCCATAATTCAAGAGTTCATAATTGATCATGAGGACCCATAAACTTGAAGTAGAAATAGAGGATAAATGGTTGGACTTGTGGAAAGGAAGGTTTCCACAATCAAACCCACATACCTCAACTTTGGAGAATCCTTGATGAAGATTGGAATGGAGAATCGAAGCTTGAGATTGAGTCTTGAATCCGGAATTAGAGCTTGAGATGTTTGAATTTGGTTGAAGATCTTGGTGGAATTTTTGGAGAGGGCTTAGAGAGTGTTTTTGGAGTTAAGAAAATGAATAAGTATGGGACATATCCCCTTTTTATAAAAAATGACTCCAACCCGCCTAGAAAAATCGCTCACTGGAATTGGAAATTCTGCACAGACAGGTTTTACGAAAATGGTCATAACTCCCTCATCCTAATGCGGAATAAGGTGAAACCAAGTGCGTTGGAAAGCTAACTCAAAGAGCTTTAATTTGATAGGTTGCAGCCTTTCCAGTTCCTTGTGTGCTAAGAGATATGCCCCTTTAAAGTTGACCCTCAAAATCACAATTTTTGCGATTTTTGAATTTTGATACGGTTGCTCTAAAATTCGGGTTAGACCCATTTCCCACTCAATTTGACCCCACGAATAATAATATGAAGTCGAATTTCCGAAATCATGCACGGATTTTGAGATATATGGAAATTACAATTATAGGTGTTTCCGAAGCACATTTTCGGGCATTTGAGTCGTTTCATCTAGGTTCTCATTTGAGGACGAATGTTCCTAAGGGGGAGATATTGTAACACCCCAGTTTTTGAAAAGAAGGAAAAATGCAGTTTTAAAATTTTTCTGGTGCCAGTGACGACGGAGGCCATCTACGGACCGTAGGTGGAGTGACGGGCCGTAGATGGGAACCGTCGATGGCCCTGCCAACTTTATGAATTTTGAGCTTCTTAACCTTGACCTACGGAATAGCAGGACGGTTCGTAGTTCAGTTGACGGGCCGTAGATGGATTCCGTAGATGCTTTCCAGACTTAGCCAAATTTTCAGTCCAAAATGAACTTTCTGAATCGATTAACGGACGAGCAAGACGGTCCGTCAGTGGATGTACGGACCGTAGGTCCTGTCCGTCAATTGGCCCCAACAGTTTTATTTAAGGGCTTTTTGGACTTTTTCCTAAATGTTTATTCCTTATACTAGACGATTTTGCCCCTTAACCTTGGCCCTATTTATATTTCCTAAGACCTAATCCCTTCATTCCAACTCTCATCCCCCAAAAATATTCCTCTCTCTAGAAGAACAAGAAGGAGAAGAAGAGAGCTAGGGTTCTCATCATGGTCATGAATACTCCTTTTATTTCAAGGCATTGGCATTGAGGTATGATAGTATTTACCATTTGGAGTCTTTCCTCCAATGGGTCCTCTTTTCCTTAAGGTTTTCAAGGTTTAGTCTTGCCCAAGAGAGCTAGGGTTTTGACAAATTCTTATGGGTTCTTCATTATGCTTTCCATTGTTGATGTTATGGTTGATAGTGCATGATCTAGCGTGGTAAATTAAGCTAGTGCATGATTTAGCGTGGTTTACATGCAACTTGATGAATCCCATGAGCTTATGCTAAGTTTCCCCCAATTTATGATTATGTTTATGATTGTGGGTTGATTTAGAAAAGATGAATTGCATGAACTCTTTGTGAATTGAGTTAAGGATTATGATTATCAAACTATGAATTTCATGTAAGACTATGAATGATGAAAAGAGGATATTTTATGAAAAGATGCATGTTGAATCAAAATCTATGATTTTCCTCTATTATGTGGGTTCCCTCAGTTATGACTAAATTGCTTTGATTTATGGCTTTCTAAGTATTAGCTTGCATTGAATTGCATGTTTTGAGGTGAAGCTTATGAACCCATGATTTATGAGTTAAGAGCATGATGAGCTATGTAAATATGAAGCTTGTGAACTCATGCATGTTTTATGAAGTTTATGATATGTTAGTACAATTGTTGAGTTGTGAAAGGGTTTCTCATGTAATGCTCAACCTATGAATGTGAAAGGTTTTCTCACACGTAATGATTCATAACTTGTTGAAAGGTTTGCTCAACTAAGCTTGAATCCATGATTAAGGAGCTATTCTAATGAATGAAGGGACAAGAGGCGATTACCCATGTTCCCTAATGTAGACAAGAGGCGATTACCCATGTCTACTAATAATGAAATCACGACTAATAGAAGAACAAGAGGCGATTACCCATGTTCTTAAGGAGCTATTCTAATGAATGAAGGGACAAGAGGTGATTACCCATGTACCCTAATGTAGACAAAGCGGCTATTACCCAAGTCTACCAATAATGAGTTTATGACTAATGTGGACAAGAGGTGATTACCCATGTCTACCTAAGAAAAAATGAACTATGATAAATCTGTGGCAAGTATGCTTAGTACCGAGTGGACAAGTGGCGATTGCCAATGTCCCATAACCTGTGTGCCACCATAGGGTGATGGTCTATGATATACACTAGCTAGTGGATCCACATAAGCTTAAAAGTTCATGGTCTTACCTTGGCAAGTAGGACACCCCTTTTCGGTGTGGGGCAGACACCGGATTCCATGTTGATAGCTCACATGGTCTCATATGTCGGTTAAGGCTATTTCCCCACAACTAATGAACAAGTGTTATGATGATGTTCTAAGGTAAAGTAAAGGAAAGATGAATAGCTTGTATTGGCCATGGTTTATGCTTCATGTTTTTCCTATATTCTATCATGTTTTAGCTTGGCCATAAATGTCATGATTATATGTCATTCTAGCATAGTTTATATGCCCTTTGTGCATTGCTATCATACTTGGTACTTGATTGTACTAACGCATACTTTTGCCTACATTGATTCTATTAATGTAGGACTTGGCGGTTCTTCTCATCCCACTCGTGGCTAGTCCGTTCCAGTGATAGTGAAGACTTGGTGAGGCCTCCTATGTTCGAGGACCTAACCTTGTTACGTTTTCATGCTTTCCGTTATACTTTTGGATATTGTACTGGGCTGCGTCCCAAACCTTCATTTCTATTCTATTATGTTAGATGGCCTTAGACATGAGATGTAGACTTCCGCTAATGTTTTCTTAAACTCTGTTATGATTTTATATTTTGGACTCTTTAATTTCTACTATCTTGTATGAATGTAGGCTAAGTGGCTTGTATGAGGCCTTTCGGGGTCTTGTACGCCATGTCACGTCTAGGGGGTACCTTGGGTCGTGACAATTAGCTTGCCGAAATGTCCCGAAAATCTTAAGTTTCTATCTATTTGGGCGATCTAAAGTCCCAATGGGTGATCCACCGAGTATTTTTGGTGAGGAGACCTCCAAATCACTGACTTGGCCAACGGGATTCATTAAAAGGTCATTTTTCTTGATTTTTATGGTTTTCTTACGTTTCTAGAAGGGTAGTCTTGACCTCTTACCATAAATCAACTTCCCTAAGTCCATATTACAACCTAATACCATCATTATACGCATAGCAACTCTCAAAATCCCCAATTTTCATTCTTCCAAAGATCAAGAACTCTAAGGAAGGATTTCACCAATTTCTCAAGATCTAAAGGCTCCAAGCTCAAGATTCTCTTAAAGAATCCTAGGATTTTCAATCTAATATTCTTGTCCACTCTTCATCTCCAACAAAACTGCAAGGAAGACAAAAGTTAGGATTTCAAGTCTTCCCAATAAAGTTCTTCTTAAAACTTTTTCAAGAACTTTGTTTTTCCAGGTATATAAGGCTATCATAGTGATGGACTGAGTTTATCCTCACGCCCTACATATATCTAAATTCAATAAAAGAGTAATCTAGGGTATTATCCTAGATTTTGAGTATTCTTGAGATGAGTAGTATCGTTGAATTATGAGTTCTTGATTTCTGAGTATTGAGTTTTCTATATTGTTATTTAGATCCTTGAGTTGATTTGTTCATTTCTATATTTCAGCATGAACCCTATTTTGAGTTATAAATTTTGAGAATCTCTTAAAGCAAACATTTTTGTCAAAGCAAAGATGAGTTTTGAGAAAGAGTTTTAAACATGATTTGAGTAAGAGTATAAGGGAACTAAGTATTTCCAAATGTATCAATTTTTATATTGAGAAAAGAGAAATTTTGATTCTAAATGAGTTAATGAGTTCAGAAATATTTCAGAGCAGTTACCTCTTTTAAGAGGATATGTTGAGCGATTACCTAAAATCGAGAAAAAGTATGTTTTATACATTTGAGCATGAGTATATATATTTATTGGGAGTAGTATTGAGCATCGATATGGGGATGAGTTCAGAAAACTCACATTCCTCATAAACCATGTAGCCAACATGGATAAAGAATCATACTTTTTAGATGACTCTTTATTGCTTTCGAGTAGAGCTTTAGTGGATCCACTTAGTTGAGATGTTCTATATTCCGGCAAGGTATAGGACAATTTTGGCAGCGTGGCCGAGATGCTATATCATCACGTTACTCATAGTGATGGTTGTCGGTTAGAGAATCTTCCAAATAGAGTTAAAAGTGTATTTTTATCATATCACTTAATATGTTAAGTTCAAAGATGAGTAAGTATTTTGTAAAGTTTAAATGATTTTATCTCTACTTATGCTTTAGATTCAGTTGAGTATCTTGTTGTAGCTTCTTTTATTCAGTTATTTATTTTCCTCAGCTATATTACATACTTGTACATTCAATGTACTGATGTCATTCGACCTGTATCTTTTGATGATGCAGATATAGGTGTTCATGATCATAAATAGGTGTTCAGGATCATAAACAGGTGCTCCGTTGAGATCACTTTGCACTTATTGCTAGCTTTGGTGAACCTTCCTTGCATTCCAGAGGACTCCACTCTTGTCTTCCAGTTTAGTAGTTTTGAGGTGTCGTGGGTCTTGTCCCGACATCCATGTTGAACTATAGAGGCTTCATAGATAGTTAGTGTTGAGTTTCTTTCAGTATTTCCTTTGAACTGTTTTGGAAAACTATTATTGTTTTCAGAGTATTTTCAGATGATTTTGAGTATACTATTTTGAGATAGTTTGAGTTAGAGAAGTTTTGAGACTTTTAATTGATGAAAAATTGAGCTCAATACACCTTGGGCAAGCCTGAGTATGAGCCGTACTCAGGGGCGTGAAAAAGATCAAAGGCTAAAACATGTAGGCCCATGTTGTACAAGATGATGTACAAGTTGTACATCTAAACCACGAGCCTGAAAGATGAATCATAGAAAAATTTTGAGGTTGGTGACTTTTGACCCAGTAGATACGAGACATGTTACGAGCCGTACATTGATAATAAGAGCCATAGGATGGTGGTCTTGGAAAAGTTCTTAAGCTGTGAAATTTGAGCATCAGTGGGGGCATGAGTGCAGGTATGAGTCGTACTTGCTTTGTACGAGTCATACCCATGAGGCGTACCAAGGCAACTTAGTGAGGAAAATTTTGACCACGACTTGTACTAGGAGTAGATCTTGAGTACGAGTCATGTGATGGACTGTAATGACTACCGAAGGACATTAGAAATAAAAGACCGCTAACCAACAAGGACCATGAGCCATAGTGACTCTTCACGAGTCGTACTAAATTGTCAAACCTGGATTCATTCTTTGTTTAGGACAGGATTTTAATTATCTAAAAATACTTTTCTTAGAGTTTTTTTTATTACATTACGTGTTTTATTTAGAGAACTCAGTTTTAGAAAATTGTTTGTAGCAAACCTTGATCGATTTCTCAAGCAATTCAACACTTTCATTCTCGATTATTGTTTTCAAGTTTGACAATTCAAGTTTCCGAATTTCAATTATTCTTCTCGTAGGTTTCATAATTATGATTTCCAATGCAAATTTTGACTTTGTTCCTTTGATAATGAGTACCTAAATCCCTTAACTATGTATGTGGGAACCATGATTAATTTACAAAGTAAGTAACCTAAAAAGTGATTCTTGAACGATGTTCATGCTTGTATTTGTTTTTTGCTTCATCATGATTTCATTGTAATGGATTGCAAATGTTATAATCCACTTTTATTCTTAACTTTCTTCTCAAGAGGAGTATAGAAATATAGGAAAAGAGATTAACAGTGGAGATTTGGGGCCTAACCCTCATCTAATAACTTGAGTTGTGATAAGTAACGTTAACCTGAAATAAAGATTAGGGTCATAATTCAAACACCCAAAGACCTGACCGGATTTAGAGTGACATGCATTTAATTTGGATCTGGCAATGTTTATATGTTCTTAACTTACCATTTTGCATGCTAAGCACCAAGATAGATCACTAATACAACATACTTGTTGAGTTATGAAATCATGGAGAACATAGTCCTAGTTCATGGGGTACATAGTTCTAGGAAGAAGGGCAAGTTGAGCCTGAGATATATTGGTCTTTTCAAAATTGTTCAGCGTATTGACAAAATGACTTACGAGTCCGCTTTACCATCAGGTTTGTTGGGTGTTCACTCTCTATTTCATATTTTGATGCTTAAAAAGTGTCATCAAGATGGTAGTCATGTGATTTAATATGATTCAACGTTACTTTATCAAAATTTCTCTTTTGAGGAGGAACGAGTAACTATTTTGGATAGACAAATTCAAAAATTTAGGTCAAAGGAAAATGCTTCTATAAAGGTTCAATGGAAGCATCGTTCGGTTGGGGAGGTTACTTGAGAGACCAAGTAGGACATACGGATCAGATTTCCCTAACTTTTTTAGCGTTCAAGTACTTCATATTCTTTTATCATTCAAGGACTAATGT
Source organism: Solanum appendiculatum (assembly GCA_018342035.1). Lineage (NCBI taxonomy): Eukaryota > Viridiplantae > Streptophyta > Magnoliopsida > Solanales > Solanaceae > Solanum > Solanum appendiculatum. The sequence goes on from JAGDQO010000316.1 coordinate 620,092, forward strand.
TTGTTTTAGTGGTAAATGATGTAATGGCCCGTTAGGTCATTTTGAATACTAGAATTGTTTTAATTCTTCCCATAAATTTTAAATGAGATTTTGACCTATTATTTTAACTATAGTTAATTAATTAACGAGCAATTTTGCATAACTAATTTAGTTGTTCATTAATGCGACTAATTCATAATTTATTTAATACCCTATATGTAACACCTCAGAAGTCCCTCATTACATATCAAGAAAAGTGACAACAGAAAAATTTAAAGTCTACAGATTTTTGTGCTTTACGGACAAGGTTTACGGGTCGTAAAAGGGATTACAACTCGTGGAAAGGGTTCGTAGATGAGACTTCAGAAACATGGAAATTTGAATTGAACAGGACGAGAAGGATTACAGGTCGTATGTGGTTTCACGAGTCATGGAAGGTCTCATGAACCAAAGTTCTGAGACTTCGGAACTTAGACATATCTCAGACTTCTACGAAGCATATCTATGAGTCGTATTTGGAACTATGATCCGTAGATAGGGGTTTTGTAGATCAAACACCAGAGAATATGCATTCCAGTACTTTTCTTCTACAAGTTAACTGGATGAGTCGTGATTTGGTTTACGGACCGTGGATAGGTCTCTTACAAACAAAGTTTAGAAACTCAGTAACTCAGCCTTTCTTGTACGAGTAGGGACCTATGGACCATATAAGAAACTATGATCCATAGATGACCTTTGACAGTTTCTAATCATGGGTCTTTTAGCCTTTTCCCACTCTTTTAATTCTTAAATAGTCGTATTCAGGCTCATGCTGAAATATACACATGAACAATTCCACAATAATATGAACACAATTACTCAGGAATTGAATTAGATAACAATCAATGGATTAACTCAACTTTACTAAAAATCAAGGAGCAGAACCCTATATTATATTTGCAGAAACTCTGATATGTGTAGGGTGTGAGGGCGAACTAACCCAACACTAAAAGCCTTACATACCTGGGAGATCAAAGATCTTGATGAAACTGGAGAACTTGAATGAACGCTTGAAAACCCTAGCTTTTCTCCTCTTGAATCTTTTCTCCAAAATCCCTAAGTGTTAATGACAGTCTAATATGTTTTAACACTGATATCACCTTAATTAAAGAGGTAAAGGATCAGATTTTGGCTTAGAAGGGAGGGGAAAAGTCTAAATACCCTTCATTAAAACTGCCAAAGTGACCTACGATTTGGATCTACAATCCGTAGGTCGTTCTACGGTCCGTCCTGTCCAACCGTAGAACCAACCTTAGATATCCAATTATCTGAACAACTTCTACGGGTCAATTCTACGGTTCGTAGGTCATTCTAAGGTCGTTAGAGCCCTTTTGTAGAATTCAACTTTTAAACTGGAAATTTCACTAAGTCTAACTCTCTTCTACGGGTCCCATCTACGGCCCGTAGTTCAGACTACGACCCGTACTGTTGGTCCGTAGAATCAACTTCAGAAACTTAACTTCTCCAATCTCGACCTGGTTTCTACGGTTGTCTTCCTACGGCCCCTAGAACCTTCTACGGTTCGTAGGTCAGTCCCATAGAACCAGTGTTGCAGTAGTTTTCTGCATTTTCTCCAACTCCAAGTTACGGGGTGTTACATTATCTCCCCCTTGGGAAAATTCATCCTCGAATGAGCTCACACTAAGCATGTAAGGGATGGGGACACACCTAACAACCCAACACAATGCAAATCAAGGAAACCACATTCCAACGAAATTTAAACTCAAGAACTCAACATACTAAACTGAAAGTGGTACTTCGTTAAGAGTTATTACCTTGCTCTGGGTCTGCATTGGAGGTGAAAAGATGTGGATATCTCTCTTTCATATCCTCCTCGGCCTCCCAAGTAGCTTCCTCAATGAACTGATTTCTCCGCAAGACTTTAACTGATGCAACCTTCTTTGTTCTCAACTTGCGAACTTGACGATCGAGAATCTGGACAGGAATCTCCTCATAAGATAGGTTTTCCTTGATACCAATATCCTCGGTAGGCACAATAAGTGAAGGATCACCCAAACACTTCTTTAGCATAGAGATGTGAAATACTTGATGGACTGCTGCTAACTCTACAGTACCTCTAACTCATAAGCTACATTGCCAACTCTCTTGGATATCTTGTAAGGACCAATATATCGGGGACTGAGTTTTCCCTTCTTACCAAATCTCATAACACCCTTCATAGGTGAAACCTTTAAATAGACCCAATCATTAACCTCAAACTCCAAGTCTCTCCTTCTCACATCTGTATAGTATTTCTGACGACTTTGCGCTATTTTCAACCTTTCCTGATTAGTTTTCACCATCTCCATGGCTTGATGAACCAAATCTGGTCCTATCAACTCACCTTTATCAACCTCAAACCAGTCAATGGGAGATCTACACCTTCGCCCATATAGAGCCTCATATGGAGCCATCTGAATGCTTGAATGGTAGCTATTATTGTATGCGAACTCGATAAGAGGTAAGTGGTCATACCAATTACCTTTGAAAGCCAGAACACAAGTTCTTAACATGTCCTCTAAGGTCTGAATTGTGCGCTCTGCTTGACCATCAGTTTGAGGATGAAAAGCAGTACTAAGGTTTACCTTCGAACCCAAACATTTCTGAAATGACTTCCAAAACTGTGCGGTAAACTAAGCACCCCTATCTGAGATGATGGACAAGGGGACTCCATGCAGTCAAACTATCTCACAAATGTACATGTTTGTATACTCTTCTTGCTGTAATAGTTTTCTTTACTGGTAAGAAGTGGGTTGATTTGGTCATCTGATCCACAATCACCCAAATGGAATCATGCTGCCTGTGAGATTGTGGCAAACCTGTAATAAAGTCCATATTAATCATCTCCCACTTCCATTCTGGAAGGGGTATATTCTGAGCCACACCACATGGCCTTTGATGCTCAGCTTTGACTTGCTGGCAATTTGGGCACTTTGCAACAAACTCTGCAATACACCTTTTCATACTACTCCACCAATAGACTTCTCTCAAGTCATGGTACATCTTTGTGGAACCCGAATGAATCGAATATCTGAAACTATGAGCTTCTTCCGTAATCCTCTCTTGGAGATCATCCACCTCTGGAACACATATCCTTCCTTGATATCTCAACACACCATCTCCCCCTTGTGCAAAAGCCATCATTTTCTACTTATGCACATTTGCCTTCAACTCAAGCAAAACGGGGTCTTTGTCTTGCTTCTCCTTTACCTCTGCTACTAATGAAGACTCAGCTCTATTAATCACAACAACTCCACCTTCATTGGAATCCAACAATCGAACACCCAACTGTGCTAGTTTGTGCACTTCCTTAGCTAACTCTTTCTTTCCTTCTTCAACATGAGCAGTGCTCCCCATGGACAACCTGCTCAAAGCATCAGCAATAACATTAGCCTTACCTGGGTGATAGAGGATACTCATGTCGTAATCCTTGAGCAACTCTCACCACCTCCTTTGTCTGAGTTTGAGTTCCTTCTGACTGAAAACATACTTGAGACTCTTGTGGTCTGTGACCACATCCACGTGAACACCATAGAGATAATGGCGCCATATTTTGAGAGCAAAAACCACTGCTGCCAACTCGAGATCATGAGTCGGTTAGTTCCTCTCGTGAATCTTAAGTTGTCTGGAGGCATAGGCTATAACCTTACCATTCTGCATCAATACACAACCAAGTCCAACTCTGGATGCATCACAGTAGACGACAAAACCCTATGCACCTTCTAGTAGGGTCAACACTGGAGCAGTAGTTAACCGATTCTTCAATTCTTGAAAGCTTTTCTCACAAGCTTCAGACCATTGAAACTTAGTTGTTTTTTGAGTCAACTTAGTCGATGGAGATGAAATAGATGAGAATCTCTCGACAAACATTCTGTAGTAACCAGCCAACCCCAAGAAACTCCTTATATCAGTTGGAGATGTGGGTCTTGGCCAATTCTGCACTGCCTCAATCTTCTGAGTGTTGACTCGAATTCCTTCTCCAGATACAATGTGGCCTAAGAATGCCACGGATTCGAGCTAGAACTCACACTTAGAAAACTTGGCATATAACTCTCGATCTTTGAGAGTTTGGAGAATTATTCTGAGATGACTAGCATGGTCCTCCTCATTCCTCGAATAAACCAGTATGTCATCAATGAACACGATAACAAACATATCTAGATATGGCTTAAATACTCTGTTCATAAGATCCATGAATGTTGCAGGAGCGTTAGTCAAACCAAAGGACATAACAAGGAACTCATAATGACCGTAACGAGTTCTGAAAGCTGTCTTCGGGATGTCACTTTCTCTCACTCTCAGTTGATGATAGCCAGATTTGAGGTCTATCTTAGAGAAACAAGTGGCCCCCTGAAGTTGGTCGAAAAGGTCATCAATTCTCAGAAGGGGATACTTATTATTTATTGTGACCTTGTTCAGCTGGTGGTAATCTATACACATCCTAAGGGAACCATCTTTCTTCCTCACGAACAAGACCGGAGCGCCCCAAGGTGAGACACTTGGTCGAATGAAACCATTATCAAGGAGATCTCTCAACTGCTCTTTTAATTCCTTTAGCTCAGCTGGAGCCATTCTATATGATGGAATAGAGATGGGTTGAGTATCGGGAAGGACATCAATTCCGAAGTCTATTTCGATCTCAGGAGGTACTCCGGAAAGATCATTTGGAAAGACCTCTGGAAACTCACTCACAACTGGAACTGACTGAATAAGTGGTGCCTCAACACTGGAGTCATTAACTCAGACTAAGTGATAGATGCACCCTTTGGAAACTAATTTTCTGGCCTTAAGGTATGAGATGAAATGACCCTTAGGCACTGCTGAGCTACTCCTCCACTCTAAAACTGGCTCATTAGGAAATTGAAACTTGACTACTCAATTTCTACAATTGATTGAGGCATAACAAGCATGAAGCTAGTCCATACCTAGAATAACATCAAAGTCCACCATATCTAGCTCGACTAAGTCAGCCATGGTGTCCTTGTGATAGACAGAGATGGTACAATCACGATAGACTCTTTCTGCTAGAATAGACTCACTAACAGGTGTGGAAACACTGGAAGGCTCAAGAAGTTTTTCGGGATGGGGGGGATGCCAAACTTCATAGCTATATAAGTAGTCACAAAAGACAGACTCGCACCTGGATCAATTAAGGCATAAACATCGAAGGTAAAAAGTCGAAGCATACCAGTGATGACATCTGGTGAGTTCTCTTGATCCTATCGAGTACCCATAGCATACAGATGGTTTGTACTTCTGCCTGTCCCTGAAGTAGATTCTCTTTGATTGCTCCTATCTGCTGGAGCTGCTGAAGAAGACTGGGCTAAATTGCCCCCATTACCCTGCTTGTTCTTTGGGCAATATCTTATGAAGTGACCCGCCTAAACACACTTGAAACAACTGCTAGAGCCATCACGACATTCTCCCCAATGGCGTATGCCACACCTAGTACAAGCGGGAACCTGATCAGTGCTTTGTGCTACACTTCCCTGTGACTGAGTACCTTGGGCCCTAAAATTCTGGGACCCTTGACCCTTGCGATCATTCCTGTTCCTAGGTGCAGGTGCGCTAGCTGAAGATGGAGCAGGTCCAGATGACCTCTGCTGAAAGTTAGAATGATTCCCATTGCCGGTCTTTTGATGGCCAGTCTTATGACTTGCAGTCTTGGCCCTCTTGGTGCGAAACTCCTCCTTATCCTTCAACTTGTCTTCCTCAACCTGTTGCACATGAATCATCAATCTAGCTATGTCCATGTCTCCGATCAGCATCGCCGCCTTACCTTCCCTGCTAGATAGACGAGACAACCCAGACACGAACAAGCTCATTCGGCTTCTCATATCTGCCACCATCTCCGTAGCATAACGAGACAACTGAGTGAACTTAAGGTTGTACTCTTGCACACTCATGCCTTCCTGCTTCAAGTTCAAGAACTCTCTCATTCTCATTTCTCTCAACTCTCGAGGGAGAAAGTGTCCCAAGAAGGCATCTTCGAACTCAGTCCAGCTCAGAGGTAGTGCTCCTTCTACTCTACTCTTCTTCTACTGGTCGTACCAAATCCTAGTAACACCCTTGAGCTGGTATGAGCCCAACTCCACACGTTCAGTATTTGTAACTCTCATAACCTCAAACACCCTCTGAAGCTCTTCAACATAGCCTTTCGGATCCTCAGTGACTTTTGACCCAGTGAACCTCGGGGGATTCATTCATAAGAACTCACGGACTCTGGATGTATCAGCCACATCCTATCGGTCCACTCTCTACGGCCCAACTTGGTTAGTCACAACCTGAGTCAGCATCTGAATTGCATTCCTGAACTCAATATTAGTGACATCCCTTTGAGGGTCTTGCACTTCAGGTGCAACTGGAGCTTCATGATTTTGAGGATCAACATTTCTCCTGGCGGGACGTCCCCGAACAGCTCTTCGTGGAGGCATATCCGAAAAGACACGCATAAGCATGAATTAGAGGAAAGACTTTTATAGAGATGAACTTTATCGCAAGAAGTGGAATAAGAAGAAAGTGAAAGGTTCCTAAATGTCCCAGCCTCCTAATTATAGATGTGGCGCGTTTCACACCGATAACTAGGACTCTACTAACACAGCTTCATAGACTCCCTAGGACTCTTGAACTCTAGGCTCTGATACCAAGTTTGTCACGCCCCGAGCCTACACCTTGGACGTGGCCGGCACTTGAGAACCATTGCTGATCCCCAAGCGAACCCTTGGTCTGGCTTACTACCTAGCGGAAGACTTAACTTGAGCATAAAAGACTCTTATAATGACATAGATAAACTCATAAACCTTAAGACTCTCAAAATCACTAAGTTGACCCACTAAGTACTATATGTAAGGAAATCATTTAAAAAGTATGAATCATTTACCCATGTTGGCTACATGGTTTATGGAGGCTGTGAGTTATTTGAACTCTCCCCCATATCGGTGCTCAATACTACTCTCAAAATCTTTTTACTTTGCTCATCTCAATGTTTAAAGCATTATCTTTTCTGGGTTTGAGGTAAGTGCTCAAACTAATCCTCTTAAAGAGATAACTATTTTCTGGAGTATCTGAGTACTCAATAACTTACTTTAGAAATCATTGTTTCTCTTCATAAAAATAATGTTATCTTGGGGAAAATACTTAATTCCCAATTGCTTCTCAAGGCTCTTCTCAAAACTTCTTCTTTAAACTCTTCTAAAACACTCTTCTTTAAGAAATCAATTTAAAATAGTTATATAGTTTAAAATACTTCTCATCAATAACTTAGAATCAACTCAATGATTAGGGCTCATGCTGAAATATAGACATGAACAATACTACAATAATATTCAATAATATGAACACAATTACTCAGGAATTGAATTAGATAACAATCAATGGATTAACTCAACTTTACTAAAAATTAAGGAGCAAAACCCTAGATTATTTTTCCAGAAACTCTGATATGTGTAGGGCGTGAGGGCGAACTAGCCCAACACTAAAAGCCGTACATACCTGGGAGATCAAAGATCTTGATGAAACTGGAGAACTTGAATGAACGCTTGAAAACCCTATCTTTTCTCCTCTTGAATCCTTTCTCCAAAATCCCTAAGTGTTAATGACAGTCTAATATGTTTTAACACTGATACTACCTTAATTTAAGAGGAAAAGGGTCAGATTTTGGGCTTAGAGGGGAAGGAAAAAGTCCAAAATACCCTTCATTAAAACTGCCGAAGTGACCTACGGTTTGGATCTACGATCTGTAGGTCGTTCTACGGTCTGTCCTGTCCAACCGTAGAGCCAACTTCAGAGATCCAATTATCTGAACAACTTCTACGGCTCAATCCTACGGTTCGTAGGTCATTCTACGGTCCGTAGAAGTCAACTTTTAAACTGGAAATTTCACTAAGTCTGACTCTCTTCAACGAGTTCCATCTACGGCCCGTAGGTTAGACTACGACCCGTATTGTTGGTCCGTAGAATCAACTTCATAAACTTAACTTCTCCAACCTCGACCTGGTTTCTACGATTGTCTTCCTATGACCCGTAGAACTAGTGTTGGAGCAGTTTTCTGCATTTTCTCCAACTCCAAGTTATGGGGTGTTACAAAATTATTATTATTTTAAGATTTATTCATATTTATGTTGGGAGTATACTTAGCACCGAGTGGATTTTAAGGATGAAGGTTTTTGTTTAGCGTCCGTGGACCTTTCTAGCAATCCCTAAGTCCCAAAACTACGTGTCACCGTAGGGTTTGTCTCAAATAGACAGTAACTAGTGGATCCACCTTAGCTGAGCTATTTGGTCCTTACCTTGGAAAATATGGACTCTTTTTAGTGTGGGAGAAGTACACTAAACTTCATGTAGTAGCTCACATGATTTATGTCGGTTTTAGTATCTCCCACAATTAGACTTTTAGATATTGTATGACCTCGTATATATGTATTTCAAATCAGTATATCTCAGTTTTATGTTATTTTACTTGGTCATCGCATCAGCATATTTTATAGATTTAGCATGTTCCGATATCATGTTATCTACGTATATTCTTCATACTCAGTACATTCAAAGTGTTGACTGCATACTTTCTTACTATATTGTTTGATAATATAGGTTCTGACGCTCACCATCATGCCCGCGTTTAGTATTATCTCTGATTAGCTAGCACTAACATCGGTGAGTCCTCATCTCCTCGGGGACAACCCTTATCTTTCCATCGGTACTTGACTTTTAGTTTCATACATGTTAGAGTTAGCTAGGGGTTTGTCCTAGTAACTCATATAAGTAGAGGCTTTTTAGACAATCAGTTAGATTTCGCCATGTTATATTGTCTTTCATATTTTGTCTATTTGAGTATGGGTTCTACCAGATATTTCTGTTTTAGCTTCTGTATATGTAGTTTAGTTTTTTATTGATTTTTCTAATCTTAGTAACATGTCATGCCATAAGGTTAGCTTGGGGTCACTTATGGCTCTCAGCACCGTGTTGTGTCTAGGGGATAGTCTCGAGGTGTGAAAAACTTGATATCAGAGCCATGTTCAAGTGTCTTAGGGTGTCTAAAGTCGCGTTAAGTAGAATCTTGTTCATGGGTGTGAAGCACATCATATCTATGAATGATAGTGAAACGATCCAAATGCCCGAAAATGTGCTTCGGAAACACCTATAATTGTAATTTCCATATATCTCAAAATCCGTGCATGATTTCGGAAATTCGACTTCATATTCTTATTTGTGGGGTCACATTGAGTGGGAAATGGGTCTAACCCGAATTTTAGAGCAACCGTATCAAAATTCGAAAATCGCAAAAATTGCGATTTGGAGGGTCAACTTTAAAGGGGCATATCTCTTAGCACACAAGGAACTGGAAGGGCTGCAACCTATCAAATTAAAGCTCTTTGAATTAGCTTTCCAACGCACTTGGTTTCACCTTATTCCGCGTTAGGATGAGGGAGTTATGACCATTTTCGTAAAACCTGTCTGTGCAGAATTTCCAATTCCAGTGAGCGAATTTTCTAGGCGGGTTGGAGTCATCTTTTATAAAAAGGGGATATGTCCCATACTTAGTCATTTTCTAAACTCCAAAAACACTCTCTAAGCCCTCTCCAAAAATTCCACCAAGATCTTCAACCAAATTCAAACATCTCAAGCTCTAATTCCGGATTCAAGACTCAATCTCAAGCTTCGATTCTCCATTCCAATCTTCATCAAGGATTCTCCAAAGTTGAGGTATGTGGGTTTGATTGTGGAAACCTTCCTTTCCACAAGTCCAACCATTTATCCTCTATTTCTACTTCAAGTTTATGGGTCCTCATGATCAATTATGAACTCTTGAATTACGGAATTACTACTACACACCCTATTATGGTCCTTTTTTGCATATTATCATGAAATGGAATTTTTATGTGATGTTTATGGTTTACATGCTTCCATGATCAAATTATGAAGGTTGATATATATATGTATGTTGTTGGTGGGCTGATTTATATGGATTTTGGAATTGGTTGGAATTTAGTATTCTTGAAATACATGATTTCATTTACATGAACAATTGCCCACCTTGTGTTTGATAAAATGCCCATTATAGAATTCTTAGGAAAGGGAAGGTTCAAGGTACGTCCTATGAGACGGATGGTTATGTAATTACTGAAATGATGATGACATGGACACATGTATATGATTTTCTCTAAATAAGTGTTGTGAGTCGACCAAGCCTAGTACGGGGGGTAGTAGGCCCGTATAACCATATCGAGGGGTTTGTACCTTGGTTGCCTAGTACGGGGGGTAGTAGGCCCGTATAACCATATCGAGGGGTTTGTACCTTGGTCCCTAGCACGGGGGGTGGTAGGCCCGTGTAACCATATCGAGGGGTTTGTACCTTGGTCCCTAGCACGGGGGGTGGTAGGCCCGTGTAACCATATTGAGGGGTTTGTACCTCTTTCGCCTCTCCAAGGGGGTGGTAGGCCTTGGAAATACTATATTGATGGTCACTCGCCACACATGTACTACGTCCCATTAAATATGATTTTTATGTAAGCATCATTATACATATTATTTTATTAATATGCTCTCTATTGGGTATGATTACGCATTTTTCCTATGATGTCCATCTAATGTAGCATTGCATTGCATCCCATATACTTAGTACATTCAAATGTACTAACGCATACTCTATGCCTACATGATGTCACCATGTAGGGACCGGAGCACCGCTTGACCATCCTCCTCCGCGTGGCTAGTACGAGTTTCTATAGTGGTTATTGGTGAGTCCTCCATTTCGGGGACGTTGCTCATGATCTTTTGTTATGTATAAAACTTTTCCTTTTTAGTTATGTTTTGACTATGAGGGTGAGCCCGGTAGTTTGTCTTGGCCCCCGCTAAGTACTCATGTTTAGAGGTGGTGTTGGACAAGTCGTGTATTATGCTTGAGCTTGACTCATCTATGGTATTTATGTATCATTTCTTTTTTTTCTTTCTTGCTCCCTTAGTCCCGATTTCCCCCTTGATTATGCTTATCGCTTATGGTCATTTAATTGCTTCCGCGACCAAGGATGTGTAATGATACGCTATGAGGCTTGTTTGGGGTTCCTTCGGGTTCCCTATTCGCCGGTCACATCCAGGCCCTAGGCTTGGGTCGTGACAGATAGGCTATGAAACATTTTAGGAAATACTTCACTTCTTTCATACTGTTAATCGTGTGATAGAGTGCAACTCTAGATAGTCTCCTTCTAACTCATACTTTACGTGTTTACAACATCATGCTTCTCAGATGAGCCTATGTCAGAAGGAAGGAACATGAATGAGGAGCAATAAGCACCTTCAGCTCCGGCTGACCCTTTGGCTGAATAGGTCACTCATGATGAGTTTAGGGCTGCATTCCAAGTGCTAGCCCATGTTATGACTGCTCAGGACAACCGAGATGTTGTGGCTCCTATGAACCTGAATGTGGGTACGACTGCAAGTAGAGTCTAGGACTTCACTCAGATGAACCCTCTAGAGTTTCATGGTTCGAAAGTAAATGAGGATCCACAAGAGTTTATTGAGTGTATTAAGAAGATCACTGAGATTATGGGTGTCACTCTAGTCAAGAGTGAAGATTTGGCTACTTATCAGTTAAAGAGAGTGACTCATATTTGGTACAAGCAATGGAAGGAGGAAAGGGTTGATGATGTAGGTCTATTGGATTGGGAAAAGTTCAAGGGTGCCTTTCTAGACTGGTTATTTCCGCTTGAGATGAGAGAGGCTAAGGTTCAGGAGTTCATAAATCTGAGGCAAGGTAACATGACTGTGAAGGAGTATTCTTTGAAGTTTACTCAACTCTCCAAGTATGCTCTGACTATGGTGGCCGACTCTAGGGCTCGCATGATTAAATTTGTCTCCGATATTTTTAAGATGGTAGTGAAAGAATGCAAACTACTATGTTGATCAAAGGAATGGATATCTCTAGGTTGATGGTGCATGCTCCTCAGGAGAGTGCTAGGAATAACAAGAGAGCTCAGACAGATAATGTTGACTACTCTCATCAAAGATCAGGAGGTGGTAGTCATTCTCATTTCTATCAGAAATATTCAGGCCCAACCCCATCTTCTGCTAGTGCTCTGGTGCCTAAGTTTAACAAGGATAGGGAACCAAGCTCTAATTCATAGGGTGGTGTTTCTAGTGGACGTTTCTTCCCCATTTGTCAGAAGTATGGTAAGAACCATCTAAGAAAGTGTATGTCTGGTACTGGTAGATGTTCTGAATATGGTAAGACTAGTCACAGATTGAGGAATTGCCCTCCGACTATAAGTAAGGATAGAGATGTTCACCAGCAGACTTAGTTAGTGCTCCAGTAGGCCACCCGACTCAGCAGGGTACCTCATCTAGCACTGGTGGCAGAATACGTCAGAACAAGTTCTATGCTCTTAAGACTCAATAGGAAAAGGAGGATTCTCCTAATGTGGTCACCGGTATGTTACAATTCTTTCAGTTTGATATTTATGCCTTGTTAGATCCATGTGCCACACTTTCCTTTGTGACTCCTTATGATGCTATGAAATTTGATGTCAGTCCTGAAATCCTATCCGAACCCTTCTCAGTCTCTACTCCTATTGGTGACTCAGGTTTAGCTAAACATGTGTACAAAAGTTGCCTTGTTTCCATCTTTCAAAAAATCACCACAATTGATCTAGTTGAGTTAGACATGGTTGATTTTGACATCATCCTTGGCATGGACTGCTACATGTTTGTTATGCTTTAGTCAACTATACAACAAGAATCATTATATTTCAATTTCCAAATGAACCAGCCATCGAAAATAAGGGTAGTACCTCAGTGCCTATAGGTTGGTTTATCTTGTGCCTTAAAGCCAAAAAGATAATTTCTAATGGTTGTATCTATCATCTAGTTCGGGTTAAGATTACCAGTTCTGAAACCCCAACTCTTCAGTCAGCCCCTATAGTGAATGAATTCCCATAAGTGTTCCCAAAAGATCTTCTTGGAGTCCCTCTCGAAAGAGAGATTGACTTTGAAATAGACCTTCTTCCAAATACCCTACCTATTTCCATCCCTTCTTATAAGATGGCTCCAGCTGAGCTTAAGGAGTAGAAAGATCAGTTAAAGGACTTTCTAGATAAAGGTTTCATAAGACCAAGCATTTCTCTATGGGGTGCTCCAATTCTCTTCGCGCATAAGAAAGATGGTTCTCTCAGAATGTGCATTGATTAACTTATATTGAAAAAAGTTATAATCAAGAATAAGTATTCCATCCCCAGGATTGATGACTTGTTCGATCAGCTTCAAGGTGCCAACTTTTTCACAAAGATAGACCTCAGGTCAGGCTATTATCATCTTAGAGTCAGAGAATATGATATTCTGAAGACGACCTTCAGGAGTTGGTATGGTCACTATGAATTTTTTATTATGTCTTTTGGACTAACAAATACTCGTGCAACTTTTATTGATTTGATGAATAGGGTATTTAAACAGTATCTGGATATACTTGTCATTGTCTTCATAAATGACATTTTGATATATTCATGAAGTGATAATGAGCATGCATGTCATTTGACGATTGTCTTACAAATTCTTAAGGACCTTTAGTTGTTTTCTAAGTTTAGTAAGTGTGAATTTTGGTTGAGATCTATAGCATTCCTTGGTCATATAGTTTCGGGAGAGGGCATTCTATTCGATCCTTAAAAGACTGAGGCAATTAAGAATTGGCCTAGACCTCTTTATCCCTTAGATATTAGGAGTTTCTTGAGTTTAGTTGGTTACTATAGACGGTTTGTGGAAGAATTTTCCTTTATTTCTTCTCCTTTGACTATTTTGACTCAGAAGAAAGTGAAATTTCCTCTTTATCCCTTAGATATTGTGAGAAGAGTTGAAGACTTGACTTACTCCAGCCCCAGTTTTGATGCTACCATAAGGTTTAGATTGTTTTGTGCTATACTATGATGCTTCCAAAACTAGTCTTGATTGTGTATTGATGCAACATGGTAAGGTCATAGCTTATTCTTCTAGGCAACTCAAGGTTCATGAGAAAAATTACCCGACTCACGATCTAGAGTTGCAAGCAGTGGTGTTTGCCTTGAAGATTTGACGGCACTATCTTTATGATGTTCATACGGATGTGTTCACCGATCATAAGAGTTTTCAGCATGTGTTCAAATAGGAGGACTTAAATCTTCGCCAGAAGAGATGGCTCAAATATTGAAGAATTATGACACGAGTGTCCTTTACCATCTGGATAAGGCCAATGTAGTGGAAGATGCCCCGGTTAGATTGTCCATGAATAGTATTTCTCTTATTGAGGATGAGAAAAAAAAAAGTCGATTCGTGATGTTCATAGACTTGCTCGCTTGGGAATTTGTTTGGTTGATTCATAAGATGGTGGATTTATTGTTCAAAAATGGTCAAAATCATATCTTATGTCGGACGTTAAGGCAAAACAAGGTGATGATCCAATTTTGGTTGAATTGAAGAAAATGATTCTCAAAAAAGTTATTGAGGCTTTCTCCCAAAGGGGAGATAGTGTGCTTCATTATCATGGTCGGTTAAGTGTTCCAAATATTGGTGGGTTGAGGCAACACATACTAGTAGAAGATCACAGTTCTCGATATTTTATTCACCCAAGAGCCATTAAGATATACCGTGATCTACGAAAAGTCTATTGGTGGAATGGGATGAAGAAGGATATTACAGAATTTGTGGCTAAGTGTCCAAATTTCCATCAAGTTAAGGTTAAGCATTAGAAACTAGGTAATATGACTCCGGATATTAGTATTCCTACTTAGAAGAGGGAAGACTTGAATATGGACTTCATCACAGGTTTTCCTTGTACGCGTCATCAACATGACTCCATTTGGGTGGTGGTAGACTGAATGACCAAGTTAGCATATTTCTTTCCGATGAAGACTTCCTATTCAGCCGAGGATTATGCTAGACTTTACACTTGGGAGTTGGCTAAACTTCATGGTGTGAGATTATCCATTATCTCAGATAGGGGTACTCAGTTCACCTCTCAGTTTTGAAAATCTTTTAAGAAAGGTATTGGTACTCAAATTAAGCTTAGCACAACTTTTCACCCACAGATAGATGGTCAGGCTGAATGGCCTATTCAAACCTTGGAAGATATGTTGAGAGCTTGTGTGAGTGAATTTAAAGGTAATTAGAATAATCATTTATCTTTGATTGAGTTTGTGTATAATAATAGTTATTACTATAGTATTCAGATAGCTCCATTTGAGGCGCTCTATGCTAGGATGTGCATGTCTCATATATGTTGGTTTGAAGTTGGTGAAGTGGCTTTGATTGGGCCCGAGTTAGTTCATGAGTCTTTGGAGAAAGTTTGACTTATTAGAGATAGGTTGAGAAAGGCCTAGAGTATACATAAATCTTATGCCGATGTTAGGAGGAGAGAGCTTGAATTTGCTGTAGATGTTTGGATTTATCTAAAGATTTCACCCATGAAAGGTGTGATGAAGTTTGATAAGAAAGGAAAGCTCAATCCCCCTATGTAGGCCCTTATCAGACTGTGAAACATTTTGGCAATGTGGCTTATGAGTTGGATTTGCCTACAGAATTAACATTAGGGCATCCAGTGTTTCATGTAATCCTGTTGAAAAATTGCATTGGTGATCCAACTTCAGTCGTGCCTTTAGAAAGTGTCGGTGAAAAGGAAAGTCTCTCTTACAAAGAGGTGTCAATTAAGATTTTTGATCGTCAGGTTCTTAAGTTGAGGAACAAATAAGTCGTTTAAGTGAAAGTCCTTTGGATGAATTAGTTAATTGAGGGTGCTACTTGGGAAGCCGAACCATATATGATGTCCAAGTAACCCCATCTCTTTCCTTTCAATTTTGTTGCATGAGGTAATAGTTCCTCCTTCGTACTCTTTCAGATTCATGTTATCTAGTAATTTCATGTCTCAATATGCTTGCATGTTCATTAAATCAGTTTAAACTTTATGTTTTAGTTCGGAGTCAAGTCACTCATTCAATTTTCAGTGTTTAGCTTTCAGTATTGAGTTGCAAATCTTTCCCTACTCTTTTCAGTTTGATTAGACCCCATTTGAGGATGAATGTTCCTAAGGAGGAGATATTGTAACATCTCAAAAGTCTCTTAGTATAGATTAGGAAAAGTTACAGCAGAAAAATCTGAAGTCTACAGATTTTTGGACTTTACAGACAAGGTTTATGGATCATATAAGGGATTGCAACTCATGGAAATGGTCCATAGTTGAGACTTTAGAAACTTGGAAATTTGACTTGAACATGACGAGAAAGATTATGGATTGTGCTATATCCTATTTTATGTTTTCCGCGCCTGTGATTTAAATGAGAATGCATCTTCTTGGATTTTCTCGATAAAGACTGAGATAAAACTATTTAGTAGAAACTGTAATTTAAATAGAGAAGTAGTATCTTTTACCATATTCGGCATATGTTATTTTCTTTGAATATTTTGACGTCAGCCTCTTTTGATTTTGACGCAAGTTGATATAAAGCAACATGATGATGGTCTTTTCAACAATGCAATATGTTGTTGATGATGATGACGTTCCATTGATAGGATGATGATGCTCTATTGGTAGGATGATGGCGCTTCATTGGTAGGACGATGTTGCTCCATTGGTAGGATGATGATGCTCCGTTGGTAGGATGTTGATTCTCCATTGGTAGGATAATGATGCTTCAATGATAGGATGATTTTCCATTGTTGGATGATGATATCCATTGGTAGGATAATATTTCTCCGTTAATAGGATGATGATTCTCTATTCGTAGGATGATGATGATCCATTGGTAGGATAATGTTACTCCATTATAGGGTGATGATTCTCTATTGGTAGGATGACGATGCTCTATTGATAGAATAATGATGATCTATTGGTAAGATAATGTTGCTCGATTGATAGGATGATGATTCTCCATTGGTAGGATGATGGAGCTTCATTGGTAGGATGATGTTGCTCTATTGATACGATGATGATGATGATGTGACCCCATGGAGAATGCTCATGAATGACCTTTGCATCTTTGCACATCACTATGTCTGGTATCGATGTGATTTACGATATCCTTCAAATGCCAACCGTTCATTGATTTTTGCATTATAGCGGATATTTTGACAAGTTGCACTTCAAATCATCTTTGGCATTTGATGCGACTTACATATTCCCTTTAGACATCTTTGACACTGGAAAATGCAATTTGACGTCATTATAAACGCTTGCATGTCTTCAAAGTAATGTGTTCACTTGTTGTTGTACTCAAAGAAGATGATTAGTAGACGCATTGTCACTTCAGGTAGTGACTGAGTTAAAAAATATTAAGGAAAAATTCTTGAGAATATATATAAAGTGCATGATCACTTTGACATTAGTGAGTAAATGTTGTCCCCATTTTGAATACTTTGTATTCACTGTGACTCATGCTTTGCTGGGGATTATAACGAGGCATTGTTGCTCGTTTTTCAAACTGCTTCTCTTTTTTCTGATGAAATTTAATGAATTTCTTGTATCCACAAATAAATTGTTAGTTTTGGGGAGCTCTTTGCTCTTTTGACTTCTCTGTATTGTTGAATGATGGAATAGGATAATCTTGTGGCATCCTTGTAAACCTGCATCCACGGAAAATTAGCTAGTTTTTAAATAAACTAATTTGTCTTGACATCTTCGGTTGCTTCTTACTTGTCTCGTTATCTTCAATTGATCACTCTGATCTCTGGCTTCCAGATAGATATAAGACAGAATTATATTTATGCAAAATATTTGACATATTAAAAGTTTTAAAGGAAAAATGGATTTTCAACAAATAATTTAGAAAAGCTCACTATCAAATGTCATATCATGCATAGCTTAAATGAACGTGTTCAAAGCAATGGCATGTCTGCAAGCTTGTTCAGAGGATTCAGAATATCCTTGAAGCTTGAGAAATTTTTGACATGGTCCTCCTGAAATCTGCTATAACTGGAAAGTCCTGCAGCTGACTCTGAACTCTGATGGTATTGGAGATTGTTGAGGCTGACTTTCAACTTCTAGCGATGCTAGGAATCTTTTGAAGTTGACTAAGATCTTCTGATGATGCTGGGGAAGATTTGATTTTAGCTTCAAACTTCTAATCATGCTTGACAAAAATTTTTAGTCGTCCTCAAAATTTTTTATCCCAGTTAAATGTCTTGGTGGATCTCAAGCTGTTGATAGGAGATATGTGGAATTTTTGAGACCCTCTCAAAAATTCAATTAAAATTGCATTTTTTAGGCATATTCAGTCTTGACTTGTTGGAGAAATATCTTCCTCATTAGAATTTTTGAGTCCCTCTAAAAAATTATCTCCAGTTTTCATTATTAAGAGAAATGGAAATCTTATGGGGGATATGTAACACCTCAGATTCGAAAGGAAGGAAATTTCTAGTTTTCATGTCTGGTGCCAGTAATGACAGAAGTCACCTACGGACAGTAGGTTGACTTACAAGTCGTAGGTGGGAGCCGTAGATGGAAAGGTAAATATCTTGAAAATGTCAAGTTTCAGGATCCCATCGACAGTTCGCAAGATTGCCCGTCATTTCATGTACGAGTCGTAAGTAGGTCCCCCAAGACTTAGTAAAATTTTTAGGGTTTAAGGGTGGACTGACGATTACCATGTACGGTCCGTCAATGGACCTACAAACCGTACATGGGGTCCCGTCGTTTGAAGGTTCAAAATAATAGTTTCTGAATCTTTCTACGATTGGACAGGACAGTCCGTAGTTGGACCTTAGGTCGCAATCATAGGTCAGAACTTGGCAGTTATTTTTAAGGGTTTTTTGGTATTTTCTCTAATTAACCAATTCCTAATCTAGGTCATTTAAGCTCTAATCCTAGGCCCTATATAAGTCCTCTAAGCCTAATTCAAACCCTCTCTAATCACTTTCAAACTCCCTCCAAAATCTTTCCCCAAATATTTCTCTCTCTAGAAGATTGAAGAAGAAGAAGAAGGTCCTAAGGTTTTCATTCAAGTCTCCTAAGTTCACCATTGATTACAAGCTTTTGGCAACAAGGTATGATATTTTTCATCTATGGAGCCCTTTCCTCCATAGGGTTCCCAAATTCTCCAATTTGAAAAGTTAGATTCTTCAATTGAATTTAGGGTTCTTCTTTTATCTCATGGGTTCTTTCCAATTATGATCTACTTGATTGAATTATGTTTATTTATGCATGAATTGAGTTAATTTAATGATTTTAAGAAGGAATTTTATGAACCCATGCATCACCCATGTTTTCTAAGCTATGATTATATCATATGGGTTTGAACTATGAAAGATGAGTTGATGAAGATATGCATGTTCTTTATGAAAGTGATGAAAGTGATTTAAGATTTCTTTGAGAGTAAAGCATAAATGTTGTTGTTGTTGTGAAAGGGTTTTCTCACATAAGTATTCTTAGAGTTGAAAGATTTTCTCAACTAAACTTTAAAATAAGACCAAGGAGCTATTCTAAATGGCGTAAGCTTGGACTAGTCCATGGAAGATGAAACGCCAATACTAATGAACTTTAGCTTGGATTGGTAACTCTAGTTGTATATTTCCATGGATAATAAGATGAATAAGAATTATGACTATTCTGTGGGATTTATGCTTAGCACCGAGAGGATATTGAGATGGAAGGTCTCTCGTAGCTTGAGGCCAGGTTTCTAGTAACAATCTCCTTATCCCATACCTATTTACCCCCATAGGATATTGAGATGGAAGGTCTCCCGTAGCTTGAGGCCAGGTTTCTAGTAACAATCTCCTTATCCAATACTAATGAACTTTAGCTTGGATTGGTAACTCTAGTTGTATATTTCCATGGATAATAAGATGAATAAGAATTATGACTATTCTGTGGGATTTATGCTTAGCACCGAGAGGATATTGAGATGGAAGGTCTCCTGTAGCTTGAGGCCAGGTTTCTAGTAATAATCTCCTTATCCCATACCTATGTACCCCCATAGGATGATAGTCTTAGATAGACATTAGCTAGTGGATCTATGTAAGCTAGAAGTTCATGGTCTTACCTTGGCAAGTAGGACACCCCTTTTAGGTGTGGGGCAGACACCGGATTCCATGTTATAGCTCACATGGTCTCTATGTCGGTTAAGGCTACTTCCCAAAATAATGATGAACTAAGGTTACTTCAAGAAGTATCTCACAAGTGTTCAAAGATGAGTTTTACTTGCATTGACCATGATTACGATGATGTTTTCTAACCTCTTATTTTATGGTTTTAACTTGGTCTTTGCATGACATGAAATGTCCCTTTTTGCATGATTTTATAACTCTGTGTATTGCTATCAGACTTGGTACATTTTTGACTAACGCATACTCTTGCCTACATTGTTTCACTAATGTAGGGCGTGACAACTCCTATCCATCCACCCGTGGCTAGAGATTGCCTTAGTAGACCTTGAAGATTGGTGAGTCCTCATGTTCTGAGGATTGAATTTTATTGCTTATTATCTTTACTTCCTTTAAGTATTGTATGTGATGTATGGGTTATGTCCTGATCATGCTTGATGTACTAGATGACTTTGAGACTATGTTAGACTTTCGCTACATTTGATAAACTCTAATGATTTGAAATTTTTCTTTTTAAATCTCTTAATTTTCTATTATCTTGTATGATGTATGCTAAGTGGCTTGTATAGGGCCTCTCGAGGTCTTATACGCCAAGTCATGTCTAGGGCCTATTCCTCCTTACCGAATGGCTCCGGATATACTTAAGGAATTAAAGGAGCAATTAAAGGACTTACTCGATAAGAGCTTCATCCGATCGAGTATCTCTTCATGGGGTGTTTTGGTTTTGTTTGTTCGAAAGAAGGATGGTCAGCATCACTTGTGCATTTATTATCGGCAATTGAATAAGGCTACTATTAAGAATAAGTATCATTTCCCAAGATTAGATGATTTGTTTGACCAACTTCAAGGAGCGAGTTACTTTTCCAAGATTGACCTTCGATCGGGCTATCACCAATTAAGGGTGAAAGAAGATGACATTTCGAAGATAGCTTTTTGAACTAGATATGGTCATTACAAATTCTAGTAATGTCATTTGGTTTGACAAATGCTCCGGCTGCATTTATGGATTTGATGAATAGGGTGTTTAGACAATACCTAGATATGTTTGTAATTGTGTTCATCGACGATATTTTGATTTACTCAAGGAGTGAAGATGAGCATACCAATCATTTAAGGATTGTGTTGCAAATTCTCAAGGACCAACAACTCTTTGTGAGGTTTAGTAAATGAGAGTTTTAGTTGAGGTCTGTGGCTTTTCTTGGTCACATTGTTTTCGGTAAGGGTATTGAGGTAGATCCTAAGAAGATATATGTGGTTAAAAGTTTACCTAGGCCTCTATCCCCTTCAGATATTCGAAGTTTCTTGGGTTTAGCTGTTACTATAGGAGGTTTGTTGAGGGGTTCTCTTCGATTGCCTCTCCACTGACGGCATTGACCCAAAAGAAAGTGAAGTTTGTATGGTCTAAAGCATGTGAGAAGAGCTTCCAAGAATTGAAAGATAGGCTTACCTCCGCCCCGATATTGACTCTACCGAAAGGCTCCGATGGATTTGTGGTTTATTGCGATGCCTCAAGAATTGGGTTGGGATGTGTTCTTATGCAAAATGGGAAGGCTATTGCTTATGCTTCAAGGCAACTTAATGTTCATGAAAAGAACTATCCTATCCATGACCTAGAACTAGCGGTAGTTGTGTTTGCTTTAAAGATTTGGAGGCATTACTTATATAATGTTCATGTGGATGTCTTTACCGACCACAAGAATTTACAATATGTGTTCAAGCAAAAGGATTTGAATCTTCACCAAAGGAGGTGGATTGAGTTGCTAAAGGACTATGACATGAGTGTCCTCTATCACCTCGGCAAGGCGAATGTGGTGGCGGACGCCCTCAGTCGGTTATCCATGGGTAGTATTGCTCATGTTGAGGATGGTAAGAAAGAATTGGTTCGAGATATTCATAGATTGGCCCAATTGGGCGTTCAGTTGATTATTCCAATGATGGAAGCGTTGTTGTTCATAATGGTTCAAAATCGTCTTTTGTATCGGATGTGAAAGCAAGGCAAGGTTTTGATCCGATCTTGATGGAATTGAAGGAAGCGGTGCTTAGAAAGTTCGTTGAGGCTTTCTCCCAAGGGGGAGATAGTGTACTTAGATATCAAGGTCGTTTGTGTGTTCCGAATGTTGATAACTTAAGGGAGCAGATTTTATCGGAAGCCCATAGTTCCCGATATTCCATTCACCTGGGAGCCACCAAGATGTACCGTGACTTGCGGGAGGTCTATTGGTGGAATGGGATGAAGAAGGACATTGAGGAATTTGTGGCTAAGTGCCCTAATTGTCAACAAGTGAAAGTTGAGCACCAAAAGTCGGGAGGTTTGTCTCAAGATATTAGTATTCCTACTTGGAAATGGGAAGATTTGAACATGGACTTCATTGTTGGTTTACCACACACCCGATGACAACATAACTCGATATGGGTTATTGTGGACCATATGACGAAATCATCTCATTTCATTTCGGTCAAGGTTTCTTATTCGATGGAAGACTATGGTAAGTTGTACCTAAGGGAGATGGTTAGGTTGCATGGAGTGCCCCTATCAATCATTTCCGATTGTGGCACACAATTCACTTCTCAATTTTGGAAATCTTTCCAAAAGGGCCTTGGTACTCGTGTTAAGCTTAGTATGGCCTTTCATCCTCAAACCGACGAGCAAGCGAAGCGTACTATCCAAACTTTGGAAGATATGTTGAGAGCTTGTGTGATTGATTTCAAGGGTAATTGGGATGATCATTTGCCTTTGATTGGGTTTTCTTATGATAATAGCTATCATTCGAGTATTGGTATGGCTCCATTTGAGGCTCTTTATAGTAGGAGGAAAAGATCTCTTATAGGTTGGTTTGAAGTTGGCAAAGTTGCTTTGATAGGTCCCAAATTGGTTCATGAGGCTATGGAGAAAGTTCGGGTTATTAGAGAAAGGTTGAAAACGGCTCAAAGTCGACAAAAATCCTATATCGATATTAGAAAAAGAGATCTAGAATTTGACGTTGATGATTGGGTCTGCTTGAAAGTCTCACCCATGAAGGGTGTGAAGAGGTTTGGAAAGAAAGGGAAGCTTAGTCCCCGTTACGTGGGCCCATATCAGATTTTGAGGCAAATTGGCAAGGTTGCTTATAAACTTGACTTACCTAATGATTTAGCATTGATTCATCTAGTTTTCCATGTCTCCTTATTGAAGAAGTGTGTTGGCAATCTGACATCTATAGTGCCATTAGAGAGTCTTGGTGTGAAGGAGAGTCTTTCTTACAAAGAGGTTCCGATTGAGATTTTAGACCGGCAAGTTTGGAAGTTGAGAAATAAAGAAGTTGCTTCCGTTAAGGTCCTTTAGAGGAATCAGTTAGTTGAGGGTGCTACTTGGGAGGCCGAGGCCGATATAATGTCCCTTTATACTCATCTCTTTCCCTCTACTCCTACTCTAGCTTGAGGTATTTAGTTCCTCCTGGTTCACTCTTTTGATCTCATGTGTCTTAGATATTCCCATGATTCCTCATTTATGCATGGTCATGAAAAAGCTTCAACCTTTGAAAATGAGTTAACTTGATTGATTTCTTCATGTTTATGTTCATTTGAGTATATGTTGCATATAGACCTTATGATATGATGTTTTGGACATGCTTTAGCTCGGCATTGATGTTTCCTCCACGGATATGTGCATTTACGTGATTGCATTTGGGTTGTTAGGTTTAGTTCCTATCCTCCTTATGATGTCTTGATTCTCATTCGAGTATGAATGTTCCCAAGGGAGAAATATTGTAACACCTCGAATTCGAAAGGAAGGAAATTTTTGGTTTTCACATCTGGTGCTAGTACTGAAGGAAGCCACCTATGGACCGTAGGCTGACTTACGAGTCGTAGGTGGAAACCGTAGATGGCAAGGTAAAAATCTTGAAAATGTCAAGTTTCAGGATCCCATCGACAGTTCACCAGGATGGCCCGTCATTTCATGTACGAGTCATAAGTAGGTCTTGTAGGTCCCCCAGACTTAGTGAAATTTTGAGGATTTAAGGGTGGACTGACGGTTGCCATGTACGGTCTGTCAATGGACCTACGAACCGTACATGGGGTCCCGTTGTTTGAAGGTTCAAAATAATAGTTTCTGAATCTTTCTACGGTTGGACAGGACGGTCTGTAGTTGGACATTAGGTCGCAACCGTAGGTCCGGGTCCGACATTTATTTTTAAGGGCTTTTTGGTCTTTTTCCTAATTAACCTATTCCTAATCTATGTAGGTTAAGCTCTAATCCTAGGCCCTATATAAGTCCTCTAAGCCTAATTCTGCCCCTCTCTAATCACTTCCAAACTCCCTCCAAAATCTTTACCCAAATATTTCTCTCTCTAGAAGATTGAAGAAGAAGAAGAAGGTCCTAGGGTTTTCATTCAAATCTCTTACGTTCACCATTGATTTCAAGATTTTGAAAAAAAGGTATGATAGTTTTCACCTATGGATCCCTTTCCTCCATAGGGTTCCCAAATTCTCCAATTTGAAAAGTTAGATTCTTCAATTGAATTTAGGGTTCTTCTTCTATCTCATGGATTCTTTCCAATTATGATCTACTTGATTGAATTATGTTTATTTATGCATGTATTGAGTTAATTCAATGATTTGAAGAAGGAATTTTATGAACCCATGCATCACCCATGTTTTCTAAGCTATGATGATATAATGTGGGTTTGAATTATGAAAGATGAGTTGATGAAGATATGCATGTTCTTTATGAAAGTGATGAAAATGATTTAAGATTGCTTTGAGAGTAAAGCATAAATGTTGTTGTTGTTGTGAAAGGGTTTTCGCACATAAATATTCTTACAGTTGAAAGGTTTTCTCAACTAAACTTTGAATTAAGACTAAAGAGCTATTCTAAATGACGTAAACTTGGACTAGTCCATGGAAGATGAAACGTCAATACTAATGAACATTAGCTTGGATTGGTAACTCTAGTTGTACCTTTCCATGGATAATAAGATGAATAAGAATTATGACTATTCTGTGGGATTTATGCTTAGCACCGAGAGGATATTGAGATGGAAGTTCTCCCGTAGCTTGAGGCTGGGTTTCTAGTAACAATCTCCATATTCCATACCTACGTTCCCCCATAGGATGATTGTCTTAGATAGACATTAGCTAGTGGATCCACGTAAGCTAGAAGTTCATAGTCTTACCTTGGCAAGTAGGACACCCCTTTTCAGTGTGGGGCAGACACCGGATTCCATGGTCTCTATGTCGGTTAAGGCTACTTCCCACAATAATGATGAAATAAGGTTACTTCAAGAAGTATCACACAAATGTTCAAAGATGAGTTTTACTTGCATTGACCATGATTATGATGATGTTTTTAACCTCTTATTTTATGGTTTTAACTTGGTCTTTGCATGACATGAAATGTCCCTTTTTGCATGATTTTATAAATCTATGCATTGCTATCATAATTGGTACATTTTTGTACTAACACATACTCTTGCCTACATTGTTTCACTAATGTAGGGCATGACGACTCCTCTACATCCACTCGTGGCTAGAGATTGCCTTAGTAGACATTAAAGAGTGGTGAGTCATCATGTTCCGAGAACCAATTTTTTTCTTATTGTCTTTACTTCCTTGAAGTGTTGTATGTGATGTACAGGTTACATCCCGATCACTCTTGATGTACTAGATGGCTTTGAGACTATGTTAGACTTCCGCTACATTTGATAAACTCTTATGATTTGAAATTTGTCTTTTTAAATCTCTTGATTTTCTATTATCTTGTATTATGTATGCTAAGTGGCTTGTATAGGGCCTCTCGGGGTCTAATACGCTATGTCACATCTAGGGCCTACTTTGGGTCATGACAGGATTTGACCGAACCATTACGGCGCTTTCATATTCCATTGAGATAGAAATCAGGTCAAATGTAGTTCCCTCTTAAATGATATATAGAAAAATTTTGTAATGAAATTACCGAGGCCAACATAGATCGCCTACGTATCTCATTTTTTAAAATTTAGGTCAGACGTAGTTCAAAGTACAAAGTGCAAAGTGAATATTAATATTTGATAAAATGGTGACCGAAGCTGACGTAGGCCGCCTACGTTTCTCATACTTGAGAATTCAGGTCAAACGTAGTTCACTACAAGGGAATAATTATCTAACTATAAAGCATAAAGTGATTACAAGAAAATGTTACGATTACAGGGAAAGAAATAAAAAAAACTCTGAGTCTTCAAACATAGTAGCTCTTGAAAGTGTCTGAATCGATGACAACTTGTGAGATAAATGTCTATGCTCAACCATGGCATGTCATCAAACAAATGTATCGATGTATTGTCTAAGAAACTGACTAGTTCTCTTTTCTGAACTTCTTTCAAATGGACATCGGTTATGTTTCCTTTGATGCATTCGTCATTTTCCATATTCACTATTTCAGTCTCATCTAGATTTGGCTTATCTCGACTCTCAGACTGTTTCAATTTCTCGACAAGGTGTTCGGGTATCATGATCTCCTCATTACACTCTTTGAAGTCATCATCACTATTCATCTCATTTTGTTCATTCGGCTTGTGACATGACATGATATTAACAGGTTTTAAGTTATTTTCACTAAAATCATAGACAGACTTTTAGATAGTAAAATTAAAGCAAGTAAAGCAATTTTTTGCAATAAAGGAGGCTTTCATTTGAAATAAGAAAATATAAACTTTGGTCATGGCCTTAAGCCATTTTTGCCTTTTTCAAAACATTACGAGGGGAATTAAAGCATAACGAGGTAAAAAAGATATAGAGGGTAGGTCTCAGGCCTCATTCAGACTGCCATCAATTTTAGGAATAACACAAAATTTGTCTGTCTATTAAGATGAGAGAGGAACCAAGCAGAGTGGAGGTCCAATTAGTCACTTGCTCCTTCGGCTCGGCGTATAGTATTCTTGGTGTCTCGATAATCTCTTCAAGTGCATCATCACCTTCTAAAAATGTATTTCTGATTCCTTCCCCTAGACCATTGTCATAATCATACTTTTGCATTAGAAAAGACTGGTATAAGTGAGGCAACAATTTTGGCAAATCTCGAATGATCTTCTGCTTGTTCCAACCCTCTTTTTGCATTAAAGCAAAAGCCTGATGGGGTGTCATGATCACAAATTTGAATTTTTTTTCTTTTATTTAGCAAGGCTAAGACATTCTCAAGATTATCATGGTTGGCTTGGATTATATATTTATCCACATACCAATCTTCTTCGACTTCAATAATGTTAATAGTCATCCCTCCATTACTCGACAAGGGGTTACTATTGACATTGGGAGTGGTTGTCTGAAGAGTGATGACCTTTTGGTCTATCAGGTCTTGAATTTTATACTTCAAGATGATACAATCCTTAGTGGTATGCTCATCACCTCCTATATGGTAAGCACAGTGAAGATCGGATCTCCAAAGTTTGAAGTTGACATTGATGTTTTTTGGATAAATTGTTTATATTATGCCAGTTGCTTTTAATCTCTCAAAAAAGTTTGTTCGGCTCTCAATTAAAGGAGTAAAGACTTAAAGAGGTTTCTTCTCAAGGTTTGGACAAGAAAGATTGTAATTATTTCATGGAGGTGGAGGTACTTGACGGCAGTTTGGAGGATTTTGGCGAGTAGGTGCTGGCATTTGGAAATTTGGGTATTGAGAAGTTTGGTAGCTAGGAGGGGCATTTTTGTAATGAGGGGTTGGGTAATTAGGAGGTTCAATTTGGTAACTAGGAGGTGGGGTGATGTACAGTGAACTTACGGTACTTTTGATGCATTAAACTTAGAGTTTTGTACACTTCTTAGGCATTTTGTTAGTAGATTTGATGGTATTTGTGTTTAATTTTGTAGGAAATAGGTTTTGGAGCAGTCGATGGTGGAAGTGTTGAAACAACAGAGTTTTTGGTGATGGACGACTTCACCTACGAGCCATCAATTCTTCTACGAACCGTAGGTTGAAGTCGTAGGTTCAAGTGCTTGAAGTTTGAGCTAAGTACGGAACGACGATTAAGGATAACAAACCATAGTTTCTGCTACGAATCATAGATGAGGAACCGTAGAAAGTTCAGAGAGGGTGTGTTTCAGTACTTGATTGATGGATGAATAGGATGGGACGTACTAAGATCTACGAGTCGTAGATCATGCCAGTAGAAAGTGACCCTTAGAATATTGACTAACTGTTGGATGACGGAAGGTACCTACGAGCCGTAGGTCTAACTACGAGCCATAGGTCACCAACCGTAGACGACAATGCCCAAGCCGAATTTCCTTAGTTTTTCTTTTCCTACTTGGTTTAGGATTTAGTTTCTATAAATATTAGTTGTAAATTTCAGTTTTTGGAGTTAGATGTTTTTAAGATACATTATTTTGGCTTTAGGAATTATTGTGCAAACACTTTTGGCATTTAATTCTTGAAGTTTGGTTTATCCAATTTGCTTTTGTTCTTCAATTCAAAATTTTGGATTTCATCTATTTTAATTTTAAGTTCATGATTTATTCTCTAAACCCTAACATAAATTGTGAATACTCAAGCATGAATAACTAAATCCACAACTAGGATTGTGGGAACCATGAGTAATTAATAACGTAAGACTAATAATTAAGTAATTCTTGATAAGTGTTTCTGCATGTATTTGTTAATCTCTTCATTTTGAATGCTTTTTAACGGTGTACAACATTAGAACTTGCCTCGTTCCTACTTGTCAGACCAAGGAAGTAATGAATGAGAAAGAAATTAAACAACTGAGATTTAGCGTGATAATCAGCTATCTAATAGTCTGAACCAAATATGCTGAGGGATAATCTAGGTCAAAGGTAAGGGTTAGTAAAGCATACACCCGTAGACGGACCAAGTTGCGTGATGAACTTCCCTATTTGGAGGACCAATCACTTAGGCGATACCTAACTTATCGACTATGCATGTTAAACACTAGAAAAAAAGTTACTATTATTAGGATTAGTAACTTAAGAACTTCTGGAGAACACATGTGCCCTAGTTTTATTCTCATATTGATATTATAATTTACAAATCCTAGTAATTGATTACTTGTTAGTACACATCAATCAGTTAGTATTTTAGTTTTCAAAATCCCCCCTTTTATAGAGATAACTTGACTAAATGTACAAATAACAATAAATTAGACTAAGTTTGAACTATATTCCTCGTGGGATCGACCCTAACCTTTGTTAGGTTCATTATTTAACAATGACCGCTTATACTTCTTAAGGGAGGTATAATTTGGACATATCAAATTTTGGCGTCGTTGCCGGGGAATAAGGCTTTTAGATTAGACTAATTTCGTTATTGCACTTTAGTCAATTATTTCTCGATTTAGATTTTTTTTTTTTGTTTTTTGCAGGTCTTAGTTCTAGTATATGCCAAATACACGAAGTCAAGGCATTCCCCTGACTCCTTACGACCCGGAATTAAGAAGAACTCTACGAAGAATGGCCGAAAGAGGTCAACAAATGGGACCTGAAGATGATCCTAACGGAGAGGGTTGTCAAGAGGCACCTGGAGTCCAACTTCCAAGAGTGGTGGACGTGCTAGAAAACCTTCAAGATAATCCTCTTTTTGAGGATGCGGTTAGAATGCAGAACCAACCTGCACCCAATGTTCTCCGCAACTATGAGGTTGATCATAATGTTGTGGGACAGACTGGTGTCATAGTCGTTCCTCCACTTCCATTTGGACACACGTTTGTGGTTATAGCAGCCTTATGCAGATGCTGACATCCCGAGGACTGTTTGTTGGGTTACTATCGGAGGACCCATATGCTCATCTGAGTAAAGTTAGCAGTGTATGTAAGAGTAGTGTGGGGAGGCAAGACTTAGATATGGATGCGATCAGTCTGCATGTGTTCCTATTATCTTTGATGGGTGATGCTACTGTATGGTTGTTCGAGCTCCCATACAACTCTATTTCCACATGGGCAGAGCTGCATCGAGTGTTCCTCGAAAAATACTTTTCGTTATCAAAGAAGTTAAGCTCAAAGATAAATTCAATAACTTTGTGGCTCTATATGGGGAATCAGTCAATGATTCTTGGGATAGATTTATAGGTTTCATTAGGGCTGTGCCGAACCACCGCATTGATGATGAGTCGCTCAAGGAGTATTTCTATAGAGGACTAGATGATAATGGCAAAGCTGTGCTAGAAACTATTATGGGAGGATCTTACAGAGAAAACACATTCCACGAGATTGCTAAGAAACTTGAAAAGACCTCTAATAATAATAAGGTATGGAGCACTAGAACATCGGCTACTGCAAAGAGCACTTTCTCAATACAAGCTACACCAAATCAGTCCAATGATGATATTCATGAAGAAATGGCGCAATTGAAGACAGAGGTAGGCTTGGTGCTCAAACTGGAATGCAGAAAAATTTAATGCAGTCCAGTATCAGCATAATGCTCCACCAACTAACTGGTATACATATGATTATGATGTGAATCTTGTGAATGAGCAACCAGAGGGTTTCCAAACTAACGCCCAAGGATCCAATTAGGATAATTGGTGCCAAGGTCAAGGAAATCAAGGTCAAAATATTAGAAATTTCAACCGAGAAGGATAGTATAATCGCGAAGGGAACTACAACCGAGATAATAACTACAACAGAAGTAGGTATAACAATAGGAATGATAGAAGTGGCCCATATATCCCACCAGGAAATCGAGATGGAGGATCAAGTCTGAATCGCATTGAGGATATGATGAGCAAGATGATGAAATGGTTTGACTCTACGAATGAAAATGTGAAGGAGATGCAACGACTTATCAGGCATTGGGCAAAAGGTAGAGTCACAAGCAGTGTCAATCAGAGAGATTGAGCAGCAGTTGAGCCAACTATCTTAGAATGCAAATCCGCGCCAACAAGGAATACTTCCCATTAATACTATTCAAAATACAAAGAATGATGGGCATTGTATGGCAGTTACTACTAGGGGTGGAAAGCAGACTATTGACCCTCCTATGCCAGGTGGAGTTAAAAGTACAAAAGGATCGGAAGAGGATGAATTTGAGGTAGTAGAATAGCCCAAAGATCAAAATGAGAAGGAGGATGAAATCACGCAAAAGGTTATTCCTATGTCAAAACCTCCACCTCCCTTTCCACAAAGGTTGGTTAAGAAGACTAAAGAAGGGAAGTATCGAAAGTTTATATCCATGTTAAAGCAGTTGTCAATAAATGTTCCTTTGATTGAAGCATTAGAGCATATACCCGGTTATGCGAAGTCCATGAAGGATCTTGTGACCAAAAAGAGAACTGTCAGTTTTGAAGATGATGATAAGCTGCAACATTGTAACGCCATTGCTACTCGGTCGTTAGTGCAAAAGAAGGAAGATCCCGGAGCATTTACTATCCCATGCACAATTGGCATAATGCACTTTGTGAAGGCATTATGTGACTTAGGTGCTAGCATAAATCTGATGCCATTGTCCGTGTTCAAGAAATTGGGCTTGGGAGCCCCCAAACCGATTGTGATACGGTTACATATGGCTGACCGTACTGTGAAGAAACCAATAGGGGTGCTCTAAGATGTTCTGGTCAAAGTGGAGGCATTTATCTTTTTGGTGGATTTTGTGATACTAGACTGCGAGGTAGATTTTGAAGTGCCTATAATCCTAGAGAGACCATTCCTTGCCACGGGGCGTGCACTAGGAGATATGGAAAAAGGGAAGATGAAGTTTTGTTTGACCAATAAAGAGGTGACATTTAATATCTGCAGATCAATGAAGCATCGATGTGAATTTAATTCTGTATTGGTAGTGAATCATGTCGATGAGGAGAAACCAGAGGTATCCATTGAGGATAGACTAGGTGTAGAAGCACTAGCTGTAGTGATCATGAACTTTGATGGCGATGGAATTGATGAATATGACGAGTTAGTTGTTGCACTTGATGAGGGTGGTTTTCCTCATCGCCACCAAAGAAGCTGGATTTGGATCTGAAGAATCAAGACACTCCACCTGCAAAAACATCTATTGATGAACCTCCGAAGTTAGAGCTAAAAGCTCTTCCATCTCATTTGCGGTATGTGTTCTTGGACCAAAACAATATTTTGCCTGTCATTATTGCTGCTGATTTAAATAAAGGGCAAGTAGACACTTTGATATCGGTGCTAAAACGGTACAATAAGGCGATTGGATGGACGATTGCTGATATTATTGGTATTCCACCAGGGATATGCTCGCACAAAATCCAACTCATACCGGACAGAAAACTAAGTATTGAACACCAAAGAAGATTGAATCCACCAATGCAAGAGCTTGTGAAGAAGGAAATCATCAAGTGGTTAGATTCTGGAGTAGTGTATCCGATTGCTGATAGTAAATGGGTGTGCCCGGTTCAATGTGTGCCAAAGAAGGGAGGAATCATTGTGGTTCCCAATGTGAAGAATGAGTTTGTTCCAATGAGGCTTGCCACTGGATGGGTGGTCTGTATGGAATATCGCAAGTTGAATGCGTAGACTGAGAAAGATCACTTTCCAATGCCATTCATGAACCAAATGTTAAATCGTCTTGCTGGAAAGGATTGGTACTATTTTCTAGATGGGTATTCAGGCTACAACCAGATCTTCATAGCCCCGGAAGATCAAGAGAAGATCACTTTCAGTTGTCCTTACGGGACAATCGCTTTCAAAAGAATGTCATTCAGGTTGTTTAATGCACCGGTGACTTTTCAACGTTGCATGATGTCTATATTTTATTATATGGTGGAAAACACTATTGAGGTATTTATGGATTATTTTTCTATAGTTGGTGACTCATTTGATAATTGCTTGGTACATTTAGGTGACGTGCTGAAACGCTGTGAAGAGTGCAATCTTGTACTAAACTAGGAGAAATGTCACTTTATGGTGAAAGAAGGTATAGTTCTGGGCCATAGAATCTCGCAAAAAGGCATTGAGGTTGATAGAGCAAAGTTTGAGGTGATTGAAAAGTTGCCACCACCCATCTCCGTAAAAGGTGTTAGAAGTTTTCTAAGGCATGTAGGTTTCTATAGGAGGTTTATTAAAGATTTCTCAAAAACTGCACACCCTTTGTGCAAACTCCTCGAAAAAGAGATGAAGTTTGTATTTTATGATGCTTGTCTTAAAGCAGTTGATGAGTTGAAAAAGAAGTTGATTTATGCACCTATCATTATTTCACCGGATTGGGGACAACCGTTTGAAGTCATGTGTGATGCGAGTGGGGTGGCACTCAGCGTAGTATTGGGGCAAAGGCAAGAGAAGATTATTCATCCCATATATTATGTGAGTAAAGCTTTAAATTTTGCTCAAAATAATTACACAGTCACCGAACAAGAATTGCTTGTTGTAGTCTTCGCATTTGAGAAGTTCAGATCTTATTTACTGGCCACTAAAGTCATTGTGCACACTGATCATTCCACATTGAGGTATCTCATGGCAAAGAAGAATGCAAAACCGAGACTGATTCGATGCGTACTATTGCTTCAAGAATTTGACTTTGAGGTGAGAGATCGAAAGGAAATAGAAAACCAAGTGGCTGATCACTTGTCTAGATTAGAGGAAGAGGCTATGTTGAATCTAGCTGATGGAGTCGAGATAGATGATACGTTCCCAGACGAACAGGTTTTGGCTGCTTCTTTTGATCTTATCCCTTGGTTGGCAGATTTTGTCAATTATTTGGCAAGCAATGTAGTGCCTTCGGATTTATCGTTCCACCAAAGAAGAAAATTCATGTCTAATGTGAAGAAGTTTTTCTAGGAAGGGCCTTACTTGTTTCAAATCTGTGTTG
The DNA here is from genome assembly GCA_018342035.1 of Solanum appendiculatum. Lineage (NCBI taxonomy): Eukaryota > Viridiplantae > Streptophyta > Magnoliopsida > Solanales > Solanaceae > Solanum > Solanum appendiculatum. The sequence continues at coordinate 653,884 of JAGDQO010000316.1, forward strand.
ATGGGATTATTCGTCGTTGTGTGCCCGAGGTAGAGATAATGAGTATATTGAAAGCTTGTCATTCATCTCCTGTTGGTGGTCATCATAGTGGTATCCGAACTGCCCATAAAATCTTCCAATGTGAGTACTATTGGCCCACCATTCACCAAGATGCTCATGACTTCGCCAAGTCTTGTGATCGATGCCAAAGAGAAGGAGGTGTTTGAAGAAAGCAAGAACTTCCAATGAACTCTATACTAGTGATTGAACTCTTTGATGTTTGGGGCCTTGATTTTATGGGCCCGTTTGTGAGTTCAAATGGGATGAAGTACATACTTGTTGCGGTTGACTATGTGGCCAAATGAGTGGAAGTTGTCGCGCTTTCAAACAATGAAGGTAAAATTGTCACCGCATTCCTGAAAAAGAATATCTTCCCCAGATTTGGTACACCAAGGGCAATTATTAGCGATGGAGGTTCCCATTTTTGTAACAAGTTGTTCAAGGCATTGCTTGAGAAGTATGGTGTTTGCCACAGCATAGCAACCCCTTATCATCCACAGTCTAGTGGGCAAGTTGAAGTGTCGAATGGAGAAATCAAGAAAATCCTTGCAAAAACTGTGAATGCGAACAGAACGGATTGGTCGAGAAAGCCCAATGATGCTTTATGGGCCTATCATACTGCATTCAAGACTCCCATAGGTATGTCTCCTTACCAACTTCTTTTGGGGAAGTCATGTCACTTACTTATAGAGCTAGAGCATAAGGCCATGTGGGCACTCAAGAAGTTGAATCTGGATTAGGATCCTACATCAAGTCAAAGGTTGAATGAATTGAATGAGCTGAATGAGTTTCGCTTAAGAGCATATGAAAGTCCCGCCTTGTATAAAGAGAAGATAAAGAAATACCATTATCAAAAGATCGAAAAGCAAGATTTTGCTCTCGGAGATATGGTACTTCTATTCAATTCAAGACTGCGATTGTTTCCTGGCAAGCTCAAGTCCAAGTGGACGGGACCATTCAAAGTTGTCCAAGTATTTTCACTTAGAGCAGTTGAACTTAAGAACAAGGAAGGAACGAAATTCAAAGTCAATGGCCAGAGGATCAAACTCTATATGGGTCAAACGGAAGAGGTCAACGAGTTGATTGAACAATGGAGTTTTGATGGAGTCTGAGTAGTTAAGAGAACTGCATCGTTCCGCAACGTTAAATCAAGCGCTACTTGGGAGGCAACCCAAGATGTAAAATCTAGCCATTTTTAGTGATTTTTATGAATTTTTAGGATTTTTTTTTTAGCTTTATGTTTTATTGAGTCTTAGTATTAGCTAGATTAAGGTAGTACAGGGTTCGTGTCCAAAAAGAGTCAATAAAAATATAAAAGGAAGTTCTAATGCTTGCTACATGTTTAGGAAAGTGAGAAAAATCTGAAAAATTATAAGTACAAAAAGTTCTACTGTTCCCATCTACGAGGTGTCATTCGATCGACGAACCGTGAATGAAATTTGTAGAACTTGATGTCAAAAAGCAACTATAGTTTTAAGTCTACGGTTGCATAGTACGAACCTTACATCAATTGACGGTCCATAGTCTCTAACCGTAGACCCCAGGTATGTTTTCAAAATTTCACTAAGTGTTGGGAGATATGACGGAACCCATCTACGGCCCATACAACCATGTACGAACCGTAGACGACAGGTTCAGTCGGGGTAAAATTAAATGACCCGACCCGCGACTTTAATGAATAAAACCCTTCATTTTCAAATCATCCCCCATTTCCCTCTTTCCCCAACCATTAGAAACTTCCCCTACTCCCAAATACAGTTTATCCTTGCACCCTTTCACATCAAAAACACCCTTTCAATCACCCCCACTCCCCTATTTATTCCTCTTCTCCTTCATTTTCCCCCATCTGTTTTTCCCCTATGTCAGATTCCCCCTTGATTTTTTTTCTACTCTAAATTCAAACGTCGCAGGTTTGGAATCCAACAAGTTTGGTATTAAAAGAAAAGCGGAAGTAACTCACTCACACAACTTTGTACTTCTTCTAAAGGTACTGATTTCTAACTTGAACGACTCAATATGAAGTTGAAATTGAAAGTTGTTACTTGACCTTAGGTAGCAATTGTATGTGAAATTGATTCTAATGAGTTGAAAATTATCCATGGAACGATGGTATTGTGGGTGTTGTTAAGTTTTGATATGAATCACGTGATTTATGCCTTTTAGTTGTATTCTTGACTTAGGGTTTCGCTTTTAATTATTGTTCATATGCCTAATTGCATGATTGAAACCCTAGGAACGAAGGAATAACATGAAAATATGTTGAAATCCATGTTTTAGAAGTATTTTGGTAGTATAATTGATTAATTTGTGGTGTTGGATAAAAATTGAAATATATTCTGACATAGTTGTGGTCGATGACCACGACCTACGGCTCGTAGGGAAACTTACAGACCGTAGGTCAGGGTCCGTTAGTCTGAAGTGCACACCAGTAGACTAAGTTAGTTTTATTTTATTGATGTACGGACCGTAGGTCCATTGACGGACCGTCCTGTCGAACCATCAATTTAACTTCAAAAACTCAAAATTTGACTTCGCCACTTACGGTTAGGACCTACAGTCTGTAGATGCTTCTATGGCCCGTTAGTACTAACCATAGGTACCAAAAACAGTAGTAGTCTGCATTTTTCTTTTGGTCCTTTCTTTTTGTTCTATAGTCTACTTCTCTTCTTTTCTTATTTTTCTTTACATGTTTAGGTACTAACATGGCTTTCACAGGTACCATTCTACCAAAGGTCACTCGAAAGTACGAGCATAGGGGAAAATCCACCGCACCTTCGGCCCGGCGGAGGATTATTGATGAATCTACAGATGACGAGCGCAATGGGTCTGAGTATGACATTCCATTGGAGGATGACTCACCCAAGTCACCCCGAGTGAATCGCTAGCAGGCCAAGAAGTTGACCATTATCCCGGTGACGAAGGTATCAACCTCCGATAGTCATGAAGATGTTTCCCAATCTGAGAAGGAAGTACAGAGCTCGAGAGAGGGCAGTGGTTCCCATCCAGCTTCACAGTTCGAGTCTAGCTCCTACTTTGAGTCTGTCTCAGCATCTTTCTCAGATGCAACAAAGATCGAAGAGGCTCATTACCCACCACCCACCAGACCATCTCAGCCTATACGGGTCATCGGCGAGCCCAACACATGGTGTGTGGATGGTATGTTCCAAATTTACACCGATGCCATACGCCTCAATGCCCAAAACAAACATGCTCGGCCAATTGAGGAGGAGCGACGGGTACTCACAGGCACCCTCCACACTGTTTTGTCTGTTCATGAGTTATTTCAGAGGCACAGATGCAAGTGGATGGCCGAGACACTGGGTAGATATAGCCCGATTATGGTGCGGGAGTTATACTCATCGTACGCGGCCACGGTACAGAGAGAGATGCCCAAGAGGGAAAAAGCATTTGCACAACCACCACTCCTCTCCACATTAGTACGAGATATCCCCGTAGACATCTTTGAGGCCACCCTATGCCATTTTATTTACGACCCTTCTCACACTCAGCTGATTAATACGGCTGAATTTGATTATAGAATGCGGCTGGTCCACAACAGAGCGGCTATGTGGGACATGGAACAGAGGGAGACCCTACTTCGATTGGTGGCAGGTTATATTGCTAACCTGGGGGTCGATGTTGAGTGGGTTTGAGATTTGACTCTTCCTATTAAGAAGGCCATGTAGAATTTCGCGACAAAATTTTGGTGGTCAATAGTTCGCACCAGGTTGTCCCCTACGATGGCGGACAACTAATTGACTTGGGATAGGGCAGTGAAGGTAGCGTGCCTGATGGTGGGGCACGAGATTGACTTTGCCTGAGTTATTATTTTTTAGATCCACGAGCGGGTCTTCCGCAAGACTACCACATTGTCATTTCCTTGCCTTATTTTTAGATTATGTTGTGAGGTGACCATACCAGTTTATTTTGGTGATTATTACATTGAGGTGATGAAGACCATTAAATTAGTCTTATTCAAGATGAGGCGAACCCCGTAGCACCATAATGGGGTATCCAGATTGACTTGCCGCCCATGGGTGATGCATCAGCCCCTGAGTAGGCTGATGAGGACACTATCCCGGCTCCCACCATGGAGCCCCAAGGTTCTATTCCACCTTCCTCAGTTTCAGGTTCGGCTACGAGCACACCACGTGCTCCCAATCCTACAGGTTTGGCCATGCTTCCACTAGCCAAAGTCTTCAAAGTAGAGACTCAAATGGCTACTCTCTTGCAGCTTATCCGTCCATGGATGCAAAAGGCCATTGAGGAATCAGAGGCCCGGACTACAAAGGTTGTTGAGGTGAAGATACAGGTGGTGTACCGATGAACTGACACTTTCGAGCTTAGGATACTGGATAAGCCTCAACCTGGGCCTACTACTGATATAGCTACATTCCAGATTGGCCAAACACCAGGCTGACGTTGATGCCTTGGCCGCTATTGATACTACTGCTCTAGAACTTATCTCGAAAGCTGATATTTTTGAATATATTGCTTAATGTACTGTTTGGTGACCAGAGGCAGCCTACCGACTCCTCCCATGCAGCGGGGAAGCGCATCCGGATGGAGGAGGACACATGTATAGACCATGAGGGAGCACGGTGAGCCTGCAAGAGGGAGCGACGGGAGCAACAAGCTGCCCAGCGTCATTCCATACTAGATGAGCAGCTACGATAGGAGCGTATGCAAGAGTGAGCGGCGAGAGCTTCAGGCTCAGGGTGCACTATTGATGGTGCACCCCAGACTACTAATAAGGGTGCCTTACATGATGATGCAGCGGGTTCCGGGCAATCGGACCCACCCGCTTCTTGATTGGTCTTCGGCGCATACGCACCATAGGTTTGTCTCACCTGATGTTTTTTTTTTTACTTGTGTGTTGAGGGAATTGCACTACATTTTTGTATATGGGTGGGATGAATGGATTGTGAAGTGTTGGGGTGAAGTCTGAGTAACTCAACTCACAATCCCTCCTTGCAGTTTTCTTGCCTGTGTTCTTTTTCCCCAAGGAACTATTTTAATTTATGTTGAACCGGCATGTTTAGGATAGTAAATGTGTACAAGTAACCTGGAAGTAAAAGCATGATGGCAATAGAGCATAAAAATTGACATCCCTCCAAATTTTGATTTATGCTATGTCTGTAAATTTGATAAGTTGAACGTGTAGGATCTTTGTATGACATGATAGGAATCGATACTATGACTTAAGCTATAACATAAACTAGATTCATTGATGATTTAATAAGTGCAACAAAGTGCCATGTGTGTGTGAGGTCGTTTGTACATTCATATGGTACGTGCCAATCTAGAACTTTCCCCGTTGGTCTTTCTAAGGTGATTAAAACTGTAAACTGGGAAATGATCATAGGCCATTGTTGATAGTGATTCCACTTAAGCCTAAAAACAACCAACCAAAAGGATAAATTGCTCCCTTCGATCCAAATGTTTGAGCCTAAAGAATACCATTCTTTCTATACACCCAATTCACCATCCCTCATAATATTGTGAAACTCTGTTTTGGCCCTGGTCCCTACTTGGACATTGTGTACCTCGACTTAGGCTAAAAGCCTAAGTTGAGGGTGGATACTACAAAGTTGTACCTTAATTCTAGACATGGTCCTTCCTAGGACATTGTGCACCTCAACTCATCCTAAATATCTAAGTTGAGGGTGGCTATTATGAAAGAAAACAAGAAAGAAAGGGTATGAAAAGAGTCGTGTGTAGAGAAAAGAAAGAAAAAAATGAGCAAAAATGTTGAAGTGTGACTGAACATAAAGAAACAAAAGAATGAAAAACTTACACAGAAAGATGAAGAAAAGATTAATCAAACAAGAAGATCAAGTCAAAAGTCACACTCAAGCTTCAATGAATCGTAAGGAGAAGAGCATAAAGCAAGATGATGCAAGAATTGGTTGTAAAAGAGGTCAATCAGCCAATATAATGTCAAGGAGGGCAGAAAAGTCACTTAATATCCAAATATGTCAAACTTGACCCTAAGCCTATGTTACAAGCTAAGAAAGTCCTATAGTGATCCTAAGTGACCAGTTTGGAAAGTCAAAGCAGGGAAAATAAGGGCAAGCCTATGGTATTGAGCACAAACTGTACTGAATTCATTTTCTAAGTGTGAGTTAATACTGAGTCCCTAACTAAATTTCAAATTCTGTGTGAAAAAAGGGATTTCATTTGTCGTGAGGGCACAAGTTGCATTATTGAAGAATCAGTATCTTGGTGATTGTTGTCTGTGTATGTGAATGTGTCTATTAGTATGTCTATGTCATGTATTGATCCGCATGAGTTAGCTTGTTGAGTTTATGAAGAAATTTACACTATGCAGAAAATAAATAAAGAGGATGATAATTGAGAAAATTTTGTGAGATACCTTGAATTGTGGGTTGCTTATGCACAAGTGTCGTTTAGAGTTTGTTGTGTCAATTGAGGACAAGAAATGATTTTAAGTTGAGGGTGTTGATGTACCGTGAACTTACGGTAATTTTGATGCATTAAACTTAGAGTTTTGCACACTTCTTAGGCATTTTGTTAGTAGATGTAATGGTATTTGTGTTTAATTTTGCAGGAAATAGGTTTTGGAGCAGCCGATGGTGGAAGTGTTGAAATAGTAGAGTTTTTGGTGATGGACAACTTCACCTACGAGCTGCCAATCCTTCTACGAGCCGTAGGTTAGTCGTAGGTTCAAGTGCTTGAAGTTTGAGCTAAGTATGGAACGACGGTTAAGGATGATGAGTCGTAGTTTCTGCTACGAACCGTAGATGAGGAACCGTAGAAAAGTTCAAAGAGGGTGTGTTTCAGTACTTGATTGACAGACGAACAGGACGGGACGTACTAACATCTAAGATTCATAGATCATGCCCGTAGAAAGTGACCCTCAGAATATTGACTAACTACTGGATGATGGAAAGTACCTACGAGCCGTAGGTCACCAATCGTAGATGACACTGCCCAAGCCGAATTTTCTTAGTTTTTCTTTTCCTACTTGGTTTAGGATTTAGTTTCTATAAATATTAGTTGTAAATTTCAGTTTTTTGAGTTAGACATTTTTGAGATACATTATTTCGGCTTTAGGAATTATTGTGCAAACCCTTTTGGCATTTAATTCTTGAAGTTTGGTTTATCCAATTTGCTTTTGTTCTTCAATTTGAGATTTTGGATTTCATCTATTCTAATTCTAAGTTCATGATTTATTCTCTAAACCCTAACATGAATTGTGAATACTCAAGCATGAATAACTAAATCCACAACTAGGGTTGTGGGAACCATGAGTAATTAACAACGTAATACTAATAATTAAGTAATTCTTGATAAGTGTTTATGCATGTATTTGTTAATCTCTTCATTTTGAATGCTTTTTAACGGTGTACAACATTAGAAATTCCCTCGTTCCTACTTGCCGGGCCAAGGAAGTAATGAATGAGAAAGAGATTAAACAACAGAGATTTAGCGTGATAATCCTCTATCTAATAGTCTGAACCAAATACGCTGAGGGCTAATATGGGTCAAAGGTAAGGGTTAGTAAAGTATACACTCGTAGACGGACCAAGTTGCGTGGTGAAATTCCCTACTTGGAGGACCAACCACTTAGGCGATACCTAACTTACCGACTATGCATGTTAAACAGTAGAAAAGAGTTGCTATTATTAGGATTACTGAGTTAAGAACTTGTGAACACATGTGCCCTAGTTTCATTCTCATATTGATATTATAAACTGCAAATCCTGTTACTGATTGATTATTTGTTACTACACAGCAATCAGTTATTATTTTAGTTTTAAAAAATCCCCTCTTTTACAGAGATAACTTGGCTAAATGTACAAATAACAATAAATTAGACTAAGTCTGAACCAAATTCCTCGTGGGATCGACCCTAACCTTTGTTAGGTTCTTTATTTGACAATGACCGCTTATACTTCTTAAGGGAGGTGTAATTTGGGCATATCATGGGGTTTGGTAATTTGGAGGTGGAGTTTGGTAACTTGGTTGGGTATAGTAAACTGGGTATGAATTCTGTGGAGGCTCGAGGATAGGCCTTGAAGGGCGAAGATTTTCTAGAATCAAAGTTGAAGGGTCTCTTTCCGTCAGACACGTAGGAAATGGAGGACACGTCTTCTCTCTTTTTCTTCCATAATCCTGAAGATTTGGTGGGGGCGATCACATGAGCAATCTTTCCGGTCTTAAGCCCATCTTCGATAGTCTCACCCACTTTGACTATCTTGGCAAATTTCGCTCCAATGAGCAATATTATTCTATCATAATATTCCCGACTCTTGAATGCATACAGATACTTCAATGATCTCTTTCTCAGACATGGGAGGTCGAACTCTGGCAGCCTCTTTCCCCCTCCTATATGTATACTCGCGGTAGCTTTCGGTGGATTTTTACTTAATTTTCTCCAAAGAATAGCAATCGAAAACAATCTCCACTTTGTAAGTAAACCTCTCGATGAAGTCCTTAGCCAATGCATTCCAACTAGAGCCACATTTCTTGGGAGGTAAACCATTTCAAGGCATCCCCGCTTGTGCTTCGGCTAAAAAGGCGTATTAACAAAGCCTCATTCTTCCTAACTCCCACGAGTTGATCACAACATGCTCTCAGATGAGCCAAGGAATTTTTTGTTCCTCCAAAAGTGTCAAATTTGGTACTTTGAACTCTTCTGGAAGGTCCAAATTTGGGTGGATATACAGATCTTCATAGTTCAAACCAATGACATTCGGAGAGTACTGAAGCTCTTTCATAGCTTTTGCAACATCCTCCTTCATGCTCTACTTAGTCATTTCCTCTTTGGCCATACAATCCTTCTCCTTCCCTCATAGTGGTCGAGTTCGGGATATGTAGTGTAGGGAAGATATGGTTCTGTGAAACTGGACTATGGAAAGCGGCTTTTGGAGGTAGGGGTTTAGCGGTAGCTGGATTTTGAGCGTTTTGAGCAGGGGTATGGTACATGGTGTTGGGTATTAATTGCACTGAGTTTCTTACCATAAATAGGCTTTTCTTTTAGAAAAGGTTTAGGATTGGCTAGTCCTTTTCTTGTAGGAAAAGGTTTGAGAATCTATAAATAGAGGGTTGTTCCTTCTAACTTAATCAGCATTCACAATGTAGTCCTATGGGGTTTTGAGAGTTTTGGTTAGGGAGAGAATCTGTGGGACACAAGTGATACGTTATCACTTGTGTAGAACCTCCTTGTATTCTGAGTGAATTGGTTGAGGTTGTTTCTCTCTATATTTTGTACTCTCATGTTTATATAGTGGATTGCTCATCTTCTTTGTGGACGTAGGTCGATTGACCGAACCACGTTAAATCTTTGTGTCTTTTGGTATATTTCTCATTTGTCTTCTTACTCGTGGTCTATCGAGGTTTGTTTTGTTAGCTTCCGCATGACTCCTGATTATTCTCTATCCTAACAAGTGGTATTAGAGCTAGGTTCAAAGGTTCAATGATGGAGCCAGGTTCAACGGTTCAATGATGGAGCCAAGTTAGAGGCGGGTGTTATCTTGGCGGGTGTAGTTCTAGCCGCAACCTATTTGATAGTAATGAAGATTTTGTTGGAGAAATTGTTTCAGAGAAGTTCTCTGTGTCGAGACATAGATTTTGTAGAGGAGATGCTAGTTGTTGAAGATTATGTGAAGAAGGTAGACAAATTTATTTTGTCAGAAATTCAGGCCAAGGGGGAGATTTATTGGGTATTAATTGCCCTGAGTTTCATATCATAAATAGGTTTTCCGTTTAAAAAAAGTTTAGGATTGGCTAGTCCTTTTCTTGTAGGAAAAGGTTTGAGACTCTATAAATAGAGACTTGTTCCTTCTAACTCAATCAGCATTCACAATGTAGTCCTAGGGGGTTTTGAGAGTTTTTGTTAGGGAGAGAATTTGTGGGACACAAGTGATATGTTATCACTTGTGTAGAACCTCCTTGTATTCTGAGAGAATTGGCTGAGGCTATTTCTCTCTATACATTGTACTCTCATGTTTATATAGTGGATTTCTCATCTTCTTTGTGGACGTAGGTCGATTGACTGAATCACGTTAAATCTTTGTGTCTTTTGGTATATTTCTCGTTTGTCTTCTTACTCGTGGTCTATCAAAGTTTGCTTTGTTAGCTTCCGCATGACTCCTGATTATTTTCAATCCTAACACATGGGAGGAAATGTTTGAGAGTTATTGGAATTTAGGCTTTGAAGGGAAGGCAGTGCTTGGTATGAAGAGCTAGCATGATGTGGGTTAGGGATGATTAAGTCGATGGTGGGAGGTTTTTGAATGGGAATAATGGATGGGTTATTCGGGGAATGTTCAAGAGTTGGATTAAGAGAAGGAAAATGAAGTGGAGGCCTTCCATCGCTTGGAGTGTTGGCGGCAGTAACCAGATTTGACAAATCTCAATTTTTATGTATCTCAACCGTCATCTCAACGATCTGTTGCACCAACTGTGCAATTATTTTTTTCAGCGATAATGGGGTCCATTACGACAATTTAAGTCAGGCCAATACTCTCACTACTTTTAGCCATTTTTCTTTTTCCTTTTCAACAAAATTTGGTTGGGGAAAAAATCATTGGAAACTTTAGACCGCGTGAAGTATGGATGCTTGACCAATTTTTCAACACAGATCAATTCTAATTACCTAACGAAAGAAAATAAACTCAAAATGTAAATGTGTTAGTCTCTGTAGATGATAAATAATACAAAATATCACACACAAAGCTGTAAACACATAAGAGTTGCTTCATTCGAAGATAAACTAGCCCACAGATATACAGAAATGGCTAAATAGAGTGGAATTTGTCTATTTGATTTTGAGATTAGTGAATCAGAAAGGCTGACTTGATTTGAGTCAAGGTCTTTTTACATTTTCAACTGTTGTACTTCTGATTTCAATTGATATGCAACTCTAATCTCCTTGCAAGAGTGAGAAAAAATAAAATTTCTCAAAGATACGGATCAGGCCTTGAAAGGCTGCCTACGTGTCTCACAGAAGAAAATTTAGGTCCTAAATAGTTCGACTAGTTTGATTCTCTTTTCTATTTGATATGTCGAATTAACATTTTTCTATGATGAGAGAGAGTAAGATTTATGATTTGAAAGTGAAGTTCAAATATTGTTGGGAAACTAAAGACTCAAGGAATATTTGGACGTACTTTCGATAGTGACTTGATATTTGTGCTTAAAAAGTTCTAGAATTTTTTTTTTGAAAATTAGTGGGTTAGAATGTCTCCAAATAAAGCAACGCATTCACACAAATAGTTATATCACATAGCACACAAACAGTTATTGCGCGTTCTAAATAGTTATGTAACCTTTTGTGCCAAGGATGGGCCTAGCGATTTGAAGGATGTCTAACGTCATTTGAAACGTTCCATTGCTCCCAAAAATCATATTATACAAGCTTTATAAATAAACTGAATGGGGATACATAATAACGGAAAGTGGGAAATAAATAATCAGTCTCATACAGGGGTACAATCCTAAACTAAGCTTTCATGGAAGGTCCACCGTTCTTGATTTCTTGAAATCTCCGAACGCCGATGTCTTTGGATGAAATGGTAGCTTGTGAGATCCTTCTTCGACTAGAATAAGCTAATAAAATAAAGTCTCAACCCCAAGGGACAACGGTTTTCTAAACGACATATACATCCTTCAAATTTAAACACATAAGTATGATTGTCCATTCAGGCCAATGGCCATTGCGACTTAAGGTGGTCTTTCTTATGGGTCCAATATACCTTAGGTATTGGCACGTCTTAGGCAAATGTGTTAGCTTCAAGGTTCTGTCTTCGTTCTACCCTAGTTGACTAAGAGTGGGCTTTATTTTGAAATGAATCGGTGATCCAAGTGGACAGCTCAGGCTAGGGGGAAGTTAGCGGCCATTGACCATCCAATGACCAACTCATTTCGCCATAGTGCCACCAATAAACATTTGGATTTCCAACTGGTGTGACCCGCATAACCGTCCTTTAGGCTTTCAATTCAAAAAAGTATCAATTGACAAAATAAATGTTATGCCTGCAATGACAGTTTAATATTCAAAATTAAACACATAAAGTGCAAATAATAAAAGTAATTACTAATTATTACATCCTCAAATAGTTAGTCAAATAAGCCAATCAAATCTAATGGTTAGAACCTAATTAAATCCCCAGCAGAGTCTCCATTTATGTTATATGTCGAGAAAGGCATTTTTAAAATACTGATTTCGACTTTAAGGAAAAAATCAACTTTTGAAATGTTCATTGAGAAAAATGCTTAGAAAGAGTCGCCACTTAATTTTTTTAAAAGATTAAGCCTTTAAAATTTTGAGAAAATAGATACGAGGTTCACATTTCCCCTTTGAGAAGGTATTAGCACTCAAAGTGTCCGTTAACATGTGGTTATCCAACAATTTAACCAAAATATTTGATTAACTTAATTTGAGGTAAAAAAATAATTAAGTAAAGAAAACATTATGTGATTTATTTAAAAAAAAATCCACTTAGACAATTGAAGTAAATTGAGTAAAGTAAAATCTAGCCAAAATATGACTTAGTAAAGAAAACATTTGAATCATTTTTGAAAAGATTATAACTTGAAAATTTTGAGACAAGTAAAGAATTTGACTAAATATTTGAATTAAGTAAATAAAGATAAGAGTGATAAAATGAAATTCTTTTGATCAAAATAAACCAACACGCAAGACATTAGTTCTTCTTCTAGGAAAATTAATTAAGTTAATCTAAAGTTATAGTTAGTCCAGACAAATTACAATTAAATAATCAAAATAGTGAAAGAGATAATGAACTTGGGCCAACTTAGCCCAAATTTCCTGTTGTCCAAATCATTGGACTTAAAGCCCAAATTGGCTATCGAAGATCCGTGGGGTTTTGGCCCATTTTTACTTGTATATCAGGTATATAATGACTGTATATTACTGTATATGATTATATATCAGATGTATATTGAGTGTGTCCAATCCTGCATTTCAACTTGTTTTGCTTTTCGAAACCTGTAATTCAGCTTCCCTTTCCTTCGGATGAGTGATGAGGCTGACTCGAGGAATGTAACACTTGGGCCTACGGAGCCCAGTCGAAATGCAAATGGAGAAACAGAGTTCTGGAACGGACTTAGAGAGACAATTTCATACAAATGAAGAGGAATATGAATTAGTATGCATTTTTTAACATATTTTGAAAATGACGACTTGCAAGTCACAAGAGTAAAATAATAAAATAAGGATAGAGAAAAGCACTGCTAAAACTGTACACATACTCAATAAAGTTGAGCCATGATATGTGTACGTCTTGCATAAAATGTCATAAGAAAGTGGATGTTATACAAGAGACTAGCAATTGCAAAATGTAGAATATGAAATGCGGTTAGATTCGCAAAAAATGGCATTCCTCATTTTCGGAGTTCAAAGCAGATTAACTTTAAAGATTAAAATATTCACCCATTTTTTAAAATACTGCTTATGGCTTGAAGTGTGTAATGGAATACTGTAAATCACAATAAAAAATTTCCTTAGCCGTTGGTGGAATATTGCTCGTGCATGAATTAGTCGTAACTTTCCACCGGCCCCCTGCTTGTACGTAATCCTATTGATATTTTTTTTATTTTTAATAAAAAATTGCTAAACACTTTGTCTAGTGATAAATAAACTTTTAAAAAAAGAGTACCATTATTCTAGCTAGAGCATATATTGCAATGTTTTAATACTAGTGGCGCAGAAGTATGATTTTGGTAACATTTTACTGAATTCAACCAAAAAAAAGAAGAAGAAGAAGCAAATTGAGAAATGTTATAAATCCATTGAACTAAGGGGTTGTTCGGTAGTGAGTATAAGAATAATGCAAAATATAATGTATTAGTAATGCTTGTATTAGTTATGCTTGCATTAGTTATGCTGAAATTTTTCTTATGCAATATTTGGTTTGGTGTACTAAAAATATTATGCATTGCATAACATTTTAACATGTTTTTAAAAGAAATAGTTTTTTACAAAAATACCTCCACAAATATAGTGGAAAGGATGTGAAAAACATTTTGAGGGACAATTTTATCTTTAATGATGCTAATGCATGCATTAAAATCCATTGCATTACTAATGCATAGAAATCTATGGTATTAGTAATACACTCTTCAATACACAATAGAGTGTATTACTAATACAAGCATTAGTTATGCATAGGTTAGAAAAGTATACCAAACAAGGTGTTAGTAATACATCTAGCTAATGCAAGCATTATTTTCTCTAATACACGCTACCAAACGATCCCTAAGTGGATGGTCCATTGAGTTTATTCATGAATTACTTGAATTCATGTATTTATATTTCCAAGGTGATATGATCCATTGTGGATAACTATGTACCTACTTGTTTGGGCATTTAACATGATGACCTTTGGGGTGATATCTCTCAACACTATAAATAGAGATATCATTCACCATTTGTATGACACACTTGAATAGAAGAAAAATTTTCTCCTTCATCTACTTATCTCGTCTTCTTCTCTTTATATTATATTATTCTGGATTTATATTTTATAACACGTTATCAGCACGAGCTACTGATCTCTACTACTCATCAACGAAGTGGGTAATATTCTTTAAGTTTCCATTCATGTCTTAAAGTTAATCATCAGGTATGAATGTTTTTCCCGTGCTTCGTAGTATTTCTATGATTATTGATTGACATACTAAGAAGGAAAAATGATTAAGAATAATATCAATTCATATATTCATGTTATTGCCATTATGCCCCCAAATTCTAATTATTTTTATTTCATCTAGTGTTAATAGGATATAATCCTTAACATGTAAGTTAATTACTTTATTGGTTTTAATTTTATGTGTTCATTAACATATCGGGTAGATGTTTTTTATTGGACTATGTAAGTGGATTCATGACTATTTTATTATGAGAGATTAATTGTTTTGCTTTTATGGTAATTAATAAACACTATAAGAAAAACCCTTATTTATGACCAATATTTAGGGACGGGCTAACAATCTTGTCTCTAAAAGTATATCTATTGGGACGAGATTATATTATGGTCCTTATTTGTATAGTCTATTGTGAAGGTATTAAATTTGGTCCCAAATGGTAATTCAAGGTCTTTGAGCGGGAGATATTTTCCCCCAAATTTAATACTAAATTATTAAAAAAGAAAATAAAATTTAACAAAAACTTAGGCACCAAACTTTTTACATTGTAAGTGAAAATTAAAGAAAAAGAGCGCTCTGTCTTCTCAATACATATTGGGCTCTGGTCGCAAAGTTGCCCTAGTTCTCTCTTCAGCGCAACATCGTCATTCGTTTCTACATCTCCAGTCGCCATTAGTTTCTACATCTCTCTACTCTAATCTCAACGTTGACACTTTATTTTTGTCACAGTTATGTCCTAAAATTGAAGTAAGTACTATTATTTCTCTGCTGAAGATAAAATTTCATCACAGCAGCAGAATTACATGTTGGTTCTTCTTTCCATTGAGTTGCTATGTTTTTTTCCATAAGTTAATTTGATGACATTTTTTTCTTGTTTTATTGAAGTTGCTCTTCTTCTTCCTCCTCTTTTCTAACATTAAATAGGTTACTAATTCATAATCTTGTCTCTTTTTTTTACAATCAGTGAAAACATTATTGGGTTGAGATTTCTAATAGATAATCTGATTTTCTGATTTCATAATCTCTTTTTATATATTGAGTGTTGAGATTTTTTGTGAGTCAAACTGTTGTTCCTATTGAAACTTTTATTTACATCTGAAAAGGTTTCGACTAAATTGTTATTCCTGTTATTCCTGTTATTCATGCTCAAATTTATATAAATGTATTGTTTACCTTTAGTTATTGTGATATACTTAGGAAATTGAAGTGTTTTAGAGTTTGGACATATAAACGACGTAATTAAGATTAGCGATTTCTAATTTTCTTAGTTCTTTCTTTATGCATTACTTTGAGGCTACGAGTTACTCATTTCAAAATATTAGATGATGCGAGTAAATCATCCTAAACTATTGAACAAAACCATAATGATTGCCTATTGATATTTTTACATATAGTAATTGTCTGCAGTTTCCAGAAACACGTCTAAAGTGATCATTTGTTAGATTATTGGTATCCAAGTTTCCAATGAAATAGTCGTATTATGGTCATGTTGATTTTGAGTTCCAGTACATTGATATGAAGCTTGCATCTATCCATCAACATTCTTCTTGTTAGCTTCAAGACCAATGCACATGAGCCTAGTGGAGCAAATCTTTCCATTCATCTTAGTCATAGCGTGTAACTGCTCGCTCTCATCCCCTAATCAAATAAATGTGCAGCTCTCTGTATTTCATGTTGCGCTATTTGTTGCTCCCTTAGCACTTTGATTATTGGCCCTGAATGTCTCCTAAAACATGTAACTTTTGATATTAGCTGTCAAATCTTTGACAAATATAGTGTATTCATGAGTATTACCCGAATGTTTTTCACCTAAACCAAGTGATGCCCTGTTTAGCCTAAAAATTTGCTCAATATTAGGCATCACGATACGACTGTAACGACTGTATGCTTATAGATTCATTACTGTAGCTGGATGACTATTAAACTATTGTTATGTACCTCACTTTTCTGATTGCTTCTCTCATGGAGTGCCCTTCGGTGAGGTAAACTATAGTGTCCTGTAGTTTAGACATATATTCAATATAACATATAGTTCTAGAGAGCGATTGTGATTTAGCGATTTCTAGTTTTCTTGGTTCTTTCTTTTTGTATTAGTTGGGGCTGCAATAAGTTATCATGAACAATTTGGACAAGCTAGTTTATGAGCCAAGTTATGTCAAACATACAACTACTACTGTATCCATATAAATTTTTCTTCCATAACATTAATTATTGAGAGAAATCTGAGTGTTTATCTATAAGGAAAAAAATAGAAGGGTACATGAATCTTGATACGTGTTAAGAACATATGAAAAGTTATGATCTTAAACGATCTACCAATAAGATTTTTTTTAAATCACAAGCGACTATTTCGTGTAAGTACTTACTTTAATCTTTGGTAGGCTAAAAGTAATCATGTCTACATGTTTCAAGAACTAGCATCTTAATTATAAGTTAGTATATAATATTTTATTTTTCATTGTGCCATTTGATTATATTTTTATTTTTGATCAAAAGATTTTATATCATTCATCTTTGGAACCCAAAAAGTTTCAAGTGATTTGAACGAGCTATAAAATAAGCTTCCATATCAGAGAATTGATACTCCATATATCTTATCTAATCTTAAGACGCGTTAAATGCAACAAGAAGAATAATATCTATACAAGTTACATATTCCTCCAACAATTTAAAACATTAGTATTGAGGATCAAAAATCAGCCTTGCAGTTCTTCTTTTTTGTGCTCTACCGAGGGAACTTTTCATCTATCCATATTCAAAAGTTCCTTGATTTCTTTTGGGAGTATGTTGAAGTTAGTGTATATGTGAACTTGGTTTCAATTGTGTTCTAAAGAAGGCAATATATCATCCACTTTGTTATAAGTTTCAACATATATAGTAGTTGCTTGAAATTATGTATTGGTTTAACAGATCTTTAATATCTTTAGTAGTTTCCTCGATCTTCAATGGTATTTTCCTTTCATTATTCAAGCAGTTGTGCAACAACAAATTAAAGGGGTCGGTTTCAAAAGTAATTTTTTTGAAACCTTTCCCGATACACCAGTTAAGTCCAAACAACATGGCTTTAGCCTTGGCCTAGTTACTAGTACCATCTCTTAAAGGTTCTGAGAATGCCATGGTGAATCTGATTGTAACAGGTTGTGTGGATCTTATTATTTTTCTTATCCTTTATATTTTTTAAAATAATTTTTTTGTAATTTTCAAGGTTATGGCTCCTAGTAAGCAATGGATGCAACTTGTTGACAATCGGCTTGATGAAACCTACTTAATTGGTGTGCAAAAGTTTTTGAATTATGCTTTTCAAAAAATAGGTGAGGAATATGAAATACGATGTCCATGTGTCAAATATTGTAATACAACTTTAGGGACTCGTAAAACAGTTGAGACACATTTGATAGTATCTGAAATAATTCAGAATTATACTTTTTGGTATCACCATGGTGAATGTTTGGGTGAGCCATTGTCAGAATCAGAATCAGAATATGAAGATGAAGCTGAAGATGGTGATGCAGTAGAAGAATTTGAGAGTGAGGACGAAGTAGAAGAATAATTGAGAGATTTATATCCTAATCATGATGAAGGAACTATACACACTGATTGTGACAATTTACTTGAGGAGGAACCAAATGTTGGAGCAAAAAAATTTTACAACCTAATGAAGGATTTCGAGTTGTCACTGTACAAAAATTCAAAAGCTTCTAAACTTTCCTCATTGATTAAATTGCTTCACATCAAAAGTATGGGTCGTTGGAGTAATGCGTCATTTACAGTGTTATTGAAAATGTTGAAAGAGGAGTTGTTGCCTGATGGAGCCAATTTGCCAAACTCATATTATGAGGCAAAGAAGATAATTCAAGAACTCGGGCTTTCTTATGACAAGATTGATGCTTGAACTAATGATTGCATGTTATACTGGAAGGAGGATAGCATACTTGATTCTTGCAAAGTTTTTGGGGCGTCCAGATGGAAAATAGATACACATAGCAGGAAAACAAGGAATAAAAAAGGCAAAAAGATAGCATCAAAGAGTTTACGCTATTTTCCTTTAAAGCCTAGACTTCAGGGGTTGTTTATGTCTACAAAGACATCTACTCTCATGACATGGCATAAGGATAAAAGAGCTGATGATGGAATAATGAGGCACCCAGCTGATTCGATGCCATGGAAGTCATTTGATGAACTTCATCCTTCATTTGCATCTGATCCTCGTAATGTTCGAATTGGACTTGCTAGTGATGGATTTCAGCTATTTCGGAATTCAAAAACCTCACATCTGTCAAAGAAGTTGCTTCACTTGAAAATGGACAAAAGCTGAAAGTAACTTTTTACAATAATCGAACGGTTGGAACAAACAACAATTTATTTTCGAGGCATTTGAAAAAAATTGTTTGTGATCGTAATATTTGCCCATTGAGGGTACCATCTTGGAGTGATATTAAGCAAGAAAAATTCGATCATATGTGGGCTGCTGTTGAGGTAGTAAATGTACACCTGATTCAAATCTTTCATTAACTAATTAGATGATCCTGTATTTCCATAGAATCTGAGACATATCTTCAAGGGATAGTAGATCTTGTTAAAAATGCTGAATCAAAATATGTAATTTCAGTTGGATGCTATGTTGTTTCATGGAACTGTTGTCCTTGTTGACGTTGATATATTTCACATGATCCTACACTATATATTGTCACATGATAGGTGATGAACCACGAATCGTGGAGACAAGAGAACTGTTTTTTCTTTAGACTTACATGAAGAGTCTTCACCCGTCTCTACATCACCCACCAGTTGATTTTAGGTAAAAAAATGAGGAAAGTACTTCGTAACCTTACATAGTCCACATTCCAATAGACTTAGGATTGTAGAAGAATTATAGCTAATGAAACTTCCTTGTCTTTTTATCTTCTTTGCTATAGAAGCTCTGCTTATTCTACTAAAAGCAGAGCTTTTTTTTTATCTTGTTGTCCTTTCTTGTTACTTCTCTCTTGGTAATAATTCAACTCATGTTTCTATTATTATAGAATAAATTTGAAGGTGTTGACATGAATGATCATCGTAATCATATCTTGGGATGGATGAATGAGCTATGGAACAAATGGAGAGGATACCTCCATGTTAAATATGTGAAGGATAAGCCAATTCAACAGTCTCTTAAGGATATACCAAGGGGAGTAGACAAAAAAGAATGGAAATTGTTAGTAAAGGAACATTTTGCTTCTGAAAGTTTTCAGGTATGCTTCTGAAAGGAACATGAGATCTCAGATATTTTAATAATTTTATTATGATTATTTTAATTAAGCTTATTATTTCACAAACACAGGCAAGAAGTAGCAGAAATGCAACAATTCAAGCTAAGTTGAAGATGCTTCATCATATTGGTAGCAAGTCTATTCGAGAGATTATTTATCAAAAGGTATTATCATAAAACTATTTTCCTAAATGAAATACTTACGAGGTATGTATTATTTGACATGTTTGACTTTGATGTAACGGGCGGGAAAGATGCATATCCACCAAATTTGGCGAGTATTTTCTTTGAGACTAGTAAGAAAGATAACAAGCTTGTTGAACTTGAAGCAATAGAAAAACATGTACGTTTGGTAAATTGAATATGTTAATTACTTTAAATTATTATTTGTTCTGATAGAAAATATTCTTTTATATATTTGTAGACTCAGCTCGAAGAAATGGTTCAAGCTGGTCCATCTATACCTAGCATAAAGATTGTTGAAAAGTGTTGTGGACCTCAAAATCGTAGCCATGTAGTTGAATTTGGGGGTGGAGTAAAGGCGAAAGACTTGAAAGGTGGAACTTCTTCAAAGGATGAATTATTGTCCCCGCTACATTCAACTCGAGAGGATAACAAATTCTTGAATGAAGAGAACAAATTCTTGAACAATCGCTTGTCTACCTTAGAAGATGAGATGAAAGAAATACGGAAAATGCAAGAGTTCTTTGCTGCTCAACAATCACATGCCCCACCTATGACATCGTCCGTTTCAATTGAATGACCAATATTTTTCTGCTGACCAAGCACTACAAAAAAATGCTCACTTTATGGGGGTTATTTTGTCAATTAATGGTGGTTTAAGGATCCCACAAATTAAATTGTGGCGATTTCTAAAAACGCTTCAATTACCCTTACCACGAGCATATTTGCAGCGGTTTTAGTAAACCTCCACGACGCCCCCCGCAAAATGGCTTTTAAATTTGTGGAGATTTTTAGTATCAATTTGTGACGGTTTAGAACCATTACAATATGATCTCAACATTTTAAAAATTAGATTTGCGTGGGTTTAATACATAATTTGATTTGTGGAGTCTTACAAAATTATTATTGTTATTTTAATAATAAATGTGAAATTTGAATTATTAGTGGGATTTCTAAAAACTCCCACAAGTTAACCGCCACAAATTGAGCATTTTTTTGTAGTGAAGTAAGTAACAATATACTTGACTGTTTAATTTATTTTGTTGATTTGTGCAATCATTTTCTACTTAAACTTTCTAGTTAAGGACAAAAGAAAGCTGCAAGAAAGAGAGAATATTTGAAAAGGGAACCTTTACTTATCAGCCAATCTACCAATACACACAAAATTCATAGGATTCAATCTGCCGAAACTAATAGCCTCCAACCACAACTTTATGAAATGAATTCAACTGATGACAAACAAGGATCCCAATTGTGTTGGTATAGCAGAATGAGATGGAATATTTGACATGAAACTTGTTCTGTTTGTGTTAGAAGTAAAATTGTTACTTTGTTTTGGTCACGTCTTCTTATTACAAGTTCTCGTCACCTTAAAAATTCTATAGTTCCTGATGTCCATACAGTCTGCTAGATATCTTGGGGTGTAATCCATAGTTCTCATCATGTTGAACTTAAACACTAGTATTTTTATAATTTTAGATATAACTATTGCATCCCTTAACTTGATAGTAATAAGCTGACCATCTGAACTTGAACTTTAACACTAGTATGTCTGTGAAAGTGGCTTCAAGAAACACTATTTGACCATCTGAAAATAAATAGTGCGTACATAAGCATTCTCACAATTTCTATAAAGCATGTCTTCATCGGCAGAAAGGCCATCCATAAACTGGATTACAGATATTGGCATGTAACTCTGAGGAATAAAATGACCAGCAACTATAATCAAAGAGCAATCAAGTTATTCATTGCTCTTAGGTATGAGCCTAAATGCAAGTGATTTCCCACCAGATGTAGCTTTTTGAGTAAACTGAATTTGTAAGACCCTTAAAAGCTCTACAAATCATGTATATCTTTCACCACATATTGTGCTGACATAGTTATCAGTTGCACTCTTGTATACGACTGCAGGACACAACATATTCCTCGTTTGTGTTTATTTTCTGCACAATTTTGTTTCTTATGTTTCTGCACAATTGCACATATCTTTGTACTCTATTTTTATTTTTGCTGCATTACTGCCCACGACTTTTATTTTCAACATTAACCACAATGACATATGCTCCATGATAGACACTAGATGGTACACCTCAATTAGTTGTTGCCTTTTATTTTGTTGATCAGTTGTGAATATTGGTCAGCATTGATCGATGTTGATCATTGCATTGTTGTTGATCGCTGCATTGTTGGCCAACATGAATGAGCTGAGAAAATATTGAAATGATCATTACAGCGAAGGTGGAAGTAGGAACCAGTATCCATTTGAATTTTGTGTCCAATATTAACTGGCAAAGAAGGTAATAAGCGAGTCCACCATTAATTGGCTTGCGACTTTTGACTCCAATATTAAATAGATGAATCTGTGGAACGTACAAAAGTATAATTTGTTCTCATTTGTGTCGCTGTAAATACGTTGGCAATTAGTTCTACAGGAGTTTGTCACACAACAAATTTCTACCCAATTTTTGTTCATTCAATTTGTTTCTTCCCAATTTTAGTTAATTTCACCTTGTCTCTAAAGCTAATCAGTTCTTTAGTTTCTATTATCTGTCAAATTCCATTTAGTTGTAGCTTTTCAAAAAAGATCTTTGATCATGGTTAATGCTTCTCAAGTTTTTTCTAATTGATTTTTCTTATTTTCTTGCAGCTTTTGTTGATGTTTCTGGACAACATTCCATGAATTGAAAATTGAAACTTTTAACTTTTTGCCCAGCTTTTGTTGATGCGCGAGCTCCTTATTAGTTTACTATGAATTAATGTTATGCAAAACTTGATATGATAGTATAGCTCGGATATTAACTATGTTTTTTTGTCAAGCAAATATTGAAACTAAAATCATGGGATGTTAGCCAATTTATTGTAATTAATTATACACTCTTGATGTCTATCTTCTTGTCTCTTCTACATATATTTATATCATCTTTTTGTATAGAAAGTTTTAGTAGAAAATTAATATTTGTGAATGAATGTCTAGGACCATTGGTGGTCAATTAGAGATCAAAATATTGCTCATCTCTTAAGGTCAATCTAAGATCAGAAATGTTGCTCCTCTCTAATGATTCATCTAGGACTAGAATCGCTGATTGTCACTAAATCTATTCTAGGACCAGGTCGTTGATCGTCGCTAAATCTATTCTAGGACTAGGTTATTACTCGTCTCTAACGATATTCTAGGACCAGGTTGTTACTCGTCTCTAATAATGCTATTCTAGGACCAGTTGTTGGTCATCGCTAAAGAAGGTTAACGACCTGAAAATAAACCTTTTCTAAGATATCTATAAAATATTTGAGACCAGAATTGTGGTCTCTAAAAGGACTTAAGCGACAGATTTCTTTCTCGTCCCAAAACCATTTTACGATCGGATTTTTAAATTCGTCGTTGTTGACCAATAGCGATGGAAACTACTAGGACGAGTGGCGACCAGCTTTTTTAGGTCCCAGATGCTTATTAGGGACCAGATTTGGACTTTTAGGGACGAGAACTCCCTTCCTTATAGACTGTTTTTCTTGTAGTGAAAAGTGTTGGTTTAGTAATTTTGTGTCTAGTAAAGGATAAGATGTGTCAAAGCTTGATTTCTACCAATCCGGTGATATCTTAAAGGAACATCTCTCTACTTTAAGATTGATATTATGCTTGCCATGGATGTGAGACTTCTCAAGTCCTGTAATTTTATTTTGTTTTGAAATTCAATACTTCAAAGTCTTATTCCAATTGGATTTGCGTAAGTCTATTATTATTGGTAATGATTATATCTTTTAAAAGTTGAAGAGTAAATCTTATCGTATTTTGGACCATTATATATCATTGTTTGAGGGTAAGACGGTGGATTTAAGTCCCATCGCACCAAGAAGGTAAGACATCGATTTGAATCTCGAAGCGTCATGATGATAAGATATTGAATTAAAGCCCCAATGAATTATGGCCTAAAACGTTTTCTTATGGGTAAGACGTTGGGTTTCAAGTCAACACGCTATATTGATGAGATGATTGAGAAAATTTATATGCTCTTGATGAAAAGTCATGAATCTTGCCCAATTGATTTGCTCCATTCTCTTATATGAATGTGGTAGCAGTACATGATAAGTCTGAAAGATGACGATGATTATTTAGGTTGTACAATGAATATGGGCATGAGAAAAGAGAAAATTATAATAGTCATCATTGTGGTTAAATGAATAACATTGTGGGTTCTCCAAATATTCCTTCAAAATATGAAGGTAATTTTTATGATCAAAAAGATATAAAAGGTCATTGGACACAAGGTTGTTGTGTGATCTAATAATAAGATAAATTTATAAATCCTCCATCAAAAGAAAAGAAGATAAAGTTGTGGTACACTTGACCTTTCAAAGTGATGTTGAGGTGTGTCATTGCAAAAATGATAAATTTTAAGGGCATGACAATGAGCTTATAATGCAAATTTATGAAGCACATACAAATGATTAGTCCAGTCCTTAAAGAGATTGTGACTTGTAATAAGCATCGTGAATGTTTGCCCATTCTTGAAAGTGAATGTGTCAAAATATGAAGAAAAAAAAATATGAATAAGAACATATTCATGTATAGTTGGAAATATGCCACAACTCACCTCTACGGGAGGCTTGAGAGAAATAAATAAATTTTATTTGGCCGGAATAGTCAATGGTCGTGTACGTTTATACATCATAAATATTATGGTATGTTTATTGTGAACTACCGAAAGGACAAAAGAAAAAAGTAAGTCCTGCCTATAAAGGTTGTGGCCATGACCAAATTAATATTATTGTGTGGTAATACAAATTTGTCATTGATTGTGTACCTATGGTATGACAAAGGTTAAGCAAGAAATATGCCTTGCTTGTAATAATTTTGACCATGACAATAGTAATATAATTTTCTCCTTGAAGGAGATGTTCACCATATGGATGGTGGCATGGAATATGTGATAGTACACAAAGTTATTTTTAAGCTCCAAAGAGTCATTGTGTTATTATCGGAGGAATAATATTGGGATTGTAGTAAGTCTCAAAAGAAACTTTTTTAAGTTTAGGATAAATTGAAAAGAAATATTGAGACTATAAATTACGAAAAGATTTAATATCATCAGATTACTACAACCGAAGCGGGTTATAAATATTTATATAAAAGGTTAACCATTTTTTTCCTCTTTTTGTTGCACGCAAACATGGATATGCTGAAGGAATCACATGCAAAAGTAAATTATAAGTGTACTGAAATAAAGATCAGTTGGCATAACCGGTTGACCATTCTGATTAAAATATGATGTAAAAATAATTGAGAATTCACATGGTTATATATTGAAGAAATAAAATATTCTTCAAGAATTATCGTGTTGCTTGTTCTCATGATAAAATTATAATTGCACCAGTTGAGGTTGAGATTGTATTCCCTGAAATTTTTGGAACATATAAAAAGGTGAATATGGGCCCGTTCACTTGCCACGTGGACCATTTACTCTTATAATTTAATAGATCCATCTATGGTATGGTCACATGTGCGTTTGTTAGCAACTTGCAAATTGATTTTTGTAAGGTTGTTTGCTCAAATTATTAAATTACGAGGATAGTTCCAAATATAAAATTATGTTGATAATGCTGGTTGGTTTAGCAGAAATTGTATGCCTCCAATTATAACTAAACCAATAGTTATGCGAACAAATGTCCCCAAAAAAATTTGGTATGAGATGAATTTATTTAACATGTAGAAACACTTGTACGCATCAAGCCAACAAAGTTCCCCTATCAAAATTGGTTCAGGGTCAGGAACCAAATAATTTTCACCTAAAACTATGAATGTATGGTTATGATTTAATTGCTCCACCACACGCATAAAGATGAATCCCCAAATGAGGTTGGGTTGAATGTTAGAGTTTCTAACATTAGAGGGAGAGATGATCGACAACTGAAAATTATGTGAGAGATGAATTATGAATTATCTAGATCCTCGTTAGAAAAAAAATGTGAACTTGAAGTTCAAGGGATAATTCATTTGCATAATGTTGCAAATCTATTGCCAGATGAATTTACTGACCCTATGTTACAATTCAGCTGCAAATGCTCCAATGTGAAGTCCTTGAAGGACAGAGTCTATGATACGCTGAAGCATGGCAGATCAATCGGTTCCAAATGTAAAATTTCTTGAGGAAGGAGAGAGGAGAAAATGATCAAGATGGTCATGAAAATGAGGCAAGTGCTTAACCTTGACAAATATTCAGGTACCTAAAATGATGAAAAATGAAAAGATCATGATACGTTACGTCATATTGGAATCGATATCAAATAACCGTCGACGGTATCTTTGATATGATGTAGAGCTCAATGATATAAATGATGACGAGGATCTTGAATTTAAATCTGTCATATAGTGTGGATAGATAAATGATTGGCCAAATAAAATGCACAATTCAAGTGTATTTTCTTTCACTTAGAAAAGTGATGTTTTGGACAGATAGTACGTATATCAAGGTATAATGTCAGTGGGGTACAATTAAATTATTATGCGATAGTATAACTGTAAGATATCAAGTATGGCTTGTGACTTGGGGCATAAAGGTTTTTTCGCAAATGCCCTGACATTATTAGAGATGTTTTCTCCTATGGTGGATGCAATGAGGTTTGTTTTGATCTGGAATATATGAAAAACTTGAATGCATATAATGGATAATTGTCATGTCTAGCTAGACAATGAAGGTTATATAAAAATCCTTGAGGCATTCAAGTTGCCTGAAGCATATAAAAGTTTGAAAGAAACTTTTTCAATAAAGTTTCAAGAATCCTTACATGGATTGAAATAATCAAGGAAGAAAGGGTATAAAAAATTATTGGAATATATACTATTAACCATGTGTTTAGATATAGTATTTATTATAGAATAATTATTTATTCAGTTTTAATAGATCATATATTCGTTTATGGTGTCTGTTTACTTATATAGTAGATGATTTAGTGTATAGAGTTTTAGCTTATACACAGAGGATTAAATCATCGGTTCTTATAAGTATAAAGTTTTTTGTTCACAATCTGAGATGAAAATTGGACATGTCATCGGTACGATTGTAGCACAAGATTATATGTAATTTATCTTGATTATGGGAACGATGTAGTTCCAACTCTTGTGCTAGTGCATTTGGTATGTATTGAACGGGACCGAGTAGATCTAGTTGCTTTAGACTGACTGACAAAAGCATATCCTCTAAACAGTTAAATGTACTTATATTCTTAATCCTGATATAACTATTATGATCTGTATATATTACTTATCGTTTTGATTTATTAAAAGGTGAAATTCTGAGATGGGTCAATATGCCTGGTAGGTTGGATGATAATAATATATATTGGTGAAATAATAAGTTAGTTGATGGAATCCATGTCTCGTTATAGAGATTGATTGATATGCCTTTTTGAGAAACTTATAAGTTTTCATCGTGTCAAACCTTGCAAGTGGATTTATGAATTCGGCACATGAAATAAGTTAAGCAGTGCTCTAAAGGAAATTAATCATTAAATTAAATTTGTCAGTAATTTAATTTATTGATTAGTATCTGTAATCTTAACATGGGGAATTACATAAGTGTTTAATGGGGAATTTCGAAATATAAATAGAGTGCAATTACGAATTTTTAGTGGAATGATTTGTAATTTATTATGGTAAGAATAATTCAAATTAATTTTTGGAATTATTTCCATAATAGGAAGCCTCGGTAATTAATTTTGTGGTCCCTCCAGTGCCCATATTTAACTAGAACTCAGAATCCTATGGGAAAAGAATTATAAGAAAACTGGGTTTTCTTCTCCTTTTTGGATTGGGAGGAAATTTCTATAAATAGGAATTCTCCTAACCTAGAAAAAAAAAAAGGTTTCTATACGATACTTGCCCACCCAAGTATTGAGAGAGTTCGGATGTGAACTTGGGATCACTGTAGAAGACCGTAGATTCGCTTAATGGTCTAGCTAACTTGTGGATTCGCTCGAAAATATGTGGTCACGCTTGAAGAGGTATCTAACGAATTAAATTTCAGCAAGTTTATATGTTCTAGCATGATTGTATATGCTCCTGCATAAATGTATATTGGTTATCTATTATTCATGTAAGCAATATGATTCTGGTATGCTTCCGCTGTGCATATAGTTTTCCAACAATTGGCATCTAAAGCCACGCTTACATCTAAATAAATAACCTAAATAATATGTATATATGATTATATATATGTTTCGTGATTTATCGTCTTGTTGAAAATCTCGTGTAAATTTTAAAATCATGCTATTTGGACGGTGTTGAGTGGCAGAATTGCCTAGCTGGCTGATTTTTGCTTTATTCATGAACCGTGGGTAAGCATATGATTTTAATCTCTTCTGTGCCATCAACGATCTCATGCTACTATATTAATTAATGTATTTGTTTGACTTGGTTAATCATAAACTTAATTAGTTAGCAAAAGAGGGATACAATGCTAGTATAGTTTACCGTTTTTTCAATGGCAGTATATATGGGCTTTTTCCCATATTTTTGTGTTGATAAGTTCTCTTCTCCCAAGCACATGGTCAAACTTATTACCTTCATGGGCATATGTAACCCCCTATTTGTATATAATATTGTATAAATTAATAATTTTATGATTAATAAATAATTACTATTTTAGTGGTTTATTTATTCGAAATCATTGAAAAAGTTTAATAGACTTATGCATGTGAAATTATATATACATAAATTGAAAATTATGATAAATAAATAGGATTTATGAAAGTGATCTATTTATTTGAGTCATTAGAATATCCTCAATGTATCATGTATAAATTGTCATGTATAATGTATGCTAGTAAAGGTTTGTTTTCTCGAATGAAAATTTACCTTTAGATACTAGTAACAATTAATTAATTCATGAGAAGAGATATCAAAGTTTTTCACCGGTCTGAAAAGGAGAAACGTAATATCTTGAATTCTTGGATGTATTAATCTAAAGGACAATTTGTTATAAGAAGGTGTTGTGTGTCTTAGTCAAAGAAAGGACGAAGTGTATGCCTTCTGCTCATTAGATAATTAAAAGAGGATGAAAATCTGAATCAAGTTATTTTAATCTTTAACTATCCCTTAAATGATTATTTTTCAAATTTGGTCTTAGTTTAGGTGGTCATGAATTTTATGATCTCTGATTGACTTGAAATTTGATGGTTCCATCGAAAATCATTTAGATGGGTTGTAGCCTGTAGGTATTTTGTCAGATTAAAAAATTGGATTTGAATGTGATGAGGTCATTCTTCATGTCAATTATATTTATCTTGAATCTGAAACATGATTACACATGGTGATTTAATATGAATTGATATGTGATAAGAATGTAGGTCATATTGGTTTTAATCCCTAAAGATGCTTAAATCACTTGAATTTGAATTTGAATTTGGTCATAGCTTTGGAAATAAATTTTTTTCTATAGACTCCAAATGACCGAAAATTTGATAAGTTCATTGGAAACGGCCTAACAAGAAATACTTATTACTATGCGGTTATGGTTTTTGTGGTCATTAAGATGGTTTTTTAAGTTGTTCTTTCGAATTAAAATGTGACTTAGTATGAAAATAATCCTTTATATCAATATAATTTATGTTAAATGTGGTACATTATTACACGTGATGAGTTAACATGAATTGATATATGACAGGGATGTAGATCTGATTGTTTTTTCTTAAATCGTTTGAATCTGAATTTGATCATAGCTTTGGAGATAATTATTATTTTTGAACTCTGATTGATTTGAAATTCGGTAGATTTATCATAAACGATTAAATTAAAAATACTCATTGTTATACAGTAATTTGGTAATTTGAGGTTGTTTAGATTATGTTTTTGGATATTTTTTGTATCTTCAAAATTAATTTTAATGAAAATTACTCGACTATGACATAGTGGTGGTAGAGATTGTTCTATATGGTCTTCAAGAATAAATTTTAGTGAAGTATTAACTTCATGTGTTGGCTTTAGACCTTCCTCCATATCGGATGAAATTAATACAAGTCATTAGAATTTAATCTCTAGTTTTGATGATCTATATTGACTCTCCCTTTCTGAGTAATATATGATTGGATCAATGGATCTACGGATAATGATATTCACTTGACTTAATTTAACATATACTCTCCATCTGAGTTAGCTTTTGTTTCACACCACATATGTATGTTCTATGAGTAGCTATTTTTTCATCAAAATTTATCATTCAAGATGCATGGATATCTATGAGATGTGTTTTGAATTTTAATATTCAATGTATACATAAACATGCTGATTTTTGAAAAATAGTACTCAGATAATGTAAATAGTTTTTAGAATTTTGTTCTTTGTTCTTGATTCGTATAACTATTTGATAATATGTGATAAGAATTACTGAACGGAAAATTTTAAATTCTATTATGACCAAACAACGTTTTCAACCAAATTGATCATAGTTTTGGAATGCAAAAAAAAGGGACTCTGATTGATCTGAAATTTGGTAGAATCATAAGAACAACCTAGTAAGAAATTTATTTTTTTTCGGATCGTTTTATGAGTTTTTGGTCATATTTGATTAAATAGTAGTGAAGTATTAGTTTCATGTGTTGGCTTAGACCTTCCTCTCTATTGGATGAAATTAATACAAGTCACTATATATTTAATCGCTAGTTTTGATAATCTGTATTAACTCACCTAATCTGAGTAATATATGATTATGATCAATGTAACTAGAGGATTTTCACTTGACTCAAACTAACAGTAGACTCTCCAACTGAGTTAGGTCTGTATAAGTTTATGGAGTGAATAATCGGTCATTGTACATGTGTATTGCATGAGTAATTCTCCAATCTCATCGATTGGCTATTCGAGATGCATGGATATATATGTATAAAATGAGCCCTGAATTTTATTATTTGGGATTATTCGACATATTATGATCTATTTAATATATTATATCTCAAATTCTCAATAGACTTTGCAGACCCACTTAGTACTACTCAAGAATTTCTTTCGATTGAGATAAGATATTAATTCAAAGAATGCATTGGACATGTACCTTATGTTGGAAGGAATTATTTTCAGTTTCTAACTAGATAGGAGATGGATACTTAATATATTTTTCTTATAACTCTCCTTTTATTGAGTTTGATGAATATTTTATCTCTTGTGGTATATTGATGTGTGAATTTTTTATTAATATTATCTCTCATGAATTGAATTATATTAATCTATCTCATAAGAGAAAATATCTTTTAAATTGAATGAAACTTATATGTACCATAGTGTCTAAGTCATTTATTCTGGATAGAACTTCGAGGTTGGTTAAAGGATGGACATAACGGTTCATTGAAAGTGAAGTCACTACCAACGTATGAGTCCTGTTTAGAAGGGAAAATGACTTAGAGACCTTTCCTCTTACAAAGGAAATAGAGGTAGTGATAAGTTAGAATTAATCTATTCTGATTTGTGCGGTAAATGATAATTCATGCAAGAGGTGAATTTGAGTATTCTGAAATTTTCAGAAGTTTACCCATGATATGAACATATATTTTTGATGTTTTGTAAGTTCGAATGTCTTGATAAACTAAAAATATTTAAGACAGAAATGAAAATAGCATCATGAAAAATATATAAAGTCACTGCAATCTAATTGTAGTGACATATATCACTCTGCAGAGCTCATGAGTCAATTATATGATAGAATAGTGGCATTTCAATTGTCTACACCAGACACTTTATAATAGATTGGTGTAAAAGAGAAAAGAAATAGACTCTTATGAAGATGATAAGATTAATGATTAACTTTTTTGTAGTTATTTTGCTTCTTTTAGGAGATGATATCACATTCTGAATTTAATTCCTTTCAAATTAGTACCTTGGACAACTATAGAACTAGTTGAATTTGATGTAAGTCTAATCTGTGACATATTCAGATATAGGATTGTCTAGCACATGTGCTGAGAGGGAGAATAAGCAAATTGGAATTAAGAAAGGAATGTGTGTGTTAATTGGATATCCAAAAAGAATGAAAGAAGGTTTATTTTACTATCCTAAAGAAAATAAGGCAATTGTTGACACAAGAATCAGATTTCTAGAAAATGATTATTAGTAAACCATGTTCCTAGAAGTAAACTAGTTTTACAGGAACTAAACAAAGAAATAACAAATGAGTCAATTGTAAATTCAGATGCTCAAGAACATCTAACCGGTATGTTAGAATTGACGTTCCGTTGCATTTAAATAGTGGGAGAAACGTTTGTAGACATAAGAAAACTACTACCTCAAGTAGTGAGAGTGATGTTGAGCAAATTAAAGAACACTACATGAAGAAGTTGTTAATATTTCAATACCGAAAGGTTTTGAAGAAAATATTAAGACTCAAGAATAAGTAGGTGTGATTATAGTAGTAGTACTTAGTCATAGTGGGAGAATCATAACAAAGATTGATTTGTTTTGTATGCTTGAGAGTACTTTCATGATAAGAACTCCTAAAAAGAAGTACACTCTTAGAGGGTTTCATGATAAGGTCCCTCAAGATCTAGTACAAAATCGATTTGTTACGACGAAGCACTACTAGACGAAATTGCATGAGAAAACAACTTGGTAAATTTCTTTCGATAAGAATTAAAGGAATGCCTGTGAAAGTTGTAAATGCATAGTTAAGAGTCTAAGTGGGAGATTGTTAGGGTATGTACTATTAATCATGTGTTTAGACATAGTATTCTAATAATTTTTAAGATTAAATATCTAAACTGGGAGATTGTTAGGGTATATACTATTAACCATGCATTTAGATATAGTACATTTTAACAATTGTGATGGTTAAAAGTCTAAGTGGGAGATTGTTGGGATATATACTATTAACCATATGTTTAGATATAGTATTTATTATAGAATAATTATTTATTCAGTTTTAATAGATCATATATTCGTTTATGGTGTCTGTTTACTTATATAGTAGATGATTTAGTGTATAGAGTTTTAGCTTATACACAGAGGATTAAATCATCGGTTCTTATAAGTATAAAGTTTTTTGTTCACAATCTGAGATGAAAATTGGACATGTCATCGGTACGATTGTAGCACAAGATTATATGTAATTTATCTTGATTATGGGAACGGTGTAGTTCCAACTTCTTGTGCTAGTGCATTTGGTATGTATTGAACGGGACCGAGTAGATCTAGTTGCTTTAGACTGACTGACAAAAGCATATCCTCTAAACAGTTAAATGTACTTATATTCTTAATCCTGATATAACTATTATGATCTGTATATATTACTTATCGTTTTGATTTATTAAAAGGTGAAATTCTGAGATGGGTCAATATGCCTGGTAGGTTGGATGATAATAATATATATTGGTGAAATAATAAGTTAGTTGATGGAATCCATGTCTCGTTATAGAGATTGATTGATATGCCTTTTTGAGAAACTTATAAGTTTTCATCGTGTCAAACCTTGCAAGTGGATTTATGAATTCGGCACATGAAATAAGTTAAGCAGTGCTCTAAAGGAAATTAATCATTAAATTAAATTTGTCAGTAATTTAATTTATTGATTAGTATCTGTAATCTTAACATGGGGAATTACATAAGTGTTTAATGGGGAATTTCGAAATATAAATAGAGTGCAATTACAAATTTTTAGTGGAATGATTTGTAATTTATTATGGTAAGAATAATTCAAATTAATTTTTGAAATTATTTCCATAATAGGAAGCCTCAGCAATTAATTATGTGGTCCCTCCAGTGCCCATATTTAAATAGAACTCAGAATCCTATGGGAAAAGGAATTATAAGAAGACTGGGTTTTCTTCTCCTTTTTGGATTGAGAGGAAATCTCTATAAATAGGGATTCTCCTAACCTAGAAAAAAAAAGATTTCTATACGATACTTGCCCACCCAAGTATTGAGAGAGTTCGGATGTGAACTTGGGATCACTGTAGAAGATCGTAGATTCGCTTGATGGTCTGGCTAACTTGTGGATTTGCTCGAAAATATGTGTTCACGCTTCAAGAGGTATTTATTGAATTAAATTTCAGCAAGTTTATGTGTTCTAGCATGATTGTATGTGCTCTAGCATAAATGTATATTGGTTATCTATTATTCATGTAAGCAATATGATTCTGGTATGCTTCCGCTGTGCATATAGTTTTCCAACAAAAATGACCCTATTTGTCCTTGCATTTTTATAAAAAGGCTAGGATCTGAATTTGTTATAATAATTGTGTATGTTGATGACTTGAATTATTAGCATTTTTAAAGAGCTTTCAAAGGATGTTGGGTGTTTGAAAAGGGAATCTAAAATGAAAAGATCTTGGTAAGACAAAATTTTGTCTTGACCTTCAGATTGAAAATTTGACAAATGAAATATTTGTCCATCAATCAACATACATAGAAAAGTTTTGATGCGATTTTACATGAATAAATCACATTCATTGAGTATCCCAATGATTATGAGATCTCTTGACATAAATAAAGATCCATTTCGATCTCAAGAGAAGGATGAAGAGCTTCTTAGTGATGAAACTCCATATATCAGTCAATTGGGACACTATTGAACCTTGCTATATATGATTAAATATTTTTACAGTGAGTTTATTGACAAGATTTTGCTCCTCCCCAACGAGAAGACGTTGAAATGACATTTATGAAGTTATTCTACAAGACAATCAATTGCAAATGAAAGTGTCCACAATATGATTGTTGCTATGAACAAGTTGAATGAGCAATTTACTTGCAACAATGAGGTCATGAATATAGTGATTTTCAAGAATATATTCGGCTTAGCTCAAAGCATCATCATACCCATGAAACCAGAAAATGTTATATCAGGATGAGTTCAACAATGCAATATCTTCGTGAATGTGATTTAATCACAAAGACATTGTTGATATCACTATTTGAGAAGCTGGCATATAAGATTGGATGACATCATCACAAGAAATTAAGTGATGTTTTAATCAGGGGGAGTATATAAGCGTTGCACTTTTTTTTCCTTGACCGAGGTTTTGTCCCACTGGGTTTTCCTTGTAAGGTTTTTAATGAGGCAATAAATAATGTGTATTAAAAGATATGTGTACTCTTTTTCCTTCACTAGGATTTTTTTCCACAGGGTCTTTCCTAGTAAGGTTTTAACGAGGCACATTATCTATGGACATCCAAGGGGGAGTGTTATAAATCCATTGAACTAAGTGGATGGTCCATTGAGTTTATTCATGAATTACTTGAATTCATGTATTTATATTTCCTAGGTAATATGATCCATTGTGAATAACTATGTACCTACTTGTTTGGGGATTTAACATCATGGTCTTTGGGGTGATATCTCTCAACACTATAAATAAAGATATCATTCATCATTTGTATGACACACTTGAATAGAAGAAAAGCCTTCTCCTTCATCTACTTATCTTGTCTTCTTCTCTTTAAATTATATTATTCTGAGCTTATATTTTATAAGAAGAAAGTATTTGTTGAAGTTGTATAGGCATCAATTCAAGAATTTGTAAGTAGCTGACTAATTAACAAAGGAAGTAAATATTGAAAACACTCCTAAATTTGACCCGAATTATTAGTTTTATCCTCAAACTATTGACCGCCTTAAAAATAACTTTTAACTTGACAAGCTGAACTTAAATACACCTCCGATCTTTCAAAATGAGTGAAATACATCCCTAAATTCTCGTCAAGTTTAGGGGTGTTTTCAACACTTTTCTCGATTTTTTATCAAGAGTTTCATGCTCTTACAATAGTTTGAGGCCATTTGCTATGTCATGTGGCAGATCGTGGATGTATCTAAATTTAGTTAGTCAAGTAGAAGAATATTATTTTTAAGGCTGTCAATAATTTTGGGATAAAACTAATAATTTATGCTAAGTTTAGGAGTGTTTTCAATACTTCTCTTATTAACCAATATAGTTGATCAATAAAGTAAAAAAAGTGACTAGTATATGGAAATGGAATCATATATATACACTTTGTATTGATCACAAGATCAGATAGCTTTAAGGTTTGTTTTTCTCTTGGATGGCTGTGCTTAACATGTCAAGAAGCTCGTGTAATTCATATGCCAAAAGTATATTATAGGTCGCACGAACAAAGAATGTATTGCCTTCTCATTTCACAACCAAATTAAACTTTTAGGTCAAAGTTGTGATGATAATTAATAACACTGCATGCTTGTCTTGAAACCTTTTGAAAACCACGTTTGTGGTCTCATGTATAGCTACCAAAACTTTTCAATTTATTTGTTCTATTTTTCTTTTTATTTTGCTTAACAAAGGAATGCATATTTCCCTTTTTAGTAAGTTTAATATTTAGTTTTAATTTTTCACGTGGTATATGTAAGATTATAAGATTAAAAATTATTTTAGTACATTTGACATATCTTTAATTAATTTAAGACTACAAATTTTATTTTATTTTTTTACTTTCTTAAATTCTGTGTTAAGTTGAAATATGAAAAACAAATAGAAACAAAGAAAGTATTATGTTTGGCAGTTGAAATTTACTACTCTCTCCGTTCACTATTACTTATTCACTATGTCGAAAATAGATTTTCATTTTTACTTGTCATTTTTAATATTTCAAGAAAAAACAATTATTTTTCCATGTTTTATCCTTAATATTAATACGTATTTTCCAAATCATTTTTCAAGACCTAATACTAAACATCAATTAATAAGAATAATGTGATAAAATAGTCATATCAATTATTATTTTTTTAATAGGTGTACCAAATCCATTATGACAAATAAAAGTGGACGTAGCGAATACATCAAAAGGCGCAAAATCTAAATTTAATAAATTCAATTTTTGACACACCTGAAATTTATCAGTTCTAAGTAACCCATAGCAAAAAGCTACTTCTGTCTCGAGCTACCGGGATATCCAAAAAGATTAATGGTACTCAATATACACTTGAGCGTGTTTTTTCATTAACCTTTTACCACTTTATATACACATGAATAAAATTGAAAAATACATTAGGATTGATTAGCATGGTCCTTGATCAAGAAAGACATAATCTATATTCACATATTTAGTATGTAGTATCATTAATTAATCTTATTACATTTTAAAACGTCGGAACACATAATTTTGGAGCATGCCGTGATCAAAATTAAAAATTAATTACTCGATCTATTTTACCAATAATTTTTATTTTGCTTATTTACCAATAGTTTTATCGATGGCAATGGATTCAAATTTATTAATAAGCCGTTTGTAATCCAATTTCTCAACCAATATTTTTGTTGGTAATTCCAATATATTTTTCATGTAGGGATCGAACAAAGAAATAAAATTTATTACTCCCTCCGTTTTAGAAAAAATAACCTATTTTTGATCTGTTTAGTTTGTTTCCAAAAGAATGATTTTTTTCTTTTTTGGCAACACTTTAATTTTAGTTTTTCACGTCATATGTTTAAAACCATAAGATTAAAGATCATTTTGATAAATTTGACAAAACTTTAATTTAGGACCACAAGATTGAAAAGTCTTTTTATTTTCTTAAATTTTGTATCGAATCAAACTAGATAATTCATTTTTATTCGAAGAGAGTATTATACTGTCATTAGCAACCTTGTATTGGAATGAGTATGGTTGTTATCTACAAGAATGTGAATAAATACTTTTGAGGAGCTTGCAAAAGTTGAAGGGCAAAAAGTAGGTGTGTTGGCTTGTGAATATTATTAAAATACAGATTGGTTCACTTCCAAGCAGCCAACCTGTAAAGTCAACTCCCAACAGTACCTATGCTTTCTTCTCTTAATTAATTTTCTAATTAAGCTCGTATTCTTCTTCTTTTTATTATTTTTTATGATATGTCTGAAATTTGTGAAGCTATTAATGCGGATCTATCATCCTTAGAGAATGAGGAGGCATGTCTGTCCTTTTCTTAAGGCCAAACATGTACATAGCCTCTTTCCTTCTAAATTTTATTTGGACACTTCAACTTAACTTTGTTTCGTTTTAACTCTCTAATTTTATTTTTTATGTATTATTTAAGCAAGAAAAAATTTATCCAATATATATATTCAGTGCCTATTAGACAAATATTAAAAGGGTAAAGAAACATCCAATTAAATAATGTCATTACGTATTTTATTTTCTCCAATTCATCTAGACTTACTTGGCGTTTACATTAATTATATCATTTAATATATATTAATTAACTATATTCAATTGATTATAAAATTTATTGCTCAGCTCGATTAGTGATACTGATTAATCTAAATATCGAGTTTGTGTTATATGAATATATCCATCTTTTCTATTTATGTGGTATCAATAAAATATTTGACATCATTCTGGTAATAACAATTCTAAATATTGATATGATATTGTTCTCCTCGATCTTATGATATTGTTCTCCTCGATCTAAGTCTTTGCTTATTTTTTAACATTTTATTTAGTCCTTCATAATATAAATATAATTGATATTTTTAATTTTTATATAGATCAAGTGAACTATATAAATTAAAATAAAAAGAACATTATATTTAGCATGGAGATAGATAAAAAAAAAAAAAGGAGGTAGATGAAGAAAAAAAAGTATAAATAAAGTAGATGAAGGAGAAATGGGATTGAAGAGAAGATAGAGAAAATAAATAAGGGGAAGATTGTTAATGATAAAAATATTGAATATTGACGTTAAAAAGGATCTCTCATGCATTTAAAAGGTATGTAATCTCACTAATTTGTCCAGGATTTTGTGCCTAAATGGTAAAATGAAATAAGGTTAAGTTGGAGTTGCAAAATAAAATTTAGGGATAAGTTAAAAAGAGGCTGTGCATGTATTTGGTCTTTTCTTAATATGCACAAGTTAAAAATACTCATTAATTCCTCATCATCACCACACATACATAAAATGCATACATGCTACATGACATGCATAAACATATAGTAGTATCATGCACGCACATACATGATAGAGACATATAGTCCCTTTATGCTTCGAGGAAACTTCAAAAGACCAGTGAGTCACAACTGCTACCATATAAAAAATATGTCGATGGGGATCGAGAAGAAATCAATATTCCCACTTATTCCTTAGTGTCACATCATACATTAGTATATTAATTAAAAATAATAGGATAAGGTGAACCGTTGATCGAATGAAGGTTGTTGAAATCGGAGGGTGAAATTTCCTGCATGAATACCTAAAAATGCTTCTAACCTAATGAAGAATTCAAAGGTATATTAAAAGGGGATTAATTAAATTCATGTACCCTAAACGTATGCATGAGTGAAGGAGAATAAAAATGGAGGGATCAATAATTATTCTGTGCCAATGGTATTGTAGTTGGTCTCTTGGTTGTTCATTGATGTGATCCTAAAACTAATGCATACTTAATTCTTTTTAAAATTCAACAAGTAAAAATGAATTGATTATATATTATTAGGTGGAAGTGATTTTCATTAATTGATCAGATATCATGTGAAATTTAGCTGACTGTCTAATTCTTTTGAAAGTTTTATTCTAAAACTTACTATATCAAAATTATAATTCATAGTATCCTCAAGCTAAATGTTGACGATCTCATCTAAAAACTTAAACTATTAGAGAGAGCATGTACACTTTAATTATTTCATTATATTCTCAACACTGGCAAAGCAGGAGGTGGTAGAATTCTCAGAGATCACACAGGCAACATGCTCATGGCATATACTGAATTTTATGGCCAAAATAGTAATAACTTTGTAGAGGCCATGTCTACCTTATCGGGTATTCAATGGTGTCACTGGAATAACCTCAACCAAGTCATTGTTGAATAAGGTATGTTGACTTATCAGATGATGAAGGAAGAAATTCACACTTGTTGGCAAGTAAGAGAAATTACTCAACAGATCAAGGACCTCAATGGAAGCTTTCTATTTTTCAACATTGATTCCGAGAAGGAAATATGATGGCTTAACTTGGGTGAAAGTATTGGGAGAAACGGGTTCTTCAACCAAGCTACTTTTCTGCCTTTGCAAGTTAAAAGCTCTCTTGAAGAATGATCAAGATGGTCTCCCATGTCTTGGCATCATTAATGTGAAAGGGCAATACACACTTTTGCTTAATATTGTACATGCATGATTTTGGAAAACTATGATATTTTGACTTATGTTTCTATAGCTAACATAGGTCATTTTCTCCATCATGATGAACTTTTCATCTTAAATGTATCCCTAGAAGGGTTGGCCGAAAAGCGAGTCCGGAGCCAAAAGGGCAAAAAAGTTGAGCCAAAATTCCAAAAGGGCAACATTTAAACGGAAGGGGAAACGGAGTTAAAAATAGGACTGAAAGGCGCAAGGCTAAAATAGTCTTGTAAGGCGCAGGAGGTACATAGACTTACAAGTCTCAGCCGCCGCTGCGCCTTACAAGGCGCATAGGGGCCTGCGACTTTCTGGCTAATTATAAAAAAAATAAAAATTAGTTAACACAATATTTTATCTTATAAGTGTATTATTTATTGTTAACTAAACAATATTATTTAGTTTAACAATAATATTGTTTAGTTAACAATAAATAATACACTTATAAGATAAAATATTGTGTTAACTAATTTTTTTATTTTTTATAATTAGCCAGAAAGTCGCAGGCCCCTATGCGCCTTGTAAGGCGCAGCGGCGGCTGAGACTTGTAAGTCTATGTACCTCCTGCGCCTTACAAGGTTATTTTAGCCCTGCGCCTTTCAGCCCTATTTTTAACTCCGTTTCCCCTTCCGTTTAAATATTGCTCTTTTGGTTTCAAACTATTTTTTTTTGCCCTTTTAAAATTTTGGCTCAATTTTTTTGCCCTTTTGGCTCCGGACTCACCGAAAAGCCAACTCGATCTTGTACATTTTTTGCGGACTTATCAATGGGTTGGGGTCTATACCTAACCCTCCAATAGGTGGTTTCTAAGGGGTGGAAAGTAAAAAACTCTGATATAAAGATTATACACACAACATATATCTTGGTTTGCTAAACACAACTTCATGCTAGTATAGATAGATTACTCCGTACACTTTATAAGAAATAAGAAAGTTCACAAGCAATTAGCTTGGAGATGGAATGTCGTCTACACGTAACAAACTTGTGTGAAATATAAAGAAGCACGATAAATTAAAGTGGTATCAAACAGAACACTAAATCGAGTCTCCTATCTATCTAAATCTGAATATGCAATTCATTGCTATAATGTAATATATATCTTATTGGAGAGGCAACATATATTCTATCAATCAATTTGGAATTTTATAGTCATCTTTAGCGGCAATTAAGCTATTGCCGTTAATTGATTAACATTAAAGATCATTTTTGGTGTAGTGTTGACATGTTTTACTCTTATTTTCACTTCTATATCCAGGATACTGTAAAAAATAAATGAAAATTCAACAAGTTTATAATTAATCTCTAAGCTAAGCCCATTCTGCACTGAAACATATACACATGCATTCAA
Organism: Solanum appendiculatum; assembly: GCA_018342035.1. Taxonomy (NCBI): domain Eukaryota; kingdom Viridiplantae; phylum Streptophyta; class Magnoliopsida; order Solanales; family Solanaceae; genus Solanum; species Solanum appendiculatum. The sequence continues at coordinate 695,407 of JAGDQO010000316.1, forward strand.
GGAGATTCCCAAAAGAATGACAAAATAAGATCAAAGTATATTTTAGATAATTATTTGCACTGCTAACTGACAACTAAAGTAGTTTTTCAAGAAAATTAGGTGGATTTAATTTAATTTTCATTTATTCCCATTACCCAACAATGTTGAAGAGTAAATTAAAATGATGAGATAAATAAAACTAATTAATTGTTCCCTAGGTTTCCTCAATGATATATGAGCACAAATTATAAATAACAACAAGACAAACAATATACATGGGACAAAGATGTTAATGAAACAAGTACCTCAAAATCTCACTTAGAATTATAAATATTGTCTCCATTCATAAAGTCAGATCTAGGGTACTTGCCTTTTTTTTTTTATTTTCCTCTGAAGTAGTAGTAGTACTTAATGAGAACAAAGAAAGGGAAAGAAGATCTCCAACTTGTTCACCTTTCAATCTTTTTTGATGATACTCTCTTGTTGTTTTCAATGAAAGGTTCAAATCGAGATCGATTTCTGAATCTTGAATCTTTCTTTTATTTGACGAGGATGTGTTTATTGTCATTGGTGTTGTTGTTGTTGTCGTCCCTACAACTTCTTCACTCATCCACCATTTTCCCCTTGAGGAAAGAGAATTATTCTCTTTAGCCCGCATTTGACTCATCATTTCTTGCTCTGATGATCTCCTGGTGAATTGGTTGACTATCTCATCTTTATCTCTATTTCTATTATCTATAGGTATTTTCATTAGGAGATTTTGTTTTGCTGAGCTTGTTCCAATTTGAGTTGGCGGCCAAAATCTTTGATTATGACGATTTTGATTTTTCTCAATTTCAATGGTTTTATTCCATGAAAATAATTGTTCATGTGATGAGTGACCATTGATGTGACTTGCAAAACCATGCCTTGTACTTATACTAGAGCCACCCCCAATATTCATGTTATAAGGGTTGTACAACGAATTAGCTTGACGATTCCATAAAGCATTATCGTACCTGGAATATAATCAAAGAAGAAGATATAGAAAACAAAATGAAATTCAAGTTTCTTTAGCAAACTTGGGATAAATTATTTAAGATATTATAAATTTGTACCTTAAACTCGAACTCGAAGTTTGATTAAACCCTTGTAGCCTAGGAAGTTGAGTAAGATTGCAAATATGATGATCTCCATTCTCAAGTAGAAACCTTCCGTCCGTAGAAACTGCTTAGCCATATAGAATTTTAATAAGACAACTATTTCAGAAACCCTAATTTTGGCAAAACGTAACTAATTAATGAGACAACAAAATAAAAAAAAAAACAAAGAAAAACTTACTTTGATTTGGATCATCAGTTTTCTTGCTTCTATACATCTAAAATGGTACCCAAAATAGAGAAAACAGATGAGTTTGCTAAGCAAATTTCAGGAAATTAGTGAGATTTATATAAGTTCCCGTATTATACCTGAAGATGGCTCTTGACATGTGCTATGCTGAGGCCTTTAATGTTCATAAATTGAAGAACCAATTTTGGTGTAGCTCCTATAAATAAAACAAAATTAAGCAAATTCATTACAACTTTGAAAGTTACACTATATATATATAATCAGTTTTTCAAAAGATCTATCCGACTATTGAAGTGAACGAATATTTGATGAATGAGTATCTATACATACAATTCTTTTGATTATGTAGAATCAATCATTTCACATTTCTTCAATTTTTATAAATAAAACTTTGAGATAGTAAAATAAAGTCGAGATATTTCTTCTATACTTACTATCTTGGCCTCCTAATCTTTCAACAGCATGAACAAAGCGAAGATGGAGCTCAGGAGTCCACCGTAGCCTCGGAGTTTTAGAACGGACATATTGTCGTACGCTTCCTGAATTAGTCTTTTTTCCGTTCTCTTCAACAGTACTGTTACTAGAGCTGGATCTTGTTGTACCTTGAGCTTTGCTATTTTCTTCTGTCTCGAGATCGTCTTCCTCTTCCTCTTCCTCCTCCTCCTCTTCTTCTTCTTCGAATTCAATTTGGTGTTTAGGGTTCGTCTTTGAATCTTCTGTACTACTGCTTCCTCCTTTCATCCTACCTTTTCCTCCGAACAAATTAAAACACTAATTGTGGCTCTTTACAAGATGTTGAAAACCATAAGAGAGAAGAGAAGAATTTGTCCTTGTAGCAAAAGTAAGAAAAAGTTGCTAGAATTAGGAATGAAATTTCTTCAAGAGGCATATAAAGAACAATTGTTCTCTCTCTCTCTCTCCCTTTGTGGACTTTTTAAAACCATGCGTGATTTGCATGGATGATGTAGTAAAGTATACATGTACATGTGTTGTGATAAATACTTGCATGTGTACGTGGACTCTTTATGTTTATGTGTATATGTATATACATGCTAAATGGTAGATGTTAAAATTCTAGTCAATTGAAGTAAGTAAATGGCACATTAATTCAAAGGATAATAATGACCTATATAACATAACAAGTTGTATGTGTGTCCACAACTCAACAAATATTCTTTATCATTTCTATTATATTCTCTCCGTTTAAAAAAGAATGACGTACTTTCCTTTATAGTTTAATTTGTTTCAAAATGAATAACTCATTTATGTTTTTTGCAATATTTTAATTTCAGTTTTCCACGTGCCATGTTTAAGGCCAAGATTAAAGGACATTTTGATATATTTGACATAACTTTAATTTAGGACCACAAGATAGAAAAATCTTCTTTATTTTCTTAAACTCCGAACCAAGTTAAATTAAGTCATTCTTTTTTAAATTGAGGGAGTATATCTTTATCTTCATATTGTTGACGAAAAATTAAAATTAATGAAACAAATATGTTTTCCAGCATATTAAATATTCATGCTTGACTCAGAGTTGTACTAATGACAAGGTTTGTCAATTACTACTATATATATTTGTTCCATCTTATATGGGCATTGGCAGTAGACGAAGCTTAAAATGTCAATTTGATTTTTTTTATTAGATATTATAAATAGTGAGAAAAATATGATGAATAAATATTTTAAATTTTAAATTTTAAATAATGGAATTGTGTCAAAGAATAATTGTGGAAATAGTGAAAGTATTAATTGGACAGAATTGGAGTATATGATTTTGTATAAAACGTTTTAGAAAAGTAGTTAGATGAATTATAAATAGTGAGAAAAATATGATGAATAAATATTTTAAATTTTAAATTTTAAATAATGGAATTGTGTCTAAGAATAATTGTGGAAATAGTGAAAGTATTAATTGGACAGAATTGGAGTATATGATTTTGTATAAAACGTGTTAGAAAAGTAGTTAGATGAATGTATATAGTCATATAGAGGGGTAGGGTAACATAAGGTTAAGTCTAATGTTTTCTTATATTATTTTGAGATAGGTTTGAAAGCAACATTTAATATATTTTTCAATCTAAAGTAGGAAATGCAGAATGATATTGGGTTTTATAAGTCTTAAAAATTAATTAATATTGATAATGGACATAGCAATCTAGAATAGGATACAAACTTGATAATGAACATAGTAATTAAAGAATAAATATTTTTTTTGCTTTTCATTTTTATTTTTGCTTCTTGTAGCTAGTTTGTTGTAGGCAGTTAATTTGCATTGAAGACCTATCCTACTTAAAGTCAAAATTAAGTTTGAGACGTCTATACGTTGTACCCTTTTTAGTTTTGAGGTCCATGATTCTGAATAGACCCTTTGAAGGCTGTTTAAAATAATTAGTCTATAACCCTATTCTATTTGTGTGGCAGTACATATACATTGTTTTTTATTAATATGTTTAAATAAAAAAGGTAGGAGTGTATTGACTTGCTGGTCATTTCTTTGATTTCAGTTATTATATATTGTTTTATGTAGTTGATTATAGTATTATTTTATTATAGTATTGTTCACTTGCTCTGTTACTATCGAAAATAACCGTTCTACTTTCGAGGTAGCTAGAGGTTAGATGTATACTCTACTATGGGTATGCTGTTGTTGTAATAAAGAAGGTTAGCTTTCTATTTTAAAAAGTAATTCATCTTTAAAATTTTCATTATGTTTATACTTAGTTATATATTTGAGGTTTAAATCCTAAACCACTCGTTACAAATATTGTTTTGTCTCGAATAAAACACAATCACATAAATCGACTAATTAACAAAGAAAATCCGAGTGCATCGTGATCATCTTGTTTGCTGCTTTGTAAGATGAAGATTCTGTAAGTAAATTTGCTAGGTGCAGACAAATTCTATAAATATAAAATAATACTGCTAACGAATAAGCAATTGAATTCTTTTTTTAACCCTTTGCTAGTGGAGATCTTTGGCGGCCGGGCATCTTGCTAACTTATGTCATTTCTATCACAATAATATCAATAATTATATATATGTTCAGTCAGACTGTGTACTTAAAAGATACAACTTGTCAGATCTGTTAATTTCACCTTTTATTATTTATCATAGACAACAGTATCATTAAATTATTAGTATGGAAAATAATGTGATAATAGATGATCCAGATAACTACTTTCATATGTCTGAAATTATAAGATTTGAGAATCTCAGATGCACATGCCCAATATGCTTTTTATAATATAAGCTGCTCCATATTGCAAATTCCAAATTTATATACCTCATCTCGATTGATCACATATGAATGATATGTATAGACGTTTCTAATAACTCTAATTGCGATGATATATATATATAATTAAAAACATGATTATAATTAGTCTGAATAATAGGAAGAATCCAAACTCCTTAATCTTATTGGCCTTACAGTGGGCCTAAGAGCAAGGAAGTCTCAACTCCCTAATCCCCCGTGAACCTTATGTCTCATTCGATCTCATATATTGCTTCTTTCAAATAGACTTTTGATATCACTTAGATAAGTATAGGAAAGTGTGAGTCTTCTATAATAAATAGTTGTGACACTGTGTAGCTATATAAAATAAATATGCATTGAAAAATCAAATATAAATCAGAATGATGTCTAACAAAATTAAACACTCGATAAAATCAATCTTAGACACAAAATCAGTTTTATTCTTGTACATTATTCTCGTACAGGTGTATGATCATCATGAGATATGAGACTGCGTGGAAATCCAACAAGGAGCGATTGGAAACACCCTTTTGCAAGGAGAGTTAGCTTCAAGTTAAATTATGACAATAGATTGATACCACTAACATAAAATCCTATGTTTTGACGACTATAGGTTAATTTGAACTCATAAATTTTTATATGGGACGTGTTAATAATTGAATCCATTATTAAATTTGTTGAGAATATCATTAACTAATAAAAAGGGTGTTCTATCTAATAGCTTAAGCTTTTAGATGAGATGGTCACATACTTCAACATGGTATCAGAGTCATGTTCATCTCTGTTTGGGCTCTCGGTCTACGCTCCAATCGGGCCTAGGTGTGAAGGGGGGGGGGTGTTAGAGTGGGTAAAAGTCTCACATTGGTTGGGGATTGGACTGGTGGTCTCCTTATATGAACTTGGGTAATCCTCCCCTCGTGAGCTAGCTTTTGGGGTTAAGTTAGGCCCAGATGTCATATCTTTACAAAATTTTGGCCTTCTCTGACCGGATGTGGGACATTTTAACTACCCAACATGATAAAAGGGCTTGCCAAAAAGTTTTGCTATGAGACCACAAACGTAGTTTCCAAAAGGTTTCAAGACAACCATGCAGTGTTATTACTTATTAATTATATTCACAACTTTGACGTAAAAGTTTATAATTTGCTTGTGAAAGGAGAAGGCAATACATTCTTTGTTCGTGCAAACTGTCACTGGAATTTACAGATTGAAAGAGCAGCTATATATAATATATACAAAGCTTTCTACTTTTTCCATATGAATTACACTTCCCCCTCACGAGCTTCTTGGCATGTTAAGCTAGCACAGCCGTCCAAGAGAAAAAAAAACCTTAAAGCTATCTGCTCTTGTGATCAATAGAAAAAGTGTGCATATACGATTCTTTTTTCTATATAATCTAGACAAATATTATGGGAGGTGAAGGTGAAGGTGGAGGGTAGGGGGGTGTGGGACCTTCGCGTGGTGGGGGTGAAGATTGTTCAAGTGTGTAACCATCTCATCTAAAAGCTTAAGTTGTTAGAGAGAACACACTTTTATTGTATTTAATTGTGTATTCTTAATACGCCCTCACGTGCAAGCTTGATTCTTTTTCACGAGTCAAGCACGCGGAAATCCTTTTTAATATGGGTGGCGGTGAGATTCAATCTCAGCACCTGTACCTATTTTGAAACCATGTTAAAATGCGCGAGCACACTTTTATTATTTAATTGTATTCTCAATAAAGATGAGATGCATGTGTTGGAAGGTTAAAGGATACTATTAATGTGGAATGTCTCTTATCTAATTTGTTTTTCATCCTTCTATTAAGAAAGTTATTTTCCTCATTTTTTAATAAATTAACTTATTTTTTAAAGAAAATATTTTTCAAAAATTTTGACCAACAAAATAAACATCCTTTGAGGACTTGCAAAAGTTGAAGGGCAAAAAGTAGGTGTATTGGCTTGTGAATATTATTAAAAATACAGTTTGGTCTGCAAGATTCACTTCCAAGAAGCCAGCCTGTAAAGTCAACTCCCAACAGTACCTATGTTTTCTTCTCTTAATTAATTTTCTAATTAAGCACTGCCCTCTTATTCTTCTTTTTTTTTAATCATATGTCTGAAATTCGTGAAGCTATTAATGCGGATCTATCATCCTTAGAGAATGAGGAGGTATGTTTGTCTTTTTCTTAATTTCCATAAGTTAAAAACCTACTCATTATTTCCCCATCATCATCATCACACATACATACAATGCATACATGCTACATGACATGCATAAACATATACTTACTCCGATCCATTTTAAAATTGGTAGTATTTTCATCTTGGTCATGCCTCTTAAGAAAACTATTCATCCATAAAAGGCCAAACATATACACAACCTCTTTATAACTTGTCTCTAAATTTCATTTTTACACTCCAATTCTATCTTGTTTCATTTTAATCCTCCAACTTCATTTCCCAGATATCAATTAGATGCAAAATGTTGTCTGGACAGATTGGTGAAATTACTCACCTTATAAAGTGTGTAAGGAAATATTTTTAGCGTTAATATTCAATATTTTTATCCTTAACAACTTTTACCCTATTTATATTCTTTATTTTCTCTTCAACCTCATTTTTTCCTTTGTCTACTTTATTTATTCATTTATTTTTTTCATTTACCTCCTTTTCTATTTAATTCTCTATATGATAAAGATAATATTATTTTTATTTTAATCTATATAATTCATTTTTTCTATATAAAATTTAAAATATCAATTATATTTTATGTTATAAAAGGCTAAATAAAATATTAAAATAATAAGTAAAGAGTTAGATTGAAGAGAATGATATCATATCAAAATTTAGAATTATGATTACCCGAATTATGACAAATATTTAATTTGTTAATGTCACATAAGTTAAAAAAAATTAATATATAAATTCATAAGTAACATAAACTTGATGTTTATATTAGGCTGTACTAATTGATCTCAAAAATAAATTTTGTAATCAATTGAATATAGCTAATTAGTATATATTATTATATCATTTAAAGATGATAAATTGATAGAATTAATGTAAACAACAAGTAAACCTAGATAATATAGAGAAAACAAAATATGTGGCATGCGTTATTCAATTGGATTTTTTTTAATCCTTTTAATGTTTGTCTAACACGCGTTGAACATTTATACTGGTAAAATTATTTGTGTTTAAATAGTTCATGAAAAATAGAGTTGGGGTGTTAGAATGGAACAAGATTGATTTGAAGTGCCAAAATAAATTTTAGGGACAAGTTAAAGTAAAAGGGTGTGTATTTGTTTGACCTTCATTAAAAAAATAGGTCAAACTCATACATAGCCTCTTTAACTTGTCCCGAAATTTCATTTTGGCACTCCAACTCAACCTTGTTCCATTTTAATCTTCCAACTCATTTCCAAATTATTAAACACAAAATGCTAATTGGACAGACTAATGAATTTATTCACCTTTTAAAATGCGTGAGAAATTCTTTTTAGCGTTAATACTCGACATTTTTATTGTTTAGAATATTCTCTCTTATTTATTTTTTCTATCTTATCTTCAACCCCATTTTATCCTTCATCTACTTTATTTGTCCATTTATTTTTTTCTTCTACCTCCTTTTCTATTTAACTCTCTCTATGCTAAAGATAATATTCTTTTTATTTTAAATATAATTCTTTTTGTCTATAGAAAATTTAAAATGTCAATGGACTAAATAAAATTTTAAAATAATAAGTAAAGAACTAGATTGAGGAGAATGATATCATCTCAATATTTAGAATTATAATTACAAGAATAATGTCAAATATTTTGTTGATGCCACATAAATTGATAAAGATGAACATATTCATAGAAACATAAACTCAATATTAATATTAACTTGTGTCACTAATCGATCTCAACAGTATGATTTATAATCAATTGAATATACCTAAATAATATATATTTTTATATTGCTTAAAGATGGTAAATTTGTTACCATTAATGTAAAATGTCAAGTAAATTTTAATGATTTGGAGAAAATAAAACATCACTACTAGAAAACTGTAAATTACCTATGAAATTTACCTGGGGATTATTTTCGTAGAAATTTCCTACGAATTTTCATGCGAAAATATGAAATTCCTAAATTCTAAACTTTTTTACATGCAAAAAATATTTCCCCAGCAAAATTGGTAGGTAAATTTGGCGCCATTTTCACAAAACTATTTCCTGGGAAATTATTTGGGGAAAATAATTTGCAAGTATCATTTTCGTAGGTAAATTCTCAAGTAATAAAAAAAATAATTTTTTTTATCTGTTTGCAAGAAAATTCCTAGATAAACTCTTTTGTAGATTTAGCGAGGAATAATTACTTGAAAATTTATCTAGAAATATTTTTATATGTGGTATTACTTGGGGATTCATATTCCACAATTTTTTTGCGGATTTATTTCTTAGAAATTTACTTGGGAATTTTCTTAATTGAAGAATTACTTGGGGATTTTATTGTTGTGAATTTGGTTAGAGATGTTTTGAGGGATTTGCTTTAAAATATGTATATTTGATTTTTTAAATATAATTTAACTGGAAATTTTTTCTTGGTATTTAAGGATTTTTAAATTTGGAGTCTTCGAGGAATATTTTCTTAAAAATATATTTACCACAATTAAAAATTATAATAATATAAAAAAAAAAATGTCAATGACATTAGAATAATTTTATTGTTAAATATTTACTCTACGTTTTAGGTTAAATAAATTAGTATACAATAATATCAATCTAAGATGTTGGAACATTACCACAAATGTCAAAATCAATATTATTAATTATATTATTAACTTATATATAATTAATATTTAATCTCACTATAAATCAATGATGCCATTTTTATTTTGATTTGAAAGATACAAAATATTAAAATAATATGGCTAATTTTTATCCAATAGAAAAATAATTATCATAAATATAATCAATTTTGATTTAATATTAAGTCAAGCACTATTTTTAAGTAGACAAAAATTAAATTTTATACATTATCATCTGAAGTTTAATTACCCCTCGTTAATAGAATTATATGAAAGGAAAAATCAATAATATTTAGTTATATATCGAATTGATATATCTTTTATTTACAAGCATTAAAAATGATCTAATTTCTCTATAGTAAGTTATTAAATGATATTTATTTATAAATATATAATTAAATTAAAATTATAAACACCACAACTACCTAATAAGATATACTATTGATTATTGATTATAACTTCCTTGAACTTTAAACTTATAAATATATTTATATTTTCTATTATTTATTTTGAAGAATTTTGCATATGTAATTTAAATTTTGTCTACGTTTAATATGCTTAGTTATGAATCTTATCTCATAGAAAGTGAGTATTAGCGTAAAATTGTCATTATATGTTGGATGGTAGTGATTTATTTTAAATATATAAATAGTTGTCAAGTTTCATTTTTTAAGAGTTAAATTACATGAACTTTAGGCAACATTTTAAGATATATTTCATTACCATATTAATAAGAGATGAATTTATAGTACTTTTTGTATAATTTATGAATATCTAAATTTGATGTTAAATACTCAATTAATTTAATTAAATTTAGCTTTAAAAATTAATCAAATCGAAGGGTAGTGAGCATTCCCCAATGATAATGGGTTAACTAATTAATTAGGAGGTGGGTAGGGAAATTAATTAATTAGGAGGTGGATAGTAGTGGTGTTGTATGCTGAGCAACCCAAGAATAGGATAATTAATTAATTAGGAGATAGTAATTAATATTGTTCACAAAGAAATTATTTTAAAAATTATTAGAATATATTCGTGTGGCTTTACTTGCGAAAAAATTCGTAGGAAAATTTCCATATTTTTAGTATTTTTTGCAAGAAAATAAGTAATTTACCTGCAAAATTTAAATCCTTAGGTAAATTACTTGGGGATTTTTGCAATTCGCAGGAAATAATTACCTACGAAGGTTTTACCATTGGATTCTTTTTGGTAGGAAAATCCGCAAGAAACTTAGTTTCCTGGAGATTTTTGTATACAATCCCTAGAAAAATCTCCATGTAATTAGCAGTTTTCTTGTAGTGCATGTGGCATTATTTAATTGGATTTTTTAATCCTTTTAATGCTTGTGTAACACGCATTGAATGGTTATACTGCGTATAGCTTTCTGGGTTTAAATGGTACATGAAAAAATGAACTTGAAGGGGTTAAAATAAAACAAGGCTGAGTTAAAGTACTAAAAATAAAATTTTAAAGTTAGTTAAAGGAGTTGTGTACGTGTTTGACCTAAAAATTAAGATGTATTTTTTAACAACTCACCCCAAAAAAATATTTTGAAAAAATTGTAGCTCTTTAGTTTGTAGTTTCCTAATTATCTAAAATATCATTTATTTTGAAACAAAATGAAAAAAAAACAAATACCCCTTATTCCTTAGTGTGACATCCTGCCTTAAAAAAATATATACAAGAGTATATTAATTAAAAAATAGAGTAGTATGGACCGTTGATCGGGTGAAGGTTGTTGTAATCGGAGGGTGAAATTTCCTGCATGAATACCTAAAATACTTGTAACTTAATTAGGAATTCAAAGGCATATTAAAAGGGTATTAAACTCATGTACCCTAACGTATGCATGAATGAAGAAGAATAAAAATAATTGTATTGTGCCATAGCTATTGTTGGTCTCTTTGTCAAGCATTTTCTATGTCCCACGTGAGTGACATCTCACCAACCTTGTTCAATCTGTTTAATATGATTTTTTTTAAGAGTATAAAGGTAAATATGATCTTTTTTAGAGTATAAGAGCAAATATGACTTTAAAGTTGGAAGAAAAAGATAAATATATTGAGGAATGAGGATTTAATATCGTAAGAGTAAATATGATCCTTTTTGAGACTACAAGGAAAAATATGGACATAAAATTGAATAAAAAAGATAAATATATTGAAAAAATATAGCAAAGAACAAATATAACGTATTTGTAAGAGTATAAAAACAAATATAACTCTTTTTCCATTAAAAATGTTACATCAACTGTCAACGCATAATGTTTCACGCAAGAAATTGACTAGATCAAGACTAGCCTTTCAAGTGAGATCTTGATGGATCTTACAATAGTAATTAATTTAGGATTTTATTATTAATAATGTTCAAATCCAGGTATTTTAGAGATTGTTTATACTGAAGGTGGGATTCTTTGGGAGATTCTTTTTTTTTGGGGGGGCCTGTGGCAAGTATATCTGTCCCTATGGATGCATAGTTTATTATATCTAAAATATTAAACCTAAAACCAATGTACGGATTGAATTTTACAATTCAACCTATCCAAGACAAGTGCTCCTAAACATAACCATTCTTAATTTAATTCCACAGACTTCTTTATGTCAATTAGTCCCATCCTAACACTGACTTCAAACATAAGTCATATGCATGTCATCTTATCTAGTCAGAGATTATAGTAAAAACTTCTAAACAATCTTTTTCCAAATTAGATTTTATTTCAAATATTTTGTAATGTTTAGTTTAGGGATAAGGCATAAGTACCTTCTAAACTGTAATCAAAATTTCAGCGACATATCTTAACTTAATTCGTGTCCTAGCTATTATTACCCCCCCCCCCAAAGAACTCATTTTTTTGTATTTTCGTGCACATTTTTGTGCTGACGTGGTACCTTTAACCAGATAAAATTGGTTGCATGTATAACACGCACTGCCACGTTTGTAAATATATCTTTTTATTTTTAAAAAAAAATCTTCATTTTTTCTTTATCTTGTATTTAAACAAAAGTAATACACGTAATTAATTTTTTTTTAAAAAAATTCTTATATTTAAACTCTTTTTTTTTCAATTTTTTAACTTCATTCATTGTTCTTCTCTTTTTTTCTATTGATTTTATTTATTCTTTTTATTTCCTTTGTCTTTTCTTTTGATTTGATTTCAAATTTCGTTCCAAATGCCTTGTATTTAAAATAAGTTAATTTCAGATGGATATCAAAATAAGTGAAGAAAATCAAATAAAACATAAAAAAAATTAAAACGTTAAAATCAAAGGACACTTTGTTTTAAAAATATTTTTATATAAAATACACGTAATTTTTAAAAAATAATTAAAAGTGAAAAGATAGAAAATTAATAAAAGAGAAAAAAATGTAACGTGAGGAAGGAAAGAAATGAAAATAATAAAATACATATAAATTTTAATGTCAATAATTGTGTGTACTAAATAATTGTATATAAACCAATTAAAAAAGGACATGTGTCCAATTTTTTCGTTGTTCACTTGCCTTCAAAAGAGTGTTCACACTCTCTATGCCACATTAGCATTTAGGGTACATTTATTTTATTTTTAAATAGTTTAGAAAGGTAATAAGACCCTAGTTAAATTTAAATATTCACTAAAATTTCTATCATAGTTTAGGGGTACTTATACATTATCCCTTTATTTTATTCAACTTTTTTACATCATATTGTCATGACCCACCACGTCAGCATGCCACTTAGGCGCCATGTGACATAAAGTTATTCATGTGGAAGGCTTACATTGGAAGAACAATACTCCTCGATGGAATATTCTAGAAATATAGGGAGAATTCCTTGGAAGACCTTAAAATTCCATGAATTTGCATGGAAGGTCCTTAGAATCTTCTAATCATGTAAAGAGTTCTAGAATAGAGACTTATACATAATAAATATAATTAGCCCCTAGTGAGTATGATAAATATAGGGGCATTCATTTGTAATGCAACCAAGCAAAATCAAGCAAATCTTCCAAGTGCTGAGTAATACAAAAGCCTTCTTAAGCAGTTCTCTTGTGTCTTTCTTCATTCCCTTAGTGATCTAGTATTAAAAAGCTTACTTGAGCTTACAAGACCGTAAAAGATTCGTGAGCGAGTTGTCAAGTGCCGCACGATGTGCTTAGTAAAAGTCTAAGATCGTGACAGAATGATATCAAAGCAAAGGTTGATACTAAGGAATGGCAAACGAGGTAGACATCAATGTTGCTAGAACCACCAGTGTCAGACAGGATGGTGGAAAGAAGCACCAAAGGGGAAAGAAGAACCTTGAGGGGAATGAGGAATTATTACTCGACCCTACACCAAGCGACGTGCTAAGATTCCACTCACCTTCGACCACTGAGGTGAGTGATGATGAACATTGGGAGCAACCCGTAAACGTTACGCTTGGAATGGAGTGGATTGCAAGGGTTGAAACGGCAAGGCAGGTTGTGGAGATTTTAGGCAGACGCTTGAACGGGTCAATTAAAATCAAGACTCTTGAGGACTTCACCCTTGAGGAGAATGACAACATCCGCAAAGAGTTGGAGGTGCGTGGGCATGCAGAATATGTGATGAAGGAAATCATCACTTCCTTGTAGTGTCGGCTCATGGATGCATTAACACAATTGAAACCATGAAAGTCGAGATTGAAGCGCTCAAGGGAGGAATTGAAGCTGGAGGATCTGCGACGACAATGGAGATAGGAAGGCCAAGATTGAGGCTCCCAAGCTACCGATGATCAAAGGTGCTCGTGACGGGCAAGAGTTGGAGAATTTTCTTTGGCACTTGGAGAATTACTTCAAGTGTAACAAAGTGAAGAGCAATGAGAACAAGATCAACACTGCCGTGTTGTACCTTTTGGAGATGGCATGCTATGGTGGAAGCGAAAGGAGTCCGAGATAGGGAAGAGGCTTTGCACCATCAACAGATGGGAAAATCTTTGAGACGAGTTTAAGAAGGCCTTCTTTCCCAACAACGTCATTTATGAGGCAAAGCGCAAGTTTAGGGAATTTAAATAGACCAACAACATAAGAGCATATGTGAAGGAGTTCACCACCCTAACGCTTCAGATTTCCAACCTCACGGATGAAGATATGTTGTTCCACTTCATGGATGGGCTGTAAATTTGGGTCAGGACGGAGTTGGAGCGCTGACAAATAAGGACTATTGATGAAGCCATCACGCAGGCCGAAGTTTTGACAGACTTTAACCATGATAGAGGAAGAGAAGTAGAGATGAGAGGTAATCATGATCAAGGTGGGGGAGATTGTGAAAAAAGAAAGGAGCAACAACCACATCCCAAGAATCATGACACCTACAAGTCTGATGGCAAGAAGTTTGGACGTCAAAGCGATGCTGAGAATAAGGCATAAACTACAAAGAGAAACAGTTTCTACATATGCGGTGGGCTGCATGGCTATGCAAGATGCTTTAAACTAAAGAACCTTAGTGCCATATTACGGGAATGGAAGGAGAAAGATGCATAAGAACTAGTGGAAGGCTTATATTGGAAGAACAATGCATAGTCCTCGATGGAATATTCTAGAAATATAGGGAGAAATCCTTGGAAGACCTTAGAATTTAATGGATTTGCATGGAAGGTCCTTGAAATCTTCTAATTGTATAGAGAATTCTAGAATAGAGACTTGTACATAATTAATATTTGCAAATTAGCCCCTAGTGAGTAGTATAAATAGAGGGTCATTCATTTGTAATGCAACCAAGCAAAATCAAGCAAATCTTTCATGTGTTGAGTAATACAAAATTCTTCTTAAGCAATTCTCTTGTGTCTTTCTTCATTCCCTTAGTGATTAAGTATTAAAAGACTTACTTGAGCTTGCAAGATCGTGAAAAATTCGTGAGCAATTTGTCAAGTGCCACATGGTATGCTTAGTAAAAGTCTAAGGCCATGACAATACGTTTACTTGCAAATTGTTGAGTTTAGTTAAGTCTACTCTAGATGAGGTTACTACAACTACTTTAAAATTATGTCATTTAAGCTAGTTAATTCCTGAATGATCACCCAAGTTTTAAAAATCATCTGACAAAATCAGTTTTAATTTGTTTCTTTTATTATCATAAAATCATTTAACTATTATTATTTTTTTCAAAAATTACTAAACACGACAAGAACTCCATTCACCTAATTAACATGACATATCACATTAAAATTCTATTTTTTAATAAGAAATCTATTTAACTAATATATATCATAATCATTTAATCCAATCCAACCCATGTCTTATACCCAATTTTACACCTGGTTAAAAAAGACTCAAAATGCATCCATCAGTAAAAATAGATTTTTGGCAATTACAAGCAATTTCAGAGTTTCAAACTTACAATTTTTTTCTTTTGCCTCAATAATATATGTGTGCGCCTACGTGCATCTTAACTCGTGGATTTAAAAATGAAATTTATATATGTTAATTAGTGAAATATATCTCAATCTGCGGTAATATTTTAGTGTCCTTGTCGAATCAATTAATTTAATTAGCAATTTGAATAGGTAGGAAAAATCATGAAAACAAAGGACTTTGGGATATAAGACATTGGCTGGGTTGGATTAAGTGAGAATGATGTATATTAGTTAAATAGATTTATTATTTAAAAAATAAAATTTTAATGTGATATGTCATGCCAATTAAGAGTGAAAGAAACTTTTGTGGTGTCTAATATTTTTTTTAAAAAAAATAACAATAGTTGAATAATTTTATCATTTTACTTTACTTCATTCTAAATAAGAGGGAATTCCCTCAATAATACGAAACTAATTAATAACCTCCACGTGGGCTGGATGATGAAGGGTACTTGCATAAATAAATAAAAAAAGAGGACTGCTTCAAACCTCCAATTTGTTTTATTAAAAAAATAAACAAAAAAATCAATTCTTCCATATGTTATTGCAGATCCACATTGTAAATTTCTCTCTTTCTTGGATTTTTCTTCCAGTTCTTTCTGCTCCTCTTTTGCTATCACAGGTGAGTTCTTCTTCTTCTTGCTCTTCTTTTTCCTTCAGTTACTTCTTGTTAATTAATTCTACGATTCTCATCTTTCTTCTGCTGAGTTCTTTTAGGAATTTCTGGTTAATTTTTTTTTTTTGCTATCTGTATCTGTAATTTTTAGCTTCTATCTCATTCTGTATTTGTATTTGTAGTTTGCTCCCATTCTTTTCTTTCTTCAAGGGATTTCTGCCCATCACTTTTGGATTCCTTTAAAAAATTGTTCATTTTTGCTTCATCTAGATTTTTCTACTCTTTCGCACAATTTATTGCTACATTTTTTTATATTCATGTCAATAATTCTATCTCATCCACACATGCATAGTTGAAAATAGATGATTGTTACATGTAACTGTATATTATTTTGGATTACTGATGGTAGATGTCTTTTCTACTTTGGGAACTAATTAATTACTGACAATCTAATTATCTGTGCAGAATTCTGCAATGCTAAACTTGATGTTTTAAGATTGGATTTTGGTGTTTAATTTTGTCTTCTGATAACGATAGTAAGATATATTTGTAAACATAACTTTATGGTGGTGTTGTATTTTATAGTTTCTACATTTTTTGTTCTGATGGTTCTTCTCTTTGTCTTTCTTAAAAAAAAGTTCTCTGTTTTTTCATTCCTTACTATGAGAGGTTTTAAGCTATGAAGACAGATGAACCAAACGTGTTCGATGATATGCCTGAAATAACTTAACTATTTGGTAAAAATCTTTATTGTTTCTCTTTTGCTATTAGCGAGTAAATTAGGATTGTGTTCAATGATGGAAAGTTAGGCTTCCTTCAATTTTATTTACTATTGAATTTCACAGGATCCTCAAAGTTAAATTTGCTCAATGTGAAGAAAGCGGGAAAATACATCACTGTTACAAGTAAGTTTTGGACTTTTTTAGTCTATGATTTGATAAGGTATAATATTAACAGTTGTTTGCTCTGCCTCCCCTGCAGTATTACTTGTCTATCTAATGTGATTTTTGGCACTCTCCTGTGACATGGATGTTATCGAACATTTTTAATATCCTTCACTAGCTTGGAGTATCAAGTTTGGTAGCTTTTTTAAAAATATGTATTTCTCAATGGAATATCTGTATATGTCCTTTGAATTTTTTCTTACTTCTATCTATCTATGTTCTTTAAATTATTTTCGTATTTCTAAAAATTTTTGTGTATCAGAAAACAGGCGCAACTTGAACCAGTATTTTGTATCTCTAGCGTGTTTCTTGGACTAGAAAAAAAGGAATGTTTACAGGAATTTCACGTTTTCGACTTCAAAGTTACCCATCGAATTCTACTTTTGGAAATTGATAATTTGATCAAACTTAGATATTAGTAGTAATATTTAATCCTTTGTTAAGCTTTACGTGGTTTTAGGTTTCTGGTATAATCAAGTTATTTAGAAAGAGAAGACAACACGAGGACCTTAGATCAGCTGCAAAATCTGTTGTTGGACATATATCTTGTGTAGATAATAGATGTCGTACATAAGAGTAACCAATTTTAGCAATTAAAGATTAAAGGAAAGATAAATCATTCTTCGTCTTACTACTTTTCTCTGGTTATGTACACATGTACATACAATAAATCATGTTAGAATTCTATGACTCTCCTTTATGAGAAGATTTTAGTACCTCATTAGCTTCCAAATGTAGCTTAGACTTTGAATTGGAGAGTTGATCTCCTAATTGAACTTCTTAACACATTCTTTGATAGTATATTCGAAGAGCTAATTTTTACCTTCTTTATAGCTCAAATTTTAATTGTAAATAACTTAATTTCTCCCATATATATGTTCTATCAACTTACAGACTGGACGTGAAAGTATAATGTTGATTTTGAAACTTTCGTCGTCCAGTGATATTCTTGAAGACCATAGTTTACATGGTAAGGCTTTTTTTAACCCATAAGTCCATAACTATAAATGATTAAACTCACAAATCCATCTTGCCTTTCCCTTTTTCTAGCAGTTATCCAGCTTTGACAACGCTAACTTTAATATAGGATTATAGGAAAAGAATGATGGTATCAGACACTGTCAAATGATTGTGAATCGAAATAAAAAAAAATATAGGCATGGAGGTTTACATGGTTCTCTCTCATAAATTGCTCTCTTTAATTTCCCTTCATTTCTCAGTTTTTTCATTATATATGCAGTGGTTTATCATGAGGTACTTTTGTTTTTGAATTTATTTATTGCTTTCTTGCTCTGCTTTGTATATATTCGTTAATTTGTTTATGCATATTTGATGAAGATCTAAATCTGGGGACTACAATATGCATATTGGATGTAAATTTCTTCCAAGAATTTTGAGCGAGTGATATTAGTTCTATTAACTCAATTTGATTTCCTCTCTATCATTTCATACCAAATCTGTGTATTGTAAAAAGAGCAAATCAAACTTCTTTCATATTTCACCTCCTATGTACTTATATTATAGGTTAAAAGCAATATATTTATGTGAAGCTAAGGGCATGTACTGCTGCCCACACACCAGTGAAGCAATTGCTACTTCATCTTGAGGACAGATGGTGTTATAATTTGACTGGTACCACTACCAGACGCAGCCGTTAGGCCACCCCTATACCTCCTAGTGCTTCCGTCTATTTGGTTGATACTTCTTCTGATTTTGATGACCAAGTCTCTGAATTTGATTCCATGTCAAGTTCTTCTTGTCTAAATGAGGTTTACACTCTGGATAACGTTGAATCTGATTCAGACTCCAGTTCATCTTAGTTTTGCAAAAAAAAGTTGTAAGGTTGTAAGGTTGTAACTTGTAAGGTAGAGTTGTTAAAAAGGGTCAGCCCAACTTGCCCGACCCAAACCCTCTTTAAAATCTCTATGGTTCTTTCTTCCTTCTTCTCACAATAACTCCAAATAGCAAACCAAAACAAATCTTCCTTTCTTCTCACAATCACTCCAAATTGCATAACAAAACAAATCCTCCTTTCTTCAATGACTTCTACTTCCACACCACCGAACGATGCCGCTCCGACTTCATTTCCCCCTCTCGTTTGTGTCTGATACGACAAACGATAGATTGTTTACCATGGGTCCACCCTTGTATTTCCTCTTACTGGTCCATCTATTCCTTCTCATTTAGATTTCATAGGGGGTCGTGTCTGAATTGGCAAAAGACGGGCCATTACCATTGCTAGACGCAACCGTAAGGACACCCTTATATCTCCTAGTGCTACCGTCTATTTGGTTGATACTTCTTCTGATTTTGATGACTAGGTCTCTGAATCTGATTCAATATCCAATTCTTCTTGTGTAAATGAGGTTTACACTCTGGATGACGTTGAATCGTCTGATTCAGACTCCGGTTCATCTTTGTTTAGCAAAAAAGGTTGTAAGGTTGTAATTTATAAGGTAGATTTGTCAAAAAGGGTTAGCCCTCCCTCCTAGCCCTAACCCTATTTAAAATCTCTTTGATTTTTTCTTTCTTCTTCTCACAATCACTACAAATAGCAAACCAAAACAAATATTCCTTTATTCTCACAATCACTCCAAATAGAAAGTCAAAACAAATCTTCCTTTCTTCAATGACTTCCACTTCCACTTCATTTTCCCCTCTCAATTGTGTCTGATACGGCAAACGATGGATTGTTTACTGTACGTCCACCCTTGTATTTCCTCCTAATGCTCTCTCTATTCCTTCTCATTTAGATTCCATAGGGGGTCGTGTCCGATGTGGCGAAAGGCAGGCTGTTACCTATACCAAACGCAGCCGTAAGGCCACCCCTATACCTCTTAGTGCTATCGTCTATTTGGTTGATACTTTTTCTGATTCTGATGACTAGGTCTCTGAATCTGATTCAATGTCCAGTTTTTCTTGTGTGAATGAGGTTGACACTCTTGATGACGTTGGATCATCTGATTCAGACTCCAATTCATCTTAGTTCAGCAAAAAAGGTTGTAAGGTTGGTTGACACTCTAGATGACGTTGAATCATTTAATTTAGACTCTAGTTCGTCTTAGTTTAGCAAAGTAGGTTGTAACTTGTAAGTTAGAGTTGTCAAAAAGGGCCAACCCGACCCTTCTCCCGGCCCAAACCCTCTTTAAAATCTCTATGCTTCTTTATTCTTTCTTCTCACAATCCTTCCAAATAGCAAACCAAAACAAATCTTCCTTTCCTCTCACAATCACTCCAAATAGAAAACCAAAACAAATCTTCCTTTCTTCAATGATATCCACTTCCACACCACCGAACGATGCCGCTTTGACTTTATTTCCCCCCTCGTTTGTGTTCGATACGGCAAATGACGAACTGTTTACCGTACATCCACCCATGTATTTCCTCCTACTGCTCTCTCTATTGCTTATTGTTTAGACTCTATAGGGGGTCGTGTCCGATTTGGCGAAAGCCAGGTTGTTCCAACTACCAGACGCAGCCGTAGGCCACCCCTATACCTCCTAGTGCTACCATTCATTTGGTTGATACTTTTTCTGATTCTGATGACCAGGTCTCTGAATCTGATTCAATGTTAAGTTCTTCTTATGTAAATGAGGTTGACACTCTCGATGACGTTGAAACGTCTGATTCAGACTCCAGTTCATCTTAGTTTAGCAAAGAGGTTGTAAGGTTGGTTCACACTCTGGATGACGTTGAATCGTCTGATTCAGACTCCAGTTCGTCTTAGTTTAGGAAAAAAGATTGTAAGGTTGTAACTTGTAAGGTATAGTTTTCAAAAAGGGTCACCCCACCCCCCCTCCACGGCCCAAACCCTCTTTAAAATCTCTATGCTTCTTTCTTCTTTCTTCTCACAATCACTTCAAATAGCAAACCAAAACAAATCTTCCTTTCTTCTCTCAATTACTCCAAATAGCATACCAAAACAAATCTTCCTTTCTTCAATGACTTCCACTTCCACACCACCGAACGATGCCGCTCCGACTTCGTTTTCCCTCTCCTTTGTGCCTGATACGGCAAACAACAAACTGTTTGCTATAGGTCCACCCCTGTATTTCCTCCTATTGCTCTCTCTATTTCTTCTCATTTAGATCCCATAGGGGGTAGTGTCCGATTTGGTGAAAGGCGGACTGTTACTATTACCAAACACAACCGTTAGGCCACCCC
The DNA here is from genome assembly GCA_018342035.1 of Solanum appendiculatum. Classification (NCBI taxonomy): domain Eukaryota; kingdom Viridiplantae; phylum Streptophyta; class Magnoliopsida; order Solanales; family Solanaceae; genus Solanum; species Solanum appendiculatum. Next base: position 716,827 of record JAGDQO010000316.1, read on the forward strand.
TATACCTCCTAGTGCTACTGTCTATTTGGTAGATATTTCTTCTGATTCTGATGACTAGGTCTCTGAATCTGATTCAATGTCTAGTTCTTCTTGAGTAAATGAGGTTTACACTCTAGATGACGTTGAATCATTTGATTCAGACTCCAGTTCTTCTTAGTTTAGCCAAAAAGGTTGTAAAGTTGTAACTTGTAAGGTAGAGTTGTCAAAAAGGATCAGCTCGACCCCTTTCCTCGTGGCCTAAACCCTTTTTAAAATCTATATGCTTCTTTCTTCCTTCTTCTCACAATCACTCTAAATAGCAAATCAAAATAAATCTTCCTTTCTTCTCTCAATCACTCCAAATAGCAAACCAAAACAAATCTTCCTTTCTTCAATGGCTTCCACTTCCACACCACTGAACGATGCCGCTCCGACTTATTTTTCCCCTCTCGTTTGTGTTCGATACGGAAAACGATGGATTGTTTCTCGTAGGTCCACCCCTGTATTTCCTCCTAATGCTCCCTCTATTCCTTCTCCTTTAGATTCCATAGGGGGTCATGTCCGATTTGGCGAAAGGCGGGCTGTTACCATTATCAGACGCAGCTGTAAGGCCACCCTTATACCTCCTAGTGCTACCATCTATTTGGTTGATACTTCTTCTGATTCTGATTACCCGGTCTCTGAATCTGATTCAATGTCCAGTTTTTCTTATGTAAATGAGGTTTACATTCTGGATGATGTTGAATCGTCTGATTCAAACTCCAGTTCATCTTAGTTTAGCAAAACAAGTTGTAAGGTTGTAAGGTTTTAACTTGTAAGGTAGAGTTGTCAAAAAGGGTCAGCCCGACCTCCCCCCCGGCCCAAACCGTCTTTAAAATCTCTATGCTTCTTTCTTCCTTCTTCTCACAATCACTCCAAATAGCAAACTAAAATAAATCTTCCTTTCTTCTCACAATCACTCCAAATAGCAAACCAAAACAAATCTTCCTTTCTTCAATGGCTTCCACTTCCACACCATCGAATGATGCCACTCCGACTTCGTTTCCCCCTCTCGTTAGAGTCCAATATGGCAAACGATGGACTGTTTGTCGTAGGTCCACCTCTGTATTTCCTCCTATTGCTCCCTCTATTCCTTCTTGTTTAGATTCCATAGGGGGTCGTGTCTGATTTGGTGAAAGGCAGATTGTAACCATTATCAGACACCGCCGTACGACCACCCCTATACCTCCTAGTGCTACAGTCTATTTGGTTGATACTTCTTCTTATTCTGATGACTAGGTCTCTGAAACTGATTCAATATCTAGTTCTTCTTGTGTAAATAAGGTTTACTCGGATGACGTTGAATCGTCTGATTCAGACTTTTGTTCATCTTAGATTAGCAAAAAAGGTTTTAAGGTTGTAATTTGTAAGGTTATGGCAAAAAAAAGTTGTAACTTGTAAGGTTTTGGTAAAAAAAAGGTTCTAACTTTACTATTATAGTCGTAAAATTCAGTTAATTTATTATGACGAAATATTGTTTTATAATTATTTATCTTCATAAAGTATGTCTTTTCTCCTTTTTATTCACACAATCATACTATCCTGAATATGTAGTTTATGATGTGACCATTGCATACAAAAAATAGTGCCCGACGATTGGAAAAAAAAATAACTATATTAAAAACTCGCTACAGAAGCAACGATTTTTGAAAAAAAAATTGTTTAAACAACTCGCTACTATTGCAGCGATTTTAGGTTTTAAAAAAAATTAAAGAAACATAAACAAACTCACTGCTGTATTAGCGTTTTTATGTTAATTTTTTTTTTTTTAAAAAAATTCTCTATCGATAGCTCGCTGGACTGGCAGCGAGATCTTTAAAGTCAAGAACTCGCTGCTGAGGGAGCGAATTGTCCCTTTTGGTTTTAAAAAATATATAGTGCCCTTTATGCATTTTGGAAGAACAAAAATGACCTTTTTGGGTTCGGACTCTTATTTTGTACATACACATAGACAGAGTCCGGAGTCAACAAGGCCAAAAAAATTTTGAAAAGTTTTTTTTTTTTTTACCAAAAGTCTTTAGACTTTAAAAGTTATCACACAAAAATTATTTTGGTCACTTAAAAGTCATTCAACTTTGACTCCTTTTTTTTTTTCAATTTTAACTAAGTTAACTAAAAAATAAATTTCACATGAATTTTAATATTTTATACCGAAAATGAACAAATGACAATTTCACCTTTTCAGATATTTTCTTGTTGTGTCTTGTCTTATTTCTTTCCTTTTCTTTTGTTTTTTATTTTAACTATTGTTATTTTCTTTTAGATTTGGGCACTTTAGAATTAGGTTGTACAATACTACTTTTTATTAATTAAAATGGGCAGTCCCTCTTTGAAGTTATATATATATATATATATACCGAAAATATTATATAAGCTCCAAAATAAGTTAATTACTCTATCTGTTTTTTTACTTGGCCCTATTGACTTGACGAACTCTATAATGTTTTTTAATTAAATGTGTATTTTACTAAATTGATTTTATTAATGATGCTTTGAAATTCTAGATTTGATTTCTACTACTTTTTCATAGATATTTAACACTAAGAATAGTATAATAAATACATAATAAAATTCTCTTGATATATGAAAATGACAAGTAGATTAAACATATATTTTTAGTATATGAGCCAAGTAAAATAAAATGGAGAGAATATATTCATGATAGTTTTAGAAATATCCTTTAATATACCTCTTCGTAACACAAAACTTGTTAGTGTATACAATATTACATTTACCTTTTTAAAATTTGATTTCTGTACATAATGTTAATGCATTATAATTAAATATTAAAGAAAATATGGTGTGACTATTTTGTCCTTCTTAATATACTCATTTATATAGCAAAAACTTCATAGAGACCTAAAAATAACTAAATTTTTTTTTGTCTAATAAACTTTAAAGATAAAATATTTTTGTGTAATAAAAAATATTTTTTGTGGTAAATTTTAAAGTTAATGACGTGATCATATAAATTTTAAGTGAGATAAATAACGTACGTGCTCCTGGTGATTACATGGAGAATCGAATTAAGAGAAAAAAGATCCTATGAAAATGAACTCATCTTCCCTAAGTTGACTTTGATGAGGCAGAATCTTAAATGAATTGGGGAAGATCTCAAGAAAAGATGAGCTTCGTAAATATTTAGATAAGAGAGTTACATCCATACTTTCAATAGTACTCAACAGTAGTTACAAATCTTAGGACACTCACATAAATGGAATTAGCTTTGGAGTTGAATTATTACCAGTTTTCAATAGTTGGGCTGAAATTTCTGAACCTTTTAAGCAGTTTTGGGATTGACCATGCAAGAAAAAGCAAGAAACGTTAGTACTTTTGAGTCTGTTCGTTGATCTACCGAGATATTTGTGTCTTCCCAGCACCTGCTGCAGCCTGTACCAACAGTGTGTACACCTTTTAAGATACATATGTCATAGCGGAGGAAATAATAATAAGGTAAGAGTTGAAGATAAATAATCACCAAAAATAAATGGAAATTGAAGATGGCCTAAGTATGCGTTTGGGAAAGCAAAATGGTCTCACATGTTATCTCTATTCAGGTTAGTAAGACAGAAACAGAAATAAGATGAAATTGAAAAAACAGAAAAGATATAATCCGAGTCCACAGAACCCACTGTGTCTCCTTAAGAAATTTAATCCCCTCAAGTACCCGAGGTTGTAGATTAATTTCAACCAAGATAAAACGGATTAACCTATTAAGGAAGTAGCGGTACCTCAAACTTCAATAATTTCAGCGAACTCAAAACACAGCAACGAGACCACACACAGACTCAGTCGATCGACAATTTTGTTTGTAAGAAAATGTATGTAGTAGAGAGAAAAATTTCCAGTTTTCAAAAATGAGAGAAATCCTCTCCTTTTATATCCAGTCATAGGTGCGAACATACTTGTTCAGAACGAACATATCTGTTCAGAACGGTGGTGTCGTTTGGGAAAAGAGGTGTCTGTTTGGAAGGAACAGGTCCCTTCAGAGTGACACGAATTTTGAAATAAATTTCGTTACTCTTAACTAACTTCGTGAATTAATTAATTTAAATAACTAATTAATAACTCCGAATTACTATTGAGAAAAGGAAAAGAAATTTAATTAATGAGATTGATTAAATAAATTTTGTCCAAAAATATTATCAATCAATCACATCATTTGCCAAATCCGAATCCGAAGCCGAGCGAGCGACGGCGACGGCGCGAGGGGGCATCCTCTACTTAACCCTTTAAGAGCTAAAGGAAGTGTTTCCTAATATAAGGACAAACTTTTCCCTTTCTTCCACCAATATGGGAGAAATGACTTTAGATTCAATGACTTTCCATTTGAAATTAATTTTCATTTTCCCTCCAAATTGGTTCCCCCACATATCCCAATTTCTCATTATTTTCCATTCACACCTTGTTTAAACCCAACAATCCCCCACATGAATGGGGAAGGACTATTGTTAAAACGTATGCATGAAAAACTTGTGTCTCGTAAGTAAGGATTAATTGCATCTGGATAAGTATGTTTCCCTTTTGAACTTTTTGTAGTGAACATATATCGGATATACTCGGTCAATCGGTAGATTTGATATCTTTGAACCGTCGAGCTTTGGTGTATACCTAGACAACATAAGTCACACAATCAACCCTTGAACTGTTCTTGGTTCTCATTGTTTTGTTCGTTTCAGCCATGAGCACGTCTTGGTTTATAAGTGCGTAGAGAACTGGCCTTACCAGATTCTCCTTGAAGCGGCTTATACTTCACACTTACATAGGTGACTTCTAAATGTGTTATCCCGTAGATGCATCATTTGATATACCCTGTATCAAACTTAGAAACCATTAAAGAGTCCTAATGCCTTTATCCTGGTTACTGAACATTGTCTCATCATGAGAATGGGCCATAAAATAATCTTTTGACAATGTTGAACCGTCATCTATGACTTTGTTTTATCTCCTTGAACCTAGATCTTGGGATCTCCAGTTTTCTAGGTAGAGTTACCGCCACGATGACTTGTCCTCGACCATAGTCCCATTCCCGTCGATGATCTCTCAACTCCTTCTCTAGTTAGGCCTTTTGTAAGTGGATCCGACACATTATCCTTTGACTTCACATAGTCAATTGTGATAATTTCACTAGAGAGTAGTTGCCTAACAATGTTATGTCTCTGTCGTATGTGACGAGACTTACCGTTATACATAACGCTTCCAGCCCTTCCTATTGCAGCTTGACTATCACAGTGTATGCATATAGGGGTCATAGGTTTGGGCCAAAATGGAATATCTTCTAAGAAATTTCGGAGCCATTCAGCTTCTTCACCTACCTTGTCTAAGGCTATGAATTCAGACTCCATTGTAGAGCGAGCAATACATGTTTGTTTGGATGATTTCCAAGAAATTGCTCCTCCACCAATAGTGAAAACATATCCACTCGTGGATTTAGTTTCATTTGACCAGTAATCCAATTTGCATCACTATATCCTTCAACAACTGTTGGATATTTGTTGTAGTGCAAAGCATAGTTTTGAGTATCTTCTAAATACCCTAAAACCCTTTTCATTGCCATCCAATGATTTTGATTGGGATTACTTGTGTATCGACTCAGCTTACTTATAGCGCAGGCTATGTTTGGTCGTGTATAGTTCATAACGTACATTAAACTTCCCAATACTCTGGCATACTCCAATTGAGACTGACTTTCACCTTTATTCTTAGCAAGATTAAGGTTCACATCAAGTGGTGTCTTTTCCCTTTTGAAATACAGGTACTTAAATGTTTCAAGTACCTTTTGAATATAATGAGATTGAGACAATGCTAGACCGTGAGGAGTTTTATGAATCTTAATTCCCAATATCAAATCGGCAACTCCTAGGTCTTTCATATCAAACTTACTAGCGAGCATACGCTTAGTAGCTTTTACATTAGCAATGTCTTTGCTCATTATCAGCATGTCATCCACATATAGACATACAATTACCTCTTGATCTGGAGCGTCTTTAATGTAAACACATTTATCACATTCATTGATCTTAAATTCATTCGCCAACATGGTTTGATCAAACTTTGCATGCCATTGTTTTGGTGCTTGTTTTAGTCCATAGAGTGACTTAACAAGTTTGCACACTTTCTTTTCTTTACCAGGAACTATGAAGCCCTCGGGCTGTTCCATGTAAATTTCTTCTTCCAACTCTCCATTTAGGAAGGTTGTTTTTACATCCATTTGATGGATTTCAAGACCGTATACTGCAGCTAGTGCGATTAGCATCCAAATTGATGTAATCCTAGTCACTGGCGAGTATGTGTCAAAATAATCAAGACCTTCTTTTTGTCTAAAGCCTTTGACGACAAGTTTTCCTTTGTATTTATCAATAGTTCTATCAGCTTTCATTTTCCTTTTGAAAATCCATTTTGAACCCAAATGCTTGTTTCCTGGAGGAAGATCAACCAACTCCCAAGTATGGTTGCTTAAGATTGAATCAATCTCACTATTGATAGCCTCTTTCCAAAAGGTTGAGTCTGTAGACAACATAGCTTCCTTGAATGTTTGAGGCTCATTTTGAAGAAGGAATGTCACAAAATCAGACCCAAATGAAGTAGATGTCCTTTGACATTTACTACGCCTTGGACTCTTTTCATTAGGTACATTCTCCTTTGGTTCTTCTCGAGGTCGTTTAGACCCTTCACTAGACAATTCGATTCTAGTTTTATACGAATAAATGTGTTCAAAGAATTCAGTGTTATCTGATTCTATTATCGTATTGTCATGAATATCCGGATGCTCAGAATTATGAATCAAAAAGCGACATGCCTTACTGTTTGTGGCATATCCAATGAAAACACAGTCCACAGTTTTAGGCCCTATTTTGATCCTCTTAGGTATAGGAACTTGGACTTTGGATAGACACCCCTACACTTTGAAATATTTCAACTTGGGGTATTCTACCTTTCCATTTCTCATATGGAATAACATGTGTCTTGCTGTGGGGCACTCTATTGAGTATCCGATTTGCTGTAAGGATAGCTTCCCCCCACAAGTTTTGCGGTAAACCTAAACTTATAAGTAAGGCATTCATCATTTCCTTTAAAGTTCGGTTTTTACTTTTCGCAATTCCATTAGATTGAGGTGAGTATGGAGCAGTAGTTTGATGCATGACTCCATTTTCCAAACATATCTCTGCAAACAGAGATTCATATTCTCCACCTCTGTCACTTCTAATCACCTTTATCATTTTAGCCAACTGATTTTCAACTTCAGTTTTGTATTGCCTAAATGCTTCTATTGCTTCATCCTTGCCATTTAGCAAATAGACATAACAATATCTAGTACAATTGTCAATGAAAGTTATGAAATACTTTTTTCCACCACGAGACGGTGTTGACTTCATGTCACAAATGTCAGTGTGAATCAATTCTAAGAGGTATGAATTCCTTTCAACAGATTTATAAGGATGCTTAGCATACTTAGATTCAACACATACTTGACATTTTGATTTATTGCACTCAAAGTTAGGCAAAATATTTAAGTTGATCAGTTTTCGCAAGGTTTTATAATTGACATGTCCCAAACGTTCATGCCATAAATTGTTTGACTCAAGCAAGTAAGAAGAAGCATAATCTTTATTCATATCAACTGCAATTACATTGAGTTTGAAGAGGCCCTCAGTGAGGTAACCTTTTCCTACATACATTTCATTCTACTCACTACTACTTTATCAGAAACAAATATACACTTGAATCCGTTCTTTGTCAGAGCTGGTATAGAAACAAAGTTCTGGAACATACAAGACTCTATTTAAAGTCACCACCTTGCCTGAGGTCATCTTCAAATAAATCTTGCCAGTTCCTTCCACTTTTGCAGCAGCGGAGTTCGCCATGAACAACTTCTCGTCCACTGAGGCTGCAGCATATGATGCAAATAATTCTTTGTTGGCACACACATGAAAGGATGCACCAGAATCTATCCACCATTCTCTTGGATTTTCAACCAAGTTGCATTCCGAAAGCATTGCACAGAGATCATCTTTGGATTCAACCAAATTTGCTTGATCCTTCTTCTTGTCCTTCTTAGGGCCCCGACATTCAGTAGCCCTGTGACCACATTTGCCACAATTGAAGCAGTTTCTCGTAAACTTCTTCTTAGGAGGATTGCTTTTCTGTCCAGATGTTTTCTTTCTTTTCCTTGACTTCGTGGGATCTTCTTCAACAATATTTGCTCCAGGTATTGTTGAATCACCACGTGATCTCTTTTCTGTGGCCTTGTTATCTTCTTCGATTCTCAGCCTTACCATGAGATCTTCAATACTCATCTCCTTGCGCTTATTTTTGAAGTCCTTCAACAGCAGAGCTAACTTCTCAATAATGGCCGCCACTTGAAAAACATCATTCACAACCAATCCTACATTAAAGATTTTGTGAGTATTAAGAACAAACTTAATATGTTCAACATAGGTATTAAATAAAATTATACCTTCTGCAAGGAGATCGTGGATTATAACCTGCAACTCCTGAACTTGAGTGACAACAGCCTTACTGTCTATCATTTTATTGTCCAGAAACTTTGCCACAATGAACTTCTTCATTCCGGCATCCTCTGTTTTGTACTTTTTCTCTAAAGCATCCCACAGTTCTTTGGATGTTTTCATATTACTGTACACATTGTACAGATCATCCTGAGGACCCCTATTTATAGTTTTAGAATAGAGGAGTTGTGATAGGAACATGTTTCCCTTCGGCCAATCAGATTTAAGTGACATGACATATGGACTTTATGAAGTGGACTTGTCATTTTGACACATGGCATGGTCCTATTGGCTTCTTTGTTTGACTTCGCATGCCACGTCATTTGCCACGTGGCACCAAAATGGGCTTCTAGGATGAGATGACACTGGGCTTAGTAAACTAGGCTCATCTATTGTAGCTCAAATCAATTAATTTGGACTTTAATTAAATCTATACTTATTAGACTTAAATAATTAACCCAATTATATTAATCCATAATATTTATTTGGACTAATATATTCATGAATTTAATATAATCTGACTCATTTTAAAAATTTATGTTTAATAAATTTTAAATAATTACAAATGCCCCATGCTTCAAGTCTTGTCGAGATATTTTATCTTTAGAAGACTAGACTTTAAGTATTAATTACACAATAATTATATTCCATGTAGAATATCTTTAACTATTATACCACTCCAACATAATTGGAGTGAAAGATGGAATCTCGACATAACGTGGCCTAAACTGCCACTATCCTTGGTTAATTAGGATAGGAGAAAGCAAATGTCTGCCACTATCCTTAGTTAATTAGGATAGGAGAGAGCAAATATTTGTCTTGCAATAACAGTAAACCAATTAGAGCAAGGATAAATTTCTGTCAAAAATATTTTCCTTTTTGCATTCTTCCATCTTTCTGCCTAAGAAACCTAGCCAAGAAAGGAGTTATATTTGATCTAGAAGAGGGACTCTTACCGTCTGAATAATTAGAATTCGATTAGGAGTCAATTTTGTAGGAGCCTAATTCCGATTGGAGACTAGTTATGACAGATGCAATAAACCTTTATAAATAGACGTATGATCTTTATTGATTTGCATCAATGCGGCTTGACGCATCAACTGCACGGTACTTTCTTCTTCTCTTCCCTTTAATTTTCGTCAACTTTTTCATAGCTTGATATGTCTGTCGTAGAAAATTCATATCTTATTGTAGAAACGTCGAAATCACGAACGATTTGATGTTCCAGAAACTAAACTTCTTGATCTACAATATATCCAAAATTCAGAATTTAATAACTTCATAATTATTCTAGATGATTTTTTGAAGTTAGATCTAGATTTTGTCAAGCTGAAAATTTCAGATTTGTGTGACTTTACTAAAACTCTCGTATCTTGATGTAGGAACGACAAAATCACAAGCCGCTTGTTTATCTTGAATCTAGACACAAAGGTCCACAATATCTCCGAAATTCAAAATTTACTACCTTCAAGGTTACTTCAGATATTGATCTTGGGCGTATTTATATGCCCAATTATTACTATTTACTCGCTTTTACCTTGAATTTTGAGGACATTCTTTAGTCTAATTTGTATGGTTTGATTCATTATTGCGATGATTGCATACTAATATACATGATTAGCCAATTTACAGGATTCCTAAGAGATGTGTGTGCATAATGAGAGCAATGGAAACAAGAACGACAAAGTTGCACCAAGTGGGAGGCCTGGCGCACTTGTGGCGTGGTGCACCAGCCTCAAAACTTCAGAAGAGCAGTTGGGGTTCACTGCTGGCGCACCCCAAAACTGCAGAGGCGACATCCTAGCGCTATGATGGCGCGGCGCCCCAGACTTGGTCCAATTTTTTGAGTGAGTTTTAGTCAAATTAGGAGTTTGAATGGGCCTAAAATTGGGAATAGTTTTTCCTAAACTCTATAAATAGGATCCTAGGTTATTTTTATAAGGGTGGACTTCTTTTTCAAGTGCAAGAGGCAAGGAATAGAATTCACTATTAGGGTTCTTCTTCTTCTTCTTTGTCTTCGTCTTCTTCTTCTTCTTCTTCTTTGTCTTCGTCTTCTTCTTCTTCTTCTTCTTTGTCTTCGTCTTCTTCTTCTTCTTCTTCTTCTTTGTCTTCTTCTTCTTTCTTTACTTCTTCTTCTTTTCTTCTTCTTCTTTTCTTAGATATAAGTACCTAAAGACCCTTGTTCTGGGGTTGCGACTACAGGTAATTGTTAAATATTCGATTGTTATGAATTAATTTTGGTTATCGCTTAAATTACTTTTGTATTCTTATTTTAGTATTTCATGCTTGATTACCATAAAAATAAATATATTGTCTATTCTTGAACTCGGGAGACGAAGATGTAGATAGACCAAAGAATACAAAGAGCTCGATCTCTCTTGCATATCACTTGTTCAGATTCGTGTTCAGAATTGACACCCGAACGAACACCAAGCTTGGTTACGAAACATGATGAAATATAAATGCTTGCCAATTAAGCCTACTATCCCCGCTCAATGATGTATTTATACAGTCAATTGGAATAGGCGATTAGAGGTCGGAAGACCATGATCATAAAATCAATCCTGTAAATCTGTAATTTGATAACCTTAGTTAATTCATAAATGAGATTTGATTCATGAAACCCTATGCGTGCTACAGCCCTGGAATTTTCCAACCATTGTAAGTAATTTTATTATTTCATTCCTGCATTCTTAGTAGTTAAATATAAGTTAAACTCTTTTGGCACTCATGAATAAATAATTAGACTAGTATAATTTAGTAAAATAGTTAATCAACAAGTCCTTTAGGTTCGATAATCTGACTCTTTTAGAGCCACTATATTACTTGCGCGATCACGTACACTTGCGTGTGCAATTGGGAGCAACAAGTTTTTGGTGCTTTATTTGTCCTCGACTAGATATTATCACAAAGTCAGCATTAGATTTTAGCGCACCAACTATTTCAGACTTGCTCGATGACACCAAACAAATTGTATCTCGAGCTAGAAGTATCAAAATTACAATCCGCTTGATTCTACAGAAAGTAAACACGAACGGCTACAACATATCCAAAATTTGGAATGAAACTCCTTCAATATCATTCTAGACAATTTCTTAAAGTTAACTTTAAATTCTGTCACATAGCTGATTTCAGATTTTCGTTACCACACAAAATATTTTATATCTTGATGTCAAAACGTCATCACCAAAAAGGGTTGTGATCAATGGAAACTATACTTCAAGGGCTTCATTATCACCAAGAAAATATTGTTTCAAGTCTAACCTAGTTAGCTTAGCAGGGCTTCCAAGTCTCAAACATCTTGACAGGTAACAATCTCTCCTTTACTTGTGTTTTCTTTGTGTTGTCTTTGTTTTGCATTTTTTTTGTAGATCAATTGAAGCAATATTTATATTTTGTGGAAGCTACGCAATGGAGAGTTTTATCATAACACAAGAATTTGGTCATGAGGTGTGAAGGGATGTGTTTAATGTCCCCGCCTTGAGATCACTATTTCGAGGCTTTATGAGATACCGAATACTTAAGTATAAGGTGTGAAGTGATGTGTTTAATGTTCCCGCCTTGAGATCACAAATTTGAGGCTTTATGAGATTCCGAATACTTAAGCATAAGGTGTGAAGGGATGTGTTTAACGTCTCCGCCTTGAGATCACTAATTTGTGGCTTTATGAGATCCCAAATACTTGAGCATATAAGGTGTGAAAGGACAAATTTTGTCCACATTAAGGCATGGAAATTTAAAGATTTTTTTAAGGATAAATTCGTGAAAAGGTCGGCTTAAGGTGCAAAGAGAAAATTTTTATCCACCTTAAGGCATGCAAATTTAGAGATCCTTTTAAGAATAAATCCGTGAAAAGGCCATCTTAAGGTGCAAAGAGACAATTTTGTCTACCTTGAGGCATGGAAATTTAAAGTTCTTTTTAAGGATAAATCTATGAAAAGACCAGCTTAATATGCAAATGAACAATCCTTAAGGTATGGAAATTTAAAGATCCTTTTAAGGATAAATACGTGAAAAGGCCAGCTTAAGGTGTAAAGGGACAAATTTGTTCTCTTTAAGGCATGGAAATTTAACAACTTGCATATTTGAAGACTTCAACTTGTAGACTTAAAAAGATTTGAAGACTTCAACTTGCATACTTGGAGGATTTGAAGACTTCAACTTACATACTTGGAGGATTTGAAGACTTCTACTTTCAAACTTGAAGAATTTGAAAACTTCAACTTACATACTTGAAGGATTTGAAGACTTCAACTTATAAACTTGAAGAATTTGAAGACTTAAACTTGCATACATAAGGATTCAAAGACTTTCAACTTGTATACTTGGAGGATTTGAAGGCTTCAACTTGCAAACTAGAAGAATTTGAAGACTTCTACTTGCAAACTTGAAGAATTTGAAGACTTCAACTTACAGACCTGAAGGATTTGAAGACTTCAACTTGCGTACTTGGAGGATTTGAAGGCTTCAACTTGCAGACTTGAAGGATTTGAAGACTTCAACTTACGTACTTGAAGAATTTAAAGACTTCAACTTGCATACTTGGATAAATTTAAAGACTTCAAGCATAATGTTAAAGGAACTCATATTTTATAAGGGTTTCCCCCTATTGACCCATCAATATTTCGTGCAAGTTTGAAGTTTGATGAAATAAAATAAAATATTAATAGCCTTAAATTTCATGTGACATATCAAGTGGGAACATGTGGATTTTTGACACTCATGTAACAGAACTTAAAATATAGTTCTAAGCGCCTACGTACCTCAGTGAAGAGGATCAAGTCACAACGTAGTTCTGGGAGAGTATTCTTTTGGGTGCCGTACACAATTTATACTCTTGCGGGCCAGGAGTGACATGCAGTTTAGGATCATACCTTAAGGAGCATCATCTTACTTCAAGGGTAGTATTTCTTTAGAAATTTTGCATTAATAGGACCGATCATCATGCCATCAGCATCAACAAGCTTGTAAGAGCCATTTGAATACGCTTCTTGTACGACATATGGTCCGTCCCACTTTGAGGTAAATTTGCCCCCAGACTTATGCGAAGTAATGATGGGTCTTCTTACTGCAAGGACTTGGTCTCCAACTTGGAAGCACCTCAAGCGAACCTTCTTATTGAAAGCATGAGATAGACGAGCTTGATAACATTCCAGATTTTGTTGACCTTCTAGACTCTTTTCATCAAGTGTTTTTAAATCAGCAAAACATAGTTGAGCATTTTTTTCTTCAGTGAGACCTTCTTGAATAGAAAGTCTTAAGGAAGGTAATTGACGCTCAAGTGATAGGACTGCTTCAACTCCAAAAGCAAGTGAATATGGTGTTGCTTGAGTCGGTGTGCAGTATGTCATTCTATATGCCCATAAACCTTCTTCCATTCTTTCATGCCAATCCCGTTTGGACTTAGAGACAACTTTCTTCAACATGTTTCATAGAGTCTTATTGAATGCCTCTACTAGACCATTGGAGGTAGCCTGATACATAGAAGATTTGCACTAATTGAAGCCAAAGAGATCACAAATCTTGTTCATTAACTTGTTATCAAATGGCTTGACATTGTCTGTTATTATGTAGCGAGGGATTCTAAAGCTATATATTATATTCACTCGGATGAAATCTGCAACATTCTGTTTCTTCACTTCTTTAAGAGTGACAACTTCGGCCCATTTGAGAAGTAATCTATTGCGGCCAAGATGTACAAGTGTCCATCAGAAGATTTTAGTAATGGTTGAACAACATCCAATCCCCAAGCATTGAATGGCCAAGATGCGATAGTTGGGGGTAATACTTCGAGCGGCTGATGTATGAAGTTAACATGAAATTGGAAGGCCTTACACCTTCAAGCGTAATCTAAGCAATCTTTTACCATGGTTGACCAGTAATACCCCATTCTCTTTATGTGAAAGTGGAGCTTTGGTCCGAATTGATGTGATCCACATACTCCTGAATATGCTTGTTGCAGAGCTTGGATTGCTTCTTCCTCTCCTAAATATCGCAAGAGTACTCCCTCGAATGATCTTCTATATAATATGTCCATGTAGTAAAGGAAGTGAGGTGCACGACGATGAGTGTCAGTCCTTCTCCTTGGATTTTTTAGAAGTATCCCATTAGACAAATAGTCGGTTATGGATTATCTCTAATCTTCCTTAACAGTTTTAGAAACACCGACAAGATACTCAAGCTCATTTTCTATATATTCGTCCTCATTTGGTGGTGGTACTACCCATCTTTGGAAAATAGTAACTTATGTCTGATCAGGAAGGGTTAGCGTTAAAGCTAGGGCAGCCAACATATCCACTTTCTTATTTTCTCTTCTAGGCTCATGTTGGAGGGTTATATCTCCGAGCCATCCTATCAACTTTTGAGCATAATTGTGATAAGGGCGCAATTCAGGCTTCTTCACTTCATAACTTCCTAAGAGTTGATTGATCACCAACTGAGAGTCACTAAAGAATTGTAAGTGTAATTACTTCACGTCGACGGCCATTTCAAGTCCAAGAATCAACGCTTGGTATTCAGTGACATTGTTGGAGCAACATTGCTTTAAAGTAAAGGAGAATGGTAGAATCTCTTCTTGTGAAGTGATGAACACCATGCCAGCACCAGCTCCGCCACGATGTGCAGCCCCATCAAAGTACATTTTCCAAAGAGTTTGAATTTTAATAGACATCTCATCTTCATCAGGAAGCTCATTAGTTAACTCCCAATCATCTGGTATAGGGTGGTCTGCCAAGAAGTTTGCTCATGCTTGTCCCTTCAAGCTTTCTGAGGGATGTACACGATCTCAAGTTATTGGAATTGGAGGTACCATCTTGCTAGTCGGTCACTAAGGATAGGTTTCGACATAACATACTTGATGGGATTTCCTCTAGAAATAAGGTGAACAACGTGAGCTTGAAAATAATGCTTCATCTTTTGAGTTGAGAAGACTAGTGCCAAGCATAACTTTTCGATTAACGAATAGTTCAGCTCATTTGGTGTCATCGTTCTGCTCAAGTAATAAAGAGAGTTTTCTTTGCTTTCACTATTTTCTTGAGCTAACAGAGCTCCTACAGATCTTTCATGTGTCGCAATGTAGAGTATCAATGGCTTTCCAAGTATAGGGGCTGCTAGAACTATAGGTTTCGCTAGATACGATTTGATACTTTTAAAGGTATCTCTACATGTTTGGTCCCAATTAAAATGAGTACCTTTCTCCATGAGATGATTGAATGGTTGACATCTTCCCACTAGATTTGAGATGAACCTCCTTAAGTAGGCTAGCTTTCCTTGGAGACTTTTTAACTCATGCATATTTTGAGGCTCAGGCATCTTTGAAATTGCATCAACTTTGGCTTGATCAATTTTAATTTCTCAATGTCTCACAATGAAGCCAAGGAACTTGCCAGAAGTAACTCCGAAGGCACATTTCAATGGATTCATCCTCAGTTGATATCTTTGGAGCAACTCAAACACCATTTTTAATTCTTTCAAATGATCGCCTCTCTTTCTCGACTTTACCACCAAGTCATCAACATAGCATTCAACATTTTTATGAAGCAAGTCATCAAATATATTTTACATAGCCCTTTGATATGTGGCACTAGCAATTTTTAAACCAAATGACATCACCTTGTAGCAATAAATACCTTTAGATGTACGAAATGCGGTGAGTTCTTCATCTTTTGGTGCTATACAGATTTGATTATAGCCGGAAAAACCATCCATGAATGACATTGCCTCATAACTAGTGGTGGCATCAATCATAAGCTCCGGAATGGGAAGAGGTAACTCATCTTTAGGGCATGCATTATTGAGATCCCTGAAGTCAACACAAACTAGAATATGGTCAATCTTCTTCCTCACAGAAACAATACTTGAAATCCTTGTAGGATATTTGACTTCACGAATAAAGCCTGCCTCAATGAGTTTGTTAACTTAATTTTCTATCAATGGAATCAATTCTAGCCTATAACCTCTTTGGGCTTGCTTAACAGGACGAGCACCATTCTTGATAGCTAACTGATGGAATGCAACTTTAGGATTCAAGCCAGGTATTTCTTTATAACTCCAAGCGAAGACATCCCTATATTCTTTGAGTATATCCATATAAGCGATTTCTTCATCAACTTCTAGAAAGGAACTCAGGAAAGTTGGCCTTGGGTCTTCATCCGTGCCAAGGTTAACTTCATTTAAGGGATCTATTGTGGTCTTCACTCCTTCTTCAAGTTCTGGTGGAGCATCTTTCTCTTCTTGAGGATAATTGTCATTGCAGATATGTGATAACACGGGACAATATCTTCCAACTCTTTATCAATCTTTATTTGAGACAAGGCATCGTGCTCATTTTGGATCGTAACATAATATGATGAGTCTACACTTTCTTAATCTTCCTCGTGCTCCTTGGTGTAAACTACAATGTGAGTTTTTGCCTTTAGTTCCTCTTTACAAGAAACCACAAGTTCCACTCGTCGCCTCATTCTAAAAGAAATCAAACTTTTGAAATCCTTTTGAATCATAGGTAAAAACGAGCATTGTCACTCTAAGATAACTTCTCCGATGCTTGTTATTCTTTTTCTTTAATGGACCTAATCTCTCAAACACAGAAGTTCTTGAAGTCGATTTTCCAAGTCGATCAAATATGGAAGGTCTTTTGTTGGATGCAGCGGTCTCATCTTCTATATTGATATAGTTATTGCTTGCCCTTCTTATAGAGATGCGAACTGGCGGTGGTTGGCTATAGCCTATGCCTTCACGTGCTTGCATGGTTGTATCTTTCGATGAGAGTTTCCCTAACTTTGATGGCTTATTAGGGTTGTATCTAGCCTTCACAAATAACTTGTAAGTGTTGGGATCAAAGCCTTCTTTAGTGCATTTTGTAGGAAATGCCACATCTCGCACTTAATTTTGAGCGATTGACTTTCTTGGTAGCTTTGAAGACATGTTTATTGCATCAGTATGTCTGATAGGAAGAGTTAGTCCTCTTAGTGCATTTTCTTGAAGGTTAGACGATTGACCTTCCTATTTTTTCACCTTTGGAATGTAACGAAGTACAGAAGTCAGCTTCTTCTTTGAAGACATGATCCTCCCTTCATTCCGAATGGGACAAGGTTCTTTAATGTCAATTTTGACCTTTCTAAGGGTCACATCATTTATTTTTCTTGCGATCTTATCAGACTTTATTGATTTGATATCATTAGATTTTGTCCCTTGACAACGTAACTCTTCAAGTAGAATTTTGCATCGGCAAAGTGTGTCTCAACTTCAGTGAAAAAAGTATCATCCGTAACTATCTTCTTTTCAATCTCGCCTTAAATATACTTCAAACATTGATAGTAAGAAAATGAGACAATTTTATTCTCATGTACCCAAGGACTACCCAATAATATATTGTATGAAGTCTTTGCATCGATCACATGCATCCATGCGCTTGATCGCAAATCTTCCATGTGGATTTCTAATTTAATAGAGCCTATGGACCTCTGTCCCCCTTGATTGAATCCTTTTATCAACACATGACTTTCACTAAGTTCTTCAGTCTTGATGCCATTCCTTCAATGTGTGGATAAGCAGAATGTTGACTCCAGATCTTTCGTCTATTAAGATTTTGTTTATCTTCTTCTCTACCACGCGACCTACCACATACAAAGGACGATTGTGTAGTGTTTCACCAAATAGAAGATCAGTATCTGTAAATGTGATTTTTGTATCGCATGCATGTACTTCTTAGAAACAAGGTTCAACAGACTTTTCAGAAGATGAGGGAGACATTATTGATGAGACTTCTCTCATTGTCTCTTCTTCATCAGTAAGAGACACCTTTGGTGAGGATTCACTCGTCGTTTCTTCTTTGTATATAGGAGACACCTTTGGTGAGGTTTCACTCACTGTTTCTTCTTTCTCAGCATTGAAACATATGCTTCGACATTGCCTTGAGTAGACTTTGGGCAGAAGTAACTTGGTAAAAATTCCCTTAGAGCCACAGGACATCGGGGTTTCTGGTGGTGATGCACTTCTACCTTTTCCCTCTTTGGACGCTTCATTGATTTCGGCTTTTCTAGTTTTCTCACCATTTTCCTTATAATTGGTTGTTTGGATGATTCTTTTCGTAAGCTTGACTTGTTGCGTCTTCGCCTAGTCACAAGAATCCAGCCT
Source organism: Solanum appendiculatum (assembly GCA_018342035.1). Taxonomy (NCBI): domain Eukaryota; kingdom Viridiplantae; phylum Streptophyta; class Magnoliopsida; order Solanales; family Solanaceae; genus Solanum; species Solanum appendiculatum. Next base: position 735,489 of record JAGDQO010000316.1, read on the forward strand.
TCATCACCATCTATATAAACTTGAGGTTTGTCTTGCTCTAATGACTCTTCTTCATGCTTTTCAGAGATACATATTTAGACTGGATCGAGCAAACTGAATGTGATAGAGATTTGGTTAGAACTAGCCTTCTCATCATCAAGGACAATCTTTTTTTGGTTAACCAATCGCACAACTCTATCCTTAAAGACAAAACATTTTTCAAGAGGGTGACTCACAAGTCTATGATACTTGCAATAATTTAGGCCATCAATTTTTCCATCTTCATCAGGTCGCTTCATCTCTGGCAACTCGATGAGCTTTAACTCGAGCAACTCATCAAAAATCTCAGAAACATCAGAATCCAAGAAGGGGTATTCCTTTTCTTGCATCTCTCTCAATGTCGACTTTTGATTTGAACGCGCTTGAAAAGTCATTCTCACACTTTGGTTCTTCCTTTCCGTCATAGTGAACTTCACTGGCGACATATTGACATTCATGGATTCTTTGTTGTCATTCCTGGACACAAATTTGCTCCATCTCTTGGGTTGTTTCTTATATCTTCCTTTGCGAAGATCATGGACAAACGTCATATCCTTTTCGGCAGAGGACATGCTCAACTCCATATCATGAGCGTGAGTAGCTAGATCTTTGAAAGATTTTGACTTTATTCCTTGTAAGATGTAAAAAAGCTCTCAGTGCATTTCTTGGATACACATTTCTATTACAGAAGCTTCACTAAGTCTATGTTTACAATTTAGACTCGTGTTTCTCCATCGATTTATAAAATCTATAACTGGTTCATCCTTTCTTTGGCGAGTATTCATGAGTTCTACCAGTCTCACCGTACGCCTTGTGCTATAGAAGCAATTGAGAAACTCGTGCTCTAGTTGCTCCCAACTATCAATAGAATTGGGCTCAAGATCTATGTACCAATCAAAACATTTCCTTTTAGAGAGCGGATGAACTGCTTGACAAGATGGTCTCCATAAGTTCCAGCATTATTACATGTCTCCACAAAGTGTGCAACTTGTTGCTTCGAAGTTCCTTTACCCTTAAACTGTTGAAATTTAGGAGGTTGATAACCGGTAGACATTTTAAAGTTATCAATTCTTGCAGTGTATGGTTTGACATACATATGAGAAGACTTGGTGGAAACTTCATACTTATCTTTGATTGTACCTTCGATGAACTCCTTCAACCGATCGAGTGGGATCATTCCTTCAGAAGAAATTGGCATCTCCTTGACAAGTGATGCTTGCTTCGCAGGATTTTTGTTCTCTTGAACTTCAACACCCTTTCCAGGCGCATGATTGACTTCTCCATCTAAAAGGACTTCCATCTTATCCATCAATTTATCAATTCCAGACTCTTAGTGGTGTACATGCTTTGTCAATCCTTCAATCAACTTGCATGATCATTGGGGATGTAGGAGAGTAGTATAGATTGTCGTGCAAGTTGATCTTCAACGAACTCACATTACGTATCCGGGATATAAGTGACGCATGCGCCCGCCATCTGCTTTTCGACCCACAGTAGGGGCCTATGGCCTCAAGGGCACGTGTCATTGGCTAAGTTGGCACAACGAAAGCATCGCGATGACCACCTTGAAGTAAAATTTCCATCGAGTGGCGGGTAGAATCCTTTGCAGATGACTTAAATATGAGACATGATATTGTAAGTGGAAGAGTGGCCTAGCTGCTATGATCCACTGAGATTCAGCCCTTTGTCTCTCCGATTCGTCCCCCACCATCTCAAATCCAATGTATTACTTTGCCGCTAAGTGTTAAACTATATGTTCTATGTCAACCAATAAGTTGTCCAATAACGATGTCGCATTGCGAGGTTTCCGTGACGTTGAGTTCATTTCTCATGTCTAATGACATGTCAAGGGCCTAATAATGATGTCGCTATCATAAGTTTTTTGGGATGTGGGGTGCGATCCTATAGCGAAGTGACATATCAAGTGAAAATACTTATGGGTTTAGCTTATTCCTTCCATGGAATCTTATCGAATTATATACTAAAAGTTCTCAAAATCTGTCCAACTCTCTTTCCAACCTTCTAAGAGATATTCTCTTATATTTGGTTATAGTTTGAAGGAGAGTTTAAGTTCTTGAAGTACAAGTTTAGAGGATAAATTTCCAGAAAATAAGGTAAGCTTCTGCCCATTTTTGCCTCTCCTTAAATACAAGTTTGGGAGGAGAATTCTGTATGTATTTGTCAAGAACTCATGGATGGTGATGAGTCCTTGAGTTCGAGGATTCATTGGTTGAATCATAGTTCTTTTTGGTGGTAGAGTTCTTGGAACCAGATTGCCTCTTGATCATTTCAGCAACACTGCTTCCTCCTTCTGAAGCATTTGTGGAGGACCTTGATCCTTTTGGAGTAAGATCCAAAAATAAGAGTTGATGTGGATGACACTTGAAGTGTTTGTTGTCCTAGCGTAGCGGCCTTGTTCCTCGTAACAGCTTCGAAACTTCCAAAGGTAACATCAAGGATTCCTTCAACTTCTGTAGAGAATTTGGAGTTAGTGGCCTTAGAGGCAGTTGATTAAGAGTTGACCTTTTTGGAAGTCATCTCGATATTCATTGATGCTTGAAAAGTTGAGATGAGAGGTAGAGATTGTCGCACTGGACATGCCAGAATTTGTAGACAATAAAATTCGCGTTCAGAAAACAGTAATCAAGAATGGAAAAGTATCGCAACAATCATTTTTATTGATTTCAAAGTGCAAGTGTTACAATCTCTATGATTCCTCTGATTCGTCTTTTCAGATATAAATTCAAGGGTTTTTGAGCTTGATCTTGAATTGTCTTGAACTTGATATTGGATTCAAGGACTTTGAAGCTTGTTCTTGAATTTTCGATGAACTTGAACTTGATCTTGATCTTGACTTTTACTTGAATTCACGGGCTTCGAGTTTGTTCTTAAATCCGATGGTCTTGATCTTGATCGTTCTTGAACTTGAATACTTGAATTCTTAAACTTGTAACTTATAGAGAAATCTATGACGTTTGATCCGATAGCTTTCTCTAGCTTCTTGTTTAGAATTTTTGGTCCTTTTCTGAATTATGAGGACCCTTATTTATAGTTTTAGAATAGAGGAGTTGTGATAGGAACAAGTTTTCCTTCGGCCAATCGATTTTAAGTGACATGGCATATGGGCTTTACGAAGCAGACTTGTCATTTTGACACATGTCATGATCCTATTGACTTTTTTGTTTGACTTGGCATGCCACATCATTTTCCACGTGGCACCAAAATGGGCCTCTAGGATGAGATGACATTGGGCTTAGTAAACTGGGCTCATCTATTATAGCCCAAGTCAATCAATTTGGACTTTAATTAAATTTATATTTATTAGACTTAAATAATTAACTCAATTATATTAATCCATAATATTTATTTGGACTAATATATTCATGAATTTAATATAATCCGAATCATTTTATAAATTTATATTTAATAAATTTTAAATGATTACATATGTTATTTACTAAGTTTAGCTTATACAATAAAATTATGATGTTAGATGCTACCATTCTTTATATTTACGGCAAAAATTTGTTAGAGAAAAATGAATAAAAAACAAGGCATCAAATTTTATTTCTTTGAATGGTTATTGATGAGCATAATCTAGAAGAAAGGAACATCAAAAAACATAAGAGCATGTCCCTCTAATGATTGACAAAAAATATCTGCAATTCATTAAAACTAAACCTTGACTTTTGTTATAATTATAATCGCATAAGAAAATTGTTGGAACCTTTTTTTTTTAAAAAAAATCTATCCTTCTTTTTAATAGGGTTCTAAGCTACTTTATTCGTGTAATCTTATTCAATAAAACTAGCATAAACTTTGTATTATCGAATAAGCACAACGAGACTACTAATTTATAAACAAATTAACATAAAATAGCAAGCAAAATTTCAGAGCTCTTACTTAGTAATACCAAGGATATTTTGAACATACTAATTAATAAACAAAGTATTTATAATTTTTTTTTAAATCTTACCCGTTCAAGAGGGGAAAAAAATTCAATAGCGCGTTTGAAAGAGAGAGGGCACACAGTGATACTTGGAGAGAGAGTAGGCATTGATAGAGAGAAAAAAAATCATTTGAGCTTTATGGAGAAATAAATAAACGTTTTAAAAAGAGTCTGAATAGTGTTTCATCTACTCCATTTTAACTGAATTTGCGAGGCAATGCACACATATTAGAAAATCATTCAAGGACATAATTTAAACCATAGTTTCCATTATTATTCTTTGTGAAATCATAAATATAACTTTATAAGTAGTGTAATTTATCTCACAAAAAATAGAAAACTTCAATAAATGAAAGGAAAAATATGAAAAAAAATTCAAACATCTATATTGAACTTTAAACAATTAAGTTATTTTGAACAATGAAAAAAGCTTCAAAAATTCAATTAATATGAAATAGAGGGAGTAATAAGACTCATTCATAGATCTGGCCGAATCATATGCTTTCAGGCCCATTAAAAAAATTTAAAAAATAAATACACTTAGGGGTCGTTTGGTGTGATGGATAAGATGAGTCAATCCCAGGATAATTTTTTAGTGCCCTTTAATCCGTTATTTGGTTGCAAAGGCTGGGATAACTTATCCCAGGATTAACAATTAGTATTGGGATAAGTTATCCTTCCCTGGGGTGGAATAGTAATCCCAGGATAACTTATTCGGGATAAAGTATGTAAAATAACAAAAATACCCCCCTAAGCTCTCTTTTATACACTACTTTTACGTTCATGTATATTAACATAATTTTTAACAATATTTATAATAACATTCACAACCTTAATTATTCGTTATTTGTATGATAATATATTTTTCTATTAAAAATTACATTTTATAAATACAATTTTTATTTATGAATATATTATAAGTTGAACTTATTTGTCTAATTCTTATGTTTATTTATATTTTGATTTCTCTTAAAATGTTCACTCTACTACTAAATTACATATTTTTAATTAAATAGTTTATTACTCACTTAAAAATTATATTGTATATATCAATTAAAATGTAGATAACTTTAATAATATTTTTTTTTATTATAATAAACTTAAAATGAAAGTGTTATTTTTAAGCCAAATAAGATGGAAGGTTTATTTTTAAACTAAATAAGATGAAAGTTTTATTTTTAAGCTAAATAAGATGGAAATTTTATTTTAAAGTTAAATAAGATTGAAGTTTTATTTTTAAGTTAAATAAGATGAAAGTTTAATTTTAAAAACACACGGCACAATCATGGAAATGCACACACAAAAATAGTTAAGCTAAATAAGATGAAAACTTTATTTTTAAGAATGAATAACTAAAGCTTGCAAAGAAAATGTAAAAAAAAAATTTAAATAAGGTGAAGGGTATTTTTGTAAACAAACAACTTATTCTTATAAATTATGCAATGAATATAAATTTGAATATGACAAACCAAATAAGCAATAAAAATTACTCCCAATATAACTAATTACATGATAACTTATCCCAGTATAACTTGTATTCAAACCAAATGACCCCTTAATGATTTAATGTGTGAACCATTCAAAGAAATGAGGCAAGCGCTCAAAAGATTTGGTCATTTGAATGGTGAAATGAAAAAGAAGAGGGAGTGAAAATGTTATATTTTGAAGTTTTGGGACAAAGTGAATATTTGACGGCGGTCTCCTAAAATTCAAATTAGGGTGTGTGTTGAATACCAATCTTTGCTCTATTTCCAATTTCAATGTCTTTGATGTACAATGAACTCTTCTCTTCTCTGATTTCCGACATCAAATCCTACAACGGCAAAGACCCTCTTCTCCCTTGGCTCCGGTAAGCACCCTTCAAACTAAACTCTAACTTCTTTTGAATCCATTCTTCTAACTTGTCATTTTGATTTGATAGAGGAATAAAGAAGATGAAAGAGTCACTTCCTCCGCAGCTGCTCAAGGAGAAACTCCCAAGATTTCTTCAGAAATGTGCACAGACTTTTGAGACCGATCGCCGTTATGCTAATGATATGCGTTATCTACGAGTCTGGTTACAACTGGTAACTTTCTTTTGAAGAAAATATATTGGTTATACTTTGCAAATATTAATAATTTAAAGAAATGAACAATTTCATTGATTTGCTTTACATTTTGAGTCATTAACTAAACTCTCATTTGCATTTGATTTTTTTGTTTATGTAGATGGACTATGTGCATGACCCAAAATCGGTTCTTAAAACCATGGAGTTGAATCGTATAGGGATGAAAAAGTCTCTGTTTTACCAAGCATATGCTCTTTATTATGAGAAGATTAAAAAGTTTGAGACTGCGGAGAAGATGTACCAATTGGGTGTGCAGAAGTAAGTGTAACTAATAGCTAGTTGTGATTTTAAATTTATTGAGTTATTAGTTTTAAGAGTACCTTTATTTAACATTCTTTTTGTATCCAAGTCTTTTATTTTATTATAGAAATGTGGTGAAAGAGCTGTTGAAAAATGCTGTGTATTGATCATTTTACATTCCGTTCAATCGGCATTCCAAATTGTTGTCGCATTTCAATGAAAAAGATTATTCATTGATTTGCATTTGTTTAGGGGTATCTCAAGAGAATGGGAGCCTTGGAGCAATGATAAAGTTGTCTTTCTGTGACCTATAGGTCATGGGTTCGACTCGTAGAAGCAGTCCCTAATGCAAGCATTAGGGTAGGCTGTCTACATCACATTCCTTGTCCTTGGGATGCGGTGCTTCACCGGATCATGCTTTGTGCACCAGTCTGCCCCTTTTTTTAGGGGTATCTCAAGCCAATTACTCTCTAGGGATATGTTAATCCTTTTAGAAAACTTTGTTCATTTTGTCATACTTAGTGAAGGTTAATTATCCTTTCAAAAGTGCATTGCAGAATTTAATCGTAGGGTGCAAACCAAATGTTACCCTCAGCCAAATTGATTATCCTATTTGCACACACTTCTTCCTTGAGTTTGAATATTTGATACTCTAGAATGTCTGGTAACAGTTTCTTTCCTAGGGCCAATTTTGGGACATGATCAAGCAGTATTAGTGCAGGTGCATGTCTTTGCACCATTAGTTTTGGTAATTTAAGTTAATTCACTTTACTTGCTTCATAGGAAATTATCTGAACTTTCTTGTGCGAAGTTGCTATATTGTGTGTTTTTTAAAATATGTTTTCAAATTCAAAAGCAGCATTGTTCCATAAAGCTATTTAGAAGAGAAGTGCCATCAGGTGCCCAATGGTTTTTCTTACTCCTTTTCCTTCCATGACTTGGGAATATATGTATGGCTTTCCTTTCTATTTGTATGGATTTACTCTCTATTGATCCTTTTTAATCGCATGGCTCTGTTATCAGAGTCCTAACAAATTATCTAATCTTTTAATCCTGGTAAATTATGGAATCCTTTTTTTTTATCGTTATCTGATTGCAACAACTTAACTAGGTGACAGCCCCTTTCCCCTTGCTTCACTTGAATAGTGTGACCTGGTTTATGTTGGCTATGTCTTCTTCCGGTAAACACATGAATGGCAGTTCTGGAAACAAGTGGTTTCAAACGTTGCTTAACAGATTTCTGTTTCATTATTCAATGAACAGGCTTGCCGAGCCAGTTGATGAGTTACATAAGTCATATGAGCAGTTCCTTGATCGCATGGAGCAGCGTAAGAATAAGAGGATACAGGTTGGTTACAATGGCCATATTGTCTACCAATGTCTTCCTTTTGTATATATGAGCCATTAACTGATAATAGGAATATGTTCTGCAGCGCCAGGAAGGAAAAAGTAAAATATGTTCTCTTGGTGCTAAAAATATCACTTTGAAGAACAATGAGATTAAGGAAAACAATGAGAATTTAAGTGGAAATGAAAACAATCCTGTCATCACTGGAGATCAGTTACCCAGTGCACGATCCAAGCATTTAAATATGAAAAATGAGGTTGCCATTTCACAAGTGAACGAAACTACTCATGGTGGTCCAGTCCTTCAGAAGAAACTCAGGAGTGATCTCAGTCGCAAAAATTATGTTGGAGACACTATAGAAACAGATAGATGCCGAAAATTTACTGGTGAAGACACAGTTGTAGTAAAATTTGTAGGTAATGCCATTGTTGGGAAGTCTGATGTCGAAGATGCACGACATCATGGTCTGGTGGAACCTACCATTAATACAAAGGAGGCCATACATGCAATTAATAGCATGTTTCGAGAGCCATTAGAGCCATCTCTAGCTGGAAAACATTCGCGTAGAAATCAGCCAAAAGTTGATCAGATATCAAACAATGGTTTTGAGGTATTTATCGACGAAAACACTGATAGTGCTGTTGGATCTTCTCACCAAGACTTGGCAAATGGTGCATCGGTGCCACAAAGCACAAGAGTTGAGACTCAAGAGCCCATGCAGGAGCCATTTCAGATATATATTGATGATGACGACACCAATGATGTGATGGAGGGAGTTCATGAGCTGGATAAATTAGATATGGGTAACTTTAACAATTTGTCTGGATGTACTATTGAAGATGGAATCGTCAAGGGTTTTGTGTTTCCTAGTCCAACTGATGTTACCTCAGAATATTCTAGAGATCCAAATGTTGAAAGGCCTCCTCAAGGAAGACTCCGTAGGGAGGACACCGTTGTATACAAATTTGTTGGTTCCACCATTTCAGAAGAATCAGCTGTTGAAAATGTTTGCCATCATGGCCTTGTAGAACCAACAATTAACTTGAAGGAGGCTATGGATGATATTAATAGCATGTTCGGAAGGCCAATTGAGTTTACAAGGAAAAGCAAACCAAAGAAACAGGGATTAGCACCTAAGATGGAGAGAGATGGCAGTAGGTTCTTGATACTTCCAGATGATGAGCCACACCATCAACCTAAGAGTTCCCTGCCAACTTCGTCATCAAAAAGGGATAATGACTTGTTTGAGAAAACCGTGTGCACAAAGGAGGCTATGGATGAGATAAATAAAATGTTTGCGATGCCATTGGATTTCTAAGATGCTGGTAAACTCTTATTTTTTCTTTCAAGCTGGTGATTTCTTATTTTTATCTTTCAAACTCTTTGTGCAACATTCTTCACAAAGCTGCTGGTAATTTTGCGTCCTGACTAAATTTTGAGACGTGTGGGATGGATCTAACACATCTAATTAGGTCATATTTATGTTGAAGGTTGAGATTTCACAGTACAAAACTATAGAGAGAGAGAGAGGAGACTCAATTATGAAATGAGCAAAATGTTGCTTGCAATGTGAAGAATGTTGCACAATTGGCTTACAGAGAAAAGGAAAATTTATACTCAAGACTCTTATGAGAGCATAAAACCAGTAAAAAGATCAAAACATAAAAGTACATGATGGAAATCAATTAATATTCTGGCTTAGGAGGGCAGTGAGCTGGTCGGAAAGCGAAGGGGCCTGCAGCATAAATTACAGCCTCATAATTACTTCGCTTCAATGTCTTGTCTAAAAATCGGAGTCTAGCACCGGTGATTCCATAGTTGACATTGGTGAACACATCACAGTTTTCAAGAGGAGAGTCGACCAGTTTTACCCGGCATGAATGTAGAGGATGGTCAAGATAAGAATGCCCCATTTTGAAGCCATCCAGCTCTGCAAATAAGTAGCCATATTCATCTGTTTTAAATGCCTTGTAGAAGCTGACTCTTTTCATGTAATTTTTGCAGATAACACTAACTTTAGCTCCTGCAATGGGCTTAGCTTTTGACAGAGACCATGATCCATAGTTATCACAGCTCTGGCAGTAGACCATGCCTTCAACCACCACTTGGTCAGTCTTCTCAACTGACTTGGTTGGCACATTGTCGTAGGCGGTTATCAGTGGAAAGGCTAATGCAAGGAGCAATGAACCGATCAACATAAGTTGGCCGCTTGCCATCTTCTTGAAAAGATATTGTTAGTTTTGGAATGTGATTCTGCTTTGATGTTAAGTTCATTTGAGTTAGATTCCTATATATAGTCTTTGGCACGGCTTTGTTTGTAATGTTGTAAGAACGTGAATGCTACTAAGCCACATTTGTTGAATGAGTATTGATCATCAATTGCTTCCAGACGTGATGACCATCTTCAGAACTTTATACTTTGTATAATAGTTTATGCATATATAGATTCTTTTACGTGCAAACGACTTACTTAAAAAAATTGGTGAGAAGGGTCAGGATTATCATTATAGTTATCTCATCCAAGTGTCATACCAATAAAAGGAAATAATCAAATTAATGTACTCTTGTTATCACAAATTGAATATTGATTTCAAAATACATGATTAGTATTGGAAAAGTTAAATAGAAATAATGCTTAATATTCAATTGCTCAATATGTGGATCCGTATGTTTGAACTTTTCCTATAATAAAATAAAGGGCAAACTATATAAATCCACTCGTTTAGGTCCTAATTACTAAGATTCCTGATAGTTTCAAATATTACTTCCTCTATCATATTTCATGCTTATGATACATGAGTTTGAATCCGCGAGATACATGTATCTGCCGAATTTTAAAATCGAGATACTCATTTTATTTGTTTAAATTAATTGGTTGTAACTGATTTCCTTAATTAGAGGAGTAATTGAGGATTTTCAGAATACATGAAAAATTAATTCTGAAAATTTAAATTAATCAAATTCCTTAATATAAGGTGAAAATCAAAGAGTGTATCTATGTTTAATTTATTTTATTTTATTATTCTTTGAAATAATAAATTCATTAATACATTATTAATAAAAGACAAAAACATGAATATCTTGGTCATGTAATTTGATTAACTTCATTTTATTACTCTTAAAATAATAAATTCATTAATTTGATGTATCTATTATCAATATATGATGTATCCAACAAACTAATAGAAGTATCTAGTATTAATTTCATGTATATATTTATATGATCTAATATTAATTTCATATATATATTTATATGATCTAATGTTAATTTCATGTATCTTTTATATGTATGTATCAAGTATCAATTTCATACATTATATTCAAAAACATGTATCTCGGATATATAGTAAGCATATACATATAATTATGTGTATCTAAATATGGAATGAAACTGAAATGCACGAATTTAGGAACAAATCACGACTGTAGAGTATTTGTCTTACCATTAATCCAAAAAAAAGTTAAAAAATTCAACATTCTTCCATTTTTTGGTTTAGCATCTGAATTTTTTTTCTTATAGATACATATAATCTTAACTATACATGAACTCTTAACTAGATACATGTACACTTGATGTGTATCCAACAATGTTGCACTTGGTGTGTATCTAAATGGTGTATTTATTTTGTTAATTAAAGTTTGGCGTAATTCTTCCATCTTGATTGGGTCATTCCTATACTTAGATCTATTCTCGGCTTGAATGTTGGCAGATGAAGAGTCAGTCCCTGCAATGAGAAATTCATCAGTGAAAATAAACAAATAAAAATTATTTGATTTAGTATAATCTTGTTAATGCATAGTACCTTTAACAAGAATCATTCGATTTTAGGAATGACCAGCCATTAAAGTGTTTGAGAAACAACAAAATCAAAAAATATAAAAGCTAATTTGTAAAACTTTTTAAAATTGTACTTCAGAGAACATTATAAACTTTAACTCAAATAAAAAAATAAAATACACGAGAATAATAAAATAATAGAAACAAGCTTATATATATAATGTTGATTTGAACATGCAAACAAGTATTGAGAGGATGAAGGAAGAAAAAAGGCTGGTGAACGTTGGGGGAGGGGAACATCAGATGTGAGGGGAAGGGGATTGGTAGATGTGAGTAGAAAAAAATTGACTTGTTAATGGACCATTAATGAAGGAGTTTAAATTTAAGATAACTATCCAATACCATAGTTAAGAGATTTGTGTATCTGATTAAATCTTTTAAAATATATGTTATAAATATTAAAAGTGGTGATATATGTAATTATTTTAAGCTAGAGGTAAATATAGTATATATGGTAGTGATACATGTGTAGTTAGATAGTTTTTCCTAAAATAAAATGAAATTTCTGAATTAGAAAAATTAAATATGATTTATAATGCAAGTATTGTTCATGATATTGTGAATAAGTAATAGGAGAATTGTTATTTCCTCAGTAATGATGTAGTAATTGTCATGTGGACATTGTTAACATTCAAAGCTTTCTATGTCTTCATTTATTATCTATAAAAAAAACATCTTTATTTCAAATTCTATCTCCTACAAAATAATACACAAATTTTGGCATAATTTATGCAGGTACTATTTATCGATAAACGATACAATTAAATCTATTACGAGGTCAAAGATATGCATATTGATTTAACTCGATGATTTGTATATTAGCAATTAAATTTATTAATAAATGAGCTTAATATATAAGAAATTAATGAAGCAAAAATAAATCGAATTAAACAGTAGAGCTCAATTGCTTGATGTTTCAAGCTAGATCCGAATATGACTTTGTATATTATGTTTAAGAGCTAGGACTTAGTAAAATATAGAAAACTTAAAGCACAAAAGTATGAGTGTATTGTTTTTGTATTGTCTATAATTCAACCCCTTAACAAATCAATAGACTTTTTTTTATAGGAAAAAGAAGTAATAAATTAATCAATAGGAAAACTCACTCGTACACTAAAATACTATGTCGAATAGAACATTCCATCTGAAAATATCGTTAGGCGTGCATCTTATAATATTCTTCAACAATTTGCAGGATCTCATACGAATATATATGACATATCTGTCATTTTATTCCATCTTCAGGATCCTTCCCTAAATTTGGGCCACGAGTTCATGCTCTTTTTTTCTCCATAATGACCCTCCGGTAAATTTGACAATGAGGCAAAATCAAATTAATCGGTCAGGGATGAAAATGGTGCTGGTATGGTGCGGGTGGGGGTGCGAGGCAAACCCGCAAAGACTTTGCCCAGCCCCGCATAGAAAAATTATTCATTTATTTCCTGTCCCGCACCGCCCCGCATTAACCCACCCCACAAAGCTTCAACAGTCTGTCGATCTCTCGCTGCAAACATTACTGCTACAATTAAAGTAAAATTGTACGTACCAAACAACTTTTCACAAACTTAAAAGCAACAGGATACTGTTATATTAACTGTACATCTTTTTGTACTTATATTATGGGTTTTAGAAAAATTCTCTGGTTATAAAAAGACAACTACTAGGATAACAAGGGAAGACACTATGACAGAGAGGGAGCCCTAATTTCTATATTTGTATAGGAGTTAAAAAGAAATACCCCAACCCACACCCGCCCCGTCCCACACAAAATTAAAGATTTTAATTTAGATCCGCCTCGCACCCACATTTATAAATACCTGCCCCGCTCCGTATTTGACCAAACCTTCCCCGCCCTACTCCCGCTCCGCTCCATTGCCATCCCTATTGGCCATCATCTGATGTTATCTCCTGTATTCATCAGATTAGCAAATCAGAAACAATAAAATACGGAAAAAAAATAAAAGAACTATCCGAGTCCACAGAACCCACTATGTGCCCTTCAGAAATTTAATCCCCTCAAGTATCCGAGGTTGTAGATTAATTCCTCCCAAGATAAAACGGATTAACCATTAAAGAAGTAGCGGTACCTCAAACTTTGATAATTTCAACGAACTCAAAAAGACAGCAATGAATCACACATATACTCTATTTTGTATTGTAAGAAAATATATGCAAAAGAAGGAAAAATTTTCATACTGAAAAATGAGAGAAACCCTCTCTATTTATAGCCAACAAAGGGTAGTATGAAAAGGTGTTAATTGTGCCTTATCGGAAATGTCACAACTCTTTCGAAAAGGGACAACCTTTCAAGAAAGGTCACAACCCTTTGGAAAAGGTACAACCTTTCAAACGGTCACAACCCTTTAGAAAAGACACAACCTTTCATAAAGGTCACAACCCTTCGGTAAAGTCATTACCCTTCAGGAGAGTCACAACTCTTCATTTCCTATTCACACCTTTAAAACCCAACAATCCCCACATGAATAGGGAATGACTATTGTTAAAACATATGCATGAAAAAACTATGTGATTCGTAAGTAAGGATTGATTACATCTGGATAAGTGGGTTTCCCTTTGAACTTTCCATAGTGAACATATATTAGATATACTCGGTCAATCGGTAGATTTGATATCTTTGAACCGTCAAGCTTTGGTGTATACCTAGACAACATAAGTCACACAATCAACCCTTGAACTGTTTTTGGTTCTCATTGTTTCGTTTGTTTCAGCCATAAACACGTCTTGATTTATAAGTGCATAGAGAACTGGCCTTACTGGATTCTCCTTGAAGCGGCTTACACTTCACACTTACATAGGTGATTTCTAAATGTGTTATCCCGTAGATACACCACTTGATATACCCTGTATCAAACTTAGAAACCATTAAAAAGTTCTAATGCCTTTATCCTTGTTACTGAACATTGTCTTATCATGAGAATGGACCATAAAAAATATTTTGACAATGTTGAACCGTCATTAATGACTTTGTTTGATCTCCTTGAACCTAGATCTTGGGATCTCCAGTCTTCTAGGTAGAGTTACCCCCACAATGACTTGTCCTCGGCCATAGTTCCATTCCCGTCGATGATCTCTCAACTCCTTCTCTAGTTAGGCCTTTTGTAAGTGGATCCGACACATTATCCTTTGAATTCACATAGTCAATTGTGATAATTCCACTAGAGAGTAGCTGTCTAACAATACTATGTCTACGTCATATATGACGAGACTTTTCGTTATACATCATGCTCCATGCCCTACCTATAGCAACTTAACTCTCACAGTGTATGCATACTAGTGCTAAAGGTTTGAGCCAAAAATCTTTCAAGAAATTTCGGAGTCATTCAACCTCTTCACCAGCCTTATTTAGAGTGATAAACTTAGATTTCATAGTAGAGCGAGCGATACATTTCTGTTTGGAATATTTCCAAGAGACTGCTCCTCCACCAAGAGTAAGTACATATCCACTCGTGGATTTTACTTAATTTGACCTGGTGATTCAATTTGCAACACTATATTCTTCCAATATTGTTGAATATTAGTTATAATGCAAAGCATAGTTTTTTAAGTTTATTTTAAATACTCTAAAACTCTTTTCATTGTCATCCAATAAGTTTGATTGAGATTACTTGTGAACCGACTCAGTTTACTAATAGCACATGCTATATCTGATCGCGTACACTTCATGATATATATCATACTTCTCAATGCTCTAGCATAATTCAATTGTGAGTCACTTTCTCCTTCATTCTTTTGAAGTACAAAGCTCACATTTATTGGAGTCATGGCAATATTGAAATCCAAATATTTGAACTTGTCAAGTACCTTTTCAATCACATCAGCAACTTCAATGTCTTTCATATCGAAGTTATTTTCTAGCATATGCTTAGTAACATTTATGTCAGAAATGTCTCTTTTGATGATCAACATGTCATCAACATAAAAACAAACAATGACCTTGTGATTTGGAGTGTCTTTAATGTAAAATCATTTATCACATTCATTAATCTTGAATCCATTTGCCAACATGGTTTGGTCAAATTTCTCATGTCATTGTTTGAGTGCTTGTTTTTAGTCCATAAAGTGACTTAACAAGTTTACACACTTTCTTTTCTTTACCAGGAACCACAAAGCCCTCGGGTTGTTCCATGTAAATTTCTTCCTCCAATTCTCCATTTCAGAAAGTTGTTTTAACATCCATTTGACGAATTTGAAGGCCATATACCACAACTAGCGCTATTAGCATCTGAATTGATGTAATCCTAGTTAGTGGCTATTATGTGTCAAAATAATTAGTGCCTTCTTATTGTCTAAAGCCTATGACAACAAGTCTTGCTTTGTATTTGTCAATAGTTCCATCAACTTTCTTTTTCTTTTGTAGATCCACTTTGAACCCAAAGATCTATTTCCTGGAGGAAGATCAACCAACTCCCATGTATCATGTATGATTGCTCAAGATTGAGACTCATTTTCAAGAAGAAATGTTACAAAATCAAATCCAAAGGAAGTAGATATCCTTTGACATTTACTACGCCTCTGAATCTCTCTATTAAGTACATTCTCCTTTGGTTCTTTTCAAGGTCGTTTAGACCCTTCACTTGACTATCCGATAGTTCGGACTTATGAACCATAAATTGACATGCTTTAATATTTGTAGCATATCCAATGAACATGCAATCCACAGTCTTAGGTCCTATTTTGACCCTTTTGGAAATAGGAACTTGAATATTTCCTGGACACCCCCACACTATGAAATATTTCAAGTTGGATTTTCCTGATTTCCATTTCTCATATGGAATAGAATATATTGAAAATTATATGATCACTATCTTTCAAGAGTTATTGCTTGTATATACTTTAAGAGGAGACACACAATTCTCTATCAGAATACAACAAAGCCTGAACAAACAAAACTTTTTGTTGCTCCTTTTCTTAACAAACAAAAGTTTTTTTTTGTTACTCTTTTTCTTAACAAACAAAACTTTTTGTTTCCCTTTGTGAACATACAAATTTTTTTGTTGTTCTCTTTTGCTATAACGATAGCATCCCCCCACAAATTTTGTGGTAAACCTGAACTTATAAGTAGGACATTCAACATTTCCTTCAAAGTTTGGTAATCTTTTTATCCAACTGATTTTCAACTTCAGTTTTATATTGTCTAGATGTTTCTATTGCTTCATCCTTACCATTAAGCAAATAAACATAATAGTACCTAGTACAATTGTCAATAAAAGTTATAAAATACTTTTTTTCTACCACGAGATGGTGTTGACTTCATATCACAAATGTCAGCGTGAATCAATACTAAGGAATTAAAATTCAGTTCAACAAATTTATAAGAATGCTTAGCATACTTAGATTTAACACAAACTTGACATTTTTATTTATTGCACTCAAAGTTAGGTAAAACTTCTAAGTTGATCAGTTTTCGCAAGGTTTTGTACTTGACATGTCTCAAGCGCTCATGTCATAAACAATTTGACTCAATCATGTAAGAACAAGCAGAAATATTCCCACAAATATTTTGTTCTTTACTTTTTATAACTTTGTCACATACATACATTATTTAGAGTCAGCACTTTGCTAGATGTTCTTTCCAGAAGAACCTTTTCATAACCTTCAATTTGGTTATTGCATAGTTACCCATGAATATAGTCTCATTGGGTCTAAAAAAAACATATGACTCAAATGCTTCTTTTACAACACGAACATGACAGTTCACCTTTCACCAATTTTCATACGTTTCCATCAAAGAACACAATTCTTTTGAGCAAGTATATATATAATTTGGTGATTTTATACTAGTCTTATCATATACTAGTAAAGAGAGACTAAACGACCACAATATCAAATATACTCCAAGAATTTTGTGGGTCTAACATAATACAAGATGTCATTGAATTTCATATCTTGTACTTTCAAATTTAAATTGGACACTAAGTCTAATTTTGTCTTTATCACAAGTAAAAATTATCTTATCCATTCAAAGAAAACTTACTACAGAAAGTATACTCAAACATATTAAAATAGTACTAGTTCATCCCAAATCTCTTTTATCCTATGATAAAATAATTCTCTTTCTCTCTTTTTTTCCAACAAAAAGAAAACATAAAATAAAAGTGATTTTCTTACCACAGAAAATACCAACGATAATAAATTTCTTAAGCTTGTTATCTCCTGTATTCATCAGATTAGCAAACCAGAAACAATAAAATATGAAAAGAAAAAGAAAAGAACTGAACTATCCGAGTCCACAGAACTCACTGTGTGTCCTTAAAAAAATTTAATTCCCTCAAGTGCCCGAGGTGGTAGATTAATTCCTCCCAAGATAAAACGGATTAACCATTAAAGAAGTAGCGGTACCTCAAACTTTGATAATTTCAACGAACTCAAAAAGACAGCAACGAATCACATATAGATTCTATTTTGTATTGTAAGAAAATATATGCAAAAGAAGGAAAAATTTTCATACTGAAAAATGAGAGAAAGCCTCTTTATTTATAGCCATCAAAGGGTAGTATGAAAAGGTGTTAATTGTGCCTTATCGGAAAGGTCACAACTCTTTGGAAAAGGGACAACTTTTCATGAAAGGTCACAACCCTTTGGAAAAGGCACAACCTTTCAAACGGGTCACAACCTTTCGTAAAGGTCACAACCTTTCAAACGGGTCACAACCTTTCGTAAAGGTCACAACCCTTCGATAAAGTCATAACCCTTTAGGAGAGTCACAACTCTTCATTTCCTATTCACACCTTTAAAACCAACATCTGATTCAGTCATTCGATCAATGAAACTTATATGGACACCTCTTGGATCATCTATACTACATGATCATCATCGGGATTCATCCTAACGCCATATGTCCATTCTTCATGCAGCCATGTGTATAAGTCATTTTTTTTTCGATACAGATAATTCTTCCGCTTTTTGGACATGATACCAATTATGCTAAGAGAAATAATATTTTCAAAACTTTGGCGGGAAAATGAGCTAAATGGCTTTCGATGTATGAATACCTGCATTCTCTAAATCAACAGATCATGTGAAGTCCCAATCGAAAAGGTTGTCCCTTCCTAGTTCTTCAGACAGATTCAAAAATGATCATTGTGTCAAGAGAATCTGCTATTTCCATCAGTGATTTGGAACAAATCTTTTGAGCATCATTCGTTTTGATTCTTGAGATCATTGTGCTATTGGTTTTTTAGATTAAATCCAAAATAATTAAGGTGAGATTAAGCACATTCTAGTTACTATTATTTTTTTGAGATAGCACGGATATTATTACTCATTTGTTCACGTTCAAATATTGATTATATATAAATAGTTTATCTTACGTTTTTTTGTTCACCAACTCGAATTTGATGATTACCTCATTTTGCTTTGAGTCGTCTTAGTCTTATTCATTTTAAGATCCTCATGTGAGTGAGTTTGGTCCGAATAAAGTTTCTCAAAATTTCTTGACCATAGTTGATTTAACTTCGTCCTTGGTCAAGTCATTTCCTTTGATAGTTGTTGTGAAAGCACGAGGATCTTTCTTCTCATGCTCTTTGTGTATTCATGTTGATCAGATTTATTTTCTTTAAATCATCCTCAACTTAATCGGCATTTGTAGTTTGCTCCTCCTGAAGACCTATCTGGTCTCGAGTAGCAATAGGGAGTTGCACTTCAACTATGTTATCATTGTTTTTGTCCATGATTTCTACGAGTGAATTTGTTATGAGGTCAAGGCACGCGTACTGATTAAACTCGTTGTTTTGTGTATTAAAAGTTAAATTTTGATTTTGTAGAATTCAACCCCTTTATAAGAAATAAAGACTAGTATTATTTATAAGCAACAAAAGTAATCAATCAATCAATCAATAAGAAGGCTTCTCTCAGGTCCTAAAGTACTACGTCAAATAGAATCATTCCACCGGAAAATATCATTATAAGTGCCAATTATATTCCTTTGCAATTTACAAGATCTCATACGAATATATTTGACTAATCTCTCCTTTTATTCTATCTTCGGGACACGGGTTTTATCCTTTTTGTCCGGGCTGCTTCTTAAGCAATAGAATTGATCCCAAGCAGCCAAGAAAGCAAATTAAGGCAATTTAAAATTACTTACATACTAAATTTTCTTTTTTTGTACACAAACAAAAACTTCTCCTTAGCCCCCACATGCTCTTGTTATCCACACAAAAGAAAAATCAATAGGGAAAAGGGTTTCCATCTTTGTATATACAGCCTCTATATTAATTACCATCTAAAGGCAAATTTGAGGTACCTATGCATTAACAAGCCTCAGTTGATATAATCTCAAGTTCAGCCCACCATAGAGGGGAGAGTCTTGGGGTTGCCCCATCTGGTCCAATATCTGTTATCTCTCTCAATCTGGAAGAAACCTCTCTCATTGTCGGTCGTCGTCTTGGCTCAGGATGTACACACATTTTAATCACATCAGCTATTCTCTCTAGCTGCTCTCCTTGGAAAGAATTTAAAGTTGGATCAACCATTTCCCTCAGGGATTCTCCTCCCCT
Source organism: Solanum appendiculatum (assembly GCA_018342035.1). NCBI lineage: Eukaryota > Viridiplantae > Streptophyta > Magnoliopsida > Solanales > Solanaceae > Solanum > Solanum appendiculatum. Next base: position 755,509 of record JAGDQO010000316.1, read on the forward strand.
AAGATAGTCTGATGCCCAGTCATCAAGAGAGCTACTGTTTGCTGAGTAAGGGAGCCTACCAGTCATCATCTCAAACAGAATGACACCAAAGCTGTAAACATTACTTTCTGGACTCGATCCCATTTCAGCTGCATCTGTCTCATTCCAGAACCCAAAATCCGATATTTTGGCTGCAGAGTCTTCTGTGAGGTATACGGCAGAGGAGGTCAAGTTTTTATGAGGTAACGATGGCGACAAATTGTGCATGTGCTCAAGGCAGTATGCCATGCCCATTGTTATCCTCATTCGCATCCCCCAGTCCAAGTGTTCAGCTTCCCTTACTGCAAAACACTAGAATTAGAGATCTTTTCGGTCATAATGGAGCACACAAGAATAGTTGTTTACCACAGGGAAAGCTAAACATAAATTGTTGAAAGAGCATGTAAAGTGAATACCAAAGATGTCTTGTAAAGGTGTGAACATTCTGTCCAGAATCAATGATTTTTCGAGTTATAATTAGCAAGAGAACTTGAAGTCGAATGGTCAAACATCTTATGAGGCTAAAGTGAAAATGGTTACTTCGCAAATTACAGACAAATTATCGACACGAGACCAAAGACACGTCCACAGACACCATACTCTAGGTAGAGAAAGAACCACCTGGTGTTTACACCACCCAATGAATACATAAAATGTGTTTTCACGCCCCACTATTATCATTGAAACAAAGTTAATTAATACACATTCTCACGTCAACTTATCACTTAACAAAGGTAAATAAATACGGTATGTGCAAACACCGAATGCAGGTATGTTTTTACCTGTTATATAAAAGTATTGCCTAGACAGTTCAATCAAGCAGATGTAGAAGAGTTGGGTAACAGTATTGAGTAAATCACAACAGATACACCTTTAGAATCAGAAACTTACTGTGCAGATGTTCAAAGAGGGTCCCATTAGGAGCATACTCAAAAACCATCATTCTGGTAAATGGATCCTCTTCTTCACAAAAACCAAGGAGGCTGACAAAGTTCTTGTGATTGACCTTTGACAATGTATCAATCTGGTAAAAGCAGGAGAAAAGCATTTAGAAACTCACAGATTGGAACAAATGAGATGTAAAATTCCAACTGGAAAACCTAAATCACCTTTTTCCTGAAATGGGCTTCCATATCTTTCGACCAATCCTTAGGAGTTTCCACTGTACGAGATATCACAGCTATCTCAACTCCACTGGATAATGTGCCCTTATATAGTGTGCAAACAGATGAGGAACCAATCACATTGCTGAAATCTTCACAGGCTGACTCAAGTTCTGATCTCTTAAGCTTTGGCACACCTGTTCACATAGTAAGAATGATAGAACTCAGCTGTCTATCTAAGACTATTTGCTCATATTGATAAACAAAAGTTTCGAGATATCAAAAAGAAAAAAGGGAAAAGGAAAAGATTATTAACAATTAAAAAAAGAAGCTTGTAACAAGCTCATAATAGGGGCGAAAAGATCCATTTAACCTTCTGCCATTTGGGTAATACTTTTAAGGCAAAATTTTGGTTTACAGCTACATATGTCTATATAAGCTTCTATTTTACGGATCTGATTGTTAAGACAACTATTTTGGTCCTACAAATAGAAATACCATTCATTCATCGAAAGATAGAAAATTACCAGTAACAAATGCTCTCTGCAACTGTCCACTCAATCCAGTGGCCCAAGGCTTTACAACAGCCATTTTGTTGCTTCGAAAGACGATTGTGCCAGTTATCAATATTAATAGTAGAACGGAACCTCCTATAGCTGCAGACAATATTAAAGCTCGATGATTACTTCGTCTGGCATTTTCAACTCTACTGCGGTTCTCTGCAGGACTGGGAAGTGAAGATGGGGAAGGAGAGGATCTTGGTGAATGAGCCAGAGGAGGTTCTGCAGTAATTGCCGGTGTAGGAGATGGGGAAAGAGAAGGACTCGGTGATGGAGATGGGGATGATGAAGGTGCGCTGTTCTCAACAGCAACTTCAGGACGGTCTAGAAGTCGGAAGACTGGCTGAAATTGCTTCCGGAAGTTATTCAGGAGAGAAAAAGATGATACTTTTAGTAATTTTCGTCCAGCTACATTTCCAAGTGCTTCTGGAGTCCTACAGATATTTAAATTTAATAATAACTACGTAAGTTGCAACCATAGAAGTATATACCCACAAAAGAGGCGAATTATAACAAGATGAAAAGAAAAGATTAGTAGTTTTCTCTTTTCAGAAATATCAGAAAATGAATTGAACATTGTTTATGCAAACATGAATCAAAATGTGCTTAACAAAGGGAAAGTAGAGATGTTCAATGTGAAGGCCAACAGTAAGAAAACTAAAAGACAGGGAAAATTGATGGGACTCTAAACTTCTTCGCAAGCATCAGGGGGATCAAAAGAACAAGCGATGAGTTGCTACAGATGCATACTTATTCCAGGAATCAATAACTGAATCTAATCATTCAAGTCATTTCACTCTTACTATGTTGGACATTTAAAGTTACCAGTACACATGATTGCTCTTAAATATACATTTCATTTGATTGAAAGATGTTTACCTTAATATCAATCTCCCATTGGGAAGTGACAAAGGTTGGGCTCTCGTAGAGTGGTTGTTATTTTCTTGGACATCTGGGACCATTTTGAGTCTATCGGTTCCAGGAAATATGCGGCTAAACAGCTCATTGTTGTCTAATAAGCTGCATAAGTGTAACTCTGTAAGTAAGAGAACAAGGAGGTAAAGTTAGAAAAAAACACCACCTCTGTTTGAACTCACAAAATTTCCAGAGAGGGATTATTGCAAAGGTTGGAAGGCAGCGGCTGGCTAAAGTTATTATATCCCAGGTCCAGAATCTCCAATTCTTTTAGCTTTGCAATCTCATCAGGTATGAACCCAGTAAAGGAATTGTTACGTAAAGTTCTGTAAAGAAGTCTCCAGTGAGTTGCCAATTATCTTAAAGAAAAAGACTTAAATTTATAGTTTGTAATGACAGCGACTAGTAAAATGAAGACATCTAGTTTAAATATGCACATACATAAACTTCAAGTGAACCAAGCGCGCGAGATCAGGAGCTAGGGTACCACATAGATGGAGATCTTTCAAGTCCCTGTGAGTAGATAAAAAACACAGATTAGAACATCAGTATCATGGATAATTTTTATAATAGCCAATTCCACTTAGACACTATGTATTTTCTTGAAAATTTTATTCATGATGATAAATGGAGACAATTATGTATGAAAATTATTGCATTTACAAAAATGGATACAGTAAAATGTGTTTCTAAAGTTAGCTAGTAATGAATATATTCTAGCTATGATATAATTACCCTTTTCACAAAATTCGACTGCTAGTTAATTCATAGAAATATAGAATCATGTATCAGGTCAAGAAACAAAGAGATCACGTTATACTTGTAGCTCTAATTATCTAGTTTACATTTAATTGAGAAATATAAATACACTGGAGAAAGTTGGCATCAAAGGTAGTATGTGAAATTTGCCTCCTTTTATTTGATTTCCGATCAAGCTTAAATATTTATATCTTTGTTACTATATCTAACTCCATGTTTTCCCTTTCTAGAGGAGCACAGGTTTTCAAAGTCTCTCCCTTCCATTAGATCCACAGTCAAATGCTTCATCATTCTGAATTAGACATCAACTTACTTACATCCATTGTCGAGGCTATGTTTAATTATCTTGATCACAACATAGCATAAGATTGTGCTTAGCCTCTCAAACTATTGAGTAACAAAAAATCAAATTTTACAATAGCTCCCACTTTAAAATAACACTATTAGCTACACTCCATGTACAAAACACCAAAAGATGTTCATTATACTAAAGCTTCAACAGGAATAGGTGCCAAAAGCTTCAAAATTTATCTGTCTTTTGATCATACACCCTCTGGAATCACTGAGTTCACCAACTCATGGAACAGGAGTTTTACGGAACAAAAGTTTTAGAATTCAAATAGAGACCAAATTTAAATTCATCTATATTAACCAACTAGATCAAAACTGAAAACGAAGATATATGCAGAACTAAATAACAAGAGAAAAGAACAATTTTTACTACTTACAGAGACACAACATTCCCATTAAAGCACCCAACTCCTAACCAAGTACATGGATTTTCCACTCCATCACCATCTTTCCAATTCAACAAAGCCCCAAATGGATCACTCTCTACTCTCTCCCTGAATCTCAACAGTGCCAAACCTGCAGGAATAAAGACTAAAACTTTAAGCAAAATGACAAATTTTTAATTGACATTTCAAACAAAATAAGTCTTAAATAGCAAATAAAAACAAGAAGAAGAGTAATACCCTCATCATTGAGAGACCAACAGAAACACAATTCCTGATGCACCAAACACAAGAACAACGCAATAACCAACAAGCTATGCTCACTGAATTTCCATTGCCCATTCATTTCACACAAAACATAAACAAAACAACTAGTATATCTTGTACCCAAAACTCAGAAACAATCGCTAAAGTAGAAGGAGTTGTTGAACAGTAAAATTCACAATTAATTAAAAACCCACCGCTTAAAACTTCAAACTCATCAAAAACCAAAACCCAGAAATTGAATAAACCCAGTAAATAAAATAGTAGAAGAGAGAGAAAAAAAAACACAAAAACAAATAGGAGACTGAGTTTGTTCGAAAAACGCGTAAAAAACAAATAAAGCTAGCAAAAACTGGAAGCTCTTTTTTGACTTAACAAACAAGCAAAATGGGATTGTCTTCCTCGCCAATAGAAAAACAAAGAGAAGAAAGATTTACTGTGCAAAACGTGAATTTTTCTTTTTGAGTTTCAGGTGAAAGATAGAATTTTCAATACAAGTTGCCAACTTCTTCACAGAAACTGTGACGTAGAAAATGGTTGAGAATTGAGAGAGATTGAAAGATTCACAATGTGTTTTGAGACCGAGTAAAAGCTAACGACAGGTCATCATAATATGACAAAGCCTTTTGTTATTATCTTCACTTGATTATTTAACGACTTTACTTGGAAACTTCATTTGGTACCCTAGCCTACGTTCCTGACTTTTTTTAAAAAAATTATTTCTCTCAAAATCTCTTAAGCCTAATGTTTTCATCTACTAATGGTGACATTAATTATTTTTTAAAATATTTGGTTGTTGGCTACTGATTTAACATGTTAGGGGAATGAGTTTCTAGCAAATAAAGATATGGTGTCACTGTTTCACCCTTAATTAGAGATATCGAGTTTGAGTCCTGGATATGAAGAAAATCATGTTGGGAGCATCACCCCGTACGGGCCCAGTAGTGCGCGATCCGAATTAAATCGGAACTCCAATGCAGATTCTGGACATTGGTGGGAAACCAAAAAAAAATTAAAAAAAATATGAACAAGGTAAATATCAAAATATCAATAGTACTTAGTGTATTTATACTAGCATCTAAATAACCTTATTTAACTTAATGTACATCTAGTGCAGTAACTAACAGAAAATGTCTAACCACTAACTATGCGACAGTTGTATGCATCATAACCACCTTGACAACTTAGCTCAGCTCGACTCTAGCTCACTTCCTCTAAATGTTTAATAGTAAGTAGCTTCTCATTAACAAGTTTTTATTTGGGAAACTTACGGAAATTTCACTAGTTTAGGAATTAATTACTTAGATACACTTTAGTTTGCAATATTACTATTCTTACTAGATTTTGGTGCGTCTATGTACGTCAAAATACATATATCTCGGGATACATGGGATTAAAATTAGTTGTAATTTGTTCTAGGTACACTGTATCGAATAATGAATTTGCATGTATATATGGATACATACACAAATCTCGTTCGGCACTCTCCTATGTATCTGGTACCTTAGAAACATGTGAATCATACCAGATACATGTATCTGCTATGATTCACATGTATCTAGTGTGATTCACATGTATATGGGATACATGACTATTTCGCTCGCCTCTCTCCTTATTTTAATGTATCTAGTAGCATGTATCTAGGTGTATCTAACTCAATATATGATAGAAAATTCTTAAATAGTGGTAAGATACGTAATTATTTAAAAATATAGATTGAATTAATATATATAGTATGGATGTATGTTTAATAAGTTATTTTTCCCTTTTTATTTTGAGAGTTAGAATTTGAAATCTTTAATTAAGGAGAAAGTGATTTCAATTATTTTATCACATTTTTATTTTTTAATAGTTTTACATGCAGATTCACATTAGTCGGCTAGAAATTTTTGGATATCAAATAATTAAGCTAAAACGGAAAAAAAGAATAAATGTTATTTTTTTACTTGAAAAAATATTAAGAGAAAAAGGTAGAAACGATGAATCCCAAACTTTGCTAGATCATGATTGATAGTTGAGGAAATGTGTAAGGTAAGCATTATTCACTTTCATTAGTGAGAAGTAGTTGAGACAACCAATCGAGGAAGGTCTGCAATCTAATTAAATAGGTACATCGAAAATTGCGTATGAATTTCAGTACTAATGCCGTGCGAAACTATGATTTTAATGTTATGAATTTTATAACAATGATTTCAAATGTCATTAACTGGTTTCTAAACTTAATATATGTATATATTTAATAAATTTTTTAATAAAAAAATATACTATTTGAACAAAAGTTACTGAATTCGGCTGAATCCGTACCCGAGCTTCTAGCTCCGCCGCCAGAATACTGTGATCATACAAACTATATTTCAACATCAGCAACAAATTCCTCCCTACCCCACCCCACCCCCTACCCAAAAAAAACACACACACACAAAGAAGACCAAGACCAATTCAAATGAAAATGATAGAATCACCTAAGTCTGAAAAGTATAAGTGTGCGTGTGGCTGTATGTCTCTCTCAATGTATGTATATATCCTTTCACAATTGTGTGACTAAGAAGATTTACCAAAGAAAAATTGGGAGTTTGTAAGTTGTAACACTTGTTGTTTGGAAATATTTGTATCATTCTCTTTTTCTTTATTACTCTTGTTACTATGTGGGCGAAATAAATTAAATTAATATATATATATATATAATCATCTACTAATTGAAATTTTACTAATTCATTTTTATGCCTAGAATTCATAAAGGAAAAACCATTCTCTAAGAAGGTTTTATTCATTCTCATGTAAAAAAGTAAAATTATATTAATATTTGGATAAATAGTATTTCCTTTATTTTAATTTGTTTGTTCAAGTTTGATTGGTAGGAATTTTTTTAAAAAAAGGAAGATTTTCAAATCTTATGATATTAAATTAAAGGCTTAAGTCATCCACGACCCCTTAAAGTTGTCCGCATAATTCACTTGGACACCTTAACTAAGACTTGCACCTATTGAACACCTAAATTATTCAAAACATGTACCTATTAAGCACAAAATGCTGATGTGGCAAAATAAGTGTAACTCACTACTACTGCTACTGAGCGCGTGAATGAATTTTTATTTTTAAAAAAAAATAAATTCATACCTATTTTCTTGACACTTGGCATGCATTGATTAAATAACTAAAAACTAATTTAATTAAACATTAATCTTTTTATTTATAAAAGAAAATAACCCCACCCCCACACCCATGTACCTTTCTTCTTCTTCTTCTTCAACCCACCATTTTAAAGACTTCAAATTCTCTGCCTTTTGTTTTGATTTTTTTTTTCTTCGTAATAAACAAACTGCTAATTGGATTTGCAAGAAGAAAAAAAAATCTGGCCATTCGAGTTAAAAAGTTAACCGACATTCATGCATCTCTATTTTCAATAACTCCGATTGAGTAACCATCACCATTCATTAAAATTATTGAAAATGATATAAAAAAATTAATATACTTTTGATTTCTTGTTGTCGTCGATTTTGAAATAATTTATCGACATCGATTATTTTCACAAAAATCTCAATAATTACCAGAGGAATAGAATATAATGGGTGATAGAGGAAGAAAAAGAAAGAGCAAAGGATTAGGTGGGTGTATTAGGGCTGGGGTGGGGGGAGATATTTTCTTTTTTGTTATCGCTGAGGAATCAATGGTGGAGTGACAGGGAAGAAGAAGAAGAAAGGGCAATGGGTCAGGTGGGGTGGGGTGGGGTGGAGTGGGGGTGGGCGTGGGGGTGGGGAGAGATTTTCTTTTTTTATTCTTTTTGTCAATTTAATTTTCTAGATTATTAAAGGCTGAAAAATATTTTTCATTTTTCAAAATTAAAAATTTGGGCCCATGTGCCACGTGTCGTAATTTTATTTGTGATTTTGTCAAGATAATGTGTGTGAATTACACGCACAACATTTTAAAAGCTGATTGTCATTTTATGTTCAATAGATAAATATTCGTTAATATTAAAGTGTCTAATAAGTAAGAGTTCTATTTGAGGTGTCTAAGTGAATTATGCGGACAACTTTAATGGGATGTGGATGACTTAAGCCTAAATTAAAAATATGTCAAATGCATCAAAATGTCATTTGAGAAAAAGGTAAAAAATATCTCTGAACTATAGGAAAAGATCTAAAAATATCATTCATCTACCTTTTTGTTTAAAAATAACTTTTTACTCATCTTTTTGGTCTAAAAGTACCTTCCATTCACATTTTCTGCTCACTTATACCCTTGAAACAATCAACCCTCTCATTATTTTATTTTTAAAAAAAATATATTTATGATATGTCATTTTCTTATTGAATGAAATAAAAATCCTACCTCTATTAGATTTTTCTCTATAGTTTATCTAAGCTAAAACAATATACCTCTTCAACATCCTACAAAATAAATTTAAAACTTTTTAGTAGTTTTTTGTATTCGTGGTAGCTTTATATATATATATATATATATATATATATAAGTTTATTTTGGGGTCATAAAGAAGAATATATATTGTTTTGACTTGAATAAATTATGAGAAAAAATCTATCAAATAAAGCTTTTTAAAAATCTAGTAGTAGTTTATTGTATTTGTTGTAGTTTGTTTTTGTTTTTTTAAAAAAAGTTTTTTTGGGAGGTCATGAATCAGGTATATTATTTTGGCTCGGATAAGTTATTAAAATAATTTGATTTTTTTTTAGAATCTAATAATTTCTTGTATCTATTTGTAACTTTATCAAAAAGTAACTTTTCAATTTTTTTAAAGGCAAAATGGTCTGGTGGACCCTTGTACTTGTATCGATTTGTATTGTGGACCCTTCTACTTACCCATTTGTCATCTAGACCCCTTAACCCATCCAAACCCAACATTTTAAACACATTTTTTGATGTGGCATCCTATGTGGCAAGAGTCCACACGGAGCGTGTGAAACACACAAAGCAGGAGCGTGAGACATTCCAAAAAGGCATTAATGGTCCTTTTTGAGACATTAAAGTTGTCTCTTCTTGCTCATTTGCATTCATCACCATTGTTGGCCAAATTGAAGCTTTTTTTCTTCTCTTCTCGATCTTGTCTCTCCAAATTTCTTCTCCTTTATTTTTTTTCCTTCGATTTAAAGGCATCTCTTCTTCCTCTTTGTGCGATTCTATTGTATTTTTGTTGGTTTGATTTAAATGCTTCAAGCTCATTTCCAAATAGTAGTCCTCCTATCTTAAATTAAAAACTAAAAAACAACAATCTCTTCAAGAATTTCTTGAAGCATCAGAAAACTAGGGCAAAACAAAGCTCATCACGAAAAACCCTTCACAAAAGATAAAAACCCTAAAGCAACTCCACCAATAAACTTCGATCTTCACAACGCCGCTAGCCCCAAACTCCGGCGAGATTGTGAACAACCAGAGCACCCAACAAATCCCCACTCTTCCTCAACGCCACCAGTCACCACCAAAATCCCAACCCAACAGAACCCAAAATCAACTCCGAGTTCTGGGGAGATTGTGAACAACAAGAAATCATTTCAACATTTTTTCTTCAATGGAAAGAGTAGAAGAGGTTGGGAAAGGAAAAGTGTAAGGAAGATGAGAGAAAAAGAAATGGAATGAAATTGTGGGAATAAGGATAGGTATGACAGAGGAAAATAAAAATTGAAAAAAGAAGTACATATACATTAATCAAATATAATAAAAGGAAATGATGATGTGGAGGGGTTATATATACATTTGTCATTTTATAATCATACATGTCAATTTATAATTATTTTTAAAATTATGTGTCAAGCGTTTGTGATACACACACAGCTGAGTAGGAAAAAATGTGTTTAAAATGTTGCGTTTGGATGAGTTCAGGGGTCCAGATGACAAAGGAGTAAGTAGAAGGATCCACAATACAAACCGATACAAGTACAATGGTCCACCAGACCGTTTCGCCTTTTTTTTAATGTTAGTAAAAATAAAAAAAACTATTCAAATTTCATCAAATAAAAATTAAAGAAAGCTAAGACAGTATTAATAAATCACTTTGATTCTTATATTCTTGATTTTTTTTTTGTCTAAATGGAATACAAGTATGTGCAGAATATTTTTTTTAAAAAAATTTCGAAATGTGTATTTTTGTAACTTTAGATTTTAAAAAAAAAGTATTTTAAGATTTTTTCCCCCCAATAATATATCCAAGCCAAAACAACATACACTTTATGATTCTCAATTTTTAAAATTTTTTTTTAACAACAAATACAAAAAACTGCTAGTTTTTAAAAAAAAATATTTTTTTCTATAATTTATCCAAGTCGAAACAATATCCTTCTTCGTGACCCCAAAAAAACTATTAGATTTATTTTATTTCTTTTTGGGTCTTGAAGACTATATTGTTTTGACTTGGATAAATTATAGAAAAAGATAAAGTAGAGATGATGTTTTTATTTTATCTAATAAGAAAATGACATCCAATAAATATTTTTTTAAAAAATAAAATAAATAGAGGGTTGTTAGTTTCAACTTTCAAGGATACAAGTGATCCAAAAAAATGAATGAAAGGGTATTTTTAAACTAAAAAGTTGAATAAAAGGATATTTTTAAATTAAAAAATTGATGAGAGATATTTTAAAACCTTTTTCTATTATGTTAGAGTAATTTTAATCCTTTTCCAAATATCTTTTAATTTTATCTTTTTACACAAATCATATGAAAATTAAATTTAAAGAATTGTCAAGAAAGTAGATACTATCCACATTAAATGTGGTCTTATTTGCTGATTATGGACATGTTCTTTTGTTGTCTTTAAAATAAAAATTAAGAAACCGGCAAGTAGTGGAGAGTCCACCTAAGTACGTAGTCAGCATCGGAAAATAAATAATAGAGGGCCATCATTAATTGATTGTTGTTAAATAATGCAGCCGACTAAGTTCAATGCAAGCTTTATTTGCTGTATTATTATTATTGAACAATATGGACAAAATGAAACCATACAATGCATAATTCATTCCTTGCCGGGCGTTCATATCTTAGTTGCCATCAACAGCGCGTTGTGGTGCAGTGATAAATGCTTCTTCATTCTTAATAGAAGTTTTGAATTCAAAGGTATGGAGTTGCCTTGTTAAGGAGCCAGGGGCAGACACACCCTTATTCAAGAGGTGTCAAGCGATACCCCTTCACCGAAAAACTGCATTGTATATAGAGGTCAATTTTTGATTTAGTAAATATATATATAAATATACAAGTATTGACACCTCTTGATACAAGTTAAAGATTTAGTCTAGTGGTTAAGGCATTGTGAAAAGTGAGATTATGTGTTCTAGTTTTCACGCCCCGAGCCTACACCCTGGACGTGACCGGCACTCGAGAACAATCGCTGGTCCCCAAGCGAATCCTTGGCCTGGCTGACTACTTAGTGGAAGACTTACTCAAGCAAAATGGGAACTCAAAATGCATAATTAAACTCATAATGTCTCAACAACTTAACTCAATGAATATATGGAAATACTTAAATAACAGAAGTAATTGACTCAAGATCTTAAAACATCAACAAGGAAAATAGTGATAGACTCCTCAACTTCTAACTATCTATGAAGCCTCTAAATACTGAGATAGATGTCGGGATAGGATCCTCGACAACTTAACAAAAAGGAAAATATAAGTGTGAAGCCCTCCGAAAAGCAAGGAGGCTCACCAAAGCTAGTTGGAGTGCAAAATGTATCAACAAAATGCATATTGATGACCCTGAACACCTGTATTTGCATCATAAAAAGATGCAGGTCGAATGACGTCAGTACATTGAATGTACGAGCATGTAAGGGGAAAACTTACAGCATAGACAACTGAAATGATAAGGTTGGAAGACAAACTTACCTCAACTCAACTCCAATACAAAAGCAACAATAATAGATGCAATGCTTAAAAAATTATAAAACGAGGAGATATAAACTCAATGATGTATAAAAATACAATAATATACTCTTTACTCTTATTTGGGAGATTCTCTAACTGACAACCATCATTATGAGCTAGGTGATGATACAACATCTCGTCCACGCTGCCAGAATTGTCCTATACCTTGCCGGGGTATAGAACAACCTCAACTAAGTGGATCCACTAAGCTCTAACCTTCTAAGAATTTCTCATTCTCTCGTCATCTCTACCAACTGAAATTTTATGCATTACTATCAGGAACCGCTACTTTCTCTCATTTAACTATTACTCTTAGTAAAACTCCATCCTATTTCTCCTCCACATTATAACCTTTGATGGAATAAGAACACCACCTCTACCATAATAAGAAACATCAACCCCCTCCTTCTATCATTACTCAACTACTATCGACCACGCCACTATCAAAACTGAAAAGGATTACTGAAAAAACTTTAGGGTGAAAGATCATAAGCACGATTCACTCGAGAATTTGGATATAAGAATATGCATGACATAACATTATGTTGCTAGCCATTGAGAGTAAAGCATGAATTTGCGAGACTGAGCATACTATGAGACATGCATGCTTATCTGAATAGGTTCATATTATGAGACTGATATCCATAAATTTATGGAGTAAGATTGTGATCAATGGGATAAAGTATTTCCCCCTCATTCTGGGAATTGAGCATAGATGTGAATCTATCTGAAGTGTATGAGCATAGGTCATGAACACAGTTTGATGTAAGAAACATCAACAAGATGTTGTAATAACTGAACTTTGAGGAATACGCTAGAGTATGAATGGATTGATAAATCACCATAACTCTCTCTAACACATCACTATCTGATTCTCAACACTTGACTTGGTTTCTCATCTTATTATCTCCCCCTTAGGTTTGAAGCCAATACTTTAAAGCTATGGATCTATTCCATCATCTCTAAACTGGTCTACATTCAATTTACTCTAATACTCAGGAAAGGCTTATCTCATGGCTACTGAACTCTCCATGTGCAAGTACTTGGGTTCCTTCTAAGACCTCTTTCTAAGATACTCCTCTTAACCTCTTCCCATTGGCTTATAAGGCCACTTCATCTAACTCTTAAGGAAAAAAATAATGCTTACATCAGCATATTCCACATTGACAATTCAAATATACTATCTAGGCACACATGAAAAAAAAACATTAACTTAATTGGAACCTCATCTGACTACATACAATCTCAAGTACACCTCTTAATGCTCTTGTTAATCTAATGACTTAGTCACACTCCCTTGCTCTCATCTAAGAGTCATAATACCACACTTGTACCACTCACACTTATCAAAAGTAACACCTTAACTTCTCACTTAATTTATGTCAAACCTACTAGATCAGATCTCGAACTAACATCATCACCCTCATGTTGTCATCCTTTTGATCACGACACTCATCTCAATTTCAAGCTTAGTGTCTATTACTAAACACGGGTATCAATATAATTGCTCACATACTATACTAATTTACAATTACTAGATAAAATTAAGAAACACTTGCCCACTAAGACCTCATGACAAGTAGTCAATCTTTATCTCTCAGTCTACATACTTACAGCTTACCGTCACATTCCATTTCACAACTTAAGACTACTTACCCATTCATTATACATCATTGCCTAATTAGTTTTATAACCCTCTGGATATCATGGGGCTCTCTTTTTAAAATAATAGGCCTAGCTTAAATCTATCGCATCACGAATACTCGGCTCTTCTATTCAACACTTATACTTGGTCGATACTAATGCATTAATACCTCATATAAACTTCTCTCTGGTCTAGTAGCTCTTACTCTACCTTCTATCATGAAATCTACACCAACTCATCACTTCTTAGTCTACCCATTCCTTTCTTAGATTACTATACCTCTGCATGCATTCTTCTAACTCTGGGCACTTCTACTACTACTGGCTCATAACATCGTAACTCATACTATTTTTTTCCAAGTGAAGATACTACACAAGCTCTAAAACATACTTCGTCATAAGGGTCTCAACTAAAACAAGGTTCAGAGAAGAGAGTCTGGGAGTACACTTCTCTTTTAGATCGAGCACACGATTCATATGAATTAAGAGTGCCTTCTTTCGAATCTCAACACTTAAGCTCACTCACGGGCTTCTCTCAAGCCCCTCTACAATCTCATGACTTTTTGAAGACTTTTGCTGAGAGTAACTCATCGATAAGGATCTGGACTTTACTTTTCAACCAACTTCAGTATGAGGGGTAGTCGAATGGATCTGAAAAATACACGAGTTTGAATAAGTTCCTTATGACACAGTTCTAATGCACAATTTAGAGTATGAAAGAAGGGAAATTTTTCTTAAATGTCTGTAGTCCCTCATTTATAGAAGTGGAGCCCTCACAACCATAAATAAGATCCTACCGACACGGCTTCATACACACCATAGGACGCTTGAACTCTGTGTTCTGATACCGAGTTTGTCACGTCCTGAGCCTATACCCTGAACATGGCTTGCACTCGAGAACCATCGTTGGTCCCCAAGTGAACCTTGCCTGACTGACTACATAGAGGAAGACTTACTCAAGTAAAATGGGAACTCCAAATGCATAATTAAACTCATAATGTCTCAACAACAACTTAACTCAATGAATATCTGGAAATACTTAAATAACAGAAGTAATTGACTCAAGATCTTAAAACATCAACAAGGAAAATAGTGACAGACTCCTCAACTTCTAACTATCTATGAAGCCTCTAAATACTGAGATAGATGTCGGGACAGGACCCTCGACAACTTAACAAAATGGGAAATATAAGTGTGAAGCCCTCCAAAAAGTAAGGAGGCTCACCAAAGTTAGCTGGAGTGCAAATGGTATAAACAAAATGCATGCTGATGACCTTGAATACCTGTATCTGCATCATAAAAATATGTAGGTCGAATGACGTCAGTACATTGAATGTACGAGCATGTAAGTGGAAAATTTCCAGCATAGAAAATTGAAATGATAAAGTGGAAGACAAACTTACCTGAACTCAACTCCAATAAAAAAGTGACAATAATAGATGCAATGCTTAAAACATTATAAAATAGGAGATATAAACTCAATGATGTATAAAAATACAATAAGATACTCTTTACTCTTATTTGGGAGATTCTCTAACCGACAACCATTACTATGAGCTAGGTGATGATACAACGACTCGCCCACGCTGCCATAACTGTCCTATACCTTTTCGGGGTATAGAACAACCTCAACTAAGTGGATCCACTAAGCTCTCTACCCGAAGGTAAAAGGAAATCATCTAAAAAGTATGAATCATTTACCCATGTTGGCATACATGGTTTATGAGGAATTTGAGTTGTCTGAACTCATCCCCATATTGGTGTTCAATACTACTCCCAATAATATATACTTATGCTCAAATGTATAAAACATAACTCTTTCTCAATTTGAGGTAATTACTCAAATGATCATTTTAGAAGAGGTAATACTCTGAAACCTCTCTGAACTCATAAACTCATTTTGAAATCAACGTTTCCCTCTTTTAAGTGTAAAAGTGTTACATTTGGGCATATGCTCCTTTTCAATCACGAATACAACTCTTCTCATTCTCATATTTACTTTCTCAAGACTTAGTTCAAAACCATTGTTAATTACAAAAGAATTCTCAAAATGACTCAAAAAAACCTCTTGAACTTTCCTCTTAAACTTACTTTAGTTTGGAATGTAAATGAAGACATGTGAGTGGAACATGTAGACTCTCTCAAGGATTAATGAAGACTTTAAGAGTTCATATTAAGAAGAGAGCGAAGACACGATTTGAAAGAACGCATATGAGATGAAGAACGAAGAAGAAAAGGGTCTGGCGACCCTGGCGTAACAATGGCGCGCCGCGCCAGGCCCCAATGTACTGGGGCTGCTTTGGGGCGCACTAAAGGTGCAGGGCACCAGCCCTCTTGGCGCTATGGTTGCGCATTTCCCGAACCCATTGCTCAATTTCGGATCCTAACTCATCTAGAATCGATTGGTTTCTTCCAAACTCTCTTTGAATCACAAACTCAACATGAAATTATCAAAATTCCCACTCAAATTCTATCAGGAAACACCACTCATTCACAAAACCCTCATCTCAAGAACTCAAGACCTCCATTGTTAAAGAATGAAACTTAAAACTCAAGAACTCCTCAAGAATATTTACATAAACGATTATATGGACGAATTAACAAAAGCATTACATGTTTGGCGTGAGGATGAGCAAATCCATCACTATGGAAAACCTCACATACCTGGAAAGAACGATTGTTCTTGGTGAAATTCCTCAACCCTTGAATGAACACTTGAAAACCCTCTTTTCCTCTTCTTGAAACTTCGCCCTAAAATTCCAAGTGTTTAGGAATATGAAAATAGCTTAGCGTCTGATTAGATCCTTAAATTGGGTGATTAAAATGTGGGTAGGCCTATTGGGGTAAGGAAAAGACCAAAATACCCTTTCCTTAAACGGATGAAAAGCCTTAACTAGGGAGGCTTTACTCAAATGGCCATAACTTTTCACTTCGAGCTCAAAAATTAGCAAACTTGGCGGCATTGGAAAGAGGACTCAAAGGCCTTTGATTTGATGACTAATGGGCTACCTAACTCTTTATGTGCTGAGAGATATGATCATTTGAAGTTGACTTAAGTAGAATATTTTAGTCAAAACTTACTCGGTAGGGAAGCTTCCAACTCAACTTTGTGCTAGGGGATTCTAGTGGCCTTAATTGATATCCAAAATCATTTCCACACTAATGAATTGACCTTAGAATCTAAGAACAATTAAGAATCACTCGGTATGACCTTATACGCAATCCAAGAATTGTTCCGTCTCAACTTAGAAATTTTCCGAGGTGTTACACTAGTCCTACTAGCCTCATAGCTATTTATCCTAAATATGACTTTATCCTAAATATGAGACAGAATCTGTAGGGAGCTATTTATCCTAAATATGAGACTTTTCATCACGAATCCAAATTTAATCGAACTTTAATGTGGTGTTCCCGAACATCGAAATCTAAATTTAATCGGACTTCGATGTGGTATTCTGGAACATCGAATGAAAGAAAAAAACTTAGCTCCCTAGATATGAAACTTTCCAGCGCGAATTCAAATTTAATCGGACTCCAATTTGGGTATCGCACACACCAAATGGAAAACATTAAAGAAAAAAACTACGCTGCCCAGAAGTTTCTTCCCTTCTATTTTCAGAATTTCTTTTTGAAATTATGGGAAGTGTTGTTTATTTCATATTATTAATTAAAAATAAATACCTTTGAACTTATATTTTCATATTCAAAAGCAATGAGTTCACATTCATTACCTTAGTACATGAATTATCATTTGTTTATAATGACCATGCATCTTTTGATACCTTTCGTTAACTACACGGTCGAAGACCTTTTTTATACTCTTATTTTTTGTTTGGTCAAGTGTTGCTCTAAAGCAATCATTTGAAGAAAATGCACTTGAGCTACGAATTAAAAATCTAATCACTAGAGGAATGCCAAACATTGCGCATAATCATGCTTCTCATCCGATTTCCAAGGAGGCAAATGAACACTATTTTTTTCCTTTTATTTTTGTCGAGCTTTTGAGAGGTCAAAGTGCTTATTATTATTACTTTTTTTAAATCAAAGAGTGCTTATTTTAAAAAAAAAGTGAAGTGTTTGGCCAAGCTTATGACAGAAAATACTTTTGGGGAATAGTAAAACACTATTTTTTAGAAACTAAAAATGTACATTTTTTCTGTGCTTCAAAGAAAAAAATATACTTAGAAGCACTTTTAAAAAAAATTGTCCATTTATTAATTGATGCTCAAAAGTATTTTTTTTTTTAAAAAATTATTAGGCAAACACAGATTAAAAAAATACAGTTTTCAAAATAAATTGAGTTTAGAAGCTTGACTAAACATGCTATTAACTTAGCAGCAGTCTATCATAAGTCGTAACTCTAAATTTTGCCTACACTTTTTTCAATGACCATGACTGATATGGCCGCTAGACCGCCTCCTCTAGAGGCTATTCAACCGGTAAAGAATACAATATCATTACTGTAACGACCCCTTTCGATTGTGATGGGGAGGCAAATGGTGAAAGAATTGGACCAAAAATTCTTTTGGATAATGACCTAAAAATTCTAGATTAGGCCAGTCTCAGACGGAATCTAAGTGAGGCGGAGTCTAGGGCAATACGAAAATGGATTAGGTGGTATGTATAAGCGTGGATCGTGTTTCCCAGTAGCTAAGTTATTAAGAAATTCATAGGGCCTTTCGAAATCGAATTCGGGTGAGTAAAACTCTCAAAATCGAACTTGACGTGAAGAGGTTGGTTTAATTTAGAGCGTCAAGATTTGAAGGTGTGTTGTGAAATGGGGCCTTGGGGAAGAATTTGCGAGTCTCTATCTCAATGCAAGCCGTTATAACGGGAGAGCTGCTATGGCGACGCCGCTATAGCGGGTCAAGCTGCTATACCGAGGTTAGTTGAGATTTTGTACAGAAAAGTCGCAAAAATCTTTTACTTTTTTCAACTTCGTTCTTGGAACTATAAAGGGAGATTTAGGGCACTTTTCTTCAGTTTTTCCATCAAACTCTTCGAAAAGGTAAGTTAATTACTTCCCCAACTTGTATTTTGATTCTTAATCCTTAGAATATAAGTTGTTAATTTTGAAAGGGTTTTAAGTTTAATTAATGGTGGAAAGAACCCTTGTTGGGTAGAATGATCATGGGAATGGTCTAGGGTTAGAATTTTGTTATAATCTAGGTATTGTTAGGCCATCTTTGATTGATTATTGTGTTTTTATTATTGTTTAGACCAAGAACAAGCCAAAAATTCATAACATAGGGAAAGCTCTAGTTCGTTAGAGTTTTTCAGACTTGATTTTATGTAGGTGATGGTTGTTCTTTTCTCCTATATGCTATATGTGCTTGTTAACTGCGTCATTAGTAATGCATACATGATATATGATTAGGAATGTTGGAAGGAAATAATGTGAAATGTAAGATGTTGTCAATCGCATGCAATGAATGTGTTACATGAATGTACATGTGTTATTGTGATTCATTGTGGTTGTGATTGTGTTGTGTGTTGATGATTGAGATCTAGTATATAACACCTCGCTACTCTACTCTTAGAATCTGAATCATTCGTTGTAAGTGTATAAGCTTGAACCAGGTGATGTACTACTTCCTCATGTGTTTTAAGGTCCTATACCAAGTGTAGAAGTGTATCTGAAGTGATTTAGGGTCATAAGAGACCTCTAGCACTAAGTCGAGTTCAAAGCCCTTCTACCGGCTAAGTTTTTTGCATTAGTTCATACAAGGGTCAACTTTAAATGATTATATCTCTCTGAATATTAAGAATTAGGTGCCCCATGACCTATCAATTAAAGGTCTATGAGTCTTCTTTCTAACGCCACCAAGTTTGCATCATTTAGAGTTTGGAGTAAAAAGTTATGATTGTTTTACCAGAGACGCTTTCAGTAGAGTTTTCAGGGTCTGAGAACTATAAAACCCCTTTGCGGTCGTATATTGAAGTAAATGGAGCTCGTGGAATCAAACTTCTGAAACCAAATTTTTTTGTTTGATTCTTACGGACCCAACTACAGATCGTAAATCCATTCACGAGCCATAAATTAGGCCCGTAGAATGAAGTCCTGAAACTTATTTTTGGGTATGATTTTTACAAATTCAACCACGGTTCATAAATCAAACTACGGGCCATAACTTGTGCTCGTAAAATGAAATTTTGAGACCCCTATTTTGTCCTAGATTCCAAATATGGAATCCACGAGTCTTAGATCCAATTACGGGCCATAGTTAGGCCTCGTGAAAGATTTTTGATAGTTTTTAGTAGAGGATATTTCAATCTTTTCTCATTCTTTCTAAGCCTAAATCTTGGTATTTTGGAACCCAATTAGGGTCCCTATCAACGTTCTGCCTTAGAACAACTCTTATAACTCTTCCCAAGACTTAGAGCAAGGATTAAGAAGAAGAACCTAGGATTTCACGTGTCACGACCCGAGCCTACACCCTGGACGTGGCCGACACTCGAGAACCATCGCTGGTTCCCAAGCGAACCCTCATCCTAGCTAACTACAAGCGGAAGACTAACTCAAGCATACACAAGCATCAAACTGAAAAAAATGCTAAATCAACAGTGTATTAAATTTCAAAACTCTTTGAATATACTGAGTATTAAACATAAGTTTTTAAAAAACCCCTCTGAGATTGAAAGACTCTCCAAAACTGTCTATCTATGAAGCCTCTACAGTAAAGAATGATGTCGAGACAAGGCCCACGACATCTCAAAGCTACTAACTAGAAAGTAAATGTGAAGTCCTCCGGAATGCAAGGAGTCTCACCAAAAGCTAACTGAAAGGTACAGTGATCTCAACGAAGTGCCTGTTGATGATCCTGAACACATGTATCTGCATCATAAAAAGATGCAGGTCAAATGACATCAATACATTAAATGTATGAGTATGTAATATAGCTGAAGTGAAATAACTGAATGAAAGGATTGCAATAGATAAAATATACTCAAGCTAGATGTAAAGATGTAAAGGAGTTAAATCATTTAAATCTTTACAAAATACTTACTCATCTATGAACTCAACATAATAAGTGTTATATGAAAATACACTTTAACTTTCTTGGGAGATTCTCTAACCGACAACCATTACTGTGAGCTAACTGATGATACATCGTCTTGTCCACACTGCCAGAACTGTCCTATATCGTGTCGGGATTAAAACACCTTAACTAAGTGGATCCACTAACCTATAAGGATTTATCTAAAAAGTATGATCATGAACCCATGTTTGAAAGACATGGTTTATGGGGGCTGTTAGTTGTCTGAACTCTCCCCCATATCGATGTTCAATACTACTCCCAATGATATATATATATATATATATATACTGTAGCTCAAATGTATAAAACATTACCTTTTTTCACTGGTTTGAGGTAATTGCTCAAACTATCTTCTTAAAAGAGGTAACTGCTCTGAAGTATCTCAGTACTCATAACTCAATTAGAAAGCAACGTTTCTCTTTTCTCAAACTAAAACTATTATCTTAGAGAATTACTTAGTTCCCTGTACTTTTCTCGAAACTGAACTTCTACTCTTTCTCATAATCAATTTTAAAGACAAAGCATATGTTCTAAAAAGATTCTCAAACTCCTCTTTACTTTCTTAAAACTCAGTTTAAAGCAAAAATATTGGCTTTAAAAGAATGTCAAAACTTATAACTCAAAATAAGGTTCATGCTGAAATATAGACATGAACAACTCAACTCAAGTATCTCAATGCATAACATATAGCGATTCAATAATTAGGAATATAATTTCAAAAAGAATCAAGAACTCAAGAACTCAGAACTCAACATCAACTCATCTCAAGAATACTCAAATCTAAGGATAGAATCTAGATTACTATTTTACTCATTTGAAAGTAGATGTAGGGCGTGAGAACGAACTAGTTCAACACTATGATAGCCTTACATACTTGGAAGAACAAATTTCTTGAAGAAGAACTTGATTGGAAGATTTGAAACCCTAGCTTGAAGGAGAAAAATCAAGAAAACCTTTCTTGAGATTCTTGAATTGGTTTCTTGAAAACTCTATGGCCAAGAATTATGATTTCCATTAATGATTCATAATTGTATGAAAGAATTTGAGTTGGAAAGAATGGAATTCTTGGAGAAGGACTTACCTTGAAGAAGAATCTTGAAAAGATTGAATGCATCTTGAATGGAAGTCCTATGCTTTGATTTTACCTTAAGGTTTTGCCTTAGGGTTTGAGAGTGATAACGCTCAACTACACCTATCATGATTCAAGATGTAGGTGGTTGCTAGAAATATAAACCCAACGTTGAGTTGGGGTCAATCCCACAAGGAATGGAACTAAGTATGGAATTCAAATATGTAGTATTAAAGTGATTTAGCTTTTTGTAGGTGTAAACAAGTGAATCGATGCATAATGTAAATCTTCGATATTTCAATTATCAAATAAAAAGAGTTTTGAAAGATTTATTGCAACAAACATGAATTAAAGAGGGATTTAACCAATGAGAAACAGGATCTTAGGGATGTGTGAGTGTTCAACTACCAATTTCACTAAATGGGTCATTACGAATTGCTTAAGTATGCTGAATTATAATGGGTAGGCAAGATTATGACTATGATAGATATTTTACAATCAACTACCATGCTTTCAATTGGATTTTATCAAACTCTAACAGGCTACACAATAAGAACACAATCTTATACCATAATTCAACCCACTTTAACAAGCTGGGTAGTACAAGTAAGCACTCATACAATCATCAATTTCTCATTCCACTCAAATGCATCTTCTACAAGCATACAAAGAGATATAAACTAGAATTGAATTTGCAACTTCAAACAGCAATACAATCAACTAGAAGTACACCCAATGTTTGATTCCCAAAAACTCACAAGAATAGTTCACCAAATTAACTCTAAGTAGTTCAAACTGCAATGTACTTTGTTCTCTCCATACAATGTTATTCAACTCTCCTTCTCTCTTTTAAAACTTTCTATTTATACTTCTCAAAAATTTCCCACGATTTTGAATTTCAAGAGCACTCGACGGAGTAAGTCAGGCTCGCCCTTCCACTCGACGGTACGCCGAGTTGCTCAGTCTCACCTTTTATTTCTTGGCTTTTGTACTGTTTCGCTCCTAGAACTTTAAGCGGTGAATATCGGGCTCGCCTATCTGATCGGCGATGTGTCAATCGGTTCTTCAGCTCGCTGACTTGCCTTTAATCCTTCCCTTAACTACTGGAACTTTAGGCGATGAGAATTTCCACTCGGCGTGTTGCCGAGTTCCTTTTTGCTAGTTCCAGCTTCCTTTTTCCTTTCGTTTTGTAAGTTTACAACTTCTCTTTGCGTTATCTTGTCCTTGCATCATTCCAAAACCTTAATGTTGTACACAAATGATTTAACATTAGTTATAGGTACAAAATATGCATTAAGGACACCGATTTGGCACAAATGAAGCTATAAATGAGTTAAAACTACCGACTCATCAACAGCCCCAACTTAAATGTTTGTTTGTCCTCAAGCAAAACAAGAGATCAATGAACCCAATAGGGATGTCTACAAACAGTGCTCCTTGAGAACCCACATGAAAATGCACACAAGGATCAATCTAAGATACAAGGATCAAATGTACACTAAAAGCATCAAATTGTGACTAGCCATCATCAGTTAAAGTGTATGCTCACAAGTGCTCACCTAAAACGCAAATCTATGCCCACAAAGATATTTGAATGCCCTTACACCAAAAAGGATTCGACTCTCTTGCCAAATTCAATTGAAGATCAACATTTCAGAATCAACACAACACTCACACTCTCAAACGAGAAAGAGTTTGCACAACTTTGCCCATAGGCTTGCCCGAGTTTTCCATCTAACAATCAGAAGGTTCCTACAAGATCAGAAAAGACTTTGGAGGCATGTAATGTGGCTGGGGCTTAAGGTATGATCAATTTTGGATTAGAGGCTCTACCTTCGTGAAGCATGGTTCCCAATTCATTTCTCCTTCCCTTTTTTTCAAACTTTTCAACTTTTCAACTGATCCTTTGTCACTTTGCAGCACACAAAACATTTTTTTAGGAACATCCCTTCTTATTTTTACATCAATGCATAACAACACTATCTTATTTGGATCTTGTTCTTTCTTTTTTTTTCTTTTTCTTCACATGTTCTCTTCTCCCTTTTTTTTATATAATCTTTTCAACGGATCAAGTTCACGAACCTATAGCTCAACTTATTCCTTCATTCTCACCACACCCCCAACTTAGGCTTTTGGCTTGAGTTGGCTATTCAAACTAACCAATACTTCACGAAGGTTATAGGTGGGAGAGACACGGCATTTTCAAACAAATGGCTAAGGTCTTTGTATTTGTGTTTCAATCAAGGAAAAGGATATGCTCAAATGGTCTCAAACTGGGTTCACACCCTCACAAGGTGGCCAACAAAGGTATAGCAATTAGGTTCACGCTAAAAAATATATGCCTAAGATCATCTCCTACATTCACCAATGCTTAGTCAATAGGACTACCAGGGCAAGTTCTAGGCATCATCATACACACCTTTCAAGTAAAGCTCACCACACATGGCATTCAAATACAATTGTGGATCACAACTCTACGAGTCAAGCTTGCATGCAACGGTCATTGCAAGACTCACCATCGACAATTCGCTAGTCACAACAAGAGGCTAAGAGTTTACACAAGACTATGCAACTCTAATTTACCTCGTTGGCGCACACCAACATATTTTTCAATCAAGAGCACTATTCAAGTCATCGATATTGAACACAATCAACACTCAAAAGTACAAGAGAACTGCATTCATTTATTCAGCACAACATCAACAATGATAACTAAAGAGAGATATCACGAGAGAGACCAAAGTCACTTCTATAAATCAAAACAAAAGTAACAAAAACAAAAATCCAACCTACAAACAAACGGGGCTAGGAACAACACCACCCCACCAAAAAGTCAACATAGTGTCCTCAATGCGAAATACAAAAATAAACATAAAAACATAAAGATAGATAAAGTGCAAAAGAGAGTCCCCTGTCCCGCTATACCGAAGGTGTGTCATCAACCTGGGCATCAGTGCCCGGTGTGCTCTCCTCAGTCTGTTGGTTCCCGCTCGACCCAATCATAGAAGTTTCAAGGAGAGAGTTAGCAGTGGCCGCTCTGATCATATCGTCCTCTAAGTCTGCGAGGTTTGCATATACCTCCCGATCTCTCATGGAAAGGTCCTCCTCATCCGTCTCGGGTACATCAGACACACCCTCTTCATTAGCCATCGGAGCAACACCGATGGCGGTAAGTGGTGGGATGTCAACACTCGTACCCTCTGGCACATCCACACTACCCCATAACATGGTGATGTCGATGGACTTTAGCTCGTCCACATCCTTCCTCAAGTTGGAAATATCTATATGGATGGCTGTCAGCTCTATGGAACTACTCTCTCACTGCTCACATGCCTCAACTCTAGCGGTGAGGGCCTCCAAAGCCTCCCCATGAGCGGTGATAGTCCGGCGCTGATCCGCCAACTCTGCTCAAATAGGATCAAGTGCGGCGACTATAGCACGCTCTATCATACCCGGGACAGCTGCCTCGACCCGAGAAGCATGCACATCCGCTGAATGGGCAAGGTGTCCCACCTTAATAAGCATGGCATGAGTTAAAGGCCGGAGACCAGGAGCTGTAGTTGGTGTGAGGGCAGAAGAGGGGCCTAGTGCCGGAGCGGAGGTGGCAGGAGCGTCAAAAACAGGAACACCTGTCGGCTCAACTGCAGGAGTGGGAGAACCCGTCTCTATGGCCTCAACATCCACGGCCAGAGATGTGTCAACAGGGGGTCTCCTCCTCCTCTCAGCCTCATCCTTCAAGTACTCGGCCTCGATCCTCCGAATGTCATAAGACGAGGTCGAAGTGACCTTAACATCCGTCTTCGTATCAAATGGGACACCGGCCTGCCTACACAGCTCACTGATCAAGATCGGGAACTGGAGTGAGGTATGCTGCTGCTTGGCCATCATCAACATCTCGCTCTCAATAATCATACTCAAGTTCAACAACTGTCGATCTATAATACACCCCAATATGGCGGCCTTCTGATGCCTAAGAATCGACTCATTGTGGGAAGGCATGAGTGTATTACTCAGAAATCCAAACCAATATCGGGCAACGATGTTGAGGTCCCTTTTTTCGATAATGGCTCCCGCATCCAACCACCGGGGGGAGGCATCACTTATTAACGGAGCCAACCACCCCTTTAAGGCGTCCAAATGAAGCTTGAGCTTATCAGCCAATGAATGTCGCCACCTAAATGTGCACCCCAAAGCCGCATTAATCTCGATTTGGCTGCATTTGACCTTCTTCCCACTCACCATCACAAAGTCCACGGGTTTCATTAACTGTGCCTGCTTCTTGACTCTCGAGATCAAACAGGAGTAAGCGGTATAGAATTCCCAGACCCATGTAGGTACGTACGGGTTCCGGGGCTTTGTAAATATCTAGAACTTATTCACCCGAATTGTCTCCCATACTTGGGGATATCTATCCACCACCCCATCGGTAGACAATCTCTTTTCCTCGAGGATCATTCGTGAACCCTCGACTTTCAACCTATTCATCGACCGCGGAATCTGAGTTGGGACCTAAACTCGAGCTGGGACATCAAGGGCAGGAGTAGCAGCTGCCGGAGACACAGGTCTGGTAGTATGAGTAATGAACCTAGCCAGTGGGTCATGTAGAGACTTGGGCCTCAATTTGGCACGAGTCCGTTTCAAAATTTCCCCAATAGGAGTCCCGAACTCCTCCCCGTCAGAACTACCAGATTCGGTGGAGGTGAACTGTACGGACAGTTCTTGACTGTCCGAGGAAGTACTCTCTGAGACCACTTGCTTTCCTTTCCCTTTGTGTTAGGACTTTGGAGCTCGTTGTTCTTGTGGTCTATCAACTTCTGAGGCGATTTCAATACCTTTGGCTTTCTTTCGAGTACGTTTCTGAGCAACAACCTTTTGACGAGGCATATCTATCAAACAAAACAAGCAAACATAAAGATCGATCAAAATGAGATAGAACAAGATCAACCAGGAAAAGTTGCAAAATGACTCACCGAACCGATTGGCGAGTCGCCTAAGCTATTGGGCGAGCGAAAAAAGGCATCACCGAAATTAACAGACTCAACTCAGGCAAACATCAAGCAAAAATGGCGATGAAAAAATTCACTCGGCGAGTCGTCGAGTTCACTCGGTGAGCTAAATGAGAGCTCACCTAACATTACAAAACACACAAGTAATAATTCAACTATAAAGGGTGGTGGGAAGTGCAATGGGCGAGTCACTGATCAGAACAACGAGCCCGACTTAGCTCGCCGATCCAAATAGAGACATCACTCCCCCCAAAAACATTTATGATTAATAACTAACAGCACAATACACAACAATTAAAGCTCAAATATCAACAAATAAACCATACACATGCCCAATTTCTCCCCGGGGTACTCAGACTTTCCCAAAACCAAGTTGAAAACAACAAAATAACGATTTACCCTTAAGAAAGACGTCACCCAATTCATCATTGGGCAAATTTAAGTCATTTGATTGATTTTGGGGCTACTTTGACTTCACCCATCAAATAATCAACAACCCACAAACATACAATTCAAATACCCATTTCACAAAGCACAAAATCATGAAAATTCATCACTCAAAGACCCAAATCATACAATCGAATTAATGAGAAGTAATCAACGCATACAATGTAGCATAAAATCAAGTGCCCAGCTAATCACAAGATGAAATTGACAAAATATGCTAGCAAAAATCGAAACCCAAAAAAACTAACCTCAGGGCCGAAAATACGAAGCAACACTGATGAAAATGGGGAACATGGACAAATTCAAAGCACTCCAGTAATAGCTAAATGCAATAAAATGCAAAAGCAAAAGTGTGCGGGTATGTGAGGAGACAAGGAAAATTTCAAGTACGATGAAAGTTTGAATTTGAAAAGAATAAAAACCCTTCAGTTCGCACCCCAAAGGGCGATGATAATAACGTCGCCGCATCACCGAGTGGTACAATTCCTTGCCGAAAATCACAGGAGTTCAGGCATCTGAGCATGTCCAAAAGGCAAGCTAGATCGGACTCGCCTTTCCACTAGGAGATTCGTCGAGTCGACAGTTTGGTCGCCCAATCTTCCAGTGTGGCCATCAACTGCAGCCTTTGATTTTTTTATGAAATTAGGCAATCCTAGGAGCCTTTGGGCGATAGGCCGATTGATCCAGCCCCTCGCCTAGTGGCCATCACTTGAAATAGCATATGCCAACTTACATAACCAACACACGTTATTCAAAAATACTAAAATAAAGCTTGGGTTGCCTCCCAAGAAGTGCCTTATTTAACATCGTGGCACGACGTGGACATGTATTCAAGCATCATCCAAGTACACCACATCAATCAATCGCACAACAGGGGCCTCACCAAAGTAGAGCTTCAGCCTTTGCCCATTTACTTTAAAGAATGACCCATTTTCACCTTGAACTTCAATGGCCCCATTTTCAAACACACGATGTACCTTAAAAGGGCCCGACCACTTAGACTTGAGCTTACCCGAAAATAGTCCCAAACGAGAATTGTAAAGTAACACGCAATCACCCACCCAAAATTCCAGATGAAGTATCTTGGCATCATGCCACCTTTTCATTTTCTCCTTATAAAGAGCGGCACTTTCAAAAGCTCAAAGTCAAAACTGTTCCAAAGCATGAAGTTGGTCAACCCGATTCTTGGATGCAACATCCCAATTCAAATTCATGGTTTTCAAAGCCCACAAAGCTTTATGCTCAAGTTCCACCGGGAGATGACACGATTCTCCGAACACCAACTGATATGGTGACATACCAATTGGGGTCTTAAAAGCAGTTCTATATGCCCACAAAGCATCATCTAACCGTCGAGACCAATCAGAACGATTTGCATTCACGGTTTTAGCTAAAATTCCTTTAATTTCCCGGTTGGACACTTCAACCTGCCCACTTGTTTGTGGATGGTAGGGGGTAGAAACCTTATGTTTTACTCCATATTTGGACAACAGCGAGGCAAAAAGTCGGTTGCAAAAATGAGAGCCCCCATCACTAATAATAGCACGCGGAGTGCCAAACCTTGTGAAGATATATCTGAGAAAATTCACCACGCTTCTACCCTCATTATTGGGTAATTCTACTGCATCTACCCACTTGGAAACATAGTCCACAGCCATCAATATGTACTTGTTACCGTAAGAGCTCACGAAAGGACCCATAAAATTAATGCCCCAAACATCAAATAGTTCAACCTCAAGAATTGGTGTAAGGGGAAGCTCATGTCTACATGACATTCCTCCTTGCTTTTGACATTGAATACACCTGCGGACAAGAGAATTTGCATATTGATACACCGCTGGCCAATAATAACCACTCTGCAACACCATGGCAGCTGTACGCACCCCACTATAATGCCCACCAACAAGAGATGCATGGCATGCATGAAGAATAGCATCAACTTCAACCTCCGGTACACATCTTCGAATTATGTGATCAGCACATTCCCAGAATAGATAAGGTTCATCCCAAAAATACTTCTTCGCATTAAAGAGGAACCTCTTGTGTTGATAGAATTTCAGCTCATCGGGAATAATTCCACACACCACATAGTTGGCAAAATCAGCATACCAAGGAATGGAACTCATTGATACCATCATTACTGTCTCATCGGGAAAGGCATCTTCAATATCCTTGTCACCGGAAGCAACAACACTTGTTTCAAGTCTCGATAAATGATCAGCCACCTGATTTTCACATCTTTTTCGGTCTTTGACCTCAAATCGAACTCTTGCAATAATAGCACCTATCGAATCAGTCTCGGTTTTGCATCTTTTTTGGCCATTAAGTATCATATAGCCGCATGGTCAGTGTGCCCCACTACCTTAGTTCCCAATCAGTAAGCTCAATTTTTTTCAAAAGCGTACACTACCGATAATAACTCTTGTTTTGTAACAGTGTAGCTCCTTTGAGCTACATTCAAGGTCTTGCTTGCATAGTATACCGGATAGAATAACTTGCCTCTACGTTGACTAAGCACAACACCCAAAGCGACACCACTAGCATCACACATTAGCTCGAATGGGCAACTCCAATCCAGAGCAATGATGACCAGAGCCAACACGAGTTTCTCCTTTAGACACTCAAAAGCAGTCATACAGGCTTCATCAAACATAAAAACACTATCATTCTCAAGGAGCTTGATAAGAGGATGAGCTATCTTAGAGAAATACTTTATAAACCTCCGGCAGAAACCCGCATGTCCTAAGAAGCTTCGGACACCTTTAACCGAGATAGGGGGTGGTAACTTGGCAATAACTTCAATCTTTGCTTGATTCACTTGGATACCTTTCCCTGAAATTTTGTGCCCCAAAACAATCCCTTCTTTCACCATGAAATGACCCTTCTCCCAATTAAGTACGAGGTTTGTTTCGACACATCTATGTAGGACTCTTCCTAAGTGTTCAAGGCATTCTTCGAATGAGTCTCCAACCACTGAAAAATTGTCCATAAAACCTCCATCGAGTCTTTGACCATATCAGCAAAAATGGAAAGCTTACACCGTTGGAACGTCGCCGGTGCATTACACAACCCAAAAGGCATTCGTTTAAAAGCAAACATTCCATAGGGGCAGGTGAAAGTGGTCTTATCTTGATCCTCCGGTTCTATGGAGATTTGATTATAATCGGAATATCCACATAGAAAGCAATATCATCCACGCTCCGCCAATATATCAAGCATTTGGTCCATAAAAGGCATTGGAAAATGATCTTTCTCCGTACTTGCATTTAGGTTCTGATAGTCCATACATACACGCCAACCTATAACAGATCGCATGGGTACAATTTCACACTTTTCATTCGGGACTACCATTATAGCGCCCTTCTTTGGGACACATTGTACCAGGCTCACCCACTTGCTATCAGTAATTGGGTAGACCACACCTGCATCTAACCACTTGATGTTTTCCTTCGTAACCACTTCTTGCATCGGAGGATTCAACCTCCTTTGGTGCTCGACGCTAGGTTTATATTCGACCTCCAATTGAATCTTGTGCGTGCAAATACCGGGAGGAATTCCCACAATATCAGCAATTGTCCATCTAATCGCTTTGATAAATATTTTTAGCATACTAACAAGTGTTTGTTCCTGCCCTTCAAGTAGGTCAGCCGCAATAATGACCGGCAAGGTATTAGCAGCCCCCAAAAATATATATCGAAGATGGGGGAGAAGAGTTTTCAATTCAAGCTTCGGGGGTGCTTCAATGGATGGCTTCGCAGGAGGACTTTCTCTATTCTTCAAATCAATATCAAGCTCAGAGGAGTTCTCGAGTAAGAACCTAAACCCGATAGAGCAGCCACCATTTCATCATAATCTTGGATTTCTTCCCCGTCATAATTCAAGAGGACAGCAGCCAAAGATTCACCGATGCACGACACTTCACCAATACTAGCAACTGCTTCATCGATCACATCAATAACTGACACCACATGGAGGTCACTTGGTTGCTTCATACACTTACATATGTTAAAAGTAACTTCCTCCTCATTAACTCTAAATTTCAAATCGTCGCTCTCCACGTCGACAAGTGCTCTCCCGATAGCCAAGAATGGTATACCAAGAATAATCGGGATCTCAGCATCCATCTCACAATCAAGAATAACAAAATCTGCCAGAAATATGAACTTCTCAACCTTTACCAAAATATCGTAAAGGACACTGGTAGGTCACTTAATAGAATGATCCGCCATGAGAAGTCACATTGTGGTTGACTTAGGCTCACCTAGCCCAAGTTGATTGAAAATAGCATATGGCATCAAGTTAATACCGGCTCCCAAATCACACAACACTTTGGCAAATTTGAACACCCCAATAGTGCAAGGTATCATGAATGCTCCTGGATCATCCTTTTTAGCAACCACATTTGACATAATAGCGCTGCAACTATGGGATACTTCTACCATCTCGAAGTCCATACTTCTCTTTTTCGTGACCAATTCCTTCATAAACTTAGCATACCCTGGCATTTCTAGTAATTCATCCACCAATAGAAGATTTATAGAGAGAGACTTAAAAACAAAGAGAAACTTTTGGAATTTTGCATTGTCATCTCTCTTTTTCAACCTTTGTGGAAATGGAGGGTCAATTTTAGGCAACGGCTTTGGAGAAACCGATTTTGATGCAGCCTCTACCTTAGGCGTAGCGATATCACCGGAAGCACTATCTTTTACCGCATTCTCATCTTTGTTGTGGACATCATTGGTCAAATCATCATGGAGAATATCACTCTCAATCACAATAGGTTGCTCTTGACTCATATCAGCCCCATCAACCTCAATCACATCATTGCCAAT
This sequence comes from Solanum appendiculatum, assembly GCA_018342035.1. NCBI lineage: Eukaryota > Viridiplantae > Streptophyta > Magnoliopsida > Solanales > Solanaceae > Solanum > Solanum appendiculatum. The sequence goes on from JAGDQO010000316.1 coordinate 787,775, forward strand.
AATCTTGCCACTCCGAGTCACTATAGCCATACATTGAGCATTTTCATTCTTCGGGTTTGCTAAAGTGTCACTAGGGAGGCCTCCATTTGGTCTTGTGTTTAATTCAGCTGAAATTTAAACCATTTGGGACTCAAGCTGTTTGATTGAAGTTGAGTGAGGCATCACTGTTTGATTTAGAGTAGAAAAATCAGTCTTCATCTCCTTGAGCACTTTATCCGAACCTTCCACCTTGTGCAAAATTAGAGCAAGCATATCTTCCGTTCTAAAGTTTTTCGGGTCAGCCTTTGGTTAGGTAACTTTGGGACGATCATTTGGAGGAACGTACTTATCTCTCTCACGCCACTCCTGATTATCTCTCCAACCACCACCTTGTTCTTTGTTCCAACCTTGATTCCCACCCAACCTTTGATAGCTTGGATGAGAACCCACCATTTGATTCGACACAAATTGGAATTCTTTGTACATGGCTTCAAATTTAGCATCATCTGAACTCATAGCAACTGCATTCACGGCTTTGAAACCCACACCCATTACATGCTTTGTCAATAAATCCATCTGGGTCATCATCTTAGCCATATTCGCATCACGTCTTGGTCTTTCTCAATTTGTTCCTTAGTCATTCCGACCATAAGAGGTGATACTTGGTCTTCTCTTGTGTGCCATGCCCGGTTGATTTTAGTCATATCATCAAGCAACGCTGATGCAATAAGAAATGGTTGTCTCATGATTCCACCTTGGATTAAACGATCAGCAATAGACTTGTTCACCGAATCGAGGCTATGGTAAAAGTATTGCAACAACACATTTTTAGGTAAACCATAAGTAGGACATTGTAGAAGGAGCTTTTGGAACCTAAGCCACGACTCATGAATTGGTTCACCATCAAGTCTCTTAAAGTTTTGAATACCATCTCTCAACTTCACCATCTTCGAAGGGGGAAAGAACCGTTCTAGAAATGCTTTCGTAAGTTTCGCCCAAGAAGTAATTGAGTCTCTTTGTAGTTCAGCCAACCACTTTGTTGCCTCCCCGTTTAGAGAGAAGGGAAACAACCGAAGCCAAATTGACTCTTGAGAGATGTTCCTGAATGTGAAAGGGCTGCACACATCCAAAAAGTTATGAAGATACTCATGTGGATCCTCATGAGCAAGTTCTCCAAAGAATCCTTTGATTTGCAACAGCTGTTACATAGTGCCGGTAACATGAAAAATAGCATTACCCATAGTAGGGGGCAAGCGTATAGTCAATTTTGGTAATTTTTATAAAACGACTGTTTTACCCCTCCCGAGAGTTGTCTTGAGTCATGTTTGAAATGTTTTCGAAGTTCATTTTGTGATAGTGTGATTTAAAATGAAGTTTTTGTAAAGTTTTGATTAGTAATGGCTTAAGTTGCCAATTTGTGGTTTTAGAGGTCATTCGAAGTTTCGAGACTCGGATGTGAATTCTGTCAATTCCATCGGTTTTGGAATGTGAATTTTGACCTAAAAGAGTTGACGGTGTCAGTTTTGGGGCTGTTTTGTGGATTTGAGGTCCTAAGTTGGAAAATTATGGAAATTTGATCATATGGTTGACTTTGGTCAATATTTGGAGATCCGATGCTCGGATGTCGATTCCGACAACTCCGTTGGATTTGGGGGATGATTTTAGGCCTAGTGGTGGCCTTGGTTGAATTTTTAGAGGTCTCCGAGCTTATTTTGAGTTGTTGAGGCTTGAGTTAGTTTTGAGGTGCTTTATCAGGTTCCGGGTCAAGGAGACCTTAAATAAAAAATCCAATGGTTCCATTGAGTCCGGAACGTCAAATTTAGTGGGGTTGCATATCTAGTTTGTTTTCACGGTATTCCGAACGAATCTCGAGGGTCCATTCGGAGACTTGAGAAATTGTTGGTTTGCTATCATCTGAGTTCTGGTGCAAGCTTCTCCGCGTTCGCGGAGAAGGCTGCGTGTAGACATCCCCTTTCACGTGGTTTGGCCGAGTTCACTGAGGGTTGGGACTATATTCTCCGCGTTAGCGGAGTGTTAGTTCTCCTAGCAGTATTTTGGTCTCCGCGTTCGCGGAGGTGGTTCTGCGTTCGCAGAGTATAGTGTTTTTGGTCTACACATTCGCGGAAGGGGTCCATGTTCGCAGAGTATGGCCTTGTGGTCTCCGCATTCGCAGAGTAAGTTGCCCACGTTCGCGGAGGTCATTTTTGACCTAACAGTGTAAAGTCGAGAATTTGGCCATTTTCACCATTTTCGTCATTTTTGAGCACTCTTGGGTGATTTTTGAAGAGGAAATTCATGGAAATCAGTGGGGGTAAGTAATTTTAAACCTTGGCCTTGATTACCCAATGTTTATATCATGATTTTGAATTGGAATTTGGGATTTTAAGTGTGTTTTGGGGTGTTTTGATGGAACTCCGAAAATTAGAGAAAAATGGAAATTGAGGGCTGTTTGAGCTTCCTTTTCAAATGGATTTTACACCTTTAAGTTCCTATGATATTGAGGATGAGTTTTATGAAAGAAATTTCAGATTCTAGTTCCATTTTTGAAATCGGAGTTTGGGGTTGTTTCATCTCTTCCTTGCGAATTTTGTGTTTTTGCATTGATAGACCCGAATTGTAATTGGGTTTTATATTTGACTAGATTGTGTTGCTTTAGATTGCTCATGGAAGGGAAAATCTCCAATTATTGATTGATTCTGATTCGATTAAGACAAGTGAACTCTTAAAACCTTGTAAATCTTTTAGAATTCTGACTACCTTACTTGATTACGTTGGGGAGTAATGGGATTGAGGTATTGGGTGATTTCTTTCATGAATCAATCTAATAATAGCCGGCGGGGTTAACAAAATGGCTTGTGTGCTATGTGAAAGGCCAATGTGTGATTGGGTCATGGACTTGATATTGTTGAAAGATTGATGTGTTGCCATGATATTCTCGATGTGATTATAATTGTGTTGAACATGTCTCTTGCTCATTGTTGATTATGGGACTAGACTTGAGATTTTTACAAATCGATTTACCCTACTTGTGATGAAAGGGGTAGAGAAATGGAGACTAGGCAATTGACATCATTGATATATATACATATTGAGAATATTGAGATTTTTACTGTTGTCATTGATCTATTGATGATAGTGTGATATGTTTTGCATTAATATAAATTGCGTTGTGATTATGAACACTATCCTTCTCTCCTTATTTGTGTGAACATGCTTGTGTGCATTGGTTCTGAGACACTATGATGAGACTCTTTGATGATATATGGTCCATGTGAGGCCAGTGATGATTATGCCGAGGTTTCTGTCGGTGGTGTGTTATGCCGAGGTTTCTGCCGGTGATATGTGATGTCGAGGTTTCTGCCGGTGATGTGTGATGCCGAGGTTTCTGTCGGTGATTTGAGGTGCCAAGGTCTTTTCCGACAGATACATGGTCTTTGTGTGGCCACCATGGGTTTCGATCTGAGATTCAACGGATGTGTATCATAGGGCAGACATGCATTCTTGACATGGCATTGCATTGCATTGTATTGTCTGATCCTAGCGTTTGAGATATTATGTTGTACTTTATGATATTGAGACTTACTTGTTGATACTTATTGAGTTCCTGGTTACTATTGTTGATCTGTTGTTAAGCTGTTGTTGATTTGTATTATTTGATCTATGACTTGGAAATTTTCTAGGTTGGGCTGAGTTTCTGTGCAGGTTGTAGTTATTGGAGGTTCGGTTGGAAGTCAAGGTTTCGTTATTCTTTTAGCTTTGCTTTGTTCTATTTGTTGATTTGCTGAGTACCGTGTTGTTTGGTACTCACCCTTGCTTCTACACTTGTGTAGGACCCGAGCCAGGACCGTGATCTAGTTTCTCTTCCCTTCTCCGAGGCTCGTTGAGGATACCAGAGAGGTATTTGTTTGACGCCGGCAATCCCTCTCTCGACCTTTTTACTTATGTTTGTTCTATTTGAGATGCAGACATTGAGACTTGAACTTTTGTTTCGAATTCTGTAATAGAGGCTTGTACATGTGACAACCAATCTTGGGTTTCATTTAACAGATGAAGTATTCCGCCTTTCAGTTTTTTCTTTCGTTATTTCTATTATTTTCTTTCGTTTGTTGGGTTTAGGCTGACTTGTCTTGGTGGGATAGAACAAATGTCATTACACCCAGTTTTGGGTCGTGACAAATGGTATCAGAGCCCAGGTTTCATATGTCTCACGTGTACAAGCCAAGTCTAAGTAGAGTCTCGAGGATCAGTACGAAGACGTCTGTACTTATCTTCAAGAGGCTATGAAGACTGTTAGGAAACTTCTTTCATTTCATTCTCTCTTATCGTGCGTGGTTCTATCGCTTGTGCTGAGTGTCGCGTATTGTCTTGGCAGATGCCAAGGACCAGAGCTTCAGTTTTGAGCGATGGAGGGGAGGCAGCAGTTGAGGCCCCAGTCAGAGGTCGGGGTAGAGCCCGAGTTGGGGGCCGTGCTCATGGGGCAGCACGTGGTAGAGGCCGTGCCCGAGGAGTGGCACGTGCTAGAGGCTGTGGTCGACAGGCTTTTCCAAAGCCACAGGTTGAGGTTGGCCAGGATCAGGCTCCTCCAGGTTTCTCAGCACCATTCTTTCAGGAGACCTTATTGAGGATATTGGGAGTGATGAAGAGTTTTACTCAGGGTGCTGCAGGCACACCTCAGGGTTCACAGACCAGAACAGGGGCACAGACCCCAGAGCAGCATCAGGTTCCAGTTATTCAGGATCCGATGGGTCAGCCGCCTTTGGTTCCAGTGCCGGTTGTTGGTGCACAGGAGGATTCGGATATGGTTTTGACAGTGGAAGATTAGAAGTATTATGAGAGGTTTCAGAAGATGAGACCACCCCTATTTCATGGTGGTAAGAGTGATGATGCTCATGAGTTTTTGACTTTGTGTCGCGAGATGCTTGGGGCAGTGAGGATGGTAGATGTGAAGGGTGTCCGTTTTGATGCTCTTTAGCTCCGTGGGCTAGCCAAGGAGTGGTGGAGGTCTTGGGTGGAGTCCCTACCGGTGGGGTCTCCTCCGGTTGAGTGGGATGCTTTCACTAGTGTTTTTCGTGATTGTTTCATACCTTGAAGTGTGTGTGAGGAGAGCAGGCTGAGATTTGAGAGCTTGACTTAGGGTAGCATGTCAGTTGCCGAGTATGAGGCGTGTTTCTGTCAGCTGTCTCGTCATACCGCGTCCGCAATTCCATATGAGGAGGAGAGGGTCCATAGGTTTGTGAGGGGTTTGAATTTCTCCCTCAGATCATATGTGTTCAGATCATCTCGTGAGGGTGCTTCCTTCCAGTCCATCGTGAGTATCGCCAGGGAGGCAGAGTTGATGGTTCAGGGGGAGTTTAGAGACTCCAAGAGGGATAGTTCTAGTGGTTAGTTTTCTGGTGCCTCGTCTGGAGGCAAGGTTTCTCAGAGAAGTGGTACTTTCTTTCAGCGTCAGAGGCCGGTTCATCCTTCCATGCCAACGGCCGAGGGGGGACAGATGTCCTATGGTTCTCATGGTTATGGCCAGGGTGGCAGTGGTACTTCATCTGGATCATTACAGCAGATCACAGTTCTGAGGTCTTGTTTTACTTGTGGGGATCCGGGTAATCTGATGCCACAGTGTCCTCTTCAGACTCATTCAAGGCCCCAGCGTACTTATTCTGCAGCTCTAGAGAGAGATTCATTGCCTCCAGCTAGAGGTCGGGGCAGGGGTCAGTCAGTTGGTAGGGGTGGTAGAGCTTCAGGTGGTGGAGCTGTGGCTCAGCGTGGAGGTAGAGTTGTGGCTCCGACTGGTGGTGGTAGAGGGGCTCAGTGTTATGCTTTTTCGGGGAGACCCGAGGCTGTGTCTTCTGATGCAGTCATCACAGGTATTGTTCCAATCTGACATCGAGATGCTTCTGTATTATTTGATCCAAGGTCTACTTTCTCCTATGTGTCTGCCTACTTTGCATCTGAGTTTGATTTGGTGTGTGATCGTATGCTTGTGCCTGTGCATGTTTCTACCCCCGTGGGTGAGCCTTTAGCGGTGGATCGAGTGTATCGATCCTGTCCTATTTCTTTGGCTGGGTATGACACTTGGGTAGACTTGATTATCCTAGAGATGGTAGATTTTGATGTGATTTTGGGTATGGATTGGTTGTCTCCTTATCATGCGATTCTTGATTGTCATGCTAAGACAGTCACCCTAGTGATGCCTGGTGTTCTGAGGGTTGAGTGGAAGGGTACTAGTGGTTCTTACCCTATTTCCTACATCTGAGCCAGAGATTGATTGATAGAGGGTGTTTTTCCTATTTGGCCTTCATTCGAGATACTAGTGTTAAGCCATCTCCCATGGAGTCCATTCCTGTGGTCCAGGAGTTTGCTAATGTGTTCCCTACTGATCTTCCTAGTGTTCCTCCAGATAGGGATATTGATTTTGCTATCGACTTGGAGTCGGGCACTAAGCCCATCTCTATTGCCCCGTATCGTATGGCTCCGGCTGAGTTGAATGAGTTAAAGTATCAGTTACAGGACTTGTTGGGCAAGGGGTTCATTTGCCCTAGCGTGTCACCTTGGGGAGCACCGGTTCTATTTGTTAAGAAGAAAAATAGTTCCATGAGGATGTGCACTGATTATAGACAGTTGAACAAGGTAACTGTCAAGAATAAGTATCTTCTTCCTCGCATTGGTGATTTATTTGATCAGTTTCAGGGTGCGGTGTTGTTTTCTAAGATTGATTTGAGATCCGGCTATCACCAGTTGAAGATTAGGCCATCTGATATTTCTAAGACAGCTTTCTGGACTCGTTATGGCCACTATGAGTTCTTGGTGATGTCATTCGAGTTGACTAACACTCCTGTGGCATTTATGGAGTTGATGAACGGAGTGTTTTGTTCGTATTTGGACTCCTTCGTGATTGTGTTCATTGATGATATCCTGATATATTCCCAGACCGAGGAGGATCACGTCCGTCATCTGAGATATACGCCAAGTTCTCCAAGTGCGAGTTTTGGCTCGAGTCTGTGGCTTTGTTGGGACACGTGGTGTCCAAGGATGGTGTTTGGGTTGATCCAGCCAAGATTGAGGCAGTGAAGGGTTGGACGAGACCTACTACTCCTTCTGAGATTCCGAGTTTCGTGGGGCTAGTAGGCTACTATCGGCGGTTTGTGCAGGGTTTCTCCACCATTGCAGCGCCATTGACTAGATTGACTCAGAAGATTGCAGATTTTCATTGGTCCGATAAGTGTGAGGCTAGCTTTCAAAAGCTCAAGGCTTTGTTGACTTCTGCTCCTGTATTGACTTTGCCCGAGGAGGGTGTGGGTTTTACCGTATATTGTGATGCCTCTAGAGTTGGTTTGGGAGGTGTGTTGATGCAAAAAAGGAAACTTATTGCCTATGCTTCTAGACAGTTGAAGGCTCATGAGAAGAACTACCCTACTCACGATTTAGAGCTTGCCGCGGTGGTGTTTGTGCTTAAGTTGTGGCGGCATTACTTGTATGGGGTTCATTGTGAGGTCTTCACCGATCATCGAAGTCTTTAGTACATTTTTAGTCAGAGGGATCTGAACTTGAGACAGCGCAGGTGGCTTGAGTTACTAAAGGACTATGATATGACCATTATATACCATCTTGGGAAGGCCAATGTAGTGGCCAATGCTTTGAGTAGGAAGACATGGGGAGTCTCGCCGCCATCAATGTTGATATGAGGCACTTGGCTAGGGATGTTCAGAGGTTAGCCAACAGTTTTTTCAGGTTGCAGTTTCTGAGGAGAGCGGTGGTTTGATTGCATTTATTAAGGCCCATTCTTCCTTAGTTGAGCAGATTCGTGACCACCAGTTTGAGGATGAGAAGTTGTGTCTCATTCGAGATAAGGTGAGGAGAGGTGAAGCCAAGGAGGCTGCACTTGATTCTAATGGAGTTTTGAAAATTGGAGGTCGAATTTGTGTGCCCAAGGTAGGCGAGTTTATTACACTGATTCTAGAGGAGGCTCATTGCTCTAGATATTCTATCCATCCGGGGACAGCGAAGATGTATCATGATCTGAGTCAGCACTACTGGTGGTGTGGTATGAAGAGAGATATTGCAGATTTTGTATCTAGATGTTTGACCTGTCAACAGGTCAAATGTGAGCACCAGCGGCCAGGAGGTGTGTCTCAGAGGATGCTCATTCCTACTTGAAAGTGTGAGCGGATCACAATGGACTTTGTTGTGGGTTTGCCTACCACCATGAGTGGTTATGATTCTATTTGGGTGGTTGTTGATAGGCTGACTAAGTCCGCTCATTTCATTCCAGTTCGTGTGAAGTATACAGCGGAGAAGTTAGCCCAACTCTATATCAGTCAGATTATTAGACTTCATGGAGTGCTGGTATCTATAGTCCCGGATCGGGTTTCTTTGTTCACCTCACATTTCTGGAGAGCTTTACAGCATGGTTTGGGTACTCGGCTAGATATGAGCACAGCCTTTCACCCTCAGACTGATGGTCCGTCCGAGCGGACTATTCAGGTGCTTGAGGACATGCTTCGTGCTTGTGTGATTGACTTTGGTGCTAGGTGTGATCAACATTTGCCCCTAGCGGAGTTTGCCTATAACAACAGTTATCACTCCAGCATTCAGAAGGCTCCATTTGAGGCTTTGTATGGCAGATGATGTAGATCACCGATTGGATGGTTTGATTCGGTGGAGATGGATTCCTTAGACACTGACTTGCTTAGAGATGCCATGGATCAGGTTCGTGTGATTCAGAGTAGCTTAGAGTCGGCAAAAGAGTTATGCCGACCGGAGAGTTCATGATCTTGTGTTCATGGAGGGAAACCATGTTTGGCTCCGATCACCCATGAAGGGTGTTATGCGATTCAGGAAGAAGGGCAAGCTTAGCCCTAGGTTCGTTGGCCCGTTTGAGATCTTAGACAGGGTGGGTGAGGTGGCCTATAGGTTGGCCCTACCACCTAGCTTGTCAGCAGTTTCCATGTCTCTATGCTACGGAAGTACATCCCGGATGAGTCGCATGTGATTGCCCTCGATTCTGTGGAGTTGGGTCCTGATTTGACTTTTGAGGAGGAGCCTACAGCTATTCTTGATAGACAGGTCCGTAAGCTTAGGACCAAGGAGATTGCTTCAGTGAAGGTGCAGTGGGGTCACCGCTCAGCTGGAGAGGCTACTTGGGAGACCGAGTCTGACATGCGTGCCATATATCCTCAGCTTTTCGAGGCTTCATGTACTTTCTTTTACTTTATGTTTGAGGATGAACATGATTTTTAGTGGTGGATAATGTAATGACCCTGAAGGTCAATTTTTGTAATTTTTGTAAAATAACTATTTTGCCCCTCCCGAGAGTTGCCCTGAGTCATGTTTGAAATGTTTCTGAAGTTGATTTTGTGAAAGTGTGAGTTAAAATGAAGTTTTTGTAAAGTTTTGATTTGTAATGGCTTAAGTTGCCAATTTGTAGTTTTAGAGGTCATTCGGAGTTTCGAAACTCGGATGTGAATTCTGTCGATTCCATCAGTTCCGAAATGTGAATTTTGGCCTAGGAGAGTTGACGGGGTCAGTTTTGGGGCTGTTTTGTGGATTTGAGGTCCTAAGTTGGAAAATTGTGGAAATTTGAACATATGGTTGACTTTGGTCAACATTCGGAGATCCGATGCTCGGATGTTGATTCTGACAACTCCGTTGAATTTGTGGGATGATTTTAGGCCTAGGAATAGCCTTGGTTTAATTTTAGAGGTTCCCGAGCTTGTTTTGAGTTGTTGAGGCTTGAGTTAGTTTTGAGGTGCTTTATCATGTTCCGGGTCAAGGAGCCCTCGAATCCAAAATCCGATGGTTCCATTGAGTCCGAAACGTCGAATTTAGTGGGGTTGCATATCTTGTTTGTGTGCACGAGGTTCCGAACGAATCCCGAGGGTCCATTCGGAGACTTCAGAAATTGCTGGTTTGCTATCATCTGAGTTCTGGTGCAAGCTTCTCCGCGTTCGCGGAGAAGGCTGCGTGTAGACCTCCGCGTTCACGTGGTCTGGCCACGTTCGCGGAGGGTCGGGACTTTATTCTCCGTTATTGCGGAGTGTTAGTTCTCCTGGAAGTGTTTAGGTCTCCGCGTTAGCGAAGGTGGTTCCGCGTTAGCGAAGGTGGTTCCGCGTTCGCGGAGCAGAGTGTTATTGGTCTCCGCATTTGCGGAAGGGTTCCGCGTTCACGGAGTATGGCCTTGTTGGTTTCCGCATTCGCGGAATAAGTTGTCCGCGTTCGCGGAGGTCATTTTTTACCTAAACAGTGTAAAGTCGAGAATTTGGCCATTTTCATCATTTTGGAGCTCTCTTGGGCGATTTTTGAAGAGGAAATTCTTGGGAATCAGTGTGGGTTAGTAATTTTAACCCTTGGCCTTGATTACCCAATGTTTATATCATGATTTTGAATTGTAATTTGGGATTTTAAGTGTGTTTTGGGGGGTTTTGATGGAACTCCGAAAATTTGAGGAAAATGGAAATTGAGGACTCTTTGAGCTTCCTTTTCAAATGGGTTTTTCACCTTTGAGTTCCTATGATATTGAGGATGAGTTTTATGAAAGAAATTTCATATTCTAGTTCCGTTTTCGAAATCGGAGTTTGGGGTTGTTTCATCTTTTCCTTCCGAATTTCATATTTTTGGCATTGATAGACCCTAATGTGATTGGGTTCTTATATTTGAATTGATTGTGTTGCTTTGGATTGCTCATGGAAGGGGAAAAACCCGATTATTGATTGATTCCGATTCGATTAAGGCAAGTGAACTCTTAAAACCTTGTAAATCTTTTAGAATTCCGACTTCCTTACTTAATTGCGTTGGGGAGTAATGGGATTGAGGTATTGGGTGAGTTCTTGCATGAATCAATCTAATAATAACCGGCAGGGTTAATAAAATGGCTTGTGTGCTATGTGAAAGGCCAATGTGTGACTGGGCCATGGACTTGATATTGTTGAAAGATTGATGTGTTGCCATGATAGTCTCGATGTGATTATAATTGTGTTGAACATGTCTCTTGCTCATTGTTGATTATGGGACTAGACTTGAGATTTTTGCAAATCGATTGACCCTACTTGTGATGAAAGGGGTAGAGAAATAGAGACTAGGCAATTGACATCATTGATATATATACATATTGAGAATATTGAGATTTTTACTGTTGTCATTGATATATTGATGATAGTGTGACGTGTTTTGCATTAATATGAATTGCGTTGTGATTATGAACACTATACTTCTCTCCTTATTTGTGTGAACATGCTTGTGTGCATTGGTTCTGAGACACTATGATGAGACTCTTTGATGATATATGGTCCATGTGAGGCCAGTGATGATTATGCCGAGGTTTCTGCCGGTGGTGTGTTATGCCGAGGTTTCTGTCGGCAATATGTGATGTCAAGGTTTCTGCCAGCGATGTGTGATGCCGAGGTTTCTGTCGGCGATATGAGGTGTCGAGGTCTTTTTCGGCGAATACATGGTTCATGTGTGGCCCCCATGGGTTCCGGTCTGAGATTCAGCTGATGTGTATCATAGGGCAGACATGCATTCTTGACATGGCATTGCATTGCATTGTATGGTCTTATCCTTGCGTTTGAGATATTATGTTGTACTTTATGATGTTGAGACTTACTTGTTAATACTGATTGAGTTCCTGGTTACTATTGTTGAAATGTTGTTGAGCTGTTGTTGATTTGTATCGTTTGATCTATGACTTGGAAATCTGCTAGGTTGGGCTGAGTTTCTGTGCAGGTTGTAGTTATTGGAGGTTCGGTTGGAAGTCGGGGTTTCGTTATTCTTTTAGCTTTGCTTCGTTCTATTTGTTGATTTGTTGAGTAACGTGTTGTTTGGTACTCACCCTTGCTTCTACACTTGTGTAGGACCCGAGCCAGGACCATGATCTAGCTTCTCTTCCCTTCTCCGAGGTTCGTTGAGGATACCAGAGAGGTAGATGTTGACGCCGGCAATCCCTCTCTCGGCCTTTTTACTTATGTTTGTTCTATTTGAGATATAGACATTGAGACTTGAAGTTTTGTTTCGAATTCTGTAGTAGAGGCTTGTACATGTGACAACCAGTCTTGGGTTTGGTTTAATAGATGAAGTCTTCCGCCTTTCAGTTATTTCTTTCGTTATTTCTGTTATTTTCTTCCGCTTGTTAGGTTTAGGCTGACTTGTCTTGGCGGGATAGGACAAGTTCCATCATACCCGATTTTGGGTCGTGACAGCGCTTCCAACTTGATCCATATTGAAGTCATTCAGATTACCAATGTCCTCATTCGCCTGGTGCATGTCATCATTTTGACCAATAACACTACCAGCTTCACTCATGTCGTCACCTGCTGAAAATAAACAACAAAAAATACTAATAAGAAAATTCGACTACAATCAAACTAATTCACGAAAACACTTCGACACAAGAATTCTAAACGCATGTCCCCTACAACGGCGCCATTTTTGATAAAGTTCAACTACACCTATCACGATTCAAGATGTAGGCGGTCGCTAGCAATATAAACCCAACGTTGAGTTGGGGTCAATCTCATGAGGAATGGAACTAAGTATAGAATTCAAATATGAAGTATTAAAGTGATCTAGCTTTTTGTAGGTGTAAACAAGTGAATCGATGCATAATGTAAATCTTCGATGTTTCAATTATCAAATAAGAAGAGTTTTGAAAGATTTATCGCAACAAACATGAATTAAAGAGGGATTTAACCAATGAGAAACGGGACCTTAGGGATGTGTGAGTGTTCAACTACCAATTTCACTAAATGGGTCATTACGAATTGCTTAACTATGCTGAATTATAATGGGTAGGCAAGATTACGACTATGATAGCTATTTTACAATCAACTACCATACTTTCAATTGGATTTTGTCAAACCCCAACAGGCTACACAATAAGAACACAATCTTGTACCTTAATTCAACCCACTTTAACAAGCTGGGTAGTACAAGTAAGAACTCGTACAATCATCAATTGCTAATTCCACTCAAATGCATCTTCTACTAGCATACAAAGAGATATAAACTAGAACTAAATTTGTAACTTCAATTCATAAGATGAAAACATGAATTAACAACTGAACCCATTCGAAATCAATATTTAATTCAGTAATCCATAAGACCCACAAGCTAATTAGGTAATTGAACACATAATCACACCCCTAAGGCATTGGGGTTTTAGCCAATCATAGCGAGAATGAAGAAATAGTTACCAAAAACATTAGCCATTGATTTCCCAAGTCTTCAAACAGCAAATACAATCAACTAGAAGTACACCCAATGTTTGATTCCCAAAAAGTCACAAGAATAATTCACCAAATTAACTCTAAGTAGTTCAAAATGCAATGTACTTTGTTCTCTCCATACAATGCTATTCAACTCTCCTTCTCTCTTTTAAAACTTTCTATTTAAACTTCTCAAAAATTTCTCACGATTTTGAATTTCAGGACCACTCGGCGGCTTAAGTCGGGCTCGCCCTTCCACTCGGTGATGCGCCGATTTGCTCAGTCTCGCCTTTTATTTCTTGGCTTTTGCACTGTTTCGCTCCTGGAACTTTAGGCGGTGAACATCGGGCTCGCCTATCTGATCGGCGATGAGCCGATCGGTTCTTCAGCTTGCCCACTTGCCTTTAATCCTTCCCTTGACTGCTGGAACTTTAGGAGATGGGAATGTCCACTCGGCGTGTCACCGAGTTCCTTTTTGCGAGTTCCAGTTTTCTTTTTCCTTTCGTTTTGTAACTTTACACCTTCTCTTTGTGTTATCTTGTCCTTGCCTCATTCCAAAACCTTCATGCTGCACACAAACGATTTAACATTAGTTATAGATACAAAATAGGCATTAAGGACACTAATTTGGCACAAATGAAGATATAAATAAGTCAAAACTACCGACTCATCAGAGAGAAAAGAGAATAGAGAATTAAGAGATGAAAATATGATTATTTGGGACTTTTAGTAGTCAAGAAATTTATTTAGGGTTTTCTTAGAGGTAAAAAGACAAAAAGGACCCTTTTTAAGGTTTTCCCATCGGCTAATTCGTCACTGCACTGTATCAGGTTACTAAAATGTTCATAACGTTTTACTCGAAATTTGGATTGTTGCAAAATTGGTGGCGTTGGAAAGAGGATTCAAATACCTTTAATGTGATAGGTTATGGGCCACGTAACTCTTTATATGCTAAGAGATATGATCGTTTGAAGTTGACCCAAGTAGAATCTTACCTCAAAACTTAATCGGTATGGAAACTTTCAACTCAACTTTGTGCTACGAGATTCTTGTGACCTTAATTCATCTCCAAATTTATTCTCACACTAAATAATTAACCTTAAAACCTAAGCATAATTTAAGAATCACCCGACATGACCTTATACGTAAATGAAGAAGAATAGTTCGGTCTTAACTTAGAAATTTTTGGGGTGTAGCATCACGCATCTCCATTAACTTTCTTCAAGAACTCTTGTTCTCCCAGGTATGTAAGGCTTTCAGAGTGAGTGAATGAGTCTTCCTCACGCTCTACATCTAAATTTTGGTTAGCAAGGTTCAACTAGGGTTTCAATCTTAAGGTTTACTACATTCGAAAATTTTACTTACTCTCTTATCATGAATTCTTGATTTTATCGTGGGTATTTCAGTATATTAGTTATTGAATGATTTTTAATCATTAATCATGCTTATTTCATCCAATAAATTCAATTTAATTTTGAATTTTATGAAAGCCTTGATATATCAGTTATTATGCATTATCTTCATGAAGAAAACAAGGCTTGTTTAAAGAAAGCATAATCCATTTTAGAGAAAAAATTCCAGTTAGTTTTTTAAGCAAGTTTAGTATATTCATAAAGAGATATTTTTAGTAGTAATTTAAAGACAAAAATTATCAGTTTCCCCTAAAGTGGGACCCTTTTCCCTAAAATGGAGCCTTATACAGTTATTGAGTATTGTTACATTGATTTGGGAGTAGTAGTGAGCACCAAGTTGATTAAGGGTTTAGATAACTCAAACCTCATAATTGTGCAGGCAGCGTAAGATATGATCGCGTCGTTGATTCAGACGACTCCTCATAAAGCCCATGATAAGGGCTTAAATATTTGATCAATTAGTTCAGCTCATCCTTTACCCGAGCAAAGTATTTGTCACGCCCCTATTTTTTCAAAACGATGTTTTGAAAAAGAGAGTTTTTCCAATTGAAGTGACATTTTGAAAAGGGATTATTTTTATTTCAGAGTCGCCACTTGGAATTGAGTTTTGGTGTTCCAAGTCACCTTATTCAGATCCCCAATCAAAAGGAAATTGACTCTTCATTTTGATGGTCTGCGAACTAGAAATATAGGTAAGGAATTCTATTGACCGAGGGGAAGGTATCAGGCACCCCTCGAGTCCCGTGGTTCTAGCACGGTCGCTTTATTGAATTTTATATGGCTTAAATCAAATTTGAATATATTATATTTATTAGCTTGACAATAAAAAATGATTTGTTTAATGTTCCTTAGATCTTATTATTTATCTATTATTATTATTATTATTATTATTATTATTATTATTATTATTATTATTATTATTATTATCGAACTAATCATGCTCTTAATATTTCAATTAAATCAAAATTTAATTATTAAAAAAAAAAAATTTTTAAATATATAGATCAATATAAACCAATTTATTAAAAACTCTTATTAAGATTCCTCATTAAAAAAAATGCAAAGAAAGTTACAAATATTTTTTTTTATTTTTACCCTATGTTTTTCTTAAAAAAGGGAATAAATACAATATTAATAAGAACACATAGTGAAAAATAAATAAATTAAAAATATACACTTTCCTATAAAAATTTCGCACTCGTTACATTAGTATAAACACGTTAGGAATTATGAGCACCTAAAATCTTTTCTTTTCTTATTTTAGTCATTAAAATGAAAAGAAAAAAAACCTACTAATTAAAATCAATATTTTACATAATAAATCTTCGTCATTAATTATCCTCATCATTTTAGTTTGTTAAGCCATAAATACATATATCATCATAAAAGAACCCAAAATATGAAAATAAGAATAGACTTAAACAATAGTTTTACTTAAACATTAAATAAACTATGGGTTATTTAAACAATTTCACGCTAAATATGACTATATAAAAGATCTAAACATAAAGGTGATATGAAATATTTGAACATACTTCATGTTATAACATCAATGAATATTAACGGGCTAAACACATACGAAATATGACAATTTCAATATATTGAATCAAAATTTGTATAATAATGACATTAAATTATACAAAGAAGATTAAGTGTTACCTCTTGTGAAGATTAATTCACAAAGAAAAGACCACAACAGAAACCATGAACTCAGAACCATGAAAATAAACCTCGAACTCAACTTTTATCGTGTTGTATTTTTTTTCTTATTCTTCCGTATTCTTTTTTGTGTGTGTGAGAGTGTATAGGGACGTTAGTATAGTAGGAAAAAATAAGATGTGCTGTGTTTCTTTTTCTTGCTTCGTGTGGTATAGAGTAAATGGGTGTGTGGGATGTGTTTTCTTTTTCTACTGTTGTGCGTGTGTTTTTGTCTAAGGAAGAAAAAAAAAATGTTTGGATCTTGCTTTGTTGTTTTCTGTACGTCTGAGTCTCTTTTCCTCCCCCTTTTTTTCTTTCTTTTGTTTAGCAGTAGGTAGTAATATATGTAGTGTGTATGGTTGTGTGTGTCGTATGTCGTGTGTGTGAGGGGGCAATGGGAGAAGTGGGGTGAATGGAAGGCAAAGTGGGGTAATTGGCAGAGAAAGTGGGGTGAGGGTAGGTTATTATCATTTATTTATTTTGGGAAAAGGCTCATAAATGTCCCTTATCTATGGGAAAAGGCTCATAAATACCCTTCTTCTATATTTTGGTCCATAAATACCCTCAATCTATTTTTTTGGCTCAAAAATACCCCTAACTTATTGGAAATGTCTCAAAAATACCCTTCTTCCACCTTTTGGTCTAAAAATACCCTCAACCTTTATTTTTGGTTCAAGAATACCCTCCTTCCACCTTTTAGTCTAAAAATACCATCAATCCAAATTTAATTTAATTGATTTTTTTAAACTAATTAATTAATTCTTTTATTAATTTGAAAAGACAATTTTTATTTATTCAAATTTTTAATATTAACCCATCCCAAAATATTTAAAATATTTAAGTCTAACTATATAAAAATAATGTCCTTTCAAACAAAAAATTACTAAAAGAAACTAGAAATTTTGGCCTACAAAATAATTTGATTTATAGAGCTCAAACTTTGAAAAATTTAGTTTTGAAAATTTTTTATTTGAAATAATCAGCAGTTTTAAGTCTGAGTTAATAGGATAAATTAATTAAAGCAGTGAACATTAGAATTAGGTAAGAATGCTTACTCAATCTGTTTATCGGTACAATATGCTAGCCTACATCCATTCTCCCCTTATTTTTAAATTTTGCTTGCATTTCAGTAACATCAATTGAGTAATGGAAAAAAAAGAAATACTAGTAATATAAAGCAAAAAAAGTTAGAAATACTAGAATAATGATAACGCATCACATAATTTGTTAGATCTTATTATGTTCGCTTCTGATAATGCTAATGTTCTCGAAGTATTACTAATAGTCAGTATGTTAGAACTAGGGTGTCACGACCCAAGGTACCCCCTAGATGTGACATGGCGTACAAGACTCTGAAAGGCCTCATACAAGCCACTTAGCATACATTACTAACAAGATAATAGAGAATAAAAGTTCGAAAGAGAATTTCATATCAAAGCTTTTAAAAGAAACAGCGGAAGTCTACATCTCATGTCTCAAAGACAATCTATCATAAAAAGTAAAGTTGGGACGTAACCCAATACAATCCAAAACTGAAGGGAAATACATGAAAAAAAAAAAGAGCTAGGCTATGTCCTCGGATGGATGAGGACTCACCAAGTCTTCTATCAACTCTCTAATCAAGTTCTAGCCACGAGTGGAAGGTGAATCGTCACGTCCTACACCAAAGAAGTTAATGTAGGCAAAAGTATGCGTTAGCACAATTAAGTACTAAGTATGATAGCAATGCACATAAACACATAAATCGTGCTAGAGAGAGAGACATAATCATGACATGCAATGGCCAAGCTAAAAACATGATAAACATGAAACATAAAGCATATATCAAGGCCAAAGCAAGATAAATCATCTTTCTTTCTTTTCTTTACTTCATCATGAGAACACTTGTTCATTAACTTGTGGGGAAAAGCCTTAACCGACATGTAAGACCATGTGAGCTATCAACACGGAATCCGGTGTCTACCCCACACCGAAAAGAGGTGTCCTACTTGCCAAGGTAAGACCATGAACTTCTTAGCTAATGTGGATCCACTAGCTAATGTCTACTTAAAGACAACATCCTATGGTGGCAACATAGTTTATAGGATAGAGATTGCTTTAGGAGACTCGGCCTCAACTAACGGGAGAGCTCCATCTAGAAAACCCGGCCTCTACTAACGGGAGAGCTCCATCTAGAAAACCCGGCCTCTACTAACGGGAGAGCTTTCACTAGAAGACCCGGCCTCTACTAACGGGAGGGCTTCCATCTCAATATCCACTCGGTGCTAAGCATAATTCCCACGGATTAGTCATTAACATATTTATATCATTAAACATGAAAAGGTACAACTAGGGTTACCAATTCAAGCTAAAATCATGCTTATAGACGCTTCATCTTCCATGGACCTTGTCCAAGCTTACGTCATTAGAATAGCTCCTTAAGAACATGGGTAATCACCTCTTTGTTCTTCTTTTATTATAGTGGGAGAATTACGTGAGAAAACCTTTCACAACTAAACCATAGCATCATCATATCATAACTTTGGTACTTTACTCTCAAAGCACCCTTAATTCATCATGCTCATATTTCATAGTTCATATGGGTTCATGCAAGTTCAACTCATATCGTGCAATTCAATGCAAGCTCATGCTTAGAAAGCCATAATTAGGACAATTTACCCATACTTAAAGGAACTCACATAATAGAGGAAAATCATGCTTTTGACTTGGTCATGCTAAATTCATAAGATTATCCTCAATTCATTCTTGATTTCATAGAGAATTCATAAACTTCATCAAATCATAGCTCAACCCAACAATCAAAGCATATATTATCAAATTGGGGAGAATTAGCTTGGAATCATGGGGGTTCATGCAATCTTTACATCAAATCATGTAATTCACGCTAATTCGTGCACTAAGTTACTTTATCACGCTAGATCGTGCACTAGGAATCATAAAATCAACAATTGAAATCATAATTGAAGAACCCACAATGATTGATCAAAACCCTGATTTAATTGGGTTAGAGTAAACCTTTGAAAATCATGAAGAAGAGGAAGGGCCCATTGGAGGAAAGGACTCCTAATGGTGAACACTATCATACCTCAAAGCAATCCACAAGAAATTGGAGAAGATTGAAGGTCTTCAATGGAGGATTCAAGCTTTCTTCTTCTTCCTTGAGAGTTGAGAGAGTTTCTTTTAGAGAGAGAAATATTTGAGAGGAGAGTTTAGGAATGAGTTAGAATGAAAGAAATTAGGCTCAAAAAGTATTTATAGGCCTTAGATTACGGACCGTCCTGCTCTTCCGTCAATTGATTCAAAAAGTTCATTTTGAGCTAAAAATTTGGCTAAGTCTGGAAGGCATCTACGGAACCCATATACGGCCCGTCAACTGAACTACGAACCATCCTGCTATTCCGTAGGTCAAGGTTCAGAAACTTGAAAATCCTGAAAGTTCACAGTGCCATTGACGGTCCCCACCTACGGCCCGTCAATCCATCTATGGCTCGTAGGTGGCCTCCGTAGGTGTTGTCTTCAGGTGAGTTCTGCATTTAAAATCCTTGAAAGCTTGGGGTATTACAATGGGGTGGCAAAATCAAACCCAACCCGTTCAACCCTCCCATTCATTAGCTCAACCCATTTGAACCCATTAAAAATTGGGTTAATGAGTAACCCGAATTGACTCATGAAAAATTTTGTCAAAATATTTTAAATTTTTTTTTTTAATTTGGCATGTTGTATATGACCATAATAAAGAAAAAAATCATTTTATTAGATACTAAAATAGTTTAAAAGAACAAGTAAAACAATTAAGTTTAGTAAAAATTGGATCGGGTTGGGTCTTGACCCGTAATGTAACCCATTATCTAGCCCATTTTGACCCAAGCAAATTTGGGTTGGGTTGGGTCTTGACTCGATTGTTGTCTTAACCCATTATGACCCCTCCAAGTTTGACCCAACCCGCCTAATTGCCACCCCTAGTTAGAACAAATAAAAAATTAATTTTGAATAAATAAAATTTGTCTTTTAGAACAAATAAAAATAACTGACTACTTAGTAAAAGAATTTAATTAAATTAAATTTGGGTTGATGGTATTTTAAAATTAAAAGGTGGAAGGAGGAGTATTCTTGAACCAAAAATAAAGGTTGAGGGTATTTTTAGACCAAAAGGTGGAAGAAGGGTATTTTTGTGCCATTTCCAATAGGTTAGGGGTATTCTTGAGCCAAAAAATAGATTGACGATATTTATAGACCAAAAGGTGGAAGAAGGTATTTATGAGCCTTTTCCCATAGGTAAGGGGTATTTATGAGTCTTTTCCCTTATTTAATAATATAATATAATATAATATAATAATAATAGTTAACTTTTTTTTGAACTAACCAAAAATTAAGCTAATAATAAATTATAATTAATAAATACTAGCTTATTTATTAAAGCTAAAATTAAAAGAAAATATATATATATATTTTTTTTGTAACTTTTTATTTCCCTTTTTTTTTTTTTGGAAACAATTGAAAAAATAAAATTTACCTTACAATGTGATTCTATTTTTGTTACTTTCAAATCTTTTAAGATAAATTTAATAAAATAAGATAAAAGTAAAAATATTTAATTTAGATTTACAATAAATATTTAAGCACTAAAAATGATATTAAATCTTAGGTTCGATCAAAAATTACATGTCTACAGTATTGGATGACTCTGACAACGTGGGCAAGATGTTGTATCATCACTAGGCTTATAGAGATAGTTGTCGGTTAGAGATACTCCCCGAGAAAAGTAATGTATACTATTTTAGCTTTTGATATTATTGCATGTATCTAAGTTGTAAAACTTTATTATTGCATGTATCTAAGTTGTAAAACACACTTCAACTGTGGTCGAAATTGTTGTTACACACTCCAACTTTGCGAGAGTCCTATGACACCCCTAGACTATTTTTAACAAGAATTAATATACCTTAGCTGCTTAGGTGGCAAAGAAAATACAATAAACTCTCTTTGAGAGAGTAAGGGCAGAAAAAGATGCTGAAATTTTATTTTCATAATAATTTTCTAATAAAATATGTATTCTTTTACTTTTACTTTTTTTCTTTCTCTTTCTATTTTTCTTATTTTTTTAATCTTCTCAATTGTATCATCGTTGTCATCAGAATCGGCATCGACGCCGCTGCTAATATCGGAATCGGCGTCGTCGCTAACACCAGAATCGACACTGCCGCTAACACTTTCGTCGCTAACAACAACACTGTTTGTCACTATAGCCGCTATTTTTACCCTTCCAAAGCTCTACAAATCATCCACCAATTCAAAATTCATTTCACTTCTCTCTTATATCACTTTAATTAAAGTTACTTTTATCACGTTTTTCTATCATTATCACTGAGAAAATAACTTCCTCAACAACAATGATTGATAATGGAGAATACAATTGAAAATTAAAGTTTTTGTCAAAAAATCTATCCGGCTATCAATAATTTACCTTTTTTCAATCTGAAAATTGTATTTTCTAATTTAACTCAAGGAAAATGAAATTTAAAAACAAAAAAAATGAAAGGCAAATGAAATAAAGAAGAAAAAAGAGAAATGAGAGGAAGAGCCATGACTGCCAAGCTTCTTGGTAGTAGCAAAATTGAAAAAAATAAAGAAAATGTGAAATACAATATATGATAAAGAAAAGAAAAGTTTAAAAGAATTTTAAAAAAAGTTAAAATAAAAGTTTATAAGAAATAGACACGTGTTACCGCGTGTCAATCACTTTTTAACAAAAATCTGGGTGAGACATTTTAAGGGAGCATATATTCCACTTTAAAAATAGTCCAGGGGTGTCATAAGACCCCCACAAAGTTGGTATGTGTAACAACAATTTCGTCCATAGTTAGAGTGTGTTTTAAACCCTTTTCTCTTGTTTTTAATACATTGGCATGCTTTATTTTACAGTTATCCTATTAATAGTCTTTCTCTGAGTTGTTCCTCAGTTATGTATGTTCAGTCTAACCAGTGTTTCATTAAGCTATTTTACATACCATACATTTCATGTATTGACGTTATTTGGTACTGCATCTTTTAATGATGCAGATACAAGTACTTAGTATAGACAATAGACGCTTCGTTGAGGTTCTCTCCATCAGCTTTTGGTGAGACCTCCTTACTTTCGGAGAGCTCTAATTCAGTTATTTATTTATTTCTACTACTTATATATAAGTGTGGATAACCACAGAGGTGACGGTCGACATGCCTGCTTCACCTGTGTGGTTCCACACTTACATATACATTTGTTTACTTTTTTCCTCCATTTAAATTTGTTGTCTTATTTCTACTATCTACTTCTACTACTTATATATAATTGTGGATAACCACACAGGTGACGGTCGACATGCCTGCTTCACCTGTGTGGTTCCACACTTACATATACATTTGTTTGCTTTTTTCCTTCGTTTTAATTTGTTGTCTTATTTTTTCCATTTTTATATATATTTAAAAATTACGTACAAAATACTATAAATCATGATAATTGACAACTTAAAATATTTTAAAAAAACATATAAAATATTCAATTGCTTATAAAAAATTCGATTGATTCATAAAATTAATCTATCTGTGTCACATAAAATGAGACAAAAGAAGTAACATGTATTATTTAATTTGAAAACTATGTAAAAACTATTGTAAATCTCAATAATTAACAACATATTGACTCTTGAAATTCTATTTGTGCTACATATATTGGAACAAGGGAAAGAGTAACATATATTATTTAAAAATTACGTAAAAGGTACTATAAATTACAATAATTAACAACTTAAAATATTTTAAAATCATATTAAAATTTAATTGACTCTCTAAATTTTATTTATGTCATATAAAGTGATAAAAAATAACAGATGTTAGACCTGTGCTAGCACGCGCCAGACACTTGTATCTAGTATTTTAATAAAAGGTTTCAGTTATTTATTTCATTATTTAATAGACATTCTAGTTTATTATTCATGTAGTTATGGGTCTTGTCTCGACACCTATCTTAGTTCAGCAGAGGTTTCATTGATAAGTTAGCGAGTCAATTAAGTCTTGATCTTCAGATGTTTTAAACATTATTATTATGACAATTCATAGTTATATTTCAAACTTTTGATAAATCATGTTCAAAGGTGTGAATGTTTATCACCTTTAAAACTTCCGCATAAGTGTTTAGACTTCCGTTCAGTAGTAAGTCAGATCAAGGATTCGCTTGGGACCAGTAATAATTTTTGAGTGGCGGTCACACTCAGGATATAGGCTTAGGCCATGCCAGGGTACACCGCCAGTATACTAACATCTGGAATGGGAACCACGCCAGTACACTAACGTCTGAAATGGGCACCACGCCTATACACTAACTTGGGAACAGGTACCATGCCGGTACACTAATTTAGAATTGAATACCACGCCAGTACAATAAAAGTTTATATGAGTGGGTTTCATGAGAGAATCGAACTGGCTTGTTGTGTCGTGATGATTCATATCTTTATGTATATCACTTCTGTACTATGTTGTACTTGTGTTGTAATTGTGTATTATGTTCTTACTGAGTTGTGGTTGCTTGTCCATATTTCGTATATTAGACTAGCTGATGATCGTCAGTACAATGTGATTGTGTAATGATACTGCAGTTGCTCTTTCTTTGTTGAGTACATGGCATCTTCAGGTGGCTTCTTCGTGACCTCAATTGTGAGAGCTCTGTTATATGAATCAAAGGGTGATCCACTTCTTCTAGGCTGCTACATATTCTTATTTTCCTTCTTAGTCGATTATTCAGACTCAGACATTCTAGACTTATGTTTTCCTTCTTTAATTTTAGGGTTGTATCCCCTGTCTTAGACTTTTAGATATTTTGGTACTATGACTTTCAAGTTCTAAGGAGTTTATTCTGCATCTGTTATTGGTTGACTGGTGGAGTTTATTAGAACTCAACCTTTTAGGTATTTAAAAACTGTTTTTCCTAATGTCTTAAATCATGACTTAGTTTTAAAATGGTTTGATGAATTAGGTTTGGGCTGGTAGTTGGTTCTCCCACAAAAGAGTTAGTAGTGTGTGTGCCACTCGCGATGGGTCAGGATAGTGACAATTACCCTCAGATCTCTTTTGTTAATCTCTTTTCCTAACCTTAATCTCTTTTCCTAACCTATTACTTCCTTGGTCTGGTAAGTAAGGATTTATGACAGGTGCTAACACTGTACACTGTTAAAAAGTAATCATGGCAAAGAAAATAATAATACATGCATTAACATCATTCAAGAATCACTTATTCTACGTTAACTTCGTTAATTTATCATGATTTTCACAACCCTAGTTATCAAAAATATTATATCTTACAAGTCAAATTATGATAACATCAAATATACATTTGCACTATAATGTATACATAATTTATTTTCATATTTTGTTTGTGTATCCACTTGCATAATCTAAACTTAGTATTAAGCGTTCAATATATGTTTATATATATATATATATATAATATGTGGTGAACGTTGAAATCTACTGCAAATAAGTATGTATTCAATGGAATACATTTGATCAAGTATACGTTTAATCAAGTATACATTCGCATTATAATGTATACATTATTTATATTTTGTTTGTATACATTATTAGTAGACATAAGTATATTTTGCAGCTATTGATGTGTATAGATATATTTCCTCCTGATAAAATATTTTGATACATATAATCAGATTTGTATACATACTATCAATTGTATATACATAATACCTAGTGTGTATACATTCAATTTAAAGACGTATACATTATATTGTTATAGAGTTTTGTCTCAATGTATACGAATTCATGTTTAACATTAAATAAGAATAAAATATTTCTTCGATTTGAATACCGAAGTAAGTTTACATGTGTTGAAATCGATATTGTAGGTTAAAAAAATTCAAATCAAAATTATTATCCATACCATAATTGATGATTTTCAAACTCATCATTGTTTTTCAATTCACAATTTCCTCCAAGAGTTTCATATTGTCATTGCAATCTTCATCACTTTGTACATATTTTCTCTTTTGAGAATGAAATCTTCATCACTTTCTACATTTTTTTTTTTTTTGAGAATGAACTACTCTTACCCATCCATTGAAATACAACAGAAAACACAAAATTTATAAAAAAATTCTTCTATTCAATTACAATATAAGAAATATAGAAACCATCGATTTTTTTTTGAAAAAATATTGCAAATAATCAATATAAAAAAATATTTGATGTGATTTGAGGAGTTACTTATTGTGAAAAGCTAATATTGTAATTGATCTCTAATGGATATATTTAAGGAAACAAGATAGAAATCCTAAAACTTGAAAGAGGGAGAAAAAAAAAAGAAAAGAAAGAGAAAAAGTGGTGAGTTGAAAAAATCAGTTGCAAAATTTCACTTTTCAAAAGGTGGCTATTAAGTGACAAAATAAATATAAAATTAAAAATTACATGAATATACGACTTAAGTCCTTAATTAACGATATACTTACATAATTTATTTTAATTACAATCAAAGTTTTTAAATTACATACATAGCAGTTTTCTTAATTTTCGTATATAAGTTAAATATTTATTTTTTATTTTCTTCTCTCCACTTTTTAGAATTTTGTGCCTAAATTAATGGAGATGATAATTATGGTATATCAGTTTTTTATCTCTCCTACTATACGTTCTTATCCCCTTTTTTAGCATAACTGTGCCTTCTAATAAGTTTTGTTAATTTCCGAATATAAGTTATTATTATTTTTTATTTTCTTCTCTCCACTTTTTGAAATTTTGTGCCTAAATTAATGGAGGTGATAATTATGGTATATCAGATTTTTATACCTCCTACTACACGTTATTATCTCCATTTTTATCATAACTGTGCCTTTTAATAGTATAATTTATTTTTATTCCTTTTTGAAACCATCTTTGTAAAAATAAATATTTTTATTTTATCAACAATCTGCTTTTTATATTTCCTATACATAGAGTCTAGGAATTATCAATATCTCTCCCTTCCATAATTTTCATCTCTTTCAATTTTCTCCTTCAACTTCTTTCTGCTTAACCTTCACCGTACATTTTTCCATTGTAAAATCTTGTTGTTCATCTCAGCTTTCATTTTTTTTTGTTTATATTGTCATCGTTTATGTTGTATTATATTACCAACTATTCAGATATATATATCACAATTTTTTTATGAATATTTATGGGTTTTAACTGCCATTACATTATCAAAATATTGTATTGCAACTTGGTGTAAAGCTTATTTTTAGAAGTTAATTAAATGTTTGTGGTTTATTGTGGGGTAAATTTAACATTATTTGTGCTTTTATTGTATTCAATTAACTGTAAAAATTATTTTAATGTGTGTATGTATAATTATGTTAGAATGAGGCGTTTCATTGTGATGTCAAACTTAATATTTTTAAAGTTACTTTATGTAACATTCATCTATTGAGGTTGGTATACACTAACACCAAGCAGCTATTAAATAGACACTCTTTATTATGAACTTTGGTATTTTGTTTCCACCAAGAAAACAACAATGTATAAAACTAGCTAACATGCAATCACAAAAGTTATTTCATAATTTCAGCAATATAATCAATAGCAAATCACTTATGAAACATATCTTATATATTTTTTCTTTATGTACCATTTAATTATATAAATTTGTCTATTAAAATGCTAGCTTATACATTAACAAACAGTTAACCACCAATAACAATTTATAATGATATAACAATGAAAACACCATCAATACGAATCAAACAATAAACATTAACCAATGTATGTAATTGTCGATAAAATACTTCTGCATTTGACCAAACACCAAAAAAAATTCAACTGCAATGTTTTATGCAAACCCAAAAAAAGGCTAAAAACAAACAGACACCAGTATTAGCCCTGATGTTCATTTTTTGGGCAAGTCTTCTTGTTATGCCTCAGTGTACCACATTTACTACATGTGACTTTACTCCTTTTGTATTTTCCTTCGTTGAATCCCTTTTTACGATCGTTACTTGGTGGTTTGCCTGGTTGTTTTCTTGCAATTGGTGGTAACACTATCTCTTTCAAAATATGCGATGGAATAGCCCACGTGCTTTCACAAGGCAATGGTTCAATTGAGATTGCATAAGTATCTTAATAATTCTTATTACTGTAATATGTTGAATAGTAATCTTCGCGATGCTTTTGTTTGTATCTGATAGCTGCAATTCTATGATTACATGGAATCTCATCATTTTGGAATCTCCCACTACATATCCGAGTATTCAAACATATTGTAAACCTCTTTGCACCATCTATAACAGTATGAAGAAATTCGATTGATGCGCGCACCTTCATTCGAAAATGTACCAAATTAAATACTAAATATTACTAAACATACCTTAATATATAAAGAACTGTGAATACTTACAATCATATACTTGAGTTTTAAATCAAATATGGCCGTGTCAACACCCAATTGGGAAGCAATAGTTGTTATTAAGCCGTCATAGTTGGTGTTTGCATCATATATAATTCCTTCATTATTGTAATCGATGTACCTGCCTTTATTAGAGTACAAATAAACAATAGTTAATGATTTGATTGTTTTCTACTTATAGCAGAATGTTGATTTATAGATATACTCACACATGGTGTTTAATAAGGTAATAAAATACCAACAATTATTTCAAAACATGTACCAAAATTAACATCAACTAGGTACCAAATATATACCAAAAATTTAACAAGTTAATATACATCATCAATTAAGTCAATACGTGTATCAAAATTTATCTTGCACAGTTGATATTAATTATAGATAACTAAATAATGTTGGTATTAATTACATGCAAAATATGGTATTTTCAAAGATCTGAAAAATATCAAAATAATTTCACTATATGTACCAAGCATTTTACCAACTATGAAATCAAATTATACAATTAAAAAAATATAGAATGTTGGTGTTCATTAAAATCTACTTGTAATGCCTAACTACCCAATATCAACGGGTTAAAAAATAACAAGTTAATATACAGTATCAGTTACTTCAATACGTGTATCAATTTTATACCCAATACAGCAGCAACATATACCAAAAATTTAATAATGCTGGAATAATTAAATCTCAAATATGGTATTTACAAAAGATCAAACAACTAACAAATTTTTTCATAACAATCACCAAAAACTACATCATTATTCATTAGCAATAACATAACGTCCATTTAACTTTATAATATAAGAATAAGACCTTTTAACACAACAATTACTTCAATACATGTACCAAAAATTACAATAAATACACCATCAAAAACATACTGAAATAATTTAATCAAATATACTCAATTATCAATAATTATTAATGAAATATGCGGTTAATACATCAATCAAAATATACCTAGTAATCAATCACAAATCGACAGTCTAATACAATTCACAATAACTACACTATCAATTTCATCAAATTATCTAACCTGTGAATATTCACAATTTCAACGTTTACAACCTTCACAATTACATCATAACAGATGCCACAAAAATCATGAATTTGTCAATTAATAACAGGGTAATATGCAATATAGAGTACACCAAATTATATACACAATTTAAATTCAGATCCAGATGTTATTATTTAGCTTTCTTTAGAATCATATTTCATGAAATAGACAACAATTTCCGGTAACAAAATAACATATACCATGTTGATAGATCATACGTAATGAGCACAGAACATAACATCAAAATTTTATATCAAACTTACCCGATTCGTCCCATCGTCCGTTGTGTTTGTAATGACCCGAAAGATTATTTTTAGAAATTTTCATAAAATTACCGTTTTGCCCCTCCCGGTAGTTGTCCCGAGTCATTTTCAATCCGTCGGTGAAATTGGTTTGGGAATTTTGAACTACTCGATAACTACATTTATTTAATTGATAGGTATTTATTAAATAATTATTTTATTTAGTTAGTGAATAATAGGCCAAGTCTAAAATTTAGGGAAAACTAAGCAAATAGCCCTTAGAAGGAAAATAATTACAAGCTTATACCCCATTACTTTCATATCCCCAAAAATAATTACATCTATATCCCTCCCCCAAATAATGCACATAACTAATCGACCACCTTAGCGCCTTGTTGAGCAAAGAGGTGTGCTGTGGCTTCGCCGATTTCGCTTGCTCCTCCGGTGATGATGGCAATTTTACCGTTCAATTTTAGATTGGATAACTGAGTTAAAAACTTTGGTTAGCCATTTTCGAATGCTTCCATGTTCAGTTTCTGACACAATTCCTACAGCGAAAAAGAAGCTTTCTACTATCCTGTTCCTTGTAAACTCTAAACTTTCAACTATGCAAAGATTCCTCCACCATCTGTTTAATTCAAACAAAAAAGAAATACTTGATGAAATAATTAAGGTATCATTAAGGTTTTCTTGTTCATAATTAACTTAGTAAAGTGATACTAAAGCGTATATAGCTACTATTTTGATATCATTCAGGTTTTCTTGTTCATAATTAACTTACTAAGTGATACTAAAGAGTATATATCTACTATATTGGTATCATTCAGGTTCTTTGTTTCATAACTAACTTACTAAGTGATACTAAAAGAGTATATATCTACTATTTGGGAATCATTAATGTTTTTTGTTTCATAATTAACTTAGTAAAGTGATACTAAAAGAGTATATAGCTACTATTTTGGTATCCTTTAGGTATTCATAATTAACATATTAAGTGATACTAAAAATGTATATATCTACTATATTGGTATAATTAACTTACTAAGTGATACTAAAAGAGTATATATCTACTATTTTGGTATCATTCAGGTTTATTGTTTCATAATTATTAATTAACTTACTAAGTGATACTAAAAGAGTATATATCTACTATATTGGTATCATTCAGGTTCTCTTGTTTCATAATTAACTTAGTAAAGTGATATTAAAAGAGTATATAGCTACTATATTGGTATCTTTGAGGTTCTTTGTTTCATAATTAACTTACTAAGTGATACTAAAAGAGTATATAGCTAATATTTTGGTATCATTCAGATTTTCTTGTTTCATAATTAACTTACTAAGTGATACTAAAAGAGTATATAGCTATTATTTTGGTATCATTCAGGTTTTGTTGTTTCATAATTAACTTACTAAGTGATACTAAAAGAGTATATAGCTATTATTTTGGTATCATTCAGGTTTTGTTGTTCATAATTAACTTACTAAGTTATACTAAAAGAGTATATAGCTACTATTTTGGTATCATTCAAGTTTAACAGGAGAAGGCTATAAATCAGGTCAGTAGAAAATGGGCCGAGCTTTAATAAGAAATTGGCCCAAAATGAAGGGGAAGGGGTATGAGCAGTAAATATTTATAGGAAAATGGGTATATCAAGAATTAGTTTGGATTTGGGTATGAACTTGTAAATATTTTAGGTTTGATGGCCCTTTTATGTAATTTTGCCTAAAATTTATTTAGGGTAAGTTACATAAATCACATAGTGTAAAGATGAAATTACTATCTATCCCTACTTTTTTTCTAATTACAATAATTCCTTAAAATTAACCCAATCCATATACATTAATGAAAGCGCAGATACATTAATACAAGCACGGATACATTAATACAGATACATTATTAAAATAAAAATAAACTCAATCCGGATACATTAATGAAAGCGCACGGATACATTATTAAAATAAAAATTAACCCAATCCGGATATATTAATGAAAGTGCGGATACATTAATACAAGCACGGATACATTATTAAAATAAGGGATTTTAGTTATTTTTAAAAGATATAGGGACAAATGGAAAATAATATACTTAGATGTGTATTTTAGTAATTTTTCCATTTATTTAACACCCCATGTCACTTGGCCCATATACATTAAATAAGTTAGGAGAGTTCGTCACTTTCAATTTATAATTATTATTATTCTTTAGAGAAATAAAAAGGAACTAACCTAAAACGTGAATGTTGCCGCATCTGCAACGAAGGGACAACACCCTGGTAAGAAAATCTACAAGCTTGTGCCTACATATAATTATGTTATTGCCGTATATATATATATATATATATATATATATAATGTAACACAATTTTGTATTAAATGAGGTTAAGTAAGAAGTTTAAGTTGGAAAGTTGACTAATCTGTAGTATTTTGAAGTTTTGATGTTTGGGGGGAGGGGACAAGGTATTAATGCTCCAATATTAACCAATCATAATAAGGGATTGGAGAATTAATTGATGAGTATGGTTACCAAGTGAGTGGATGGTGATTAGGGAATGACTAGATTGGTTTTAAGTTTTAACAATTTAGTTTCGTAGTGGTCTTCTAATCGGTTGGCTTTGGCTTTAATTACTATTGTATTAATTATCATATTATGATTTAAGTTTTGATATATTGAGATAGGTAATTAAATATTAGCATCGTATTACATGAATACCATTAGAATTATGATATTGGAGAAGTTGGAACTTAACCCTAGGCTTGAAAATTGAAAAATATGAGAGTTGCACATGTTAATTGGCATCAAGATTAGGAACTTGATTATAGATTTGGGTGAGTTTTTGGGTCTAGGCTAGACATATAGTAATATCGGTGTTGTTAGTTTCGAAATCTTATTGTGATTATTTATTTGAATAGATTGCATTGATTTGGAAGCCCAACGATAAGGAAAGACTCAAGTCCCAGAGTAATTGTTCGACTGTTTGAGGCAAGTGGATTTCTCAACCCTTATTATGTGTATAGAATTCGTGTATTTCCTTGTGATATGTGTTGGGGAGTAATGAGACTTGGTGATGGGTTGACTTGTCCATATTGAAGGATTTTAATGATGAAAAAGGGGTAATAAAAGGCAATGTGATTAATTATTGGTGTGTGATGTGTTGAGAATGGTACGAAAGACTTATTGATTCATTGTTGATGTTGCATCACGATTGTGTTGTTGTGAAGTGTGCATTGTTATGAAAATGGTAATCTCTTCATTATTTGTGTGAACATGTTATTTGCGTTGGTTCTGAGACATGGTTGTGACAAATGTTATGTGAATTGAGGAAGATTAGGAAATTAAAGAGGATGTATCATTTCGAGGGAAGTGTCGCGCGCCGCGACGGATATTATGATTCAAGGGATGTGTCGCACGCCGCGACATATTCTATTATCGAGGGACGTGTCGCACGCCGCGACAAATTCTATTATCGAGGGACGTGTCCCACGCCGCGACGGATTCTATTATCGAGGGACGTGTTGCACGCCGCGAAAAATTGTATTATCGAGGGTCATGTCGCACGCCGCGACGGATGCATGGACAGATATGTCCCCCATGGGTCCCGGACTGAGAGACAGTGGGTGTGTATCGTTAGGTCAGACATGCATCACTATACTTGACATTGCATTGTGTATCTTTATTATTTGTGAACTTACGAGTACTTTTCTGTGGAACTTGTGATTTGTGAACTTGATCGTGCGTGTTGCTGATATGTACTTATTGAAGTGATGTGGTTGAGCTATGTGCTGTGTAAATTGTGAACTATTAGGTTGGGTTGATTTTTATGCAGGTTGTAATTGTGGGGGTTCGGTTGGGGTATAAGGAGTACCCGTATTCCATACCCTTAGCTTGTGTTTAGAAGTTTGCTTGCTGAGTACCGTGTGGTTTGGTACTCACCCCTTGCTTCTATAATTTTTGTAGGTTATGAGCCCGGATCTTCATGATACCCTCTCTTATCTTCTTGTCCGAGGTTTCCTATGGAGATTTGTGAGGTAACTGATTGTCATCTCAGCAGACCTTATTACTCTTTATTTATGATCTTGTTCTATTCTAGAAACAATGTCATTTGAGACTTGTGTTTTTCTTTCAAATCCATTGTAATACATTAGAGGCTTGTGCAGGTGACAACCAGGTTTTTAGGGTATATTTAAGTCGATTATGAATTTCCGCATTATATTAAAGTATAAGACTTTTGTTTATAGTTTATTTTCGCACTTTATCGTAATGGTTGAGTTTAGTCTGACTTGTTTTGGTGGGATAAGACGAGTGCCATCACATCTATTTTTGGGTTGTGACAATGTTATAGTAGAATTGATACACGGTTGGTATCCATTATTGATGAAACTTTCAGAATATGGAGATGCAGAAGTTTTCTTTGGGTTAAAAACCTTTTGTTTATGAGAGAGAACATATAACTAAATTGGAGTAAATTGTGGGATTAATTAGGTGTTGATTTTTTTTTTATTTAACATTTTAAAAAAAATCTATTTGCTATTTCTAAAAAAAAAAAACTATTGTTATTTAGATGAAAACAAAAGCTATATAGTGGTTATTAAGCCTATATATTTGTATACTTTAGTTTTTTGTCCTTAAAAAAATTTGCCTGAGCTGTTAGCACTAATGCAGGGACTTGGAAAAACAATAATTTCACTGTACTGAAAGTAGCAATAAACTTCATAGTGCTAATCAAAATGCTTAAAAATTACATCTTACTTCTGAAACCATTGTAATGAATGCAGGTTCCTAACACAATGACAGGGGTTGTTTAATGGTTAAACACACCTTCAGAGAACATAACAGAGTGGCAGATCTTCCAAGTAAAAGGAGCTAAGGGAGAAGCTTTTTGGTAAATTCAAGATTTTAGTGTTCCTCCAATTTACTAACAGAGCTATTTGGACAGACATTGTAAAATTAGTTTTGAAACAACAACTTGGTAGTATATAACGACCTACCCGTGAGCTTAAATGCTCTACAAACTCTGTAAATTTATGGCTAATTATTAGTTATATATATACAAAAATATCAAGTCTGCTCTAATGCTACAGAGTACACACAGAGAACTCCTGATAGGAGAGCATTATTTATTTAACAAGAAAGGATACTTGTAAAAGGTGTTACATAGCAGAAACTGAAGGAAACTTCAAGTAGTTTGTAGTGTCACTTATAAGCTTGCCATTGGTAGCTGTAATTTCCCGAGAATAGGTGCTAGCTTCGCCATTATATGAATATTTCTGTTCAGTGGTTGCTCCGCCTTGTAGAACAATGCGATCTTGAACAGACATCCACCCTTTGCATTTTTGTCCATTTTTCAAACTGCTTGAACAAGAATCTGAATCTCCATCACTCCACTTCTTCTTCTCACTCCATTCATGTTCTAATTCAGAATGCATAATGATTGTACCATCATCTCTTGATGGCTTCGAAGTCTTAGTGGTTATAGTTAGAGGATATTTCCTCTTCACAGTTGTATGAGATATCTTCATACCCGATTCAGAGACTACGCTTATTTCAATCTCTTCTTTCACTTTCTGCTTTACCTTCTTTTCAGCTCCCTTGTTATCAAACTTTATCTTGTTCTTGAACTTCAGTTCTCGTGAAACTGTAGTTGTCAGATTGCCTGCTGATGAATTCACCCACCCACGATACTTGTTCTTCCTCTTCATCTCAACTTCATATGATCCATCCAGCCCCTCAAAGCTTGAAGACCGCTCCATCTCGTAATCTGGAGTTCCGTAGTCAACAACTTCACCCTGCACTTCACAATCACTTGTGCATTGTTTATCTACCCAAAGGTGCAAATTGGCATCCACAAGCCAAAAAGGGAGACTATCCAGCACCTTAAGCCCCATAAAATGGGATTTACCGTCAAGTAAACTCCCCAAAAATGGAGTTATATCGATGTCGTAAGAAGGATGATCAAAAGCCCCAATTGAAACAATTGGATCCCAGAAAAGAGGATTAATTCCACCAGGGTAAATTACAGGAAATGGAACCACAGATCCTACCAAATTCTCGTCTATATTCAACAAAACTTCCCTGTATGATCCGTGGCCTCTCTGGCTAGTCAAATTATTTGCCCGTATGTAAGAATCAGGGGGATTTGAGTACCAAAACTCATCCAATCCATGAAATGACACGCAAATTTCCATGACAGCTCTATACGTGTTCTTCGGTATGACAACACTATTCCCCTTCAATTCCGAATCGCTATGAATTCGGAACCAAAATCCTTCATCTCCATTATTACCCGAAATCGGAATTATCAAATCTGCTGGCAAACCCAACGAATCTCTTATGGGATTATCCACAAACACATCATCTACCATTCTCACTTTCCGATTAGTACTAATAGTTGATAACGGAACATTCATTTCCTCAATATCATAGTATAAAATAGTAACATTAACATGATAGACACCTGTATAAACATCGTTGACCATATTTTCCAGCATAACAGAAAGAGAAATATCTTCCTTAGCAAAGAGCGACGAGTACCTGGTAACATCCTTCGTAACAGTCCAGAAAGCTCCGTTTTCAGTAGGCTTGGCGGTGCTGGTACGGAAGAGATCGGCACCGTCAAGCCAAACGGCGGCGATACGGTCATACTGTACTCCCTTGGAAGAGGCGTTGAATTGAAGAGCAACATGGTTCCAAGAGCAATTCTCCGGCGGCGCGTAAGGGACGGAGAGAGGTGGAAGACCGATGGTATTTCCGAAATGATGAGTGAGAATGGGAATAGTGCAGGAAGGAGTGAGATTAGCGAAGGGTAATGGACGAGTGATTTCTATGTATTTTTGTTGAAAAAGACCATGCTTGATGAAGTGAAAAGGGTGATCAATGGAAGTAGAAAGTGGAACATTAATAAAGCTGATTAGTAGTATTATTATGAAGAAGAAGAGTAGATTTGCCATGATTTAGATTGAAGAGAATTAATTAATTTGTGATAATTGGAAATAGCCATTTTCACTTATAAAACATATACGAAGTTTGATAAGACAAAAAGTCGATAGAATCGGAGATAGTTAAAAGCTAAATCGGAGCCGTCCATGATAATTGAGTCTTTGATTTGGGTAAAATAATCACACCTGGCAAGTGCCAAGTGTGTGACTCATCTCAGCAAAGACTACAAGGATACCTTCTCTACGGTCCGGTAGGTTATTTTTAAATATTAATCATATTATTTCCTCCGTCTCATATTAGTGGATTATTTTTTATTTTGCATAATATTTAATAAATCATAAATAAGAAGATAATTTTACTAATCCACTCGCTAAAATATTTCTTGGAGTTTTACAAACAAATGTGAACACTTTCAAAAAGAATTAATTACAAGGATAACATATGAAAATTTTAATTAATGCGTTCTTAATTAAGTAAGGTGATCAACTAATATGAAACAACTATTTTTAGCATAATGATAAATTGCCAAATGCCTCCCTAATCTATTAGCAAATTCTTAACTACACACTTATACTTCAAGGGAAGTCCTATTACCCCCCCTAGACCTTTTAAAAGTAGAATATATATCCCCTTAAAAAGTCATACCCAATTTGTGCTATGCAGTGATCTGCACACACTGCCACGTAATATTTACTTTTTCAAAAAATAAAAATATTATTATTTTTTTAATTTTATTTCTCTTTTTATATTGTTTTTGCTTTTCTTTTTTAACCTTTTTCTTATTTTCTTTGACATTTGAAAGGCTTTCTACCATTAAATTTCAAGTTTCATGTGTGACTTCATAAATTTCACTTTTCTCATTTTGAGTTGAATTATCTTTTTCGGCAATTTCCAACTTTCTTATACAATTGTTCCAATATGAAGTATTTGAATCTTTTTCAAAATTACTTTGTGGGTCTCATATTATTGGATATTTACCGGCTTCAAAAATTTTAGTTTCTTAATTTGGGTGAAAATAATTTTATCAGAGATATTTCATGATCGAAAAATTATCAAAGTTACAGAACATGTACATGCATCTGAACTTGTTTCTCCGACAGAAATTGGCGTTTAATGGGGTTTTCTCCGATAAGAATATCACCTAAGTTTGAAAAACTGAAAGACATGAAGTATATTTGGATGAGAGATACAATTTTGATCGGTGAAATCCTTGAAAGTTTTGAAGATTTTCTAAGTCTTGAGTATATTGCTTTTGGCTTACAACAATCTGGGTTATTTATGTTGAAGAATTTGACGTTGATGTGTTTATATAATATTTGTGCCTTTTTGCTTATTGTGGTCCAAATAGTAAAAAATTAATTGTTAAATGTGCTAATTTTTAGCTTGATGCTTTGTAACTTTCATTTTCTCAACTGGGTTTCCTCTATATTATTTCTTTTGTGTTCTTTCCTTGAACTTGTGAACATTTAACTATGAAAAAGTATTGATTTTTAATTTGATTCCATATCACTTGTAATTTTTGCAAATGAAGTCGACTTTTTTTGAAAAAAAAGATGAAGGAAACAGCGTTAGTGGTAACTGAATAGTGGGGTGAGTACATGCTATTTTCCGGCAACTTAATTCCGGTAAAATGTTGAAGAGAAGAAGAAAGAACGTAAAATAAAAAAGATAAATAAAAGCAAAAGGTGGCATAAATAAATTCAGAAAATTAAAAAGAAAAAAGAAATACTATAAAGTTAAAGTTTTAATTTAAAAAAAATGCCTCACTCTCTTTGGGAGAGTGAATCACACTTTCTTTGCCACCTCAGCATTCAGGGAGTAAATAATTTCACCACAAAATAGTTCAAGGGGGTAATAGGATACTTGTAAAGTATAAGTGTGTAGTTGAGAATTGACTAATAGGTTGGGGAGGTATTTGACTATTTTCTCTTTTACTTGCATGACGGGGTGTGTTTGGTACCACTCTAATATAAATGAATTGTTCTTAAGAAAGATATTTAAAGACATTAATTTGAAGGGTAATTTGTCAATGTTTTTCTTTTAATTTTTTCCAAAATTTTCTCAAAAGTAAAGATAGTCATTTCTCCCTCCGTTTCTATTTAGCTGTCATCATTTTAGGGTTCACGTCCCTTAAAAAACTAGGTAAGTTTACTATTATACCCTTATATAATGTTATCTTGAAATCAAATTTTCAATAAATGAACATGAATTAATTTATTTTGATTAATTAATTTGATCAATATCTATGAATTAATTACTTTGTTTTCCTATTTTGCTCAAATGCATACTTTCAAGGCTAACAATTCTCAAGTGTAAAATAGAAAAAATAGTATCATTAATTTTGTGAAATGACAAGTATTAAGAAACATCTATTT
This sequence comes from Solanum appendiculatum, assembly GCA_018342035.1. Taxonomy (NCBI): domain Eukaryota; kingdom Viridiplantae; phylum Streptophyta; class Magnoliopsida; order Solanales; family Solanaceae; genus Solanum; species Solanum appendiculatum. The sequence continues at coordinate 826,094 of JAGDQO010000316.1, forward strand.
TTAGTAAAAATGACACGTAAATAGAAAACAAAGAGAGAATATATTTGGTATTTAAAAAGACTTGAAAACCCTATTAATAGGAAGGATAATTTTTTTTAAAAATAGTAATTAATATATTTTTAAATCATAAAAAATTATTTATTTTGAACGTTAAAAAAAAAAATATCTAACAATTTATTGATATTGGAGTAGATGGAGTAACACAGTACAATCCAAAGGGCAACATAGATTGACTTTTTTGAGAAAAAAATATGTACTCTATGTTTCTGTTTCAGAACATTTGAGATGAAAGAAGACAAGAAACTTTAGAAAAGTGAGAATAATTCAAAAATAGCAGTGTCTCGTAGTAGTTGGGAACCATGACCTTTTTAATGTGCCATTTATCAACCTACGGCTTTAGTAAGTACCAGAATCATAATTGTTTACACATTACAATGTTTGGTCATTTCTCCATGGACAAAAACTGTCATATTCAATTTTTAAAAAAACTATGGCCAAGTATTTAATGCAAAAACACGTAAAGTATTGAATGCTGACAGGTATTTATTTTATTGTGGTTGCCTATTTAATACAAAATTTTAAAAAATAAAAATAAAATTAAATATATAATTTTTAATTAAAAATATATTAAAGCTATCAAAATATCTTTCAATCTAATAATATTAAATATACTAGATAAAAGTTGAAATTAAAGTATTTAAAAAAATATTATTTTTTAAAACAGATTAAAAAAATAAGATAAACAAATAAAAGAACAAATTATTAGTTTCGACCTCGAATTATTGACAGTCTTAAAACACTCTCTGACCAACTAAACTTAGATATACCATCAATTTCCCACATCATATAACAAGTAATCTCAAACTTTAATAGGAGTATGTGCTCTTAATAAAAACACCAAGAAAAGTGTTAAAATTAAAACACCCTTAAACTTGACAAGAATTTAGAAATGTATTTCCTCATGTAGCAAGATCATAGTAAATTTAAATTCAATTAATCAAATAAAAAAATATTTTTAAGTCTGTTAATAATTTAGGAATAAAATTAATAATTTAAAGCTAAAATTAATAAAAAGAGTTTTTGGGAAATTTTTGCAACTCGTTTTCATTAGTCAACGCTACACATGGGATCCCAGCTTTATGCGCTCACTCCCTTAAATGCATCTAATCTCTAAAGTTCAAAAAATAAAAAAATGAGTGTATCTCCTCCTCCTCTCATGGCGATTCTCATCTTCATCTTCTTCATCATCATCAACTTTATTGCCCCATTTTCCTCTTCCTTACCTGAACACCACTTCCACTTTACCAAAAATGGTCTTCTCCACAACACTTCTTCACAGCCACAGCAATACATAGAAATCACTCGTCCATTGTCATTCACAAATCTCCCTCCTTCTTGCACTTTTCATATCCTCACACATGAATTCGCCAGTACGATGGGTCTCCCCCCGGTCTCCGCCTCTTACTCTCCTCCGGCCAACTGCTCCTGGACTCACGTGGCTCTTCAGTTCAATGTTTCTTCTAAAGGTGAGCAATACGATCGAATCGCCGCCGTTTGGCTTGATGGCGCCGAACTCCTCCGTACCAGCACCGCCGAACCTACCGCTGGAGGAATTTTCTGGAGTGTTACCAAGGATGTTACCAGGTACTCCTCCATCCTGGTCAACGAGAATATGTCTCTTTCTGTCATGATGGAAAATCTAGTCAACGATGTTTATACCGGTGTTTATCTGGTTAATATTAGTTTCCTCTACTATAATGTTAAGAAAATGGATGTTCTGTTATCGAAGAGTTATAATCGGAAAATGAAGCTGGAAAATGATTTGAGTATTGAGATTGAAAAACCGGCGGATTTGATATTACCAATATCGGCAAATGGGAGTGAAGGATTTTGGTTTCGAATTCTGAATGAATCGGAGATGCATGGCCAGAGTGTTATTATTCCGAAGAATACATACAAAGCTGTGATTGAGATTTACGTATCATCACACGGGTATGATGAGTTTTGGTACACGAATCCGCCTGATTCGTACATACAAATGAATAATTTAACTACCAAGAGAGGCCATGGATCGTACAGGGAAGTTTTGGTGAATATAGATGGGATTTTGGTTGGATCCGTAATTCCATTTCCTGTTATTTTCACTGGTGGAATTAATCCTTTGTACTGGGAACCACTGGTTTCAATTGGGGCCTTTGATCTTCCTTCTTATGACATTGATTTAACACCATATTTGGGGCTTTTACTCGACGGTCAAGCCCATTTTCTAGAGCTTGGGGTGAATGATAGCATCCCATTCTGGCTTCTGGGTGCCAATTTGCACCTTTGGGTGGATAACAATTGTGTATTGCTTTGTGAAGTGCAGACTAAAATTATTGATTTCCGTACCCCTAAGTTCAAGATTGAGCGGTCTTCAAAATTTCTAGGCCTGGATGGATCATTTGAGGTTGAGATTAAGAGGAAGAGTGAGATTTCTTTTTGGGTGAACTCAACAGCAGGAAATTTGACTACAATAATCAAGCGAGAATTGAAGTTTGAGAACGAAATAAACTTCTATCTAAACGGAACTGAGAAAAACATTGAGCAAAAAGTGGAGGAAGAGATTGAAGTTAGCGTGTTGTCTAATAGTGGTGGCACGATCTCTAAAACCAAAGTGAAGAGGAAATTTCCGCTTACTATAACCTCTAAGACTATACCATCAATGGAGAATGATACGACCTTGATGCTTTCTGATTTGGATCATGAATGGAAGGAGAAGAAGAAGTTGGACGGAGGTCCTTCAATCTCATTGACAAATCGGCAGCAATGCAATGGATGGATGGTTCTTCAAGATCGCAATGTTTTACATGGTGGGGCAACCACTCAACAAACTTATTCTTACTCCGATGAAGTTGATTGCTATTCTCGAACCATTTCAGCTGCCAATGGCAAGCTGATGAATGACACTGCAAACAGTCTTTGTGCAGCAGCTCCTTTGAAGTTTGGTTCATTTTCTGCTTTGTGACACCCCGTTTGAAGAATACGTTCTTGTCCTACAAGAGCATCCCGTGTGTAACACTACAGGAATTTCTTGCCTATTTGGTTTGCCTGTACAATTTATGTTTTTGTGTCAAAGGTGCAGGCTTCCATAAGGATGTCAAGTGTTCTAGGAAATGAAGTTTGTTTTTGATAATTTGCTTGATGTAATTCTTTTTCTTAACTTTGTGTTTGATATGAACCTGAGTTTTGAGCCTTCATTGTTTTTGGAATGTGGTAGCCTGGAGGAGTCACTGAAGTGGATCTCCTATCTTGCAACTCTCTTTTCATAGTGAGCTTAGAATAACGATATAAAACAAATACACCGGGCGCAGTCTCAAATAATTGGGATTGGTTATATGAATTAACACTTCTTTATTTGAGGATCAACTCATGTCATCATCATGCTAAATAAAATTTAACGGGAAAATTTCTTTTAGTATATAAATAATATTAAAAATTCTTTAACAAGAATAAGTTTGCTTTAACAGTTGGTGGTTTTATCACTATCAGCTACCAGTTGTTGTAGCATTAGCATTCATGAGATGATGCAAGAATTTTTTTTGGTTGCCAATATATATTGCATAAAGATCTAAAATTACACCAGAAGTTAGTGTCTCAAATAATCAACAAGCTTTCGAAATTCAGGTAGACTTAGCAAAAAGATGGTATAGAGGAAGAAAAAGATTGAGACAGTCCAATTAGTTGTGATTGTGGTACGTGTACTTTGGGTCCCCTATCGCTAGGAGTCCTTTAATCTGTCTGCAATTTTCTCTGTCAGTAAAAATGTTAAGAATTTTTAGTGTTAAAGAACCTAAATTATTGAATATTGGATCTAAGAGGTTTCAATACAGAGCGAGGATTCATATAACTGATCACAATTAGCTTAGGTTTGAGACGTGGCAATTGAAGATAGCTGACACTTCTTAGACGTTTGGCTCCACGCTCTACTGTAGGGGATGGCTCGGTAAGTAAGTGTGCCAGAGAAAACAAAATCGCTTTCCTCTTGGGAAGCATGTATTTGTATTCATTTCAATACTTCCTTGAGGGGAAATGAATGAATCAATAGGATACATTCAGAAGAAAGTTTTCTATAACTTGTTGAGAACTATATATATGTCTACTTTTCTTTCTCTCCACCCATTAACTGGAGATATCACTGTAAAATATACAAAACTGTTTGGACTTTCATTCCCTTGCAATGTCTTTGGGGCGCCAAAAGTCTTTCTTACCAACAAGAAATTGATGATGATGCAGAGTTACTGACCAATGAAGTGAACGTAGAATCGAGCCTAGTTTTTTAATCATCTGCAGAGTGTCCTGAACTAAAATGTATGCACCTGGTCTCACCATTCTGTCCATCTCCACAGCGACATCCACTAGATCACATCTGCAGAAGAGAAAAAAATTCTAAAAGTTCATCTCAAGAGACATGTGCAGACGCCTGTTAAAAAAACTGACGATTCTTGTGAAAGAAAATTAAGCTAGAATTACTGCAAGCGCCATCTTGTGTTATTCAGATTAATAACAAATCAAACTAGTAATCAGGAAGTAGAGACTGAACCTTTGACTTAAATTTCCGAAGAGGAAGCTGGAATGTAGAAGATCATATGTCCGAGGATAGGTATTGAAGGACTCGCACCAGTCATGGTATGTGCCAACCAAGCCCCTATCAAAGATAATAGGTAGAGTATCCGGTCCACTGATAGGAACAACATTCATTACCCACAGGGATCGATCAATCAGTGCTGTAGCAAATCTGTATTACCATAGGAGTATCAGTAAGACAATGAGCTGAGAAAGGAAGCAGAAAAGTTAAAAGTAAATTTGTCTTACCCTCCATAGCCTGCATTCATGTCCATCACATTCCTCGCACTTGACCAATTTATAGCAAGGCCTCCTAAGTACACATCTGATACCAATGATGCCCAGTGTCTTGTATCCTCGTTGAATGTTTCTTCAGCATCTGTTTCGAGCGATAGACTTAGAGGTTTCGTGTTGAGCCTCTGAGGCCAGGGTGCAGGCCACTTGTAGCTACTCGAGGGTAGTGGTAGAAGGCAGCTGTCCAGTGGTGTGTACCTACATATTGGATGTGAAAGTTATGATGGTTTGAATGAAGATATAAATGATTATTGTCATCAAAGTGTTTCAAGCGTACCATGAACTATTCAGCCTATGCTTCTGCTGGTCGCACATTGGGGGAATATTTTCTTTGCGATTCTCATAGCAGGAAGATGTATCTGATTTTTGATATATAACTATCCCGACTCTACCTCTTTTAAAAAAGGTCCTTGCCACCATCTTCCAGCACATTGCTTCAGTCAGATTAACCATAACTGCAAGAACAAGACCGAAAAATTATGTGCTACCAAGCATAACAAATTACTCAGTTCCAAATTAGCTTCACCATTACAACTCTGCATTTCTTTTCGTTAATCTTGCCCGTTGCAGTCATTTTCTACATAATTCATTAACCACAAACAGAAAAAACTAGCAATACTGCCTAATTACAGTCTCATCGAAGCTTTAGTAAATGTTAATTCATAGAACTAAGCATCCATGAGTTGGAACCTTTCCAGACATTCTTATGTCCTTCATCCTTCTTATAAACTGGCGTTGCAGACCATATGAAGTACCCTCCTGGCCTAAGAATCCTGTTGAGCTCCATCAACGGTTTTCCTCCTGCAGTTTTCAATTAGTTACAACTTAAAATATCGACAATATAGCTGATAGAAGCGCTAGAAATCTGAGAAAAGTCACTCACCATCTGCATGCCAATGAACCCTGCATCTTGCACAATGAATCATATCATATACATTATCTGGAAATGCAAGCTTTTTAGTTGCAATGACTGAGAGAGTAGCAGGGATTCCACGCTCGAGGGCAAACTGTATCTGAGCCTCATGTTCATCCTTTGGAGCAAATGACATGGTAATGACATTTTTATCCAGCAAATAACCACCAAAGCTAGCAACACCACATCCAACATCTAAAAGGACCCTTATACTCTTTCCCCATTGAATTGTTGGAAAAGTCTAAATAAAACACAAGAAGGAACTCAGATTAAACAGATCATAAGAACATTAATACTGCAGGGATGTTTATCAATCTCCAGCTGAACGAACTGTTCAATTGAAAAAAAACTGTCGAATTACTAAAATAATCCTATGATTTAGTTAGGAACAATGATCTCATAGATCCCACCTAAAAAAATCAATGGACAATATGATCTACCCATTCATTAGACAATAACCTGCATGTACACATTATGATTAGGCATGGAATTATATTGGTTTGACACGTCTAAAAGTTCTCTCTCGAAAGCACAAGATGTTTCTTCCTCAATTTAATTGCACAAAATATTGCTCATAATGATGATCCAGAGTTTTTAAAGACAACACTTTAAAGGCATCAAAACTGAAAAATTGCATTCATTAGACTTGTCATATATCCTTCAAACAATCAACAGTTCCACATAAAAAAGAATATGATCAGAATTCATATTTCATAACAATCAATAAACATGAAATCGAGGGACTTGAACAGGATCTACAGCAACACAGTTCAACAGAATCCGACATCCATTATAGATGATCATTGCATTGCTTAGGGTGATGAAGAAAAGAATGCTACAAATAGACATAGTACCTCTTCAATGAATTCGATATAGTGATTCACTCCATCCCTGAATTGTGTTCCACCACCAGGGAAAACAAAATAATCGCCAGACTTTTTTACCCAATTCTGGTCTTTCTTATATTCCACAAGCTTAGGATGAGGAACATTGTCATACCATATCTATCCGTAGAAAAGAAAAAGAAATCAATAACCAGATTAGGCATGGCTATTTTTTTTTTTACGAGCAGACCAAAATGGTATCATGAATTGAAAACACAAAATCTTACCACCAAAGAAGGGAAAATCTCACCATATCCCTACTCTTAGGCCACGGAAGGGGAAACTTATAACCTTTCGGCAATGGAATCAAACATCTGGGACTAGGAACAGGGCAATGCCTTTCCCTATGCTCCATATGCCTTCTCGATTTTATTTTTTTGATTGCCTTCCAGTTATCAAGGCATGGTATGTAATCAACCGCCAGAGGACCTGGACATAGCTTCCAATGATAAGAGAACGTCTCCAACTCATCATTAATGATCGTATCGGACTTCTCAGGATTAACCTTAAGCGGAATATTAGACGACTGAGGATCAATCCTGACATTATTTAACGGGGACTCACGATTGATACTAGTATTATTGTTTTCATCAGATTGGTGTAAATTAGTTGAAGTTGAAGTACTAATACTGTTAGGATTAAACTCCGGGACTGATTTGATTAGAGAGGTGCGTTGAGCAAAGTCAATGGCAGCGAAAATGGGGGATTTCTGGGAGTTAGAAATGAGGAGGAAAGTTACGAAGATTAGTAAAAGGAATAAAGAGAAGATGAATGGATACTTGCGTTGTTTGAACATATCTTGCATTGACGATGACGATGACGACGATGATGATATAGCCATTTGGGATTCAAATTTTATTTTGTTGTCGTTAGCTCTGAATGAAAAATAAGAGTGAAAAATGCAAAGGTGAAAACAGCGTAACTGATGGTCGTGAATTGGAGAACTGTTAGTTTGAAATGTGGTTAAGAGATTACAAGGATCTGGAGTGTAGTGGGGGCCACACGAAGGAGGGAAATCTGCTTAACACTAATTTGGAATTATTGTCTTCATTACAAAGACCGGGTTATGTAATTAGTATAATTAATTAATACTAACACTAAACAGAGCCGTGGAGTTACACCTTGCCCTACTCTTACTTTTATTTTCTAACTCACTTCGTCCACTTTTAATTGTTATGTTGCGCTTTCGAAAGCCAATTTGACTAATTTTCAAAGTTAAATTAGATTACATTAATTTGATATTTTAAACAATTAAATATTCAAAAACTATATGAAAAGTACTATAAATTGCAATTTTTTTGCATATCAATATGATTAAAAAATACATGGTAAAATGTTAGTCAAAGTTCTTATAGTTTGACTCTAAAAAAGAAAACCATGACAATTAAAAGTGGACGGAGGGAACATTTCTTATTATCCGAGTTTCCATTTAAATAAGTCGTGTTATGTATGTTCGTATTTAGGGAAAATTTTCATAAATACAAACTAAAGTAATTTTAATTGCACCAAATATGACCAAATTTTCATTTACATTTAAAAAGAAGAAGGGAAAACTGCACAAATTGAACCCATTAGACAAAATATTACCCAAAGTGGACCCAACCCAATATATTTACCCTAATTGGATTCACGACCCAAATTATTTACCCCAATGTCCCCTTGTTCAATTCACTAAACCACTGCTTCTTCATCCTTGATACCAATATACTCTGATGGTATCAAGTAGTAATTGAGCAGTCTTTTCTCTGAAATACTGTATATTCCTCCTTGATGCCATCAGAGTATATATATACTCTGATGGTATCAAGCAGTAAATAAACAACTTTTCACTGAAACACTTAAGGTTCCTCCTTGATGCCATCAAAGTATTTATATACTCTAATGGTATCAAGGAGTAACTGAGTTTAGCTTTAGGCCCCCAAATTTGTTGAGACGACCCTGCTCTTCTGTCAACTCTGAGCCATCAACAACCTACCCTGAATCATACAGACTTGCTCCATGGCATCTCAAAGCAAGTTTGTATCTAATGAGTCCATCTCCGCTGTATCAAACCTACCGATCGGAGATCTACAGTGCCTACCGTACAACACCTCAAAAGTGGTCATCTGAATACAAGAGTGATAACTGTTGTTGTAGGCAAACTCTGCTCAGGGCAAGTGCTGATCCCAACGAGCATCAAAGTCAATCACACATGCTCTAAGCATGTCCTCCAACACCTGAATCATCTGCTCAGACTGTCCGTCCGTTTGAGAGCGAAATGCTTTACTCATGTCTAACCGAATACCCAAATCATGCTGTACTCCAGAAGTGAGAAGTAAACAATGAACCTCGATCGAAGACAATAAAAATAGGCACCCCATGCAGTCGAACTATCTACTCTGCATCAAGTTCAGATCTCTTTGACTAAAGTGTATTGAAGACTCCGATGATCGGTGAAGACCTCATAATGCACCCCGTACAAATAGTGACGCCATAAATTAAGCACAAAGACCATAGCAGCTAACTCCAAATCATGAATAGGGTAGTTTTTCTCATGGGTCTTCAACTGCCTAGAAGAATAAGCAATCACCTTACTTATCTACATCAAAACACCACCCAAACTGACTCCTGAAGCATCACAATAAACAGTAATCCACACCTTCCTTGGGTAGATTCAACATGTAACACCTTGGATTTGAAAAGAAGGAAATCTCAGGTTTTCAGAACTGGTGCCAGTAATAACAGAAGCCATCTATGGATCGTAGGTTGACTTATGGGCCGTAGGTGGGAACCGTAGATGGCAAGACAAATGATTTCAAAATGTCAAGTTTCAGGATCCTTTCTACAACTCAACAGGATGGTCCATCATTGCTTCTACGGACCGTAGATAGGTCTCGTATGTCACTCCAAGACTTAGTGAATTTTTAGGGTAAAAGTTGGGAACTACGGTTGGTATGTATGGCCCGTAAGTGAACCAACGGACCGTACATGGAAACCGTCATTGGAAGTCCAAACTTAAAAAGTCTTTGAATGTTTCTACGGTTGGCCAGGACGGTCCGTAGTTGGACCTATAGACCGTAGGTCTGATTTCCGGTTGTTATTTTAAGGGCTTTTTGGTATTTTCTCTAATTGAATTATACCTAATCTAAGTCAATTTAGTCCTAATCCTAGACCCTATATAAGTCTTCCAAGCCTAAAAATCTACCCTTTCAATTCACTCTTCAAATTTCCCTAAATCCCTCCAAATCTTTCCCCAAATATTTCTCTCTCTAAAGCTAGAAGAAGAAGGCTAGGGATTCAAGTCAAGTCTCCAATTCTCCATTGATTTTGGGCATTGAACTCCAAGGTATGATGGCTTTCACCTATGGAGTTCTTTCCTTCATAGGGTTTCTAACTTCCCCAATTTTACAAGTTAGAATTCTCCAATTGAAATTAGGGTTTTCTTCTATCTTATGTGTTCTTTCAAATTATGATCTAATTGATTGATTTAAGTCTTTTTATGCATGAATTGAGTTAATTGCATGAATTAGAGTTGAATTACCATGAACCCATGCATGATCTATGATTTATATACTTTGATCTTGTGATGAGGTTTGAACTATGAAAGATGAAAATTATGAAGATATGCATGTTCTTTATGAAATTGAGATAAATGATTTAAGGTTGCTTTGAGAGTGAAGTATCAATGTTATTGTTGTTATGTTGAGGAAGGGTTTCTCATATATTACTCAAAACATGAATGTGAAAGGATTTTCTCACATAAAGGATTCATAAGGGTTGGAAGGCGTTCTCAACTAAACTTTGAGTCAAGAATTAGAGAGCTATTCTAATGAACTTTAGCTTGGATTGGCTATTTGATGTGCCTTCCATGATTTATGAGACAAGAGGTGATTACCCATGTCTACTAATGATAAGATAAGTTATGAATTATGACTATTCCATGGGATTTATGCTTAGCACCGAGTGGACAAGCGGCGATTACCCATGTCCTATAAACTATGTGTCATCATAGGATGATTGTCTTAGATAGACGACATTAGCTAGTGGATCCACTTAAGCTAGAAGTTATGGTTCTTACCTTGGCAAGTAAGGACACCTCTTTTCGGTGTGCGGTAGATACCGGATTCCATGTTATAGCTCACATGGTCTATATCGATTAAGGCTAATTTTCCACATAATGAACTAAGGTTACTTCCTAAAAGGTATCTCAAGTATGTTTTGTCTAAGGTGATTTACTTGCATTGACCATGAATTTTAACTCATGCTTTCCATCATGTTGTTTTACGGTTTAGCATTTGGTCATTGTATCTTATGTATATCTCCTCTTTAGCATGATTTTGTAACTTCTATGCATAATTATCATACTTGGTACATTCTATGTACTAACACATACTCTTGCCTACATTGTTTCACTAATGTAGGGCATAACGACTCCTCTCTATCCACTCGTGGCTAGATCGTTGTACTTGTGATTAAGGAGACTTGGTGAGTCCTCATACTTCGAGGACAATGCCACGTTTATAGATTTATGTATTTTTACCTTTTAACTTGTATGGGTTACGTCCCAATATTTTATTCTATTGATGTATTAGATGACTTTGAGATTATGTTAGATTTTCGCTATTTTGTCAAACTCTTTTGATATGTAAACTGTCTTTTAAACTCTTAACTAATTTATCTTGTATGATGTATGCTAAGTGGCTTGTATGGGGCCTTTTGGGGTCTTATGTGCCATGTCATGTCTAGGGTGTACTTTAGGTCGTGACAAACTTGGTATTCAGAGCACAAGGTTTTAGAAAGGTCCTAAGATGTCTCATAAGCCACATCGAGTAGAGTCTTGTTCATGAGTGTGAAGCGCGCCACACTTATGACGGAAAGGCTATAAGATGTTTAGGAAATTCATTCTTTCATCACTCTAAAGTAATGCGATAGAGTTTAACTCTATATGTCTCTCTCTCCTAATCCCTATTCGATGCTTTTCAGGATATGATCACTCGAAGGGCATATGCTAGGAGGAATGCAAGAGAGAATGTGGAACAAGAAGCTCCTCAAGTTCCGGTCGATCCTTTGGCCGAGCAAGTGACTAATGAAGAGTTTAGGGCTGCTTTTCAAGTGTTGGCTCAATCCATGACGGCTCAAGCCAATAGGGAGGCTATGGTCCTAGTGAACCCGAATATGGGTACGGCGGCAACTAGAGTGAGAGACTTCACTAAGATGAATCCTCTGGAGTTTTATGGTTCCAAGGTTGAGTAAGATCCTCAAGAGTTCATTGATGAGGTGTACAAAATGCTAATGATCATGGGTATAACGCCGGTGGAAAAGATGGAATTGACCGCTTATCAACTTAAGGGTGTGGCCCAAGTGTGGTTTGAATAATGACAGAGTGAGAGAGAAGTTGATGTGGGTCCTATTGATTGGGAGAAGTTTAAGGTTGCTTTCCTCGATAGGTTCTTTCCCCTTGAGATGAGGGAGGCAAAGGTGCTAGAGTTCATCAATCTTCATCAAGGAAACATGAGTGTGAAAGAGTATGCTTTGAAGTTCACATAATTGTCTAGGTATGCTCCTACTATGATTGCCGATCCTAGGGCAAGGATGAGTAAGTTTGTTTCGAGGGTGTCTGAAATGGTGGTCAAGGAATGCCGTACCTCTATGCTTATCCATGATATGGACATTTCTCATCTAATGGTACATGCTCAACAGGTGGAAGAGGAGAAACTTAATGAAAAGTCTAGAGAGGCAAAGAGGGCTAAGACCGGTGATGGTGACTTTTCATGCTCAAGGTTCGATGGGTATGGTCGTTCTAAGTTTCAACAAAGATTTCCTGGTCAAGGTTCCTTCAATGCTCCGGCTCCTAAGTTCAACAAGGAAAGGGTGTCAAACCCTAAGCCTCAAGGAGGAAATGGTAGTGGGTCTTCATTGTCTACTTGTGCTAAGTGTGGAAGAAAGCATGAGGTTAAATGCCTAGCCGGTTCCAGTGCATGTTTTGGTTGTGGAAAGATGGATCATAAGATTAGGGATTGTCACTCCATTGCTAGGAAGGAAGGAGATAATCATCGACGGGCTCAACCTTATCCTTCGTCAGGTTCTAGTGGGAGTCAAAAACAAAACCAATTTTATGCACTTCAGACTCGTCATGAGAAAGAGGGTTCTCCCGATGTTGTTACCGATAGGTTAAAAGTCTTTAATCTTGATGTTTATTTTTTGCTTGACCCTGGTGCTACCTTGTCTTTTGTAACACCATATGTGGCTATGCGGTTTGATGTTTTTCTGGATGTGTTGTTAGATTCTTTTTCTGTCTCTACTCCTATTGGTGAATCTATCATGGCTAAAAGAGTCTATAGAAATTATCCCTCTCCATATCTCATAGAATAATTAATGTTGATCTTGTAGAGATTGATATGCTAGACTTTGATATTATTATTGGGATGGATTGGCTGCATTCATGTTATGCCTCTATTGATTGTAGAACCCTAATGGTTAAATTCAAGTTTTCAAATGAGCCCATCCTAGAGTGGGAAGGGGGAAATTCTATGCTTAAGGGCCAATTTGTTTCTTGTCTTAACGCTAGAAAGATTATTTCTAAGGGTTGTATATACCATCTTGTTCGGGTTAGGGATATGGATTCTGAAACCCCTACCTTTGAGTCGGTCCCCGTTGTTAATGAGTTTTTGAAAGTGTTTCCCGACGATTTATCCGGTGTTCCTCCAGAAAGGAAAATAGACTTCGGTATTGACCTTCTCCCAGATACGTAACCTATCTCTATTCCTCCCTACCGAATGGAACCAACAGAACTTAAGGAATTGAAGGAGCAATTGAAAGATTTGTTGGATAAGGGCTTCATCCGACCAAGTATCTCTCCATGGGGTGCTCCAGTTTTGTTTGTTCAAAAGAAGGATGGCTCACTTCGTATGTGTATCGACTACCGTCAATTGAATAAAGTTACTATTAAGAACAAGTATCCTCTTTCAAGGATAGATGACTTGTTTGATCAACATCAAGGAGCAAGTTACTTCTCCAAGATTGGCCTCCGGTCGGGGTATCACCAATTGAGGGTGAAAGAAGATGACATTCCGAAGATGGCTTTTCGGACTAGATATGGTCATTTCAAATTCTTAGTAATGTTATTTGGATTGACAAATACTCCCGCCACATTTATGGATTTAATGAATAGGGTGTTTAGACAATACCGAGATATGTTTGTGATTGTGTTCATCAATGATATTTTGATTTACTCAAGGAGTGAGGGTGAGCATACCAAACATTTGAGGATTGTGTTGCTAGTCCTCAAGGACCAACAACTCTCTGCAAAGTTTAGTAAATGTGAGTTTTGGTTGAGATCCGTGGCTTTTCTTGGTCACATTATTTCTGGTAAAGGTATTGAGGTAGATCCTAAGAAGACGGATGCGTTAAGAGTTGGCCTAGACCTCTATTCCCTTCAGATATTTAAAGTTTCTTGGGTTTGGCTAGTTATTATAGAAGGTTTGTTGAAGGGTTTTCTTCGATTGCCTCTCCGTTGACGACATTAACCCAAAAAAAGGTTAATGTCGTATGGTCTGAAGCATGTGAGAAGAGTTTCCAAGAATTGAAAGATAGGCTTACCTCCGCTCTAGTGTTGACTTTATCGGAAGGGTCCGATGGATTTGTGGTTTATTGTGATGCCTCAAGAATTGGGTTGGGATGTGTCCTTATGCAGAATAGGAAAGTCATTGCTTATGCTTCAAGACAACTTAAGATACATGAAAAGCACTATCCTACCCACGACTTCGAATTAGCAGCGGTTGTGTTTGCTTTAAAGATTTGGAGGTATTACTTGTATGGTCTTCATGTTGATGTCTTCACCGACCACAAGAGTTTGCAATATGTGGTCAAGCAAAAGGATATGAATCTTCGCCAAAGGAGGTGGCTCGAGTTGCTAAAGGACTATGACATGAGTGTCCTCTATCACCCCGGCAAGGCGAATGTGATGGCGGATGCCCTTAGTCGATTATCCATGGGTAGTGTTGCTCATGTTGAGGTTAATAAGAAGGAGTTGGTTCGAGATGTTCATAGATTGGCCTGATTGGGTGTTCTGTTGATTGATTCTACTAAAGGTGGTGTTATGGTTCATAATAGCTCAGAATCGTCCTTTGTGTCAAATGTGAAAGCAAAGCAAGGTCTTGATCCAATCTTGATGGAGTTGAAGGAAGCAGTGCTTAAAAGGTCCGTTGAGGCTTTCTCCCAAGGGGGAGATGGTGTACTTCGATATCAAGGTCGGTTGTGTGTTCCGAATGTTGATAACTTGAGGGAGCAGATTTTATCGGAACCCATACTTCTCGATATTCCGTTCACCCGAAAGCCACCAAGATGTATTGTGACTTGAGGGAGGTTTATTGGTGGAATGGGATGAAGAAGGACATTGCGGAATTTGTGGCAAAGTGTCCGAATTGTCAACAAGTGAAAGTTGACCACCAAAAGCCAGGAGGTTTGTTCCAAAATATTAACATTCCTACTTGGAAGTGGGAAGATTAGAATATGGACTTTATTGTGGGTTTACCCCGCACTCGGCGACAACATGACTCAATTTGGGTTATTGCGGATTGTATGATGAAATCAACTCATTTCATCCCCGTCAAGGTTTCTTACTCGGTGGAAGACTATGCTAAGATGTATCTAAGAGAAATGGTTAGGTTGCATGGAGTACCCCTATCCATTATATCTGATCGTGGTACTCAATTCACTTCTCAGTTTTGGAAATCCTTCCAAAGGGGCCTTGGTACTCGTGTTAAGCTTAGCACTGCCTTTCATCCTCAAATCGATGGGCAAGCAGAGCGTACTATCCAAACTTTGGAAGATATGTTAAGAGCTTGTGTGATCAATTTTAAGGGTAATTGGGATGTTCATTTGCCTTTGATCGAATTTGCTTATAATAATAGCTATTATTCGAGTATTGGTTTGGCTTCATTTGAAGCTCTTTATGGTAGGAGGTATAGATCTCCTATAGGATGGTTTGAAATTGGTGCAGTTGCTTTGATAGGTCTCAAATTGGTACATGAGACTATGGAGAAAGTTCGGCTTATTAGAGAAAGGCTGAAAATGACTCAAAGTCGACAAAAGTCCTATGCAGATGTTAGAAGAAGAGATCTAGAATTTGATGTTAATGATTGAGTTTACTTAAAAATCTCACCTATGAAGGGTGTAATGAGGTTTGGGAAGAAAGGGAAGCTTAGTTCCCCTTATGTGGGCCCATATCTTATTTTGAGGTATATTGGCAAGGTTGCTTATGAACTTGATTTGCCTAATGATTTAGCATCGATTCATCCGGTTTTCCATGTCTCCTTATTGAAGAAATGTGTTGGTGATCCGACATCCATAGTATCATTAGAGAGTCTTGGTGTAAAGGAGAATCTTTCTTATGAAGAGGTTCCAGTTGAGATTTTGGACCAGCAAGTTCGGAAGTTGAGAAATAAAGAAGTTGCTTCCGTAAAGGTTCTTTGGAGGAATCAGTTAGTTGAGGGTGCTACTTGGAAGGGCAAGGCCGATATGATATCCCATTATCCTCATCTCTTTCCCTCTGTCGCTACGCTAGCTTGAGGTATTTAGTTTCTCGTGGTTCACTCTTTAGGTCTTATGTGTCTTAGATATTCCTATGATTTCCTTATTTATGCATGTTCGAAAAGCTTAATTTTTGAGAAAATGAGTTAAATTGATCGATTTCTTCATGTTATGTGCATTTGAGTATGAGTTGCATATAGATCTTGTGAAATGATGCTTTGAACATGCTTTAGCTTGGAGTTGATGTTTCCTCCTCGGATATGTGCATTTATGTGATTGCATTCATGTTGGGTTGTTAGATTTAGTTTCTTACCTTCCTTATGATGTCTTGAGTTCCATTCGAGGACGAATATTCCTAAGGGGGAGATATTGTAACACCACGGATTTGAAAAGAAGGAAATTTCAAGTTTTCAGAACTGGTGCCAGTAATGACAGAAGCCATCTACGGACCGTAGGTTGCCTTACGAGCTGTAGGTGAGAACCGTAGATGGCAAGATAAATAATTTCAAAATGTCAAGTTTCAGGATCCTTTCTACGACTCAAAAATACGGTCCGTAAATGCTTCTATGAACTGTGGATAGGTCTCGTAGGTCACTCCCAGACTTGGTAAATTTTGAGGGTCAAAGTTGGGAACTACGGTTGGTATGTACGGACCGTAAGTGCACGAACGGATTGTACATGTCAACCGTCATTGGAAGTCCAAACTTAAAAAGTCTCTGAACGTTTCTAAGGTTGTCCAGGACGGTCCGTAGGTCGGTTTGATTTCCGACAGTTATTTTAAGGGCTTTTTGGTCTTTTCTCTAATTGACTTATACCTAATCTAAGTTGATTTAGTACTAATCCTAGACCCTATATAAGTCTTCCAAGCCTAGAAATCTTCCCATTCTAGTCACTCTTCAAATTTCCCCAAATCCCTCCAAATCTTTTCCCAAATATTTCTCTCTCTAAAGCTTAAAGAAGAAGGCTAGGGATTCAATTCAAGTCTCCAATTCTTCATTGATTGTGGACATTGAACTCCAAGGTATAATGAATTTAATCTATGGAGTCCTTTCCTCCATAGGGTTCCTAAATTCCCCAATTTTACAAGTTAGAATTCTCCAATTGAAATTAGGGTTTTCTTCTATCTTATGAGTTCTTTCAAATTATGATCTAATTGATTGATTTAAGTTTTTTTATGCATGAATTGAGTTAACTGCATGTTTTGAAGTTGAATTACCATGAACCCATGCTTGATCTATGATTTCTATACTTCGATTTTATGATGAGGTTTGAACTATGAAAGATGAAAATTATGAAGATATGCATGTTCTTTATGAAATTGAGATAAATAATTTAAGGTTGCTTTGAGAGTGAAGCATCAATGTTGTTGTTGTTATGTCGAGGAAGGATTTCTCATATATTACTCAAAACATGAATTTGAAAGGATTTTCTCACATAAAGGATTCATAAGGGTTGAAAGGCTTCTCAACTAAACTTTGAGTCAAGAATTAAGGAGCTATTCTAATGAACTTTAGGTTGGATTGGCTATTTGATGTGCCTTCCATGATTTATGAGACAAGTGGCGATTACCTATGTCTACTAATGATAAGATAAGTTATGAATTATGATTATTCCGTGAGATTTATGCTTAGCACCGAGTGTACAAGCAGCGATTACCCATGTCCCAAAAACTATGTGTTACCATAGGATGATTGTCTTAGATTGACATTAGCTAGTGAATCCACTTAAGCTAGAAGTTATAGTTCTTACCTTGGCAAGTAAGGACACCTCTTTTCGGTGTGGGGTAGACACCAAATTCCATGTTATAGCTCACGTGGTCTATGTCGGTTAAGTCTAATTTCCCACATAATGAATTAAGGTTACTCTCTAAAAGGTATTTCAAGTATGTTTTGTCTAAGGTGACTTACTTGCATTGACCATGACTTTTAACTCATGCTTTCCATCATGTTATTTTACAGTTTAGCATTTGGTCATTGTATCTTATGTATATCTCCTCTTTAGCATGATTTTGTAACTTCTATGCATATTTATCATACTTGGTACATTCTATGTACTAACACATACTCTTGCCTACATTATTTCACTAATGTAGGGCATGCCGAATCCTCTCCATCCACTCATGGCTAGATCGTTGTACTTGTGATTAAGGGGACTTGGTGCGTCCTCATGCTTGAAGGACAATGCCACGTTTATAGCTTTATGTATTTTTACCTTTGAACTTGTATGGATTACGTCCCAATATTTCATTCTATTGATGTATTAGATGGCTTTGAGACTGTTAGACTTCCGCTATTTTATCAAACTCTTTCGATATGAAAATTGTCTTTTAAACTCTTAACTGCTGTTATCTTGTATGATGTATGCTAAGTGGCTTGTATGAGGCCTTTCGGGGTCTTATACACCGTGTCACGTCTAGGGGGTACTTTGGGTCGTGACACAACATAGGAGCCGAAGTCAGTGAAGTCTTGAGATTTCTAAAGCTCACCGAACATTCATCAGACCATTGAAAGCCCACACTCTGCTAAGTTAATCTAGGAAATGGAGCTGTGATATTAGAGAAACACTGCATGAACCATCTGTAATAGCCTGCCAACCCCACAAAACTTTGAATCTCGGTAGGAGAAGTAAGTCTCGTCCAGCCCCTAACTGCCTCAATCTTGGCTGGATCCACTCTAATTCCTTTCTTAGAGACCACATGTCCTAGGAATGCCATAGAATTAAGCCAGAAGTCGCACTTTGAGAACTTTGCATATAACTTCTCTTCCCTCAACTTATGAAGCACTATCCTCAAGTGTCTAACATAGTCATCCTTAGTCCTGGAGTACACCAAAATATCATCAATGAAGACAATCACAAACGAATCAAAGTAAGGCCGAAATATCCCATTCATCACTCCATAAATGTTGTAAGGGTGTTAGTCAACCCAGAGGACATCACTAGGAACTTATGATTGTCATATTGAGTTGGAAAAGTTGTCTTAGGGACATCCGATGCCCTAATCTTCAAATGATGATAACCGGGCCTCAAATCTATCTTAGAGAACAATGGTGCTCCCTGAAACTGATCAAATAAGTTATCAATACATGGGAGAGGATAGTTGTCCTTCACTGTTACCTTGTTCAACTGTCTCTAGTCAGGGGTGGATCTATTAAGGCCCGTGGGGTTGCCACGCCACCCACAAGCTTCGACGGAGAATCTCTCTCTCTATATAGGTATATATACACAACATTTATATAAATAATAAATGTGCCAACAATAGAACAAAAGTGCTCTGTGGTGCCAATGGTAGGTAGTCTAATTTCCGTGCCTATGTTCACGGGATCGAACACCATTGGCAGCTTTTTGTTTAAATTTTTTTTACCTGCAAGCAACGTTTCTTTTTTAACTCCAGACACATTCTCTTTTGTTTTTCTTTTTAAAATTTATTTTGCTTGTTGACTTATTATTAAGTATTAGACAATAGTTTTTTTTAAACTAATTTAATTTAACTCTTTGACTTTTCTTTTATTTGATTAAACGTAAAGAAAAGTTTTGTTCTTTTTCTCTTCACAATTGAAACCCTCGCTCTTCTTTCAAACTTTTTAACAACAAAAGTCTACCATTGCCCAATGTTTCAGCCTTCCATCCGTCGTCCAACCCCCTCACCCTTCCCGCGATCCCGCTAGTGGCTCAAGACGAATAATTCGATCTGAATCTAAAGTTGATTTAATCGATGAGTCTACTTGGCACCATAGGTGAACGAACAAATTGAAGACTTCAAATGAACTAATTTATCTTAATTTAGGCTGTTAGCGTGAAAATTTCAATAACAATTAATGGATAATGTAATTTTCCATTGGTAATTAATGGCTCAAATATGAGATCTAAGCTAAACTTAAAATAAAAACAATGAAATAAGTCTCTAGATTCAAACCCTAGTCTCATAAGTGGGTCCCTTGGCTTGTACCAACGGCACAAGGACACTCCTATGCTCCTCATGCGTGCGCTGTTAATTATATCCCACTTTCGGTCAGTTTCTCAAGATATATATGCATATATATACGTGATTTTTTTCAAAGTTAACGAGTGCACATGCACCCTGTCAAATCATATGGGTCCGCCTTTGGGTAGGTCCTCCTCTACTTGGCACCTAGAGACTCTAAATCCTGGATCAGCCTATACTTGTAGTCAATACACATCCTCATAGTCCCATCCTTGTTTTTCGCAAACAAGACTGGGGTACTCCAAGGTGACTTACTAGGACGAATAAATCCCTTACTCAACAAGTTCTGCAACTAATCCTTCAATTCCTTTGGCTTATCTAGGGCCATACGATATGAAGGAATAAAAATGGGCTTAGTGCCCGACTTCAAATAAATAGAAAAATCAATATCTTTATATGGAGGAACACCTAGAAGATCAGCAGGGAAGAAATTTAGAAACTCTTGAACCACGTGAATGGCCTCCATGGGAGGGGACTTAACACTAGTTTCCCAGATGAAGGCTAGGTAAGACAAACATCCTCTCTCCACCAATCTCTAAGCACGGAAGAAGGACATGACCTTACTAGGATAAGAGTCACTAGCACCCTTTCCACTCAACTCTCAAAACACCAGGCTTCGCTAAGGTCACATTCTTAACATTACAATCAAGAATAGCATGATAAGGAGACAACCAATCTATACCCAATATAATTTCAAAGTTCACTATCCCCAGAATAATCAATTCTACCCAAGTGTCATACCCTACCAGAAACAAGACACGATCGATACACTCGATCTACTACTAAGGGCTCACCCACGAGTGTAGAAACATGAATAGGCACATACATGCTATCACACATCAAATCAAATCTAGCAACAAAGTAGGCAGACACATAAGAGAATGTAGATCCTCGATCAAACAATATAAATACAAATCGATGGCAGACTGGGACGATACTTATAATAACTGTATCAGAAGCCTTCGCCTTGGGCCTCCTTAGAAATTTATAGCACTGACCGCTCTACCACCCCCAGCCTGGGTGGTACCTCTACCCCCAATGTAATGTATTGTAGCACCACTACTATAAACCCTACCATCTCTACCTGACTAAACTCTGCCTCGGCCTCTGGCCTGTGGTGCTGGTGATCTGACTTGGGCTGAAGGACTGGGCTGGGGCCCTCCCCAACCCCTTTGCAAAGGACACTGCCACATCATGTGATCGGGATCTCCACAACTAAAGCAAAAGCTCTAACTAGGGGATTGCAATGATGATCCTGAAGAACCACTCTAACTACCTCACCCCGCAGATCACTATTGTGAACCATATGAACACTAACGTGCACTGTAAGAACTACGAGGTGTCTGACCACTCTCGGATGTTGGAATAGAAGCATGTACTGGTTCTCGACGCCGAAAAGAACCACTACCTATGTAGGATCCCCTGCCTCTAGATGAGGCACTAGAAAACTAACCTAATGTATGGGCCCTTTTAGGGTCCCCAAACTCCTCTCTCTCCATCAAATCCGCCTCCTTGGTGGCGCTCACAATGGAATAGAAGAAAGCCCCCTCTCGAGATGCCCTAAATATAGCCGATCAGATAGAGAAAGTCAACCCCATCACGAACCTGCTGATCTTCTCAGTATCGTTAGGAATAATGGCAAGAGCATGCCTAGATAGGTGATGGAATCGAGTCTCATACTCAGTAATCATGAGGGTATCTTGCTTCAGACTCTTAAATCTCAGCCGACTATCCTCTCTCTTGCTCCAAGGGACGAAGCGGTCATAAAATGCACTGGCAAATATCTCCCAAATCACTAGCGGAGATCTAATCGGCAAGGACCCTAATAAACTCTCCACCACTCTCTCACTGGCCCATGTAACTGGAGTGTAGCATACCTGACTCCATGTCACTCAGCTACTCCCACAGTCTCTAGCAACTCTCTGCAAGTGGTCAAAAACTCATGAGCGTCCTCGCTCTTTCCACCCTGAAACTGGGTGGATCCATCTTACTAAACCTCTCATACCTATGCTGTTCATCCTCTATCAGCACCACAAAAGGAGCACCCTAAACCCTAACTGCTGGTGCAGGGCCACTCTTAACTATGAGACCCATAAGTGGCTACCCCACTGGATCCTGAACTACTGGAACCTATCTCTGCTCTAGGGTGTGAGCCCCCACTCTCATCTGTGAACCCTATGGTGTGCCTGTCGCATAACCACCATGACTAAATCTCTCTAGCACACCTAACACCCTTAATAAGGTATCTTGGAGCAATGGTGCGGTGATATCTCTGAAGGAGCTTGGTCCTCGATCTCTAGCATCAACCTTTGGCTCGGGAGATACCTCTATGACATGTCCTCTTACTAGTACCGCTCCATGAGCACGACCTCTGATGGTGCCACTCCACAGGCACGGCCTCTAGCTCGGGCTCAACCTCTATCCCTAACTGGTGGTCTCAATAGCTGGCTCGGAGACTACTTCCCTTTACTACCACCAATAGAAGATCTAGTCCTTGCCATCTGTGAAAAGAACTCACGAAAACTCAGTACTAGTGAAAGTAACCACACACGATAAGAGTGAATGAACAGAAGAAAGTTTCCTAACAGTCTTCATAGCCTCTCGAAGATAAGTACATATGTCTCTGTATCGATCCTTGAGACTCTACTCAGACTTGACTTGTATACACGTGAGATTTATGAACCTAGGGGTTTGATACCATTTGTCACTATCCCAAAAATGGGCGTGATAACACTTGCCTTATCCCACCAAGACAAGTTAGCCAAAAACTCAAACATTAACAATAAATGTGGAAGTAAAACAAGAATGAAAATTTAACATAATATAATAACGCGGATAACTAAACCAACTTAGTTAAACTCTCAAAATCTAGTTGTCACGTGTACAAGCCTCTAATATATTACAATAGAATTGAAGAAAATACAAGTTTCGATATCTTTGTTTCTAGAATAGAACAAAATCATAAATAAAGAGAAAGAGGAGTCCGCCAAAGTGACAAGTAACTACCTTACTAACTCTCAACAACAAGCTTCGGGAGTAGAAGAGAAGAGGGAATAATCATGAAGATCCGGGCTACAAACCTACAAAAGTGTATAAGCAAGGGAGTGAGTACCAAACAACACGATACTCAACAAGTAAACCACTAACCACAAAGTAAGCAACAATTACTTTAATCCCATCAAACCGAACATCCATAACTATAACTTTTAATAAAATATCAGCCCAACCTAACAGTCTTCACTCAAATACAACAGAGCACAAATGGAACATCACAACTTGCACTTCAATGCACTTAGTCAAACATTCACATATTTCACAAGTTCATAATCACAATAATAGCTCAACAATCATAATCAATGAGAATCAAATGAAGTGCAATGCAATATGATGCAATGTCATATTGGGCGATGCATGTCTGTCTTAACGATACGTACCCCCTGTCTCTCACTCTAAGATCCATGGGGGACTTATCATTCCATACATTTATCGCGGCATGTGATATGACCCTTGAAGTATAATATCCGTCATGAAGTGCTTCACATCCCTCGAAATGATATATCCTCTTTGGTTCCTTATTCTTCCTTAAACCACATGAAACTTATCATAACTGTGCTTATGAACCAATGCAAATAAGTATGTTCTCACATACAAAGAAGAGATGATAATTTTCATATCAATACACAATTCACAACAACACAATCGTTATACATCATCCATCTTAGTTCAATATAACCTTTCAAGTCATTCACATTACATCACACACCAATATATCTTCAAGTTGCCTTTTTATTACCCTTTTTTCATTATTAGGATCATTCAATATGAACAAGTCAAATCCATCATCGAGTCCCATTACTCTCCAACACACACAATAAGAAAATACGAGATTCTATATACTTAACAAACGCCAAGAAGTCCACTTTCCTCAATTAACCAAGCAATCACTCAGGAACTTGAGCTTACCCTTTCCGTTGGGTCTTCAATTTAACACAATCTAATCAAATAAGTAATCTTAATAAGATTTTGTAACTAACAACACCCATATAAAACATTTTGGAAAATGGGGCCAAATTGACCCAAAAGACCCAATTCCGAAAATGAGGTTTAAATTTAGAAATTTATACAAACTTGTATTGCCCAAAGAATTTGGAAACCACCAGTGAAAATCATTTTGAAAATGGATTTGAAATCTATCACAAATCACCATTTTCCCTTTAAACTCATGTTCTTGAAAATCTCCCTAAGTTTGAATCCAAAATAGCAATATAGATGATAAAATCTTGCAACAATTAATGAATAATAAAGAGGGGGAGTTGAAATTTGTTATCCAATCGAATTTTATTGAAAACCCTTTCAAAATCATCTCTACCGGGCTTCTAGGGTTCAAAAATTGGTGAAATTGGAAGAAATCCCAATTTTGGAAAATAAGTCATTGCCAGAGGTTCTCCGCGAACCTGGACCAAGGACATAGAAATTATCCGCAAATATGGAGACCAGACTTATTACCCTCCATGAATGCGGGAGCTTCTCTACGAATGCGGAGGCCTGACCTCTGACGCCCCACGAACAAGGCCCAAGCCCCACGAACACGGCCCAAGCCCCACGAACAT
This sequence comes from Solanum appendiculatum, assembly GCA_018342035.1. Classification (NCBI taxonomy): domain Eukaryota; kingdom Viridiplantae; phylum Streptophyta; class Magnoliopsida; order Solanales; family Solanaceae; genus Solanum; species Solanum appendiculatum. The sequence goes on from JAGDQO010000316.1 coordinate 850,889, forward strand.
GGGGGTCATCAGACACCAGCAACTCAGCAACACACAAGGCATAAAAATTCATTGAATGGACCCTCGAGATTTGTACAGAACATCATACGCATAAATCAAATATGCTACCTAACTAAACTTGACGTTACAGACTCAATGGAACCATCAAAATATAAATCTGAGGCCTCCTCTACCCATTACCCGTGGAAGTCACAACAAACTACTTAACGCTCAAAAAGATCAAACTGCCCTCAAAATCTTTGAAAAATCAACCAAGACCTCACCTAGGCCTAAATCATCCCTCGAATCCAATGGAACCATCAGAAATTCAATCCGAGCGTCCGAACACTGAATATTGACTAAAGTCAACCGTAGGCCTAAATTCCCTTAAATTTCCAACTCAAGGCCTCCAATCAATGAAACAACTTCGAATTTGAAACCGACGACCCTCCTAGACCAAATTTTACATTTCGGAATTGATGGAATTGACGAAATTCTATTCTGAGACCTGAAATTCTGATTGTTACTAAAAACCACTTTAAGCCTTTACAAACTAAAAACTTCCAAAGATCACATCTTTTCAATCAAATTTCAAAATCAACTTCACAAACTGATCAGAAATAACTTGGGGCAACTATCGGAAGGGATAAAATGTTTTTTAAAATAAAAATCTATAAAAATAACCTTTCGGGTCATTTCAATTACCCAAATTGGAACCAACCTAATATATTTACCCTAATTGGACCGACGACCCAAACTATTTACCCGACTGTCCCCTTGTTCTATGAGGAAATTTCATAAATAGCAAAGAGATTAAACTTAATAAGCCTCCTTTGCTACAATTTGCCTAATTTTGCTCCATAGCTACAGTTTCGATTGCTATGGATATTTCTATTTTTACAATTCACTTGCCAATATACAAACATGGTAAGTATATAAAAATTATGTATTTATACATTTAGGATTTTTTCATAAATTATACAAATTAAATGTGTAAAAAAATGTATCAACATGATAATTATATACAAGTTAGGGTAAGTGTATACTAATTTTGGAATTATACAATTAGGAATCGAATTATAAAAATTCTGGATTTATACAATTAGGAGCCGAATTATACAAATTCTAGACGTGTTCCATGTAAATATGGTTATATGTTAGTATCGAAAAGTAATTTCTTCAAACTATAGCTATGTTAAATAATTAACTAGTATATGTTTGCTTAGTCACTTAATTTTCCCTTATTCTATTCATTGAACCACTGCTTCTTCATCATTGATAGCATCAGAATATATATATGGTATAAAAATTCTTTTCAAGAAGTAATTGAGTAGTGTTTTCACTGAAGCATGACTTTCTCCTCTTTGATACCATCAGAATATATACATATACACACACACACACACACACACATATATATATATATATATATATGTAGTTTATCTTTTTTGGGGTACAAGTGTTCTTTTCTCAAAAAAAAATTAGTCCAAAATTAGAGAAACAAGCAACAAAAATTATTTATATATATATATATATATATATAATGCATCGATAGGTATATTTTGTGTATCGATATTGTATAAATAGTGTATACTCGTGTATAGATGATGCATAAATATATATATCAGAGATGTATATATATCCATATACATTGTTGATACAATAAGTATACATCGCAGACCGATTTTTTCCAAATTGAACCAACTCAAATCTCCTCTAAATAATCCCAATATTTAGATATGAGTTTCTCTTAATGTTTCGAGTGTTTTGATATATTCCTCCAAAACGATTTACGTTTGAGGCACGTTGATATCAGAAGAAGGCATTAATGGTTGAAAGAAGAGGATCAAAGAAGGCAAAAGAGAAAGCACAAAATGCACTTCGCTTGCAATTGAAAAGTATCGAATGATTATTTTTGATAAAAATTGATAATTGAGTTTTTTAGTTAAGGAATTTCGACTTTGAATATTTTGTCTAATTTTTCCATGTATTTATGTATCGACTAGTGTCATATGGTCCATTAACGTTAATCAAATAAAATTTACAGATATATTTTTTTAAAAAGAATCTCGTTCTTACTTTTTGTAATATCAGTTTGACGTACGACTGCATATCGGTCGGTTCGGTTCGGTTTTGAACATTATCGATTTTGCTTATTGGTTATCGGTTTGTAGACGTGTTAAACCGTTAAAAAACCATTAAGTTATCGGTTAATCGGCTATTTACCCTTATTGGTTCGGTTATCGGGAACCGTTAACATATCACACAATTTTTTAAAATCGAAAATCACATGAAGAATTGAAGACTGAAGACAATGTAATTAAACTCAACATGTAACTATGTCCTGCAGAAAGCAAATTTCCTTTTCCAAATTTCCAATCACCGAAATAGAAAGGCAAAAGCATTCCTTCATCGAAATTTGAAATTTTGTTAAGTTCTGAGAGGCAGGCAAATCTGTGTGAATTATGTTTTTGTACTCTACTATACTCTTTGTTTTTTGTTTTTTTGTTTACTTTACATGGGAGAATGAGGAGTAATGGCTTACAGAAGTATACCTCATTTTCCAGAAGTGAGAAGTCGAATTCATGTATTGATTATATCATCAAAGTGAAATACATAACAGTTCAATACCTACTCATGACAAGAGATACTGAGAGTGAATAGTCCTACTATCATCTAGTCATAACAAATGAAGATTAAGTTGCAGTAAAATAATTTTCATTAGCGATGCTGAATCATACAAGCATACAATGCGACCAAGTCATCAACAAATTGGGAGAAAAACTATGAAATTTCAAATTCGACTTCCAACACAATCTTTACAAAATCTTTCTACTAGCCAACACTCAACACAACAGCAACACCCAATGGCCAACACTCAACACAACACAGCAACATTTATATATTTACAATTGAGCAGTCAACACCCCAACACTCAACATAGCAGCAAGCCAACAACTCATCGCTTCGCACAATATCACAATTCATTATTCAATCACTTAATACCCAACACTCAACATGTACACTGTACAGTAGTACACAATGTCACAAGTCACAACAACAACAGGGCAACATCCACAACACAGCAACACTTAAAGAAACTTCTCAACACAAATAATTGAATTTAAAATTTTGATTCGTTGAGTTGTCGTCCTCACCTGAGTGGATGAGGAGTGAGACTTGCCGTCGCCTTGCCTGAGACCCTGAGTGACTGGAGCAGCCGTCGCCTCGCCGGACGCCGAGCAGTGGCGCTTTGTATCTTTGAACTTTGGAGAAACGAGAAGAGCGGCGCTTGGAGTTTGGAGAACTGAAGAAGTTAGAAGTCTTTCTAACCTAAGTCCAAAAAACCCTAACTGAGAATTGGGAAATAGGAAATGCAGGAATAAAATTTAAGGGGTCTTATCGGGGTATCAGGTAACTCAAAATATTTCCTTCCCAACCCGAGCCTCAAACCGTTAATCCAATAATCTGAATCAGTAAACCGAGCCCCGAACCAATAAACCAATATCCCGACCCGTTAACCCAATAAACCGAAAATCGGTTCGGGTTAACGGTTTGGCCCGAATTTTGCACAGGCCTAGTTTGACATGTTTTAAGGACTTTTGAAATATTAAAGTACAAAATATATCGAAAAGTTAAAAGGATAATATTTTTCTTAGTTTATATATTAGATATTTTTTTAAAAAAATAATAAATACATGCACAAAAGTTCTTTTAATATATATTTTACTGAAATTTTTTGAGATATAATTTGTGATGATATAAATTGAGATTTATCATAAATTGTTTGAAGATCAAATTGTTTCTTTAACTACATTTTTTCAAGTACTCCCTCCGTATCAAAAAGAGTGGCCTACTTTGACTTGACACGGAGTTTAAGAAAATAAAGAAGACTTTTGAATCTTGTGGTCCTAAATCAAAGTTATGTCAAATGTACAAAATTATCCTTTAATCTTGTGGCCTTAAACATGCTACGTGGAAAGTTGAAATTAAAATGTTACCAAAAAGAGAAAGAGGCCATTCTTTTTGAAACAGAGGGAGTATTATTTATTAGGTAAATTTTATGTTAAAAGTGTACGCACATAAAATTAGATTAATTAACTATATTCTTAATTTTTCGACTGAGATGGAATGACGATAACTTACATTTTTGACACCTTTTAAAAGTATTTAACAATGATATAAATTAACTGTGTTTGTTCTTTTGATTTAAAACATAATCTTATTTAAGTAGAATCTTTGTTAATTACTTATGTCAGCGTGTATGATATAAAATTACATGAGAATAAAAAATAAAAAAAACTTTACATATTTGATCAACCAATAAAAATTTGAAATAGTAAATTATAAATTATGTCTGATCTTAGTCTTATGTTTTTATGTAGAAATAAAAATAATAACCCTCTCCATATACTGTTTGATGAAAAAGAGAAATAAAAAGCACAAAGTAAAGGAAAAATGGAAGACCCTTCTCATTATGAGAATGTATATAACCCTATTCTGATATGATCTGGTCCGATATGGAATGAACTTAAAGTCATGGAATCGACTTGGTAGCTCGACAACAGGGAACAAACCGGGGAAAAGATAATCGGAGATGAGCCAATTTATTGACATCGCCACCAACTTATCAGACACGTACAATAAAATTAAACGAATATAATCCGCGAAAAGGAAATTGATTTAACATGATTAAGAAGTGGCAGTAAACTCATTGTACATACCAGTAGTAACTAAGCACAATCGAAATACAAGGGATGTCAGCAATGAATAGACAAGACGCATACTAGTTCTGAACATAAGGCCAAAGGCTCAAACCATCAGTAAACTTGTATTTTACCAAACAGTAAGGAGGTTGGTTGGCTGACTGGTTTATATACCATCTCAGATGATCAATTAAGAAATAAGGTCAACAGTCAGTAAGCTAAGGGTAGACAGTAGTAAGTTTTAAGTGGAGTGTGCTAATCAAATCCTTCATTTTTAATCTGTTATTCTAGTTCCTGACTTTTCAAGATCAATTTCTCCCATTCCGGTATCTTCCTCATCTTCACTATCTTCATCACCACTGATCTCCTCATTTTCACGTCCAAGTTTAGCCCTCTGTTCTGCAAGTAATTTATCTTCTCGTTCACTCACTTGAATATATTTATCACATTAGAGAGTCACAACATGAATCAAAGTTACAACACAAATAAAGTTGTGACAATTTTATAATTGTTGGTTCTTTTTTTATACGTCAAAAATATAATATTGTACAAACTACAAATAATATCAGTGCTGAATTCTAGTCGATTTAAGGGCTTCCTCAGAGTATCAACTGAGTTATTTATCCAAATATCAAGAAACTTAATTCGACAGCAAAATAGTTAAAAGATTAATCAGAACGCTATATCTGTTGAAATCCTAAGAACAATCCTCCCCAAGTCTCAGAGTTACTTATGTCTCAACTCTTCCCCGGCATCAAATAATTGTCAAGAGATTTACAAACTTCATTAACTACAATACTTTTTTTGGTATTGAGAAAGTTAACAATAGTACTATTTGGTTGTGTTAAAATCTCACAATTCTAAATCTAACCTTGATCCATCTATTGATTTGTCAGCAATCCCAATTGTCAAAATAAAGGTCTCTCACAGTTACGAAGAAGAAAATTTCATGACAATGATTAGAACAAAAACAGTTTTAATGAACAAAATTCTTACATCTACTAGACCTGGTCATGCCCTGAGTGGCAGCCGTTTCAGTCACAAACTTCTCTTGAGTAGGAACTTCTTTTGGCACCAAAGCAACAACTTCTTGAGGTGTCATAATCACAAATTCTGATTTCTCATTTACACACAACCATGCTACAGCCTTCTCAAGACTGTCATGATTGACTGGGAGCCCCATTATTCGGTAAGGGATTACTATTGACATTGGGAGCGACGGTATGGAGAGTAACAACCTTGTGATCAATCAGGTCTTGGATCTTATGCTTCAAATTGATACAATCCTCGGTATCATGCTCAGCACTGTTGGAATGATATGCACATATTCGATCGGCTCTAAAGAATCTAGAGCCCATGGTGATGGGTTTAGGCTCAATAGGATGTAAGTGCCTATCTTTCAAACAACTTCGTTCGGCTTTCAACAAAAGGAGTAAAAATTCTAGGGGCTTTCTTTTCAAAGTTGGAAGAGGAGGGTCAAAGTTATTCTGTGGAGGTGACGGTACTTTGTGGTAATTTGGAGGGTTTTGGCGGGGAGGCGTTGGTGTTTGGAACCTTGGATATGGTTGAGTTTGGTAATTTGGCTATGGAGCTTGATAGTTTGGAGGGGTACTCCGGTAATGTGGAGCTGGTTAATTAAGAGGTGGATTTTGGTAATAAGGTTTGATGTTTGAACAATTAGGTGATGGAGCTTGGTAATTTGGAGGGGTGTTTTGGCAAAGTGGAGGTGGAGTTTGACAAATGGGAGGTGGATTTTGGTAACTCGGTGGTGGAGTTTGGTAACTAGGAGGTGAAGTTTGATAACTCGGTTGGGTATAAAAAACTGGGGTATGCATTTTGTGGTACTTGAGGATAGGCTCTGAAGGGCAAAGACTTTCTGGGATTAAAACTAGAGTGTCTCTTTCCATTAGATGCATAGGAAACGGAGGACACATCTTCTCGCTTTTTCTTCGATAATTCTGAAGATCCGTCTAGGGCAGCCACACGGGCAATCTTTCCCGTCTTAAGCCCATCTTCAATAAACTCACCCACTTTGACTATCTCGGCAAACTTCGCTCTAATGAACAACATTATTCTATCATAATATTCTGGCTCTTGAATGCTTACAAATATTTCAAAGATCTCTTTTTCAGCCATGAGAAGTCGGACTCTAGCATCCTCTTTCCTCCACCTACAAATATACTCGCGATAGCTTCCGGTGGACTTCTTCTTAATTTTCTCCAAGGAATAGCGATCGGGCACGATCTCTACATTGTAAGCAAACCGCTCGATAAAGTCCTTAGCCAACACATTCCAACTAGACCATTGCTTCATTTCTTGGGAGGTGAACCATTCTAAGGCCTCCCTATTAAAACTTTGGCTAAAGAGCCGCATTAACAAAACCTCATTCTTCCCAATACCTACGAGTTGATCACAATATGATCTCAGATGAGCCAAGGGATTTTAGGGTCATCCAAACGTGTCAAATTTTGGTACTTAGAACCCTTCGAGAAGATCCAAGTTTGGGTGAATACAAAAATCTTCGTAGTTCAATCCTGCGACATTTGGAATATAATGAAATTCTTTCATAGCTTTTATGATTTCTTCCTTTATACTCTGCTTGGTCATTTCTTCTTTGGCCTTCCACTCTTTTTCCTGCTCTTCATAGTGATTGAGTTCGGAATAGGCAGTATAGGAAAGATGTGATTCTGTATGAACTGAAATATGGAAAGTGGCTTTTGAAAGTAGGGGTTGAGCGGTAGATGGATTTTGAGCGTTTTGAGTAGGGATCTGGTACATGGGAGGGAATGCTTGAGAGTTTTTGGCATTTAGGCTTTGAAGGGGAGGGAAGGTCTGAGAGTTGTTGTCATTTAGGCTTTGAAGGGGAGGGAATGTTCGAACTTTATTGGCATTTAGGCTTTGAAAGGGAGGGAAGGTCTGAGAGTTATCGACATTTAGGCTTTGGAGGGGAGGCAGTGCTTTGTATAAAGAGCTAGCGTGATGTGGGTTAGGGGTGGTTAAATCAATGGTGGGAGGCTTTTGAACGGAAATAGTAGACGAGTTATTCGGGGCATAATTTGGAGTTGGATTTAGAGGAGGAAAGTGGAATGGAGACCTTCCAGCACTTTGAGTGTTAGCAACAATAGCTAGATTTGACAAGACTTGATTTTTCTTTATCGTAACTCTCATCTCAATGATCTATTGTGCCAACTATGTAATCATCTCATTTTTTTCAGCGATGACGGGATCCATTACAACAATTTCAGTGAAGCCAATATTCTCACTATTATCAGTCATTTTTTCTTTTTCCTTTAAACAAATTTCGGTTAGGGAAGGAATCTTTGAGAACTTTAGATCGCGTGAAGTATGGATGCTCGACCAATTTATCAATACAGATCAATTCTAAATACCTGACAAAGTAAAATAACTCAAAGAAAAATATGTTAGTCTTAGTTCATAACATATAGTGTAAAAAATAAACACATAAGAGTTTACTCGCGTTGAGCCAATGTCTTCTTGCTTCTTTCATGGTTGTACTCTCGAATTCTGTTAGTATGAATTTACTAATTCTTTGTAAAAATGAAGGGGAAAATAAGCTTTTAAAAGATAGGGGATAGGGGTCGGGCCTTGAAAGGCTGCCTACGTATCTCACAAAGGAGAAATCAGGTCATATGTAGTTCAAATTTGTACAAAGGATAACTGAACTCTTCATTCATACTTCATTACAAGGAAATTTAAAAATAGAAAGTAAGAAGCTTCGAGATTACACACTATGCCTCTCCCGAGGCTTCTTTTTCAAACCTTTAAACTCCTTCGTCTCCATCTTCAGATTTCTCTGTCAGTAGAGTGTCAACCTCAACGTCAGATTCTTTGTTGTCTTTGCTTCCTGGACTTTGGAAACTTTGCATCTTTTTCCTTTGGCAACTTCAAACTTGAATCTTCTTTTATAATTCACAAGTCTTTAGTGCGCTCAAAAAGATTGGGCCAAGAGAGGGATAGTGCATATAAGCACTCAGAATGGTAATGGCTAAGATGTTGTTGTTCAAAGAAAAGGTTTCAAGATCAAAGTGGGGAAAACTAGGAATTACTGTCATTTGGTAGGCTTTGAAAGGAACAATTGGGTCAAAGAAGGCTTACGATCCTTTCCTAAACCAAACATTACTCAGGATTTCGCCTCAACAACATTGAGACCAAGTTCTAGATCAACAAAGTGATGCAATTGAATTTTGATCTAAAAGCTCACCACACAATGCACATGAAACCGTGAGGTTGATTTTATTCTTATCTTGGATGTCCGCAAGAGAATTTTCAAGCATCATAAAAGTGCAAACAAGAGGTACCAAAAGAATCTACGGCTTACCACAGAGTCAATCATTTTCATCATACCAAATATTTCGCATGCTCCTAACTACATTGGTCCCAACCAAGTTGAAAATATGACTTAAAATATCTACACCATATTTTTAATTATTTTTTTTTAAAAAAGGAACACCAAACCCAAAAAGGATTGCCTGCGTATCTCACCGAGATGAGAATCAGGTGTGCATAGTTCGTGCAGATATGACTCTAAAAATATGCACACAATATTTTCTTTTATGAAATTTTGAAAAAGAAGTATCGATCCCAAAAAAGGTTACCTACGTATCTCACATATATGAGAATCAAGTATGCGTAGTTCGTGTAGATATAGCTCTTAAAATATTCGCACAATATTTTTTAGTTTTTGAAATTTTGAAAAGGGAATACCGAACGCAAGAAGGGTGGCATTTGAGAATCAGGTGTGCATAATTCGTGCAGATATGGTTCTAAAAATATGCACAAAAATTTAATTTTATTTTTGAAATTTGAAAAAATGAATTCGCATGCTTCTAACTACATTGGTCCCAACCAAGTTGAAGACTCTTAAAATATGTACACAATACTTTTTATTCTTTTTTGTTGAAAAAGGAACACCATAAGATATGGCTCTAAATATATGCACGCAATATTTTATTTTATAAAATTTTGAAAAAGAAGTATCGAACCCAAAAAGGGTTGCCTACGTATTTCACAGAGATGAGAATTAGATGCGCATAGTTCGTACATATATGACTCTAAAAATATGCACACAATATTTTATTTTATGAAATTTTTAAAAAGAAGTATCGAACCCAAAAAGGGTTGCCTACGAATCTCACCTAGATGAGAATTAGGCGCGCGTAGTTTGTACAGATATGACTCTAAAAATATGCACACAATATTTTTTTAGTGTTTGAAATTTTGAAAAAAGAATACCGAACCCAAGAAGGGCTGCCTACGTATCTCATCGAGGTGAGAATCAGATGTGTGTAATTCGTGCAGATATGATTCTAAAAAAATGTACAAAATATTTTATTTTATATTTAAAATTTGAAAAAATGAATACCTCAAGAATCAGATGGTCCATTCACTAATAGAGGTTAGAGACGTGTCACAGAAACAGAATTGAGGCGAATAGATAGTGAAAAACAAGGGAAAAGCTAGTACTCTTAAACGTTTGAGCCAGAGGTTTCTGAGTCTAGATTTTAGTCTCTTTTTCTTTTCACTATTCACCGGAGTTTGCCGGAGTTCTATTGTGGTGGTGGAGAGGTTCTCAACTTCGTCGTCCCAGTGTTGCTGCCCAGGAAAAGGTGACAACCTCATTCTTATCTCTTTCTGCTCCTTTATTTCTTTTCAAATGATATTCGTTCTATTTTGATTCTGTCCTCCTTTATCAGGAACTAGCTGCTGCTTGCTTTGTGTGTTTAGGTGCTTAGAGGTTATGACTCTTTTGTTTAAATCGAGATAAAGATTGTCATGACTATTGACTGCGTGAGATGATTAAGAGTTAGATTCTAGGAGTGTTTTAATAGTCGTTGGTTTAGAATCGTTGATACAATCGGCTTTGTGAACTATATGCAATCGTTGCTTCTCGTTAAGTCACTTAATGCTTATTTTTGTGTCTCTATTACTCCTCGTTTTGAATCTGTTTACTTGAATGTTGTTGAATCTGTCTTAAAATGTGTGATTTTGTTTCTTTCCATATCTTGGTTTATTCCTAGTTCTTGTTTTCTTTCAAAGTTGCTGCCTATTTCTCTTTTTTGATTGCTCTGCCTTTAGTTCTCTATATTAAGCTTTTAATTCTGAGATCAACTAATATTCAAGTAACAAAAAGAGATGCCAATTGGTCTCTTCTTTCTAGTTATTTTTGCTCCTTGCCATGAGTAGTTGTAACTTAAATGATATTAACTACTTCATTAGCATGGTTTCCAAGTTTCTTGTATGATGTATTGGTTAAGTTATATCTCGAATCGTTGTGCTAACATATGCATTTGTGATACATGATTTCCTACCTTGTCTTGATACTACTCTGATTGCTCCAACATGGTGGTGTGCTCCTATTTTTGAACTCTTTAAGTGCTCTGAAATCTGGCCTTTTTAAAAGGGTTGAGTTCTTGTATGTATGTAATATCTGGTTTGTCTTGATTTCATGAGGTTTGTTTTAGTTTTCTTTTAAAATGTCTTATCCTTGTTCAAATTTTGTGTCTAGGTTAATATCATTAGGAATAGATGTTGAATCTGTCCACTTTCCTTTTTGGCATTCTGAGATTTTATTGTGAATTCTTATTTAAGCTCATTTAAATATGTTTCTAGGACATTGGTTTAAGCATGGTTACATGGTTGTCATTTACAAAGGATAATTTATATGAGTAGATTATTAATCTCTCTGAATGGACTGGGTTTCTAAATTGTTTGTACCCTTTTACTTTAATTTTAAATACTTATCTAACTTGTTCTATGTTATAACCAAATATCTTCACTAATGTATGTGTCTACCATTTAGTTGAATTTAAAAGAATGCCTATCTAGGAATAATCTGGACTATTGATTATTAAAATAGATTATGAATTTGATCATATCCCTTGCATGATTCATTTATGACATTACTGTTTATCGGTTCGAGGCCTCTTCACATTCTTATAGCATATGTTTGATATTAAATCCCTACATAATTAGATTGCTAATCCATATTACTCTTTATTTGCATGTGAAACTCCATCCAAGTCTATTTTGGACTCCACCCTTGCATATCGTTGAGTTGTTTCGAGATTAACTCGTCAATTGGAAGCTGATGTACAGGTCCCAGAAGCTGAATTATATGGTTTGGAGAATAAGAATGAACTATATATATCTTATATACAGAGATACAGTAAAAAAATGGGAAAATTATACAAAATAGCAAGCATTTAAACCATACTAAATGCTATAGCTTGTCATGATCCAAAAAGCGGGTGTGATGACACTTGTCCTATCCAACCAGGACAAGTCAGCCTAAACCCAACAAGACCGAAATAAAAGCGAAAATAAGCAATTCAAAGGAGAATAACGATAAGCGGAAGACTTTAAAACTTAACAATCCTTCCCAAGATTGGTTGTCACATGTACAAGCCACTAACACAGAATTGAAATGAAATTACAAGTCTCAATGTCTTTGTATCTCAAATAGAACAAGACATAAAGTAAAGAGGGGCGAGAGAGATCGCCAACATCGAACAACTACCTCTCAAGTTTCCTCAAAAGTCTCTGAGTAAGAAGAAGAGAGAACTAGATCACGATCCGGGCTCGGAACCTACACAAGTGTAGAAGCAAGGGTGAGTACCAAACAAATCAACTAATAAAACAAGACAAATCTAATAAAATCCATGAATTCCCTTACTTCCAACCGAACCTCCGATAACTACAACCTGCACAGAAAATCAGCCCAACTTAACAGATTCCGATTCACAGTTCAAACACCACAAGGATCCACAACAACACCACAGTATCGCCAAATAAGTCACAACAATATCAGATATATCAATTACAGAGTCACAAGGCATAAACACAACTCCACAATGACAATAATGAGACAATGTAATGCAATGCAATGTCAAGTAGAGTGATGCATGTCTATCCTACGTTACACATCCGCTGAATCTCAGATCGGAACCCATGGGGGTCACACATGGACCATGTATCCGCCGGAACCATTTACCATCGGCATAATCATCGGCATCACCGGAACCATTTCCCATCGGCATAATCATCAATCGCCGAAATAATTTCCCATCGGCATAATCATCAAAGTGTCTCAGATCCAATGCACATAAGCATGTTCACACAAATAATGAGAAAATGATAGTGTTCACAATCACGACGCAATTCATATCAATGCAAAACACGCCACACTATCAACAATATATCAACATCAACAATTACATTATTTACAACAAGATCATTTGCCTAGTCTCCAATTCACTACTCCTTTCATCACAAGTAGGATCAATCGCTAAGCAAGAATTTCAAGTCTAGTCCCATAATCCACAACGAGCAAAAGACATACTCATCAAGTTAACAATCACATCGAAACTTTCATAGCATTTTTCCCAATTACACAACAATATCAGGATCAAGGCCTATCACATTTTGGCCTACAACTTTAGTACACAAAGCCATTTTTATTGAACCCTTCGATCAAATTAGATAGATTCATACAAGAATCCAACCCATACCTCAATCCCATTACTCCCCAACACAATCAAGAAATTTTTTTTGGAATATTACAAGATTCGCAAAGTTTTAGAAGTTCACTTGCCTTAACCGAAATCGAAATCAACTAAGGATCGGAGCTTTTCCCTTCAGAAAGAAATCCAAAGCAACAAAATCTAATCAAATTATGAATCACAATCAAATTTTGGAATCAACAACACTAAGAACATGAAAATCGGGCAAAGGGGTCCAAATGACTCAAAAATTGAATTTCTAAAACAAGGTTTGAATATGGAAATTCTCATATGGAAATGACCTTCAAAGCCTTTGGAAATCATTAGTGAAAACCATTTTGAAAACGGAATTCAAACCAGTCCACAATCACCATTTGATCAAAAACTCGGAGTTTCCAAAATCTAACTTTAAAAACCCAAATTTCAACTTGAAATCATGATAGAATCAATGGGTAATCAAGGTTTAGAGTTAAAATCAGTTACCCACAAGGTTTCCACAAAAATCTCTCTTTCAAATCGCCTTCCCAAGCTTCAAAATGTTTAAAATGGTGAAAATGGGACATTTCTCGAATTTACACTGTTTTAGGTCAAAAATGACTCCTCAAATGCGGAGGCTAAACCCCACCAAGCTCTGCGAACGCACCTCCTAAGCCTCTTCGAACGCTGAGGCCAAAAAGGTACCAGACACCAGAAATAAAAAATCAGCAATCCAACAAGTCTCCGAATGGACCCTCGGGATTCGTTCGGACCCCCGTGCACAATAACCAGATATGTCACCCTACTAAATTCGACATTCCGGACTCAATGGAACCGTCAAAATTTAAATTTGAGGTCTCCTTGAATCGGAACCCGATAAAGCACAATAAAATCAACTTAAGCCTCAAAAACTCAAATCAAGCTCGGGACCTCTAAAATTTCAACCAAGGCCACTCCTAGGCCTAAAATCATCCCCCGAATCAAACAGAGTCATCGGAAATCCAATCCGAGCATCCAATCTTCGAATGTTGACCAAAGTCAACTCTATGATCAAAATTTTATAATTTTCCAACTCAAGGCCTCAAATCCACGATACAGCCCCAAATCTGATTCCCTCAACTCTCCTAGACCAAATTCCACATTCTGTAGCTGATAGAATCGACGGAATCCCCATTCGAGATCCGAAACTCCGAATGATCCCAAAAACCATATTTTTACAACTTAAGCCTTTAGAATTCAAAACTTTCTAAAATCCCTAACTTAATAACAATTTCACAAAACTAACTTTGAATATCAGCCAAACATGACTCAGGGCAACTTCGGGAGGGGTAAAATGGTCATTTTATAAAAATTACCAAAAATGATCTTTAGGGTCATTATATTATCCACCACTAAAAATCATGTTCGTCCTCGAACATAAAGCAAAAGAAAGTACCTGGAGCCTCGAAAAGATGAGGATATCTGACACGCATGTCAGACTCGGACTCCCAAGTAGCCTCTCCAACTGAACGGTGATCCCACTGCACCTTTTCTGAAGCAATCTCCTTGGTCCTAAGCTTACGGACCTGCCTATCTAGAATGGTTGTAGGCTCCTCCTCATAAGTGAAATCAGGACCCAACTCCACCGAATCGAGTGTAATCACATGAGACTCATTCGGGATGTACTTCTAAAGCATAGAAACATGAAGCACAGGATGCACAGCTGACAAGCTAGATGGTAAGGCCAACTTATAGGCCATGAATCTAGGACTAAGCTTGCCCTTCTTTCCAAACTGCATAACATCCTTCATGGGTGACACTCGGAGCCAAACATGATCTCCCTCTATGAATACTAGGTCTCGGACTCTCCGATCGGCATAACTCTTCTGTCGACTCTGAGCAGTCAGCAGCCTACTCTGAATCAAATGAACCTGATCCATGTCATCTCTAAGCAATTCAGTGACTAAGGAATCCATCTCCACCGAATCAAACCATCCAATCGGCGATCTACACCGTATGCCATACAACGCCTCAAATGGGGCCATCTGAATGTTGGAATGATAGTTGTTGTTGTTGGCAAACTCCGCTAGGGGCAAATGCTGATCCCACCTAGAACCAAAGTCAATCACACAAGCACGACGTATGTCCTCAAGCGCCTGAATCGTCCGCTTGAATTGACCATCTTTCAGAGGGTGAAATGTTGTACTCATATCCAACTGAGTACCCAAACCATGTTGTAAGTCTCTCCAGAAGTGCGAAGTGAACAAGGAACCCCAATCCGAGACTATAGATATCGGCACCCCATGAAGTCTAACAATCTGACTGATGTAAAGCTGGGCTAACTCATCCATTGTATACTTCAATCAAACTGGAATGAAATGAGCAGACTTAGTCAGCCTATCAACAACCACCCAAATAGAATCATAACCACCTACGGTGGTAGGTAGTCCCACAACGAAATTCATAGTGATCCACTCCCACTTCCAAGTAGGAACGGGCATCCTCTGAGACACACCTTCGGGCCGCTGGTGCTCACACTTGACCTGTTGACAGGTCAAAAATCTAGATACAAACTCTGCAATATCCCTCTTCATACCACACCACCAATAATGCTGACTCAGATCATGATACATCTTCGTTGTCCCTGGATGGATAGAATATCTGGAGCAATGGGCCTCCTCTAGAATTAGTCTAATAAGCTCGCCCACTTTGGGCACACAAATCTGACCTCTAATCCTCAAAACTCCATCCGAATCAAGTGCAGTCTCCTTGGCTTCACCTCTCATCACCTTGTCTCGAATGAGACACAACTTCTCATCCTCAAACTGGCGCTCACGAATCTGCTCAACTAAAGAAGAATGGGCCTCAATGAACGCAACCAAACCATCGCTCTCCTCAGAAACCTGCAACCTAACAAAGCTGTTGGCTAACCTCTAAACATCTCTAGCCAAGGGCCTCATATCAACACTGATCGCGACAAAACTCCCTATACTAGGAGCCTTCCTACTCAAAGTATCGACCACCACATTGGCCTTCCCAGGATGGTACAAAATGGTCATATTATAGTCCTTCAGCAACTCAAGCCATCTGCGTTATCTCAAGTTCAGATCCCTCTGACTGAAAATGTACTGAAGACTTCGATGATCAATGAAAACCTCACAATGAACCCTATACAAGTAGTGCCGCTACAACTTAAGTACAAATACCACCGCTACAAACTCTATGTCATGGGTAAGATAGTTCTTCTCATGAGCCTTCAACTGTCTAGAAGAATAGGCAATAACCTTCCCTTTTTGCATCAACACACCTCCCAAACCAACTCCGGAGGAATCACAATATACGGTAAAACCCATGCCCTCCTCGGGAAATGTCAACACAGGAGCTGAAGTCAACAAAATCTTGAGCTTTTGAAAGCTCGCTTCACACTCATTGGACCAATGAAAATCCACAGTTTTCTGAGTCATTCTAGTCAACGGCACTGTAATAGTAGAGAAGCTCTGCACAATCCGTCTGTAGTAGCTTGTCAACCCTACAAAACTCCGAATCTCGATAGGAGAAGTAGCTCTCGTCCATCCACTAACTGCTCAATCTTGGCCGGATCAACCCTAATACCCTCCTTGGACACCACATGTCCCAAGAATGCCACAGAACCAAGCCAAAACTCACACTTGGAGAACTTGGCATACAACTTCTGCTCTCTCAATCTCAGAAGCACCAACCTCAAGTGACGGACATGATCCTCCTCAGTCCTGGAATATATCCAAATGTCATCAATGAACACAATCACAAAGGAATCCAAGTACGGACTGAACACTCCATTCATCAACTCCATAAATGCCGCAATAGGTTAGTCAGCCCAAAAGATATCACTAAGAACTCATAGAGGTCATAACGAGTCCGGAAAGCTGTCTTAGGAATATCCGATGGCCTAATCTTCAACTGATGATAACCGGACCTCAAGTCTATCTTAGAAAACAACGCCGCACGCTGAAGCTGATCAAACAAATCATCAATGCGAGGAAGAGGATACTTGTTCTTAACAGTCACCTTGTTCAACTGCCTATAATCAATACACATCCTCATCGAACCGCTCTTCTTCTTCACAAAAAGGACCGGTACACCCCAAGGCGATGCCTTAGGGCGAATAAACCCTTTGCTCAACACGTCTTGCAAGAGGTCCTTCAACTCCTTCAACTCAGCCGATTCCATACGATACGAGGCAATAGAGATGGGCATGGTGCCCGGCTCCAAGTCAATAGCAAAATCTATGTCCTGATCAGGAGGAACACCGGGATGATCAGTAGGGAACACATCAGCAAACTCCTGAACCACGGGAATGGACTCCATTGAAGGCGACTCAACACATGTATACTGAATAAAAGTCAAATAGGACAAACACCCTCTATCAATCAACCTTTGGGCTCGGATGTAGGAGATGACCTTACTAGGGTAAGAACCACTAGTACCCTTCCACTCTACCCTCGGAACACCAGGCATCGCTAAAGTGACAGTCTTAGCATGACAATCAAGGATCGCATAGTAGGGAGAAAGTCAATCCATACCCAATATCACATCAAAATCTACCATCCCCAGAATAATCAAGTCTACCCAAGTGTCGTACCCAGCTAAAGACAAGATAGGATCGATACACTCGATCCACCACTAAGGGTTCACCCACAGGTGTAGAAACAGCACAAGCACAGGCATACGATCACATACAAAATCAAACTCAGATGCAAAGTAGGTAGACACATAGGAGAAAGTGGACCCTGGATCAAATAATATAGATGTAGCTCGATGGCAGACTGGGACGATACCTGTGATGACTACTTCAGAAGACTCAGCCTCGAGTCTCCTCGGAACAGCATAACACTGGGCTCCTCTACCACCTCCTGTTTGAGTCACATCTCTACCTCCACACTAAGCCACAACACCACTACCCGAAGCTCTACCGCCTCTACCCGCTGTCTGACCCCTACCTCGACCTCTACCCAGAGGCGCTGGATCTCTCTCTGGAGCTATAGAGTAAGTACGATGGGGCCCTGTATGAGTTTGTAGAGGGCACTGTCGCATCAAATGACCCGGATCCCCACCACTACAGCAAGACCTCGGAACAGAGAGCTACTGCAACAAAGCTGGTGAGATACTATAGCCACCTCGGCCAGACCCGTAAGACCCTCAGAATGACTGCCACCTCTCAGCTATTGGCATAGAAGCATGAACAGGCCTTTGACGCTGAAATGAAGTACCACCTCTCTGAAAACCTCTGCCTCCAGACGAGGCACCAGAAAACTGCCCACTAGAACGGGCCCTCTTGGGGTCCCCAAACTCCTCTCGAACCAACAACTCCGCCTCTCTGGCGATGCTCACAATGGACTGGAAGGAAGCACCCCCTCACGGGATGATCTGAACACATTTGATCTGATGGAGAAAGTCAATCCCCTCACAAATCTGCGGACCGTCTCCGCCTCATCTGGAATCAAAGACGTGGCATGACGAGACAGCTGACAGAAACGTATCTCGTACTCCTCAACGGACATGCCACCCTGAGTCAAACCCTCAAACCTTAACCTGCTCTCCTCACGCACACTCCAAGGAATGAAGCGATCTCGAAAAGCACTAGAGAAAGCATCCCACTCAAGAAGAGGAGATCCCATTGGCATGGACTCCACACAAGACCTCCACCACTCCCTGACTCACCCACGGAGCTGGAGAGCAACAAAACTGACACCCCTCGCATCCACCACCCTCACCACCTCAAGCATCTCACGGCACAAAGTAAGAAACTCATGAGCATCCTCGTTCTTACCACCCTGAAATTGGGGTGGTTTCATCTTCTAAAACCTCTCATAACATTGTTGGTCCTCCACTGTCAAAACCACATTTGAAGCAACTTGTGCACCAACAGCTGGTGCGGGAACCAATGGTGGCTGACCCATATGATCCTGAACAACCGGATCCCGATGCTGCTCTGGCGTCTGCACCACTGCCCTAGTCTGTTAACCCTCTGGCGTGCCTGCAGCACCCTGAGTAAAGCACTCCATAACTCCCAGCATCCTCAATAAGGTCTCCTGAAAACGGTGCTAAGAACCCTGGAGAAACTTGGTCCTCACCAACCTCAACCTGTGGCTCTAGGGAAGCCTCTCTACTAGACCTCCAGTAGGTGCCGCTCCTCGGGCGCGGCCTCTCCCACGTGCTACTCCACGAGCACGACCTCTAACTCAAGCTCTACCCCTACCTCTGACTGGGGTCTCAACCACTGGCTCGAGGACTGCCTCCCCTCCATCGTTTGAAAAAGAAGCTCCACTGCTCGACATCAGCCAAAACAACATGCGCCACCAAGCACTAACGATAAGAACCACGTACGATAAGAGAGAATGAAATGAAGGAAGTTTCCTAAAAGTCCTCATAGCCTCTTGAAGATAAGTACAAACATCTCTGTACCGATTCTTGAGACTCTACTTAGACTTGGCTTATACACGAGAGAGCTATGAAACCTGGGCTCTGATACCATTTGTCACGACCCAAAAACCGAGTGTGATGACACTTGTCCTATCCCACCAGGACAAGTCAGCCTAAATCTAACAAGACCAAAATAAAAGCGAAAATAAGCAATTCAAAGGAGAATAATGATACGCGGAAGACTTCAAAACTTAACAATCCATCCCAAGACTGGTTGTCACATATACAAGCCACTAACACAGAATTGAAATGAAATTACAAGTCTCAATGTCTTTGTATCTAAAATAGAACAAGACATAAAGTAAAGAGGGGCAAGAGAGAATGCCAACATCGAATAACTACCTCTCAAGTTTCCTCAAAAGCCTCGGAGTAAGAAGAAGAGAGAACTAGATCACGGTCTGGGCTCGGAACCTACACAAATGTAGAAGCAAGGGTGAGTACCAAACAACACGGTACCCAGTAAATCAACTAATAAAACAAGACAAATGTAATAAAATCTATGAATTCCCTTACTTCCAACCGAACCTCCGATAACTACAACCTGCACAAAAAATCAGCCCAACCTAACAGATTCTGATTCACAGTTCAAACAACACAAGGACCCATAACAATACCACAGTATCGCCAAATAAGTCACAACAATATCAAATATATCAATTACAGAGTCACTAGGCATAAACACATTTCCACAATGACAAGAATGAGACAATGTAAAGCAATGCAATGTCAAGTAGAGTGATGCATGTCTGTCCTACGATACACATCTGTTGAATCTCAGACCGGAACCCATGGGGGCCACACATGGATCATGTATCCGCCGGAATCATTTCCTATAGGCATAATCATCAATCGCCGGAACCATTTCCCTTCGGCATCGCCAGAACCATTTCCCATCGGTATAATCATCAATCGCCAGAACCATTTCCCATCGGCATAATCATCAAAGTGTCTCATCATAGTGTCTCAGAACTAATGCACATAAACATGTTCACACAAATAATGAGAAAATGATAGTATTCACAATCACGACTCAATTCATATCAATACAAATCACGCCACACTATCAACAATATATCAGCATCAACAATTACATCATTTACAATAAGATTATTTGCCTAGTCTCCAATTCATTACTCCTTTCATCACAAGTAGGATCAATCGCTAAGTAAGAATTTCAAGTCTAGTCCCATAATCCACAATGAAAAAAAGACATATTCATCAAGTTCACAATCACATCGAAACTTTCGTAGCAATTTTTCGAATTACACAACAATATCAAGATTACAGCCTATCACATTTTGGCCTACAACTTTAGCACACAAAGCCATTTTTATTGAACCTGTTGATCAAATCAGATTGATTCATACAAGAATTCAACTCATACCTCAATCCCATTACTCCCTAACACAATCAAGAAAGAGAAATCCAGAATATTAAATGATTCGCAAAATTTTAGAAGTCCACTCGCCTTAACCAAAATCAAAATCAACCAACGACCGGAGCTTTTCCCTTCCAAAAGCAATCCAAAGCAACACAATCTAATCAAATTATGAATCATAATCAAATTTCGGAACCAAGAACACTAAGAACATGAAAATAGGGCAAAGGGGTCCAAATGACTCAAAAATTGAATTTCCAAAATAAGGTTTGAATCCAGAAATTCTCACATGGAAATTAACTTCAAAGTCTTAGAAAATCATTAGTGAAAACCATTTTAAAAACGAAATTCAAACCAGTCCACAATCACAATTTGATCAAAAATTTAGAGTTCATGCAAAACCCCTAAAATCTAACTTTAAAAACCCAAATTTCTACTTGAAGTCATGATAGAATCAATGGGTAATCAAGGTTTAGAGTTAAAATCAGTTACCCACAAGGTTTCCACGAAAATCTCTCTTTCAAATTGCCTTCCCAAGTTTCAAAATGTTGAAAATGGTACATTTTCCGAATTTACATTGTTTCAGGTAAAAAATGACCTCCGCGAACGCGGACAAGCACCCCCCGCGAACACGGAGGCTAAACTCCACTAAGCTCCGCAAACGTGCCTGCTAAGCCTCAGCGAACGCGCCTGCTAAGCCTCCCCAGAAATAAAAAATCAGCAATCAACAAGTCTCTGAATGGACCCTCGAGATTCGTTCGGAACCCCGTGCACACAAACCAAATATGCCACCCTGCTAAATTTGACATTCCGGACTCAATGGAACTGTTGAAATTTGAATTCGAGGTCTACTTGACCTGAAACCCGATAAAGCACAACGAAACCAACTTAAGCCTCAAAAACTCAAATCAAGCTCGGGACCTCTAAAAATTCAACCAAGGCCACTCCTAGGCCTAAAATCATCCCCCGAATCCAATGGAGTCATCGGAAATCCAATCCGATCATCCGATCTCCGAATGTTGACCAAAGTCAACTCTATTATTAAAATTTCACAATTTTCCAACTCAAGGCCTCAAATCCATGATACAGCCCCAAATCTGATTCCGTCAACTCTCCTAAACCAAATTCCACATTCTAGAGCTGATGAAATCCCCATTCGAGACTCGAAACTCCAAATGACCCCAAAAACCATATTTTTACAACTTAAGACTTTATAATTCAAAACTTTCCAAAAATCATTACTTAATAAGAATTTCACAAAACTAACTTTTGATATCAGCCAAACATGACTTGGGGTAACTCTCGGAACGGGTAAAATGGTAATTTTACAAAAATTACAAAAAATGACCTTCAGGGTCATTACATAGCTACTGTTAAGGAAAAATCTAATTCGCAAGTATAGTTGCTATTCGCCTGATTTGTATAAATTCAGAATTTGTATGATTCAATTCTTGATTGTATAAATCTAGAGTTTTGTACATGCTTACCCTAGCTATTTGTATACGATTTATGAAAAATTCATAATAAATTACCCTGTTTGTATATTGACAAGCGAAATAAACAAATGGAGTTCTAAAAAATTCCTAAATATATTCTTACCCTATTTGTATATTCGCAAGCAAAATATACAAACCCGCATCTACGGGCCTCTCTTTCTTCCATTGTTCAAACCAAACTTGAGCAACACCCTTAAGTTGATAAGTGGCCAATTCTATCTTTTCCACCGGCGTCACACCCATGATCATCAAAGCCTTGTATACCTCATCAATGAACTCTTGAGGATCTTCCTCAACCTTGAAACCATGAAACTCCAGGAGATTCATTCTAGTGAAGTCCCTTACTCTAGTTGTCGTCGTACCCACATATAGATTTACGGAGACCACAACCTCCCTATTGGCTTGAGCCGTCATAGCTTGAGCCAACACTTGAAAAATGGCTCGGAATTCTGCATTAGTCACTTTCTCGGATAAAGGGTCGACCGGAACTTGAGGAGCTTTTTGTTCCACATTCTCACCTGCATTCCTTCTAACGTATTCTCTTCGAGGGACCACATCTTAAAAATCATCGGATAATGATTAGGAGAGAGACATATAGAGTTACACTCTATCACATGATTTTAGAATAATGAAGAAGTGGAATTTCCTAAACATCTTATAGACTCTTATTCATAAATGTGGCGCGCTTCACACTCATGAACAAGACTCTACTTAACGTGGTTTGTGAGACATCGTAGGGCCTTTCTAAACCTTGTGCTTTGAATACCAAGTTTGTCACAACCCAATGTATACCTTAGATGTAACATGGCGTATAGAACCCCCAGATGTCCTACACAAGCCACTTAGCATACATCATATAAGTTAATAGAAATAAATATTTCAATGAAACCGTTTTGTATCGTAAAAGAGTTTGACAAAGCGGAAGTTTAGCATAATTCTCAATAAGACATCTATTACATCAAAAGAAGTAATTGGGACATAACCCATACATCAAATACAAGTCTGAAAATTGAAATGACATGAAGCTTTAAAAGTCTCTCGGTCCTCGGAACATGAGGACTCACAAATCCTTGAATACCAAAAGATCAACTAGTCACGAGTGTGGGAGGTAGGAGCATCTGACCCTACATCAGTGAAACAATGAAGGCACAAGTATGCATTAGTACATGGAATGTACTAAGTATGATAGCAATGCATAAAAGTTATGAAATCATGCTAAAAAGGACTTTACATGACATCCAATGACCGAGTTAAATCATAAGATGAAAGGGTTAGAAAACATAAATCATAATCATGGTCAATGCAAGCATAACATCGTTAAATAGCTCGTGAGATATTTTCATAAAGTAACCTTAGTTCATTATTGTGGGAAGTTTACCATGTAACCGACATAGACCATGTGAGCTATAACATGGAATCTGATGTCTGTTTCACACCAAAAAGAGATGTCTTTACTTGCCAAGGTAAGAATCATGAGTCTGAGCTAAAGTGGATCCACTAGGTAGTGTCTATCTGAAATATTCATCCTATGGTGACACATATTTTATGGGACATGGGTAATCGCCACTAGTCCACTCGGTGCTACGTAAATTCCCATAGAGTAGTCATTAATCATAGTCACATTATCATCCATGGAATGGCCCAATTTAAGAAACCAATCCAAGCTAGAGCTCATTTAGAATAGCTCTTTAACTTGATTTAACTTAGGTGAGAAAACCTTTCAACATTATGAATCTTTTATGTGAGAAATCCTTTCACAATCATGTTCTTAGTAGTGTGTGAGAAAACCTTTCACAACAATATTAATACTTTACTCTCAAAGCATCCTCAAATCATTTACATCAACTTCATAAAAACATGCTTATCTTTATAAATTCATCTTTCATAGTTCATAAGCTTCATCATGTGTTCATAGTCTAAAATCATAGATCATGCATGGGTTCATATGAATTCAATTCAAAATCATGTAAATAATTTCAGTTCATGCATTAGAAGATAAGAAACAAGTAATTGAATCATAATTGAAAAGAATTCATGAAGATTGAATAAAACCCTAACTTTGAATTGAGAATCTAACTTGTGAAATCGAAAGATTTTAGGAACCCTATGGAGGACAGGACTCCATAGGTGAATACTAACATACCTTAGAGTTCAAAGCCCAATTTCTATGGTGAATTTGAGACCTTGGTGCTTGAAACCCTAATTTGTTCTTCTTTGAATTTGAGGGAAATTGAAGGGGATGAACTTAGAGGGAATTTAGGGGTTTTGGGGAATGATTTAGAATGGGTAGTTTTAGGGCTTAAAAGACTTATATAGGGCTTAGTATTAGGACCAAAAACGACCTAGTTTAGGCATTAATCACTTAGGAAAAAACCTTTAAAATAACTGCCGACCCCTTACTACGATTTGGACCTACTGCCCGTAGGACTTTCTACGGACCGTACTGGTCAACCGTAGAAAATTTTAAAAACTTTTAAATTGGACTATCTTTGGATGGAACCTGTCTACGGCTCATAGGCCTTTCTATGGTCCGTAGACACCAACCGTAGAAACAAACTTAACCCTCAAAATTTCACCAAGTCTGGGACTCATCTATGAGGCCAATCTACGACTCGTACAAAGGTCAACGGGCCGTCCTGCTCAACCGTCGAAGGAGGTACGAGCTTACCTCTTTTACTTCAGTGGTTTCTTGTTCAACTTCAAGCTTTGATAAACCCCTGAATACATATTTTCTTACCTCCACAATAGAATGATATTGTTTGCTCTTATGATAGTAATACTGGCATCCAACAAGATTTTTGTTAATAACTAACTATATTTATAATTTTACAAAGTACAAACTGCACACATTACAAAGTATTTATATTACTAGCTCTCATTTTCTTGATATATCATTGGTTAGAGATTCATTGGTCCTTAGGATAAAAAGTAGTTATATATATATTTTTAAATAACTAAAGAAAAATATACAATATAAAATCCAAATAAGTTTTGAATGTGATAGTATTGTTGTAGTTTAGTAGTTACAACTTAATCTCATTCTAGTTTGAAACAAGAAAACAAGTTTAATTATCGCTTAACACACATAAAACAAATATTGTGATTCTTTTTTTTTTCAGGAAAAAGAAAAGATAAAACAAGCGATAATATAATTAAGTGGAGGATTCACGATATTGGTAGTTAGTAAATCCCAATTCGGAAGCATGACATAAAGAAAAGAAAATGTCATACATGTTGGAGGTAATTTTGAGACCTTCCATCTGAACAACAAACAAATATAGCTAGATAGATGAATATATATAATGCATGTGTGTATGTACTTCAGGAAACTAGCAAGTCTCGACATTAGGATAAAAAGAATACAACATAGAAAAAGTTGTATTTACCATGTCAAATGCTTTATTTTCACGATGTCTCCTTTCAGCTAGCCATCCATGTAGCCTCTTCTGGTATTTATGGTTAAGTTTGTAGGGATCAATAGTTGGTTCTTCTGCAGGAATTGTACTAACCTTGTGTGGTTTATAAATGGTGTAACAGTTAGCTTCATCTTTAGAAGGTTCAATTCGGAAGCTAACATTGAGAAAGATTGATCTTTTCTTCTTCTCATCAGTCAATTTTTTGGGTACTTTTAAAGCTTCAACATCATTATGCAATTGAGAAGATATGTTAAAGTTTTGTTGCTATATGAGAAGGGATCTCTAATTTCCTAAATTAAAAAAAATCTCAGAAACCTTATTTAAAAGTTTTTCAAACTATCTATGGAACTTAATTTTTTTTTTTTAAAAAACACTGAAAGAGTAATCTCAATTTAGAAGAAAAAATAGTCAGAAGACAACATACTACCATCTGAACACTATTGATTGTCGAAACTGGCGCCATATAAGGAACTATATCTCGACTAGTGTTCATTTTATATGAACAAGCCATGTTTATATGAAGATGAATATTAGAAAATCTTTGCAGAAAACAAAAAGAGCGAAGAAAACTTAAGAATAATAGTTGATAAGTAATGTGGTTTGAGGCTTGAAATATCAAGGACTATATATAGATAATTAAATTGAGAAGATGAAAGTAATTCTGAAGATAGACAAGGATGAAATTAATAAGATAAGATTGATATATAGCTTTAGCTCTTTTAGAAAAAAAATCACGATGTTTGGATATTTGGTCAATACTTATTTATTATTTATAGAAGGTGGCTTTTTAGAATTTTTTTTTACGATATTTGGATATAAGGTCAATACATATTTATTATTTATAGAAGGTGGCTCTTTTAAAAAAAAATCACGATATTTGGATATTTGGTCAATACTTATTTATTGTTTGTAGAAGGTGGAATATTCGAGGAGACCTTTCTACTTATCCTGATTTGACTAAACTTATGTGACATTAATTTTGCTGAGTCGGATAAAGTATGTGGTTACACATATATAAAAGCGAGTGAACAGAAAAGTTTGAACTAAAAAATATAAAAAAAGATTATCAGGGTGATGGTTTGGGAGAGGGGGGGAGGGGGGATTATAGAAAAAAAAAAGAATTAAAAAAATCCTGAATCTATTTTCTTCTTTGAACTTTTGAACTATATATATAAATAAAAGGCATAATACATAAATATGCCATTTAACTTGGCCTTAGTTTGCATCTATACCCTCAAACTTTGGGTGTATACAAGTAGATAGTTTTAAATTTTTATGAAGTTGAAAGAGTAGACACACGCGTTCTACGTGGCATAATACAGAGTTCGGAGCCGAAAGGGCAAAAAAATTGAGTAAAAATTCCAAAAGTGCAACAAAAAATAAGTTTGAAACCAAAAGGGTAACATTTAAACGGGAAGGGAAACGCCGTCTAAATTAGGGTTGAAAAGCGCGGATTCTCATGCGCCTTGTAAGGTGCAAGGAGACAGAGACTTACAAGTCGCACGCTCCTTGTGCCTTGCAAGGCGCATTGGGTCTTGCGCCTTTGTGTAATTAATTAAAAAAAAATTAGCCTCTAAATTTTTTTTCTGTTTGTGCGCCAAGGAAACAATAAATAACTTTTGAGGGTTCATTTAGAGCTAAAGCACCACAATTAATTTATCCTTTTCAAGATTGGAAGGATTGTTTGAAAAAGATTCCATTTTACTTTGAAATTAAAAAACCTTAGGAACAAAGCAAAGATATGTTGCATTTTAAAAAACAATTTAGATATTGTTTATTTATTTTAATATAGATTATGTGTGAAACTAGTTGTGAAAGAAAAAGAAAAAACCTTTTCTTATCAATTATAATAGGTCAGATATATCAATTTATAAATTAGTATTGAGAATGTTTTCATGTACATTATTAATTTATTATCATTAAACTATACTTATATTTCCATCCAATTTATTAGTTAATCATGATAAATTAGTTTGAATTGATGTACATACCAAGTGCGTGTAAGTTAGTTTAACCAAAATTTTTCTGCATTCGATATTTATACATACCCAATAAATACATGAAGCATGTCTTTATATACATCTTATCACTAAATTATACTCCCTCCATTTCAAATTAATTGAATTGTTGAGACATTTTTCATTTTTCAAATTAACTTAATTGTTCAATTCAAGACTACTTTTAGAATATTCTTCCAATTTTACCCTTCATTAGTTAGTATTGAAATTAGTTATTATAATTAATGTTTAGTTATTTTAATCACAAATTTGACAATGATTAATAAGGGTAAAAATGAAAAGTTATGCCTATTTTATGTCTTAATCTTCTTTTCTTAAAGGGTGTGAAACACCTCAACAATTCAATTAATTTGAAGTGGAGAGAGTAGTTAATTGATATATTTTCACCTAAATTTATAATTTAGCAGTAACAAATTAGTATAATTTGATATAAATATCAAGTGGATTATAAAGTAAATATGATACTCCATCCATCCACTTTTACTTGTTCATTATATTAAAAATAGATGTTCATTCTTTACTTGTCCAGTTTGAAAAATTAAGAGATAATTTATCACTTAGTTTCTTATTATATTTATTATTAATTATAATCATTTTCTAAAATATTAAATGTATTATATTCAAAGAATGATATAGTAAACTTATCTTTTATTAATTATTTCTTAAAAGGAAGTGGTGTTTGCTTTTGGAACAAGAAAAATTTGAGCCTTTCCCAAGTTTCCGTGTTGGATTGGAAACGACTTCAACAATACATCAGGTGCACAAACAGAAAATTTTCTAGAGGCTAATATTTTTTTTTTAATTAATTACACAAAGGCGCAAGGCCCAAATGCGCCTTGCAAGGCGTAAGGAGCTTGCGACTTGTAAGTCTATGTCTCCTTGCGCCTTACAAGGTGCATGGGGACCCGCGCCTTTCAACCCCAATTTAGACGGCGTTTTCCCTTCCGTTTAAATATTACCCTTTTGCTTTTAAACTTATTTTTTGTTGCCCTTTTGGAATTTTGGCTCAATATTATTACCCTTTTGGCTCCGGACTCGCATAATACACGTAGGATACCGCGTTGGATGTGAATTTCCATGTATGACTCCAAGTAGGACATGTGTATCTACGTGTTCATCTCTATACAAATATAAGTGTCTACTTGTGTACATCCAAAGTTGAAAGGCATAGATGCGAGATAAAGTCATTTAAAGAGCACATTAATGTAATATGCCTAAACAAGCTGATGATTCCTTAGGCAACATTTTTGAACTTTCTTTCATATGAGAAGATAAAAATGTCACCTTTGAGTTGTATGATTCTTCAAAATTAGAAGAAATTAGGTTCTTCCAAAAGATTTTTCCTTTCAACATATCCTTTAACTTGGCCTCAGTTATATATAAAAGGGTATATATAAAATGTAATTGTCATGACCCAAGGTACCCCCTAGACGTGACATGGCGTACAAGACCCCGAAATGCCTCATACAAGCCACTTAGCAGACATACATACAAGATCATAAAGATTAAGAGTTCAAAAGACAATGTCATATCAAAGCTTTTAAGAAAAAATAGCGGAAGTTTACATCTCATGTCTCAAAGCCAATCTAATATAGGAAAGAGAAATAAGGTTTGGGGCGTAACCCAATACAATGTCAAAAGAAAGAACATAAAAGTAAAAACAACTAGGCTATGTCCTCGGATGGGTGAGGACTCACCAAGTCTTCACAAATCTTCTACTAAGCTCTAGCCACGAGTGGATGGAGAATCGCCACACCCTACATCAACAAGTCAATGTAGGCAAAAGTATACGTCAGTACAATCAAGTATCAAGTATGATAGCAATGCATGAAATCATTTAAAACATGCTAAAATGGGACATTTTCATAACATGCAATTACCAAGCTAAAACATGATAAAGGCTAGAAATCATAAGACATAAACCATGGTCAAAGCAAGCTAAGCATCTTTACTTCACTTGAGAAACATCATAACAACACTTTTGTTCATTAGTTGTGGGGAATAGCCTTAACCGACATATAAGACCATGTGAGCTATAACATGGAATCCGGTGTCTACCCCACACTGAAAAGTGGTTGCCTTACTTGCCAAGGTAAGACCTTAACTTCTAGCTTACGTGGATCCACTAGCTAATGTCCATCATAGACCATTATCCTATGGTGGCACTTAGTTTATGGGACATGGGTAATCGCCATTTGTCCACTCGGTGTTAAACATAATTCCCACGGATTAGACATAGTTCAATTATCATAAGTAGACATGGGCAGTCGCCTCTTGTCTAGCATTAGTCATAAGTTCATTATTAGTAGACATGGGTGATCACCTCTTGTCCCTTCATTAGAATAGCTCCTTAAGAACATGGGTAATCGCCTCTTGTTCGTTTTAAATTCATAGTGGGAGTATTACGTGAGAAACCCTTTCACAACTCAACCATAACATCATCATAACATATACTTTGGTACTTCAATCTCAAAGCACCCTTAATTCATCATTGACTTTATATGAGACATGCATAATATCATAAACTTCATCTTTACATAGTTCATCATGCTCACAATTTGCAAATCATAGGGTTCACATAGCTTCATGAGAATTTCTCTTAATTCATGCAATTCAATGCAAACTCATGCTTAAAAAGCCATAGACAAGTCAATTTGACCATAATTGAAGGAACTCACATAATAGAGTAAAATCATAGATTTTGATTGAACATGCTTGATTTCATAAAACCATCTTTAGGTCATTCATAATCTCATTCACGAAAAGTCTTAGCTTAGAAATCATAATTCATGCATGGATTCATAGAGATTTCATAAAATTCATCATTTCATAATTCAACCCACCAATCAAAGCATAGATTTCGAAAATTGGGGGAAATAGCATGGGTTCATCCAATTTCTACATCAAATCATGTAAATCACGCTAATTTGTGCACTAAATTACTTTATCACGCTAGATCGTGTCCTAGAAATCATAAAATCAACAATTGGAAATCATCATTGAAGAACCCACAAGAATT
Source organism: Solanum appendiculatum (assembly GCA_018342035.1). NCBI lineage: Eukaryota > Viridiplantae > Streptophyta > Magnoliopsida > Solanales > Solanaceae > Solanum > Solanum appendiculatum. Next base: position 881,837 of record JAGDQO010000316.1, read on the forward strand.
GATCAAAATCCTAACTCAATTTGGGGAATTGATCCTTTGAAATTGAAGAAGACTAGGGGCCCATTGGAGGAAAGGGCTCCAATGGTGAATGCTAACATACCTCAACAAAGCCCACAAGAAATTACTAAGAATTGATGACCTTCAATGGAGGATCCTAGCCCTTCTTCTTCCTTGAGAATTGAGAGAACCTTTCTAGAGAGAGAAATATTTGAGAGAGGAGAATTTTGGGAATGACTTAGAATGAGTAAAATTAGTCTTAGGAAGCTTTATATAGGATCTGGGTTAAGGGCATAACCGACTTAGATTAGGAGTTAAATATTTAGGGAAAAGACCAAAAAGCCCTTAATTAATAACTGTCGGGACCCATTGACAGTCGAGACCTACGATCCGTAAGTCCATATAGGGACCGTCGATGGTCAACCGTCGTTAGGTTCAGAAACTGTCAACATGGACCCTGCAACAATGGGCTCCATGTATGGCTCGTAGGTCAAACGACGGACCGTACATGGCAACCGTAGGTTAGGACTTACAGCTTAAGAATTCGACTAAGTATGGATGGGACCTACGAGACCTATCTACGACTTGTTCATTAAATGACAGACCTTCCTAGCAGGCCGTCGTTGGGTTCTGAAACTTGACATTTTGAAAACTTGGGCTGGCCACTTACGGTTCCCACCTACGGGCTGTAAGTCAACCGACGGACCGTAGGTGGTTTCCGTCGTTACTGGCAGTAACCCAGAAAATTCAAAAAAAAAATCCACCCTCGAATCTGGGGTATTACATTATCTCTCCCTTGGGAACATTCGTCCTCGAATGAGAATCACGACATCATGAGGCGGGTAAGAATAAATTTAACAACCCAACCTAGAATGCAATCACATAAATGCACATATCCGAGGAGGAAACATCAACTCCAAGCTAAAGCATGTTCAGCACATCATTTCATGAAGACTTTATGCAACTCATATTCAATGCACATAGTCATAGAGAAATCAATCAAGTTGACTCATTTTCACAGCATTTAGACTCTTCATGAACATGCATAAATGAGGAATCATGAGAATATCTAAGACACATGAGACCAAAAGAATGAACCATGAGGAACTAGGTACCTCAAGCTAGAGTAGGATCGGAAGGAAAGAGATGAGTATATTGGGACATCACATCGGCCTCGGCCTCCCAAGTAGCACCCTCAACTAATTGATTCCTCCAAAGAACTTTCACCGAAGCAACTTCTTTATTCCTTAACTTTTGGACTTGCGGGTCTAAAATCTCAACCGGGACTTCTTCATAGGAAAGACTATCCTTTATGCCAAGATTCTCCAATGGCACTATAGTTGTCGGATCGCCAACACATTTCTTCAACAACGAGACATGGAAAACCGGATGTACCGATACCAAATCATTAGGCAAATCAAGTTCATAAGCAACCTTACCAACACGTCTCACAATCTGATATGGGCCTACATAACGGGGACTTAGCTTCCCTTTCTTCCCAAATCTCATTACACCCTTCATGGGTGAAATTTTCAAGTAAACCCAATCATTTACATCAAATTCTAAATCTCTCCTTCTAACATCGGCATAAGACTTTTGTCAACTTTGGGCTGTTTTCAACCTTTCTCTAATAAGTTGAACTTTCTCCATAGCCTCATGCACCAACTCGGGTCCTATCAAAGCAACTTCTCAAACTTCGAACCAACCTATAGGAGATCTACACCTCCTACCATAGAGAGCTTCAAACGGAGCCATGTCAATACTAGAATGGTAGCTATTGCTATAAGCAAACTCAATCAAAGGCAAATGATCATCCCAATTACCCTTGAAATCGATTACACACGCTCTTAACATATCTTCCAAAGTTTGGATAGTACGCTCCACTTGCCCATCGATTTGAGGCTGAAAGGCCGTACTAAGCTTAACACGAGTACCAAGACACTTTTGGAAAGATTTCCAAAATTGAGAAGTAAATTGTGCACCACGATCGGAGATAATGGATAAAGGCACTCCATGCAACCTAACCATCTCTCTCAAGTACAACTTAGCATAATCCTCCACCGAATAAGAGGTTTTGACGAAAATGAAATGGGTTGATTTCATCATACGATCTACAATAACCCAAATCAAATCATGTTGTCGCCGGGTGCGTGGTAAACCAACAATGAAGTCCATATTCACATCTTCCCACTTCCAAGTAGGAATACTAATATCTTGGGTCAAACCTCCCAGCTTTTGGTGCTCAACTTTCACTTGTTGACAATTAGGACATTTAGCCACAAACTCCGCGATATCCTTCTTCATCCCATTCCACCAATAGACCTCCTGTAAATCATGGTACATCTTGGTAGCTCCCGGGTGAATGAAATATCGAGAACTATGGGCTTCCGATAAAATTTGTCCTCTTAAGTCGTCTACATTGGGAACACACAAACGACCTTGATATCAAAGCACGCCATCTCCCCCTTGGGAGAAAGCCTCAACGTACGTTTTGAGCACCACTTCCTTCAACTCGACCAAGTTAGGATCAAGATCTTGTTTAGCCTTCACATCATGCACAAAGGATGATTCGGAACCATTATGGACCATAACACCACCTTTAGTGGAATCAACCAACCGAACACCCAAGCGGGCCAACCTATGAACATCGCGAACCTAATCTTTCTTACCATCCTCAATATGAGCAACACTACCCATAGATAACCGACTAAGAGCATCGGCCACCACATTAGCCTTGCCGAGGTGATAGAGGACACTCATGTCATAGTCTTTTAACAACTCAAGCCACCTCCTTTGGCGAAGATTTAGGTCTTTTTGTTTAAACACATATTGCAAACTCTTATGATCGGTGAAGACGTCAACATGCACACCATACAAATAATGCCTCCAAATCTTTAAAGAAAACACAACAACCGCTAGTTCTAAGTCATGAGTAGGATAGTTCTTTTCATGCACCTTGAGTTGCCTTGAAGCATAAGCAATGACTTTTCCATTTTGCATAAGAAAACATCCTAGCCCAATTCTCGAGGCATCACAATAAATCAATAAACCATCGGACCCTTCCGGTAAAGTCAATATCGGAGCCGAAGTAAGTCTATCTTTCAACTCTTGAAAACTCTTCTCACATGCTTCTAACCAAGTGAACCTAACCTTATTTTGAGTCAAAGCCGTAAATGGGGAAGCAATCGAAGAAAACCCTTCAACAAACTTCCTATAATAACTGGCTAGACCCAAGAAACTACGAATATCCGAAGGTGATAAAGGTCTAGGCCAATTTCTAACCACATCCGTCTTCTTAGGATCTACCTCAATACCTTTATCGGAGACAATGTGACAAAGAAAAGCTACAGACCTTAGCCAAAACTCACATTTACTAAACTTTGCAAAGAGTTGTTGGTCCTTGAGGACTTGCAAGACAATCCTCAAATGATCGGCATGCTTACCCTCACTCCTTGAGTAAATCAATAAATCATCAATAAACACAATCACAAACATATCAAGATATTGTCTAAACACCCGATTCATCAAGTCCATAAACACGGCCGGAGCATTTGTCAAGCCAAATGACATCACTAGGAATTCATAATGGTCATATCTAGTCTGGAAAGCCATTTTCGGAATATCATCTTCCTTTACTCTCAATTGGTAATAGCCCGAATGAAGGTCGATCTTAGAGAATTAACTATCCCCTTGAAGTTGATCAAACAAGTAATCTATTCTTGGAAGAGGATACTTGTTCTTAATAGTAACCTTGTTCAGTTGGCGGTAGTCAATACACATACGAAGTGAACCATCTTTCTTCCTTATAAACAAGACCGGAGCACCCCATGGAGAAATACTTGGTCGGATGAAGCCCTTATCCAACAAGTCTTTCAATTGCTCCTTTAGTTCCTTAAGTTCCGCTGGAGCCATTCTATAAGGAGAAATAGAGACAGGTTGCATATTCGGGAGAAGGTCAATACCGAAGTCTACTTCCCTTTCGGGAGGAATACCAGGTAAATCATCGGGAAACACTTCCGGAAACTCATTAACAACGGGGATCGACTCAAGAGTAGGGATTTCAGAATCTACATCCCTCACCCTAACAAGATGGTATATGCAACCCTTAGAAATTATCTTTCTAGCTTTAAGACAAGAAACAAACTGACCTCTAACCATAGAATTTCCCCCTTTCCACTCTAGGATAGGCTTATTTTGAAATTGAAACTTGACCATTCGGGTCCTACAATCAATAGAAGCATAACAAGAGTGCAACCAATCCATCCCAAGAATAACATAAAAATCTAACATATCAAGCTCTACAAGATGAATAACATAAAAATCTAACATATCAAGCTCTACAAGATCAACATAAGTGACTCTATGAGATAAAGAGACGGGGCAATTTCTATAGACTCTCTTAGCCACAATAGATTCACCAATCGGAGTAGAGACATGAAAGTGATCTAGCAACACATCCGAAACAACATCAAACCTCATAGCCACATATGGCGTCACAAAAGACAAGGTAGCACGGGATCAAGCAAAGCATAAACATCAAAGTGAAAGACTTTCAACATACCGGTAACCACATCGGGAGAACTCTCTTGCTCATGATGAGCCTAAAGCGCATAGAACTGGTTTTGCTTTTGATTCCCACTAGAACTTGATGGATTTTAAGGTTGAGTGCATCGACGGTTATCCCCTTCAGTCTTAGCCACTAAGGGGCAATCCCTTATCTTGTGATCCATATTGCCACAACCAAAACATCCATTAGAACCTGCTAGACATTTGCCCTCATGCTTTCTCCCACACTTAGCACAAGTAGTCAATGAAGAGCCACCACCATTTCCTCCTTGGGGCTTAGGGTTAGACACCCTATCTTTGTTGGACTTGGGAGGACCATTGGAAGAACCTTGACCGGAAAACCTTTGTCGATTTCTAGGACGACCTGTCCATCCGACCTTGAATGTGAAAAGTTACCATCATCGGTCCTAGCCCTCTTTGTCTCTCTAGACCTTTCCTTGAGCTTTTCCTCCTCTATTTGTTGAGCATACACTATGAGCCAAGAAATATCCATGTTATTGACAAGCATAGCGGTGCGGCACTCTTTAACCAACATTTTGGACACTCCCGAGAAAAACTTACTCATTCTTGCCATAGGATCGGCAACTATGGAAGGAGCATCGGGACAATTCTGTGAACTTCAAGGCATACTCTTTCACACTCATGTTTCCTTGACGAAGGTTGATAAATTCTAGCACCCTTGCCTCCCTCATCTCAAGAGGAAAGAACCTATCAAGGAAAGGAACCTTGAATTTCTCCCAATCAAGAGGACCCTCATTAACCTCCCTCTCACTTTTCCATTGGTTGAACCAAACTTGAGCAACACCCTTGAGTTGATAAACGGCCAACTCTGCCTTTTCCTCCGATGTCACTCCCATGATCATCAATACCTTGTACACTTCATCTATGAATTCTTGAGGATCTTCCTCCACCTTAGAACTATGAAATTCTGGAGGGTTCATCCTTGTGAAGTCTCTTACCCTAGATGTCGCCGTACCCACATTTGGGTTCACGGGAGCCACAACCTCTCTATTGGCTTGAGCCATCACGGCTTGGACCAACACTTGAAAAGAAGCCCTAAACTCCGCATTAGAATCTTGTTCGGCCAAAGGGTCGACTGGAACTTGTGGAGCTTGAGGAAGAGCTTGTTGATCCACATTCTCTCCCACATTTCTTCTAGCATAAGCTCTTTGGGTAGCCATATCCTGAAACGCATAGGATAGGGATTAGGAGAGAGACATATAGAGTTAAACTCTATGGCACGACTAGGGAGTAATGCAAGAAGTGAAGTTTCTTAAACGTCTTATAGCCTCTCATTCATAAATGTGGCGTGCTTCACACTCATGAACAAGACTCTACTTGATGCGGCTTATGAGACATCCTAGGATCTTTCTAAAACCTTGTGCTATGAATACCAAGTTTGTCACGACCCAAGGTACCCCCTAGATGTGACATGGCGTACAAGACCCCGAAAGGCCTCATACAAGGATAGTACAATTGTGAAGGGAACTACAACCGAGATAACAACTACAATCGAAATGAGTATAACAATAGAAATGATAGGAGTGGTCCATATAGCCCACCAGGAAATAGCGATGGAGGATCAAATTTGAATTGCGTTGAAGGTATGATGGCTAAGATGATGAAAATGTTTGACGCAACTGATGATCATGTGACGAAGATGCTCACTGATTTGTCAAGTACTAGACAAAAGGTAGATTCACATGTAGTCTCTATTAAGCAGATTGAGCAACAACTGAGTCAACTATCTGCAAGTGTGAATTCGCATCAACAAGGGACACTCCCTAGCAATACCATCCAGAATCCGAAGAATGATGGGCATTGCATTGCCATTACTACTCGAGGTAGAAAGCATATTGTTGACCCTCATATGCCAACTGAAGTAGAAAGAACAAGAGTTCAAGAGGAGGATGAAGTCGAAGTAGTGGAACAACAGAAAGATCAAAATGAGAAGGAAGATGAAATCACTCAAAAGGTCATTCCAATGCAAAGACCCCCACCTCCATTCCCAGAAAGGTTGGTCAAGAAAACGGAATAAGGAAACTATCGAAAGTTTATATCTGTGCTAAAGCAGTTATCAATAAATGTTCTCTTGATTGAAGCACTTGAGCAAATGCCTGGCTATGCTAAGTTCATGAAGGATCTTGTGACCAAAAAGAGGGCTATCAGTTTCGAAGATGATGATAAGTTGTAACATTGCAGTGCCATTGCGTAAAGAAGAAGGTAGATCCCAGAGCATTCACCGTCCCATGCACGATTGGCATGATGCACTTTGCAAAGGCCCTATGCGATTGAGGTGCTAGCATATATCTGATGCCGCTGTCTGTGTACAAAAAGTTAGGCTTAGGGGTCCCCAAACCAACTGCAATGCGACTATTAATGGCTGATCGAACGGTGAAGAGACCAATAAGGGTACTGCAAGATGTGCTCATAAAAGTTGAAGCTTTTATATTTCCGGCGGATTTTGTGACCATTTCTTGCTACTGGACTGTGCTATTTGATATGGAGAGAGGACAAATGAAATTTCAACTGAACAATGAAGAGGTGACATTTAATATCTGCAAATCAATGAGGCATCAAAGTGACCTTAAAGCAGTATCGGTGGTCAACTTTACTATTGAGTAGAAACCAGAGGTATCCATTGAGGAAAGGTTAGGCGTGTAGCACTAGCTGCGGTGATCATGAATTTTGATGGAGATGGTGTAGAGGAGTATGATGAGTTAGTTGTTTCACTTGATGGGGCTGAGTTCCCGCGTCGACCAACAAAGAATCTGGATTTGGATTTGAAGAATCGATAAACTCCACCTGCAAAACCATCCATTGATGAGCCTCCAAAACTAGAGCTAAAAGTCCTTCTATCTCATTTGAGGTATGTGTTCTTGGGCCAAAATATTACTTTGCCAATTATCATTGCCACTGATTTGAATGACAAGCAAGTAGAAGTTGTAGTATCGGTGTTAAAGTGTTTCAAGAGAGCTATTAGATAGACTATTGCTGATATTATTGGTATTCCACCGGGAATATGTTCGCACAAAATCTAACTCATGCCCAATAGAAAACCAAGTATTGACCATGAAAGAAGACTAAATCCACCAATGCAAGAGGTTGTGAAGAAGAAAATCATCAAGTGGTTAGATGTTGGGGTAGTGTATCTGATTGCTGATAGTAATTGGGTATGTTCGATTCAATGTTTACCCAAGAAGGGAGGAATCAATGTGGTTCCCAATGCAAAAAATGAGCTAGTTCTGATGAGGCTTGTCATTGGTTAGAGGGATTGCATGGACTACCGCAAATTGAATGCTTGGACAGAGAAGGACCACTTCCTAATGCCATTCATGGACCAGATGTTTGACCGCCTTGCTGGAAAGGGATGATACTGCTTTCTTGATGGGTATTCAGGCTATAACAAAATATCAATTGCACCTAAATACCAAGAGAAGACCACCTTTACTTGCCCATATGGCACCTTTGCATTCAAGAGGATGCCTTTCAGATTATGTAATGCACCAACTACATTTCAACGCTGCATGATGTCTATCTTTTCTGATATGGTAGAAGACACCATCGAGGTATTCATGGATGAATTCTCTGTGGTTGGTGACTTATTTGAAGACTGCTTGGCACATTTAGGTGAGGTGCTAAAATGATGTGAAGAATGTAATCTTGCACTGAACTGGGAAATGTCACTTTATGGTCAAAGAAAGTATAGTTCTCAGTCATCACATATCCAGAAATGGTATTGAGGTTGATAAGGCAAAAGTTGAAGTGATTGAAAAATTGCCACCATCAATCTCTATGAAAGGTGTTAAAAGCTTTTTGGGACATGCTGGTTTTTACAGGCGATTCATTAAAGACTTCTCAAAGATTGCACACCCATTGTGCAAGTTGCTCAAAAAGGAAACGAAATTTGAGTTTGACAATGCTTGTTCGAAAGCATTTGAAGGACTAAAAGAAAAGCTAATTTCTACACCAATCATCTCTCACTAGACTCGAATCAACCATTTGAAGTTATGTGTGATGCAAGCAGGCTAACACTTGGCGTAGTATTGGGGCAGAGGTGAGAGAAAAATTTGCATCCCATATATTATGCTAATAAAGCCCTAAATGTTGCTCAAAAGAATTATACGGTCACAGAACAATAATTACTTGCTTTAGTATTCGTTTTTGAAAAATTTAGATCATACTTGCTTGGTACTAAAGTTATTGTGCATATTGATCATTCAACACTTAGGTACCTTATGGCGAAGAAGGATGCAAAGCCGAGACTAATTCGATGGGTGCTTCTTTTGCATGAATTTGATTTTGAGGTGAAAGATAGAAAGGGGATAGAAAATCAAGTGGCTGATCACTTATCCAGATTAGAGGAAGAGGCCATGCTGAGTTAGCTGATGGAGTAGAAATTGATGATTCATTCCCAGATGAACATGTACTGTCTGCTTGTTTTGATCTTATCCCATGGTTTGTAGAGTTCGCCAACTACTTGGCTTGTGATTTGGTGCCTTCGGATTTGTCATTCCACCAAAGAAAGAAGTTCATGTCCGATGTGAAGAAGTTTTTCTGGGAGGAACCTTATTTGTTTCGTATTTGTGCTGATGGGATAATTCATTGCTGTATTCCTGAGGTAGAGATGATGAGTATATTAGAAGCTTGCCATTCATCACCTGTTGGTGGTCATCATAGTGCTACCCGGACTGCTCATAAGATCTTGCAGTATGGGTGCTATTGGCCTACTCTTCACCAACATGCTCATGATTTCATCAAATCTTGTGATCGTTGCCAAAGAAAAGGACGTATTTCAAGGAAGCAAGAACTCCCACTAAATCCCATACTTGTAATTGAGTTTTTGATGTTTGGGGCCTCAATTTTATGGGTCCATTTGTGAGTTCAAATGGGATGAACTTTGTCACGAACCAAGGTACCCCCTAGATGTGACATGACGTACAGGACCCCGAGAGGCATCATACAAGCCTTTAGCATACATTACATACAAGATAATAGAGAAAAAAATTTCGAAAGAGAATTTCATATTAATGCTTTTAAAGGAAATAATGGAAGTCTACATCTCATGTCTCAAAGCCAATCTATCATAGATAGTAAAGTTGGGACGTAACCCAATACAATCCAAAACTGAAAGGAAATACATGAAAAAGAAATAAGAGCTAGGTTATGTCCTCGGATGGATGAGGACTCACAAACTCTTCTATCAATTCTTTAATCAAGCTCTAGCCACGAGTGGAAGGTGAATCGCCACGTCCTACACCAAAGAAGTTAATGTAGGCAAAATTATGCGTTATCACAATTAAGTACTAAGTATGATAGCAATGCACATAAATCGTGCTAGAGATAGAGACATAATCATGACATGTAATGGCCAAGCTAAAAACATGATAAACATGAGAAACATGAAACATAAAGCATATATCAAGGCCAAAGCAAGCTAAATCATCTTCTTTCTTTTCTTTACTTCATCATGAGAACACTTGTTCATTAACTTGTGGGGAATAGCCTTTACCTACATGTAAGACCATGCGAGCTATCAACATGGAATTTGGTGTCTACCCCACACCGAAAAGAGGTGTCTTACTTGCCAAGGTAAGACCATGAACTTCTTAGCTTATGTGGATCCACAAGCTAGTGTCTATCATAGACCATCACCCTATGGTGGCACATAGGTTATGGGACATGGGTAATTGCCACTTGTCCACTCGGTACTAAGCAACTTCCCACGGATTAATCATAGTTCATTTTATCTTAGGTAGACATAGGTGATCACCTCTTGTTTACATTAGTCATCAGCTCATTATTGGTAGACTTGGGTAATCGCCGCTTTGTCTATATTAGGGTACATGGGTAATCACCTCTTGTCCCTTCATTCATTAGAATAGCTCCTTAAGAACATGGGTAATCGCCTCTTGTTCTTCTATTAGTCATGTTGGGAGAATTACGTGAGAAAACCTTTCACCACTCAACCATAACATCTTCAAATCATAAATTTGGTACTTTACTCTCAAAGCACCCCTTAACTCATTATCAACTTCATATGAGACATACCTAAGTTCATTAGCTTTATCTTCACTTAGTTTATCATGCTCATAGTTCATAGATCAAAGAGTTCATATGGGTTCATGCAATTCAACTCATTACGTGCAAATTAATTCAAGCTCATGCTTAGAAAGCCATAATTAAGACAATTTACCCATACTAGAAGGAACTCACATAATAGAGGAAAATCATGCTTTTGACTTGATCATGCTAAATTCATAAGATTATCCCCAATTCATTCATAATTCATGCTTGATTTCATAAAGAATTCATACACTTCATCATCTCATAGCTCAACCCAACAACCAAAGCATAGATTATCAAATTGGGGAGAATTAGCTTAGGATCACGGGGGTTCATGCAATCCTTACATCAAATCATGTAATTCACGCTAATTCGTGCACTAAGTTACTTTATCACGATAGGTCGTGCACTAGAAACCATAAAATCAACAATTGAAATCATAATTGAAGAACCCACAATGATTGATCAAACCCTAGTTTACTTGAAGGGAGTTGAACCTTGAAATTCATGAGGACAAGGGAGGGCCCAATGGAGGGAGCAACTCCATTGGTCAATACCATCATATCTTAACACAACCCACTAGAAATTGGAGGAAATTGGGTTACCTTCAATGGAGGACTTAGCTTCTTCTTTTTCCTTGAGCTAGAGAGGATTTCTTTTAGAGAGAGAAATATTTGAGAGGAGAGTTTTGGAATGAGTAAAATTAGGCTTAGAAAGTATTTATAGGCCTTAGATTAATGGTATAACCCACTTAGCTTAATAGGTAATTAATTAGGAAAATACCAAAAAGCCCTTAATTAAAAACTGTTGGGGCCAATCGATGGACAGGATCTACGGTCCGTACATCCATTGATGAACCGTCCTGCTCCTCCGTCGATTGATTCAGAAAGTTCATTTTGGGCTGAAAATATGTCTAAGTCTGGAAGGCATCTACGAAACCAATCTACGGCCCGTCAACTGAACTACGAACCGTCCTGCTATTCCGTAGGTCAAGGTTCAGAAACTTGGAAATCCTAAAAGTTCACAGTGCCATTGATGGTCCCCACCTACGGTCCGTCAATCCATCTACGGCTCGTAGGTGGCCTCCGTAGGTCACTGTCTTTAGGTGAGTTCTGCATTCAAAATTCTTTGAAAGCTTGGGGTGTTACAATATCTCCCCCTTGGGAACATTCGTCCTCGAATGAGAATCAAGACATCATGAGAAGGGTAATAGACACAGACTAACAACCGAACCTAGCATACAATCACATAAAATCACATATCCGAGGAGGAAACATTAACTTCAAGCAAAAGCATGATTAGCACATCATATCATGAAGACTTTATGCAACTCGTACTCAATTTCACATAATCATATAAGACTCTTCATGAACATGCATAATCAAGGAATCAGGGAATCAACTATGACACATGAGATCAATAGAATGAACCATGAGGATCAAGATACCTCAAGCTATAGTAGGATTGGAAGGAAAGAGATGAGGATATCGGGACATCATATCGGCCTTGGCCTCCCAAGTAGCACCCTCAACCAAATGATTCCTCCATAGAACTTTCACGGAAGCAACTTCTTTATTTCTTAACTTTCGGACTTGCCGGTCTAAAATCTCAACCGAAACTTCTTCATAAGAAAGACTATCCTTTATGCCAAGATTCTCTAATGGCACTATAGAGGTTGGATTACCAACACACTTCTTCAACAATGAGACATGGAAAATCGGATGCACTGATGCCAAATCATTAGGCAAATCAAGCTCATAAGCAACCCTTCCAACACGTCTCAAAATCTGATACGGGCCTACATAACGGGGACTAAGCTTTCCTTTCTTCCCAAATCTCATTACACCCTTCTTGGGTGAGATTTTCAAGTAAACCCAATCATCAACATCGAATTCTAATTCTCTTCTTCTAACATCGGCATAGGACTTTTGTCGACTTTGGGTAGTTTTCACCTTTCCCTAATCAGTTGAACTTTCTCCATAGTCTCATGCACCAACTCCGAGCCTATCAAAGCAACTTCACCAACTTCAAATCAACCTATAGGAAATATACACCTCCTACCATAGAGAGCCTAAAATGGAGCCATACCAATACTAGAATGGTAGATATTATTATACGCAAACTCAATTAAAGGCAAGTGATCATCCTAAGTACCCTTGAAATCAACTGCACAATCTCTCAACATATCTTCCAAAGTTTGAATAGTATGCTCTGCTTGCCCATCGATTTGGGGATGAAAGGCCGTACTAAGCTTAACACGAGTACCAAGGCCTTTTTGGAGCGACTTCCAAAATTGAGAAGTAAATTACGCACCACGATCGGAGATGATGGATAAAGGCACTCCATGCAGCCTAACCATCTCCCTCAAATACCACTTAGCATAATCCTCAGGTGAATAAGAAGTCTTGACGGGAATGAAATGGGCTGACTTCGTCATTCTATCAACAACAACCCAAATCGAATCGTATTGTCATCTTGTGTGAGGTAAACCCACAATAAAATCCATATTCACATCCTCCCACTTCCAAGTAGGAATACTAATATCTTGGGTCAAACCTCCCGGCCTTTGATGCTCAACTTTCACTTGTTGACAATTAGGGCACTTAGCCACAAACTCTGCACTATCTTTATTCATTCCGTTCCACCAATAAATTTCTCGCAAATCATGGTACATTTTGGTAGCTCCTGAGTGGATGGAATATCGAGAACTATGGGCTTCCGATAAAATCTGCTCTCTTAAACACTCTACATTGGGAATACACAAGCGACCTTGATATCGACGCACACAATCTCCCCCTTGGGAGAAAACCTCTATGGACTTCTTGAGTACCGTTTCCTTTAGTTCAACCAAGTTAGGATCAAGACCTTGCTTAGCTTTCACATCATGTACAAAAGAGGATTCGGAACCCTCGTGAATCGTAACACCACCTTTAGTAGAATCAACCAACTAACACCCAATCAAGCCAATCTATAGACATCGCGAACCAACTCTTTCTTACCATCCTCTACATGAGCAACACTACCCATATATAATCGACTAAGAGCATCCGCCACCACATTAGCCTTACCGGGGTGATAGAGAACACTCATATCATAGTCTTTTAACAACTCAAGACACCTTCTTTGGCGGAGATTCAAATCCTTCTGTTTAAACACATATTGCAAACTCTTATGGTCGGTGAAGACATCTACATGTACCTCATAGAAATAATGTCGCCATATTTTCAAAGCAAACACAACTGCCGCTAATTCCAAATCATGAGTAAGATAGTTCTTTTCGTGCACCTTAAGTTGCCTTGAAGCATAAGCAATGACTTTCCCGTTTTGCATAAGAACACATCCTAGCCCAATTCTTGAGGCATCACAATAAACCACAAAACCATCAGATCCTTCCGGTAGAGTCAATATCGGAGCCGAAGTAAGTCGATCCTTCAATTCTTGGAAACTTTTCTCACATGCCTCGGACCATACGAACTTAACCTTCTTTTGAGTCAAAGCCATCAATGGAGAAGCAATAGATGAAAACCCTTCAACAAACCTCTTATAATAACCGGCTAAGCCCAAAAAACTATGGATATCCGAAGGTGATAGAGGTCTAGGCCAATTCTTAACCGCTTCCGTCTTCTTAGGATCTACCTCAATGCCCTTATCGGAAACAATGTGACCAAGAAAAGCCACGGACCTTAACCAAAACTCACATTTACTAAACTTCGCAAAGAGTTGTTGGTCCTCGAGGACTTGCAACACAATCCTCAAATGATTAACATGTTCACCCTCATTCTTTGAGTAGATCAAAATGTCGTCAATAAACGCAATCACAAACATGTCAAGGTATTGCTTAAACACTCTATTCATCAAGTCCATAAATGCGGCTGGAGTATTTGTCAACCCAAACGACATCATCAAGAACTCGTAGTGACCATACCTAGTCCAGAAAGCCATTTTCGGAATATCATCTTCCTTCACCCTTAGTTGGTGATAGCTCGAACGAAGATCGATCTTAGAGAAATAACTAGCCCTTTAAAGTTGATCAAACAAGTCATCTTTCCTTGGTAGAAGATACTTATTCTTAATGGTAACCTTGTTCAATTGGCGATAGTCGATACACATACGGAGTGAACCATCTTTCTTCCTTACAAACAAGACCGGAGCACCCTATGGAGAAATACTTGGCTGGATGAAACCCTTATCCAACAAGTCTTTCAACTGCTCTTTTAGTTCTTTAAGTTCTACCGGAGCCATTCTATAAGGAGAAATAGAAATAGGTTGCGTATTTGGGAGGAGGTCAATACCAAAGTCTATTTCCCTTTCGGGAGGAATACCGGGCAAGTCATCGGGAAACACTTTTGGAAAATCATTAACAGCAGGGACCGATTCAAGAGTAGGGGTCTCAGAATCTATATCCCTCACCCTAACAAGATGGTAAATGCACCCCTTAGAGATCATCTTTCTAGCCTTTAGATAAGAAACAAATTGACTTTGAAACATAGAATTTCCCCCCTTCCACTCTAGGATAGGCTCATTTGGGAATGGAAATTTGACCATTCGGGTCCTACAATCAATCGAGGCATAACAAGCATGCAACCAATCCATCCCAAGAATAACATCAAAATCTAGCATATCAAGCTCTACAAGATCAACATGAGTGACTCTATTGGATAAGGAGATGGGACAATCTCTATAAACTCTCGTAGCCATGATAGATTCTCCAATCGGAGTAGAGACATGAAAAGGGTCTAGCAACACATTCGAAACAACATCAAACCTCATAGCCACATATGGCGTCACAAAAGACAAGGTAGCACCGGGATCAAGCAAAGCATAAACATCAAAATGGAAAACTCCTAACATATTGGTAACCACATTGGGAGGGCTCTCTTGCTCATGATGAGCCTGAAGTGCATAAAATTGGTTTTGCTTCTGATTCCCACTAGAACTCGATGGATTTTTTGATTGAACACGTTGACGATTATCCTCTTCATTCTTAGCCGCTAAGGGACAATCCCTTATCTTGTGATCCATCTTACCACAGCCAAAGCATGCGTTAGAACCGGCTAGACATTTGCCCTCATGCTTTCTCCCACACCTAGGACAAGTAGACAATGAAGAACCACCACCATTTGCTCCTTGAGACTTTGGGTTAGACACCCTATCATTGTTGGACTTAGGAGGAACATTGGATGAGCCTTGGCCGAAGAACCTTTGTCGAAATCTAGGACGACCATGTCCATCGGACCTTGCATGCGAAAAGTTACCATCTCCGGTCCTAGCCCTCTTGGTCTCCCCAGACCTTTCCTTAAGCTTTTCTTCTTCAATTTGTTCGGCATAAACCATGAGGTGAGAAATATCCTTGTCATGCACAAGCATGGAGGTGCGACACTCTTTCACTAACATATCGGACACTCCCGACAAAAAATTGCTCATTCTTGCCCTTGGGTGGGCAACTATGGACGGAGCATATCTAGCCAATTATGTGAACTTCAATGCATACTCCTTCATACTCATATTTCCTTGTCGAAGGTTGATAAACTCAAGCACCTTAGCCTCTCTCTTCTCAAGAGGGAAGAACCTATCAAGGAAAGCAACCTTAAATTTCTCCCAATCAAGAGGACCCTCATTAACCGCCCTCTCACTCTTCCATTGATTGAATCAAATTTGGGCAACACCCTTGAGTTGATAAGAGGCCAACTCTGCCTTTTCTTCCAGCGTCACACCCATGATATTCAACACCTTGTACACTTCATCGATGAACTCTTGAGGATCTTCCTCAACTCTACAGCCATGAAATTCCGGAGGATTCATTCTAGTAAAGTCCCTCACTCTTGACACAGCCATACCCACATTTGGGTTCATGGGAGCCACCACCTCTCTATTGGCTTGGGCCGTCATGACTTGAGCCAACATATGGAAAGCAGCCCTAAACTCCGCATTAGTCACTTGTTCCGCCAAAGGGTCGGCCGGAACTTGAGGAGCTTGAGGAGGAGCTTCTTGTTCCATATTCTCTCCCATGTTTCTTCTAGCGTAAGCTCTTCGGGTCGCCATATCCTGAAATGCGTAGGATAGGGATTATGAGGGAGATATATAGAGTTAAACTCTATGGCATGACTTAAGAGTAATGAAAGAAGTGGAATTTCTTAAACATCTTATAGCCTCTTATTCATAAATGTGGCGCGCTTCACACTCATGAACAAGACTCTACTTGACGCGGCTTATGATACATCCTAGGATCTTTCTAAAACCTTGCACTTTGAATACAAAATTTGTCACGACCCAAGGTACCCCCTAGATGTGACATGACGTACAGGACCCCGAGAGGCATCATACAAGCCTTTAGCATACATTACATACAAGATAATAGAGAATAAAATTTTGAAAGAGAATTTCATATTAAAGCTATTAAAGGAAATAACGGAAGTCTACATCTCATGTCTCAAAGCCAATCTATCATAGAAAGTAAAGTTGGGACGTAACCCAATACAATCCAAAACTGAAAGGAAATACATGAAAAAGAAATAACAGCTAGGCTATGTCCTCGGATGGATGAGGGCTCACCAAGTCTTCTATCAATTCTCTAATCAAGCTCTAGCCACGAGTAGAAGGTGAATCGCCACGTCCTACACCAAAGAAGTTAATGTAGGCAAAAGTATGCGTTATCACAATTAAGTACTAAGTATGATAGCAATGCACATAAACACATAAATCGTGCTAGAGATAGAGACATAATCATGACATGTATTGGCCAAGCTAAAAACATGATAAACATGAGAAACATGAAACATAAAGCATATATCAAGGCCAAAGCAAGCTAAATCATCTTCTTTCTTTTCTTTACTTCATCATGAGAACACTTGTTCATTAACTTGTGGGGAATAGCCTTAACCAACATGTAAGACCATGTGAGCTATCAACATGGAATCCGGTGTCTACCCCACACCAAAAAGAGGTGTCCTACTTTCTAAGGTAAGACCATGAACTTCTTAGCTTATGTGGATCTACTAGCTAGTGTCTATCATAGACCATCACCCTATGGTGGCACATAGGTTATGGGACATGGGTAATCTCCACTTGTTCACTCGCTACTAAACATGCTTCCCACGGATTAATCATAGTTCATTTTATCTTAGGTAGACATGGGTGATCGCCTCTTGTCTACATTAGTCATAAGCTCATTATTGGTAGACTTGGGTAATCGCCGCTTTGTCTACATTAGGGTACATGGGTAATCGCCTCTTGTCCCTTCATTCATTAGAATAGCTCCTTAAGAACATGGGTAATCTCCTTTTGTTCTTCTAACAGTCATGTTGGGAGAATTACGTGAGAAAACCTTTCACCACTCAACCATAACATCATCAAATCATAAATTTGGTACTTTACTCTCAAAGCACCCCTGAACTCATTATCAACTTCATATGAGACATGCATAAGTTCATTAGCTTTATCTTCACTTAGTTCATCATTCTCATAGTTCATAGATCATAGAGTTCATATGGGTTCATGCAAGTTCAACTCATTACATGCAAATTAATGCAAGCTCATGCTTAGAAAGCCATAATTAAGACAATTTCCCCATACTAGAAGGAACTCACATAATAGAGGAAAATCATGCTTTTGACATGATCATGCTAAATTCATAAGATTATCCCCAATTCATTCATAATTCATGCTTGATTTCATAAAGAATTCATAAACTTCATCATCTCATAGCTCAACCCAACAACCAAAGCATAGATTATCAAATTGGGGAGAATTAGCTTGGGATCACGGGGGTTCATGTAATCCGTACATCAAATCATGTAGTTCACGCTAATTCGTGCACTAAGTTACTTTATCACACTAGGTCGTGCACTAGAAATCATAAAATCAACAATTGAAATCATAATTGAAGAATCCACAATGATTGATCAAACCCTAGTTTACTTGAAGGGAATTGAGCCTTGAAATTCATGAAGAAAAGGGAGGGCCCAATGGAGGGAGCAACTCCATTGGTCAATACCATCATACCTTAACACAGCCCACTAGAAATTGGAGGAAATTGGGTGACCTTCAATGGAGGACTTAGCTTCTTCTTCTTCCTTGAGCTAGAGAGGATTTCTTTTAGAGAAAGAAATATTTGAGAGGAGAGTTTTGGAATGAGTAAAATTAGGCTTAGAAAGTATTTATAGGCATTTGATTAAGGGTATAACCGACTTAGCTTAATAGGTAATTAATTAGGGAAAATACGAAAAATCCCTTTATTAAAAACTGTCAGGGCCAATCGACGGACAGGATATACGGTCCGTACATCCATTGACGGACCGTTCTGCTCCTCCGTCGATTGATTCAGAAAGTTCATTTTGGGCTGAAAATTTGGCTAAGTCTGGAAGGCATCTATGGAACCCATCTACGGCCCGTTAACTGAACTACGAACCGTCCTGCTATTCCGTAGGTCAAGGTTTAGAAACTTGAAAATCCTGAAAGTTCACAGTGCCATTGACGGTCCCCACTTACGGCCCGTCAATCTATCTATGGCCCATAGGTTGCTTCTATAGGTCACTGTCTTCAGGTGAGTTCTGTATTCAAAATTCTTTAAAAGCTTGGGGTGTTACAAAGTACATACTTGTAGAGGTGGACTACGTTTCTAAATGGGTGGAAACTGTTGCGCTTTCAAAGAATGAAGGTAAAAGTGTCATCGTATTCCTGAAAAAGAATATCTTCTCTAGATTTGGTACACTTAGGGAAATTATTAGCAATGGAGGTTCCCATTTTTGTAATAAGTTGTTCAAGGCAAATCCTTGCAAAGATTGTGAATGCAAACAAAACTGATTGGTCGAAAAAGCTCGATGACGCTCTATGGGCGTATCACACTGCATTCAAAACCCCCATAAGTATTTCTCCTTACCAACTTGTATATGGAAAATCTTGTCACTTACCTGTAGAGTTGGAGCATAAAGAAATGTGGGCACTCAAGAAGTTGAATCTAGATTGGGATGTTGCATCAAGTCAAAGGCTGAACGAGTTGAATGAACTTGATGAGTTGCACCTAAAAACATATGAAAGTTCGGCCCTGTACAAGGAGAAGATGAAGAAGTATCACGATCAAAAGATCGAGAAGCATGAATTTACTCCCGGTGACTTGGTACTTTTATTCAATTTGAGGCTGTGCTTGTTTCATGGCAAGCTCAAATAAAAGTGGATGGGACCATTCAGAATCATCCAAGTGTTTTCATAGAGAGCGGTTGAACTCGAGAACGAGGAAGGAATGCGATTTAATGTGAATGGACAAAGGATTAAAATCTACTTGGGTCACTAGGAGGAGATTAAAGAAGTAATCGAAGAATGGGGCCTTGATGAAGTTTGAGTAGTCAAAGGGGTCTACATCGTGCCGTGACGTTAGGAGGCAACCCAAGCTATAATTTATCTAGTTTTAGAACTTTCTAGTGATTTTTACACTTTTTAAGTTTTGATTTTTGGCTTGATTAGTTTAGTCTAGGGTCCATGTCCAAAAAGAGTAAAGAAACTGTAAGAAGGAAGTCCTAATGTTTACTACATATGCAGGAAAGACTGAGAAATTTGGAAAACTATAAGTGCAAGAGGTTTTACAGTTCCCATAGACGAGGCATCGTTCAGTCGATGGACCGTAAATTGCATCCGTAGAAGCTAAGGTCTAAACACAGCTACAACTTTAAGTCTACAGTTGCACAGTACAAACTGTCATTCATTCAACGGTCTGTAGTCTACAATCGTAGACCCCATGTACATTTTCTAAAATTTTACCAAGTATAGAGAGGGAACGACGGAACCCATCTACGAATCATAGTTCTCTTCTTTAGTGTGGTAGTCCTTTTTGGTTTCTTTCTTCTTTTGCCTTAGGATTTTCTCGATTGCAGAGTTGTGTTTTTGCTTATTTGGTCTTTTTGGATTCATCCTCTTCTTGTGGTCTCGGAGTTTGGTTATGGCTAGCTGAAATTTGGAGGTATGATTCTTTGTTGTGCCTTGATTGCTATTGTGTTGGTTTTTTGTTGCTTTGTTGATAACTCTCGAGGCTGGTGTGTAATTTAGAGTTAGAGTGGTGGAGTTCATCGATGGTTTTAGGCCCTAGATTTGGTTGGAAAATCAAAATTTGCTAAGAAGGTTCATCTTCTAGATGGGTCAAAGTAATTTATGGAATCTATGATTTTGTTCTTGTTCATGATGTGAGGTTTGCCTTATCTTGCTTGATAGCTTGTGTGGTCCATGATGGAAGTTGGTGCCCCTGGGCACTTATTGACCAGTTGACTATTTTGATACGCCACCTACCGTCTTGGTCTCCCTTAGAATAGGATGTTTGGCTCAGATTTGCAATGGTAGAACAGTGCATGGGCTTGTGGTATCGGTGTTTCAGAAGTTCCTTTGCTTGGAGTAGGTCCTTGGAAATGGAATCAGTGCAGACTTGTCATTCGCAGGATGGTTGTCCCTTGGAGTGGTGTGGTTTGCTTCAGAAGGTTGTGTTTCAGCTAGATTTGTTGGGTTTTGAGAGTTAGGAGTGAACTTTTGGCTTTGCCCTAGGCTGAGTTCCTCATTTTGGCAATTGACATTCCTCGGTGTTCAGATGGAGTATGTATTTCTCCCAAGGCTTGTGTTGTATGGCTTTGTAGGAATGTTTCTTATAGTGTTGGAGATGTTCAGGATGGCTAAGGACCGACGGAACGCTCTTGGTGGTTAAAAGATGTTAGATGTGGAGCATAAGGTAAGTTTTTTTATTTGGGAGTTGGGTTGCATCGGCCATGGTCCTGCAGTTACTCAATTATGTGGTTTTGGTGTTGTGTTGGTCCTTTTTGATGAATCTGGTGCTTTCAAGAAAGTTCGATATCGGTGGGCGAGAGTTGAAGCCCAAAATGGATTTAGAGGAGTTTTTGGAGTTTTGAAGTGAACTAGAGGATTTTTTCATCTTAGCCTGAGTTCTGTTGTGGCATTGTTCAATCTAAGAGGGTGCCTAAGGGTCTGGTGGAGCATGCACAACCCAGTATCCTCGTCTCTTCGTGCCTTCGAGTTGTGACCGTCCTTCTATTTTCACGGATGAAAGTCCGTTTAGTAGTGGATGTTGTAATGACCCTCCAAGTCATTTCTTTTATTTTTTGATCTTTTCAGCGTTTAGAGGTTTCTTGTAGCGACCCCAAGTCATTTATGACTTGTTGGAACTGACAATTTGGTCACCGGGTTTCTTTTGAGTTTTGTGCCAGTTTATGTGTTTTGGAGCCTTTGAAACTTGAATGATTGACTTTGGTCAAGAGTTCGGAAAAATGGCATCAGAATGAAATTTTGACGATTTCATCCGCTCTGGAAGGGCCAGTTTAGGCTAGGGGCATGGTTAGTTCGAACCTCGAGACTTCCGGTGTGAGTTTGTATCGTTAGGCATTTTAACTTTGAAGCTTAAGCCAAAGTTTGACTTAGGTCAACATTCTTGGTAAGCATGATCTGATGGGAATTCCGTCAGTGTGCTAGCTTTAGAATATCGAGTTTTGTTTGAAACGACCTTTTGTGGAGTTCTTGAGGATTCCAGTCTCATTTTGAGCCTTTTGTGGATTTTAGCTTAAAATGAAACTTGAGTGTGAGATTCACTTTTCATTGAAACGACCTCGGATGGAAGTTTCGAGGATTCTATCGAGTCCGAAATGCCATATTTGATGGGATAACATATTTTGTTTGCACACATGGGGTTTTGAACGAATCCCGGGCACATCATCAGAGAATTCAGAGTTTGAGCAAACCAGTTGAACTGTTCATATCTGGTGTAGGCTTTTAGCGACAAGAATTTAAGCCTTTAGCGACTAAAAATAGCTTTTAGCGACCAGGTTTGGCTATTTAAATCCCAAATTTTCAACTTCTGTCCTTATTTTCAAAACCCGATTTCTTAAGCTACAGAGCTCTAATTGAGCGGATTTTAGTTGCATTGGATCTTGTTTTTGCTTGGCTACACGCTGGAGTGTTCAGAAAGTGTCGGGGGCTCTCCGTTCAAGGTATATTCTTCCCTTAAGGGGCTGCCAGCTCTCTTTTATTTTCTTTAATTGGTATTTTAATTGCATGTGGTGGTTCGGGCTGTTCCAGGCATGGAATTGAGCCCCATTTTGGGGTACAAGCTCGGTAAGGCATTTGAGAACTTTTGACAGAGTCAATTTTGGGATTCCCAGTACAGATCCCACGCTCCCATTTTCGACTCAATTTTGGATCCATTTTTTATTATTGTTAATTTAGTGTCTAACCGTTTGTAATGATGTTGTGATCGATAATTTGATAGTGTGGTGGTGTTTCGAGGCATTTCAAAAGTGGATATCCTTTGTTTGGTGGATTCGGAATGCTCGTGATCAGCTTTGAGGTAGGATTTGGTGTACTTTCTTAATTGAGCTTCCTAGATAATGCCTAGTGTAGATTTCATGTAATTTTGGATTGTATTTGCTGGGTATTTAGCTTTCCTTTTGTTCATTCCATCTTTTCTTGATTCCTTAAGAGCCTTGGGCTTATTATGGGGGTTGTAATCCTTAGTTTAGGCTTGTAGCTTCGCTTGTGGTATAGATGATCTTGCTTATCCTTGCTAGGATTGATACATAGTGGCCTTAGTCTAGGTTGGACCTTAGATGCTTTAGGTTGTGTTTTCCCTGTAGGGCTTGTACTGGTCCATTCTCCTTGTGTGGTGCTTAAGAGCTTGGTAGTTCGTCGTAGCCATGGATTAGTCCTAGTTGTACTTAGTCATGGACTAGAGCGATATTATTAGAGTGGGGCATCATCCCTTGAGTTTGTTTCCCGTTAATTAATTTGAAAGATCTTCGTTGATCCCTTCGCTTGTTGTTTAGAGATAGGACTATTATACCTTTAATGAGCTTGTGATTATATTATTGGGCCCGAGGCCGTGTGCGAGGACCAGCTGGATCGCAGGTTTGTACTCTCTGCTTTAGTAGCGTGGTTTGGTAAGTTGTATAATTATTTGACTTTGAGTGCCTTATTTGAATGCTGGTGATGACATGCATTGCATTGTTTCCTCATTCTCACAGATTTTGTAGTACGATCCTGACCTATGCATTGGCATATTTATCGTTCATGATAAGATACTGTTTTACTGGCTTTTATTCTAAACTTGTTTTAACGAGAGTCATACCACCTAGATTACTGACTTACTGATATTTGAGATTGCAAGGCATCAGGGACGTGCTTCTTTTTGTACTTGAGATATTAGAGGTATCTGGGATGTGCTCAGTATTTACTTGACTAATTGGCGTGTTGATGCCCTTTCTTGCATTCTTTTAGACTAGCTAGCGCCCTCGAGTTTACTCCTGCTAGCTGGGAGGCTAATGCCCCTGGTAGTTTACTAGCTAGCTGGGCGGCCCCATTATTGGTTACTTCTAGATCAAGGTCGATGCTTACGGTTTGAGGCTGTTACTTTTGATTCAAGGCTGAAGCTCACCGTTCGAGGCCGTTACTTTCAATTTAAGGCCGATACTTACGGTTCGAGGCTGTTACTTAGTTTGGATGGTCAGTGATGGTTCTGCTACTCACCTTACATTCATATGCATCGCCTATCACTAGTTTTCTTATTTTTTGGTTGCACCTTCCGGTTTATGGGGGCCGGTTGAGTTATGATTGTTATTTGTACCTTTCGGGCTTATAGGGGTCTGAATAGGTTATTGTTTGGCTATATTCTGTTCTCTGTTATTAAATATCTAATAGCTGATAGACATTGCCTTTAGAATTGTGGTTGTCAGTAGTCCTGACCCTGGGTAGTTGACTTGGTATCTTAGTTGTTTACGAATAGGTTGTTAACTTACTTTCAAGGTACGTTCTTGACACAACTTCTTTCCCCTTGTATCCTGTTTCTATTCTTTATTGCCTATCTACTTTAGTATCTCATATTTAGTTACTTGTGCTATTCTGTCCTTATTACTTGTTGTTTATGCTGGTGTTATCTTTTGAGCTTAGTTGGCCAATGCCTACTGAGTACCATCTTTGGTACTCTTACTATATTTCTATTCTTTGCTAATTTTGGTTTGATTTATCACCCTTGATTTGGAGTCTAGTGGATCATCTTGGAGTCTCGGAGACTAGGGTGAGCTCCTAGCATGTGGATTTGTCGGTTTCCATCCATTTTTTTCTAGGCGTAGTCTTTCTATTGTTTTCAGAGATAACCTGTACCTATCTAGTATTTGTAAAAGCCTTGTACTCTTATTTTGACTATATGCTCAATTTCTAACTGATGGCAGGTCTTGTACATTGCTTGTTTAGATTTAAACTAGTATCTAGTTAACCTTTAGTTCTTCGTTGGGTATTTTTATTGACGATGACCGCTCACTCTTTGGATTTGTTTTAGAGGGTGATTTTTTAGCGTTATTCAATAGACACTGAATTCCATGATTTAGATCACATGGTCTATGTCGGTTAATGGTAAACATCCCATAATAATGAACTAGGTTACTTCTGAGTATCTCACAAAGTGTTTTAACTATGTTAAGCTTGCATTGACCATGATTATGACTTGTATTTTCAAACCCTTTTATCTGATGATTTAGCTTGGTCATTGCATGTCATGAAAAGTCCTTTTAGCATGATTTCATACCTTTTATGCATTACTATCATACTTAGTACGTTCTATGTACTAATGCATACTTGTGCCTACATTGTTTCACTAATGTAGGGCCCGACACTCCTACCTCACATATTTGTGTCTAGTTGATCTCATTGACGATTCGAAGATTAAGAATTGGTGAGTCCTCATGTTTCGAGGACTATGATATTTTTATTGCTTTCTTTACTTTAGTATTCGAACATTTGTACGTGGTGTATGTGTTACGTATCAACCATTTCTTTTGATGTATTAGATGGCTTGTTGAGACTCTATTAGGCTTCCACTTTGTCAAACTCTTTTGATATGAGAATGGTTCTTTAAAATCTTTATTTCTATTATCTTGTATGATGCATGCTAAGTGGCTTGTGTAGGCCCTTTTGGGGGTCATATATGCCATGTTACGCCTAGGGTATATTTTGGGTCATGAAAAACTTGATATTCAAAGCATAACATTTAGAATGGTCCTAGGATGTCTCACAAGACACGTGAAGTAGAGTCTTGTTAATGAGTGTGAAATGTGCCATATTTATGAATAAGAGGCTATAAGATGTTTAGGAAATCCCACTTCTTTCATCATTCTAAAGCCGTGTGATAGAGTGTAACTTTAAATATCTCTCTCCTAATCCATACCTAATGCTTTTCAAGATATTTCCCCTCGAAGAGCGTACGTTAAAAGGAATGAGGGTAAGAATGTTGAACAAGAAGCTCCACAAGTTTCGACCGATCCTTTGGTTGAGGAAATGACTAATGCAGAGTTTCGAGCCGCTTTCCAAGTATTGGCTCAAGCTATGATAGCTCAAGCCAATAGAAAGGCTAATGCTGTCGTGAACCCAAATATGGGTATGGTAGCGACAAGGATAAAGGACATCACTAGGATAAATCCTCTAGAATTTCATGGTTCTAAGGTTGATGAGGATCCTCAAGAGTTCGTTGATGAGGTTTACCAGATACTGGGAATTATTAGAGTGACTATAGTTGAGAAGGCAGAGTTGGCCGCTTATCAACTTAAGGGTGTTGCTCAAGTTTTGTTTGAACAATGGAAGAGCGAGAGGACTATTGATGCGCGTCCTCTTCATTAGGAGAAGTTTAAGGTTGCTTTTCTTGATAGGTTCTTTCCCCTTGAGATGAGGGAGGAAAAAGTAATTGAATTCATCAACCTTTATCAAGGAAATATGAGTGTGAAAGAGTAAGCTTTGAAGATCACTGAATTGACTAGGTATGCTCCAACTATGGTTGCGTACTCTAGGGCAGGGATGAGTAAGTTTGTTTCGGGTATGTCTGAAATGGTGGTTAAGGAATGTCATACCACCATGTAAAGGAATGGATATTTCCCATTTGATGACTCATTCCCAACAAATAGTAGAGGGAAAGATAAAGGGAAGATCTAAGGAGGTAAAGAGGGAAAACACCGGTAACAGTGACTTTTCACATTCGATATTCAATGGACATAGTCTTTCTAGATTCTGATAAAGATTCTCCAGTCAAGGTTCCTCTAATGCACTAGCTCCTAAGTCAACAAATATAGGGTGTCTAATCCTAAGCCTCAAGGAGGAAATCTTGGTGGATCTTCTTTGACTAATAACGCTAGGTGTAGAAGGAAACATGATGGTAAATGCTTTGTCGATACGGATTATTTCTTTAATTGTTGTAAGAGTGGTTACAAGATGAGGGATTGTGCGTCACTTGCTACTAAGGGAAGAGATGGTAGGCAATCTATGCCAAGTGGTTCGGGTTCAAGTGCTCCAAAGAAAAATTGATTCTATGCACTTTAAACTTGACATGATCAAGAGGGTTCTCCCGATGTGGTTACTCGTATGTTGAGAGTCTTTCATCTTGATGTTTATGCTTTGCTTGATCCCGGTGCTACTTTGTCATTTGTGATGCCATATGTGGCTATGAGATTTGATGTTTCTCCGGATGTGTTGTGTTAGACCCTTTTTTTGTCTCTACTCCTATTGGTGAATCAATTGTGGCTAAGAGAGTCTATAGAAAGTGTCTCGTCTCCTAATCCCATAGAGTCACTTATGTTGATCTTGTAGAGCTTGATATGTTGGATTTCAAAGTTATTCTTGGTATGAATTGGCTCAATTCATTATGCTTCTATTGATTGTAGAACCCGTGTGGTAATGTTTCAGTTTCCTAATGAGCCCGTCCTAAAGTAGAAAGGGGGAAATTTTATGCCTAAGGGTCAGTTTGTTTCTTGTCTAAAAACTAGGAAAATAATTTCTAAAGGTTGCATATGTTATCTTGTTCGGGTTAGGGATGTAGATTCTGAAACCTCCATTCTTGAGTCATCCCCATTGTATATGAGTTTCTAGAAGTGTTTCCCGATGATCTACCCAGTGTTCCTCCTGAAAGGGAAATAGACTTTGGAATTCACTTTCTCCTAGATTTGCAGCCTATCTCTTTTTCTCCTTACCATATGGCTCTGGAGGAACTTAAGGAATTAAAGGAGAAATTAAAAGATTTGTTAGATAAGGGTTTCATCCGATTGAGTATCTCTCCATGAGGTGCTCCAATTTTGTTTGTTCGTAAGAAGAATGGTACACTTATCTTGTGTATTGATTATCGACAATTGAATAAGGTTACCATTAAGAATAAGTATCCTCTTCTAAGGATTGATGATTTTTTTGATCCACTCCAAGGAGTGAGTTACTTCTCTAAGATTGACCTTTGGTCGGGTTATCACCATTTGAGGGTGAAAGAGAGTGACATTCCGAAGATGGCTTTTCGAACTCGGTATGGTCATTATGAGTTTTTGATGATGTATTTTGGTTTGACTAATGCTCCGGTCACATTCTTGGACATGATGAATAGAGTATTTAGACAATATCTTGATATTTTTATGATTGTTTTTATTGATGATATTTTGATTTACTCACGGAGTGAGGATGAACATGTTGAACATTAGCGGATTGTGTTGTAAATTCTCAAGGATCGTCAGTTGTATGCTAAGTTTAACAAGTGTGAGTTTTTTCTGATGTCTATTGCTTTCTTTGGCCATATTGTCTCCGGTGAAGTTATTCAAGTCCATCCTATGAAAAGTGAGGCGATTTAGAATTGGCCTAGACCTTTGTCTACTTCAGATATACAGAGTTTCTTGGGTTTGGCCAGTTATTATAAAAGGTTTATTGAAGGATTTTCCTCTATTGCTTTGCCTTTGAAAATCTTGACTCTAAAGAATGTGAAATTCCTATGGTTGGAAGCTTGTGAGAAGAGTTTCAAAGTGTTGAAGGATAGACTCACTTCTCCTCCTATTTTGACACTACCGGAAGGATCGGATGGTTTTGTGGTTTATTGTGATGCTTCATGGTTGGTCTTGGTTGTATTTTGATGCAACATGGGAAAGTCATAGCTTATTCTTCGAGGCAATTGAAAGTACAAGAAAAGAATTATCCGACTCATGATTTGGAGTTAGTGGCGATGGTGTTTGCTCTAATGATTTGGAGACATTATGGTGTGCAGGTACATGTGTTCACGGACCACAAGAGTTTGTAATATGTGTTCACTCAAAAGGATTTGAATCTTCACCAAAGGAGGTAGCTTGATTTGTTAAAAGATTATGACATGAGTGTCCTCTATCACCCCGGTAAGGCTAATGTAGTGGCGAATGCTCTTAGTCGACTATGAATGGGTAGTGTTGCACATGTTGAGGATGATTAAAAGGAGTTGGTTCGTGATTTTCATTGATTGGCCTGATTTGGTGTCTGCTTAGTTGATTCTAATAAAGGAGGAGTAGTTAGTAATAATGGTTTCAAATAGTTTTTTGATGCTAGCTTGGCGGCTAATGCCCTTGGGAGTTTACTGGCTGGCTGGGCGGCCCCCATTATTGGTTACTTTTGGTTTGAGGCTTATGCTCACGGTTCGAGGCCATTACTTTCGATTCGAGGCTGATGCTCACGATTCGAGGCTGTTACTTTCAATTCAAGGCCAATTCTTACGGTTCAAGGCTGTTACTTGTTTTGGATGGTCACTAATGGTTCTGCTACTTACCTTGCATTCATATGTATTGCCTATCACTAGTATACTTGTTTGGCGGTTGCACCCTCTTGTTTATGGGGGCCGATTGAGTTATGATAGTTGTTTGTACCTTCCGGGCTTATGGGGTCCAGTTAGGTTATTGTTTGGCTATATTCTATTCTTTGTTATTAAATATCTGAAAGCTGATAGGCTTTGCCTATAGAATTACGGTTGTGAGTCCTCCTGACGCTGGGTAGTTGACTTGGTATCTTAGTTGCATGTGAATAGATTGTTGGCTTGCTTTCCAGGTACATTTTTGACACAACTTCTTTCCCCTTGTATCATGTTTCTATTCTTTATTGCCTATCCACTTTAGCATCTCATGTTTAGTTACTTGTGCTATGCTTTCCTTATTACTAGTTGTTTATGATGGTGTTATCTTTTGAGCTCAGTTGGCCGATGCCTACTAAGTACCGTCTTTGGCACTCATACTATACTTCTGCTCCCTGTAGATCTTGGTTTGTGTTATCGCTATTGATTTGGAGTCGTGTGGCTCAATTTGGAGTCTCGGAGACTAGGGTGAGCTCCTAGCATTTGGATTTTTTGGTTTCCATCAATTTTTGGCTAGGCTTAGTCTTTCTATTGTATTCAGAGACAACCTGTACCTATCTAGTATTTGTAAAAGCCTTTACCTATCTAGTATTTGTAAACGCCTTGTACTCTTATTTTGACTAGATGCTCAATTACTGACTGATGACATGTCTTGAGATGGATCATTGTGTTGCATTTCTATTGATTACGCTTTTTTCGCTTCATTATAAGCTTTACGCTTCTTATTGTTGACTTCTGCTTGGTAGTCCGTTGCTTATGGCTCCGGGCTAAGGATTAGGGTTACCTACTAGTAGGGTATAATAAGTGTCATCACGACCTGAGAAATTGAGCCGTGTCACTCACCTTGTTGGTGAGGGTTCGATTTTCCACATTGTAATCCCCTCCCCCATTTTCCCTTCCCCCACCCCAATATTTTTTAATTATTTTTTTAAACGTAATCTCTTTTTTTCCTTGGATGCGAATGGAAGCTCTATATATAAATATATTAATTAATAGAAGCTATGACATATCTACAAAAACATATTATGTGATAAATAACTATCAACATAAAATTATGCTTGTAAAATTTTTATGAAATATTAGGGACAAATGTGCAAAGCACATTTCCAAAAAACTAATATATGATAGCACTAACGAATTACTTGACCCTCAATATTTTTTGAATATTTATATCTCTCAAATGTTAAGTAAATAAGAAAAAATAATTTCTGATGTAGGGGATACGTTAATTATTTGCAATAGATTTGCGTGTGGAACAACTTTCTTAACATAACGAAGAGAGAACAACAAAATGAGAAAAAATTAACCAATGAACAAACGTGGTGATACAATTATAAATTTTTGGATTACAAAAATTAATTATAAACAATTAAATTAAACCAGAAGATATGAAATTTTTTTCAAAAAATTAATGAATCTTTTACTTCACCTTATTATTTCACAATGGGTATTTTATAGGTCTTCTACATAATTTTCTTTAATGTTTAAATTCATATTCAATTTTAGATGTATTATTATTTCACCCTAAAATATTCAGAGTGAAAATGTATTCAGTACATAAATCAATTTGTTTATCTTTTAAAGTGCAAGATGCTTTTTTTGGAAACTGTTCCAACAACAACATTTGAATAACAACAACAATAAAAGCGCAAATAAATAAATAAATGACAAACTAGTAAAGATGTAAATTGTTCATATATTTAATCAGTGAGTGAAATAACAAACTTTGAAAAATAATTCATGAAACACGACATATGTATATTTAATATAAGGACAAAGAAAAAGAGATGTGGAGAGTCCTATGACACACTTAGACATGCAGAACAGTTTAAGAAACAAATTGTCCATGGGACGACATGGACAAATAAAACAATACTAATAAAAAGACACACACACTAGTCCAAATACTTTATATATTATTGGTGTTATTTGGATCTTGATCATTAATACTGTTTAGTGATAGGTCATCCAGCAAAGTCACTACATCATCATTATTCCAATTGAATAACTCAGTCAATGAAGGACTTTGTAGAATGTCAGTAGAGTAGTCGTGGTAATCATTCATTTGCATTGATGCACCCATTGGGGGGATCTCTATTGAAGGGTACATTTGTGGTGTCATTGGAGAAGGCACTGGAGAAGACATTGGAGGATCTTTAATTGGTGAAGGCATCATAGAAGTCATTGGTGTTAAAGGCGTGGATTGAGGGACATTTGATGTAGACCCTTCATCCCCAAAATTCTTTTTCATTGCTTCACGTACTAGATGAAGGTTCTTCTTGATCACGTAACTTAGATCATTGAGATCGTAAGGATGCATGTCAAAGGAAATAGTTTTTCCATTCAATACTTCATGCATCTCTTTCATAATTTCCTTGACCTTATTTTCTTTTCTTACCTTTTGTAGTTTTTTCTTCAACTTCAAGATTCTTTTCTTGGTGAATTCTTCTCTTGTCACCATGTTTTTTGATCTCTACAACGCTGTCAATTCTTTAAACTTTAAAAAGGTGTTGATTGCAGCACCATGATTGGGAAACACCTTAGGTTCATCCCTATAAGGACTATATATGACGGCAGCCATTTCAATGTCACAAAGAGTACTGAGTTCTTGTGCCTTTTTCAAGAACCCTATGTGTCTTTTCTTGTATGAAACTTTTCTATCAGTTTCATTTTCAATCAAAGCAAGGATTACTTTGTTTCTTGGCATGGCTAAAGAGGATAAAGAAGAGGATATATGTGTTTGTTAAAAAATGACTTGTTTTTGTTGTTGTTGTTGACTTTGCCTAAGATTGATCCCTATATATATATGAAAAAATTGGGTTCTGTAAAATATTGGGTAGTTTGAATTAGAGAATTCCTTATTGTCAACAATAACTAATTTGGAATAAATCTAAATGAGGGTGTATCATCTTATAATATATGTAGATTTTGGATCCGGTCTTATACTAACCAATTTTTTTGTGTCAAACTTTTCTTATTTGGAAAAGAATTTGTGTGGTTTAAATCTAAATAAGTATTATCCACAAAACATGGTCATAAGTTTATAGCAAATGTGTTTCTTATAGAATTACGTTATTATTTTTTCCAAATTTGGAAGAAATTATATTTAGTAGAAACGTTATGCTACTTTCAAATATTTTAAAAACTAAATCCTACTTAATTGTCTTTTTATTAATATATGATACGCACCAACCTATTACTTGACCCTTAGTGAAGTCTTTTTCTAAATTAGTTTTGAGTTAAATCAATATGCCATAATTGTAAAAAAAATGCTAATCAAAATAACGTGATTGCGCATAATAGAAAAATAAAAAAGAAATATTATTCTTTTAAAGATATATTATGTCACATCCAATTTTTTGGAGCCATGATTACACTTACTATAACCCACTAGTAGGTGAGTTAACCCTTAACCTAGAACGACAAGTAATGGGTTTATGGGTAGAAGCAAAGTGAAAGAAATAATTTAAATACATAAATAGAAGATAAAGAGGAAGCAAGCCAAAATTTATATACAATAAAAGGATCCCTCCCGGAACCTAGAAAACACAAGTACAGAGATGCTAAATAAAAGTGTACAAGTCTCAAAAGTGGACCCAAAATAAAAAGACTTGTACCAAATTGAAAAAGACTAGCCAACAAAATACAAATGGAGACAAGTAATTTCTAGAATGTCATGTGCTTACACTCACCTTCAGATCTGGGAACTGTAGTCACGATATCAATGCTAGAAACTGGTGCTCGAACCTGTATCACGAAATAGAAATAGATGTAGAGTGTAGTATGAGTACCCAAACAACATGTATTTAGTAGGCGTCATAGGCCCACTAAGTAAGAGAAGTAAAGGAAATATGAAATGTAAAATTTAAACACATAGAGAGGTCAAAGAACGGGAAACAAAAAGGAATGCACACGAGTGTACTAAGAACAGATAAGAAGTAAGTATAACTAGTTAAACCTAACTAGACCCCATAAGCCCATAGGGTACACTCGTGTGCAAGTTTAAGTAAAACCTGAGCGGACCCCCATAATCCCGTCAGTTACACAGAATAGCTAAGAACTAATAAGAGAACTTGAAGATATTACCAGATGTCCACAACTTCTCCTAAACTACAATCACGATAATGGAATCCAAGAATCCAACAAAATCACCCAATTAAAACTTGAATTGGATAAAAAAGGACATCAAGAGAGAATCTCCTAGTCATAACTTGAATCAGATCAAAGGGAAATATAAAATAGGACCTCCCTATTAGAACTCTAATTGGATCAAAAGGGATTTACAATAGAGTCACCTAGATAGAACTTGAATTAGATCAAAGGGAAATATAAGATAGGACCTCCTAGTCAGAACTTGAATTAAATCAAAGGGAATAGAATCACCGAGTCAAGACTTAAAACTGACCAAAGGAGTGATACAAGTGGGGACTGAACCCGGCTGAAAGAGATGCACTAGGAGCCTCAAAACAAGAGCAATAATAGGGTAAACGGGCTCAAACCATAGAAAACATAATCCAATGACTCTAAGATCCATTTACCATCACAACTCCCATCAAAACAAACGCATAGGACCACCTCAAAATCGTCAAGGACCCACTCCAGCTCTTAAAATCTGAATTGTTCATCGTAAGTATATGAGCTTGAAATGGATGATGCCCTACTTACTCATGTATATTAAGGTCCTTTACCAAGTGCATGAAGGGTATCAAAAGTGATCTAGGGTCATAAGGGACCTCAAACACCAAGCCAACCAAGTGTATGAAGGGTATCGAAAGTGATCTAGGGTCATAAGGGACCTCAAACACCAAGCCAAGTTCAATGCATTCCTATAGACTACGTTTTTACATGACTTTATATAAAGGTCCAATTCGAACGACCATATCTCTCAACATATAAAGAGTTAGGTGGCCTATGACCTATTAAATTAAAGTTCTAGTTGTCTTATTTCCAATGCCATCAAATTTGCTTTACTTCGAGTTTAGAGTAAGAAGTTATGATTATTTTACTGAAATATATCCGGGTTGAGAAATTTGGCAAGGACACCTGCTCATTTGGTGACTCGCCGAATGGGTTGGCAAATCACCAAATTAGCTCACTGAATTGTCCCAAAAACCTTAAGTATCTATCTATTTTGGCGATCTAAAGTGCCATTTGGTGAACCGCCAAATATTTCGTTGAGGGAACCTCTAGATCACCAATTTGGATAACGAGATTCATAAAAAATGTCATTTTCTTTGATTTTTATGGCTTTCTTATGTTCCTAGAAGGGTATTCTTGACCTTTCACCCTAAATAAACTTCCCTAATTCAATCTTATAACATAATATCATCATTATACATATAGAACCTCTAAAAATCCGTAATTCTCCTTATTTCAAAGATCAAGAACTCCAAGAAAGGGATTTCTCCAATTTCCCAAGATCTAAAGGCTCCATGTTCAAGATTCTCTTCAAGATACCTAAGGTTTTCAACCGAAGACTCATCTCCACACTTCATCTTCCAAGATTATATTCAAGTTTCTCTAAGAACATTGTTCTTCCAGGTATGTAAGACTTCAATGCGAGTATTCATTTCGCTCTCATGCCTTAAGTATTTTAACTGTCAAGAATTTCACGAAATTATTAGAAGTAAAGCTAGGGTTTTATGAAATTATGATCTTTCTTCAATAAGCTATGTTTTTATTATTTCACTTTGGTTTTGAAACCTTATGGTACTTATTTAGCAAGGGTTTTTTGGTCATTCAAACCCTTATGGATTTTAAGCCTAAAAATGTAACACCTTAGATTTTAGAAAGTGTAAGATGGGTTTAACAGGCAGGTCAATAGACCCTAGCCCAACTGTAACCCTTCACGGAGGCCTAAACGGCCCGTGGAAGGGTTCAACGCCCGTGGAGAGGGCTAGGGTGGCCTTTTAAAGGAAGTCAATTTTTGCCCCTCTGGTTCACGACCCCCTTCACGGACCATGAAGGGCTAAACGGTCTGTGAAGGCTCCCATATAGGTCTCTCGTCAGCTTTTTAAGTCAAGGCTATCATTTCCTTGCGTCTAGTACCTAAGATATGTCTTTTTAACCACTATTCGAAGCCTTATATAAGTTTTTTAAGTCCTAAAACTACCCATTCTAAAATCATTCTCCTAAATTCCAAATTCCCTCCAAGTTCCTCTCCCAAAAGTTCTCTTTAAAGCTAAGAAAGAAGAAGCTAAGGTTTCACTTCAAGATCTCTAATTCACCATAACTTTTGGGCCTTGATCACTAAGGTATGTTAGTATTCACCAATGTAGTCCTTTCCTCCATAGGGTTCCTAAGATCTTCCAATTTTACAAGTTCAAGTTCTCAAATTAAATTTAGAGTTTTCTCTAATCTTCATGGGTTCTTTTCAATTATGATTCAATTGCCTACTTTCTATCTTCTAATGCATGAATTGAAGTATTTACATGATTTTGAGTTGAATTCATATTAACCCATGCATGATCCATGATTTTTGACTATGAACACATGATAAAGGTTATGAACTATGAACTATGATTTTTATGAAGATATGCATGTTTTTATGAGATTGATGGTTACGATTTGAGGATGCTTTTAGATGAAAGCGTCAATGAAATTGTGAAAGGTTTTCTCACATGTTAATATGATCATGATTGTGAAAGGATTTCTCACATAAGGATTCATAAGCTTGAAAGGTTTTCTCACTTATGTTGAATCAAGATTTAAGGAGCTATCCTAAATAACTTTAGCTTGGATTGGTAACCTAATGGTGACTTTCCATGGATGATAAAATGAATATGATTAATGACTATTACTTGGGATTTTACTTAGCACCGAGAGGATATTGAGATGGAGGCTCTCCCGTTAGTAGAGGCCAAACTTTTAGTCACAATCTCCTTGTCCCTAACTACGTGCCCCCGTAAGATGCCTTAGCTAGTGGATCCACGTAAGCTAGAAGTTTAAGATTGTTTCCTTGGCAAGCAATGACATCTATTTTCGGTGTTGGATAAACACTGGATTCCATGTTTTAGCTCACATGGTCTATGTCGGTTAATGGTAAACATCCCACAATAATGAACTAGGTTACTTCTGAGTATCTCACAAAGTGTTTTAAATATGTTGAGGTTAGGTTGACCATGATTATGACTTATGTTTTCTAACCCTTTTATTTTATGATTTAGCTTGGTCATTGCAAGTCATGAAAAGTTCTTTTAGCATGATTTCATACCTTTTATGCATTGCTATTATACTTATAACATTCTATGTACTAATGCATACTTGTTCCTATATTGTTTCACTAATGTAAGGTCCGACACTCCTACCTCGCATAGTTATGGTTAGTTGATCTCATTGACGATTCAAAGATTAAGAGTTGGTGAGTTCTCATGTTTCGAGGACCATGACCCTTTTATTGCTCTCTTTACTTTAGTTTTTAGACATTTGTACATGGGGTATGGGTTACGTCCCAGCCTCTTCTTTTGATGTATTAGATGGCTTGTTTTTTTTTTGTTTTCCCACCCGGTGTCCGGTACCCACATTGGACTTTCACTTTTTCAAACTCTTTTGATATGAGAATGTTTCTTTGAAATCTTTATTTCTATTATCTTATATGATGTATGCTAAGTGGTTTGTGTATTCCCTTTCGGGGTTCTATATGCCACGTTACACCTAGGGTACACTTTGGGTCATGAAAAACTTGGTATTCTAAGCACAAGGTTTAGAAAGTTCCTAGTATGTCTCACAAGCCACGTCAAGTAGAGTCTTGTTAATGAGTGTGAAGCATGCCACATTTATGAATAACAGGCTATAAGATGTTTAGGAAATTCCATTTCTTTCATCATTCTAAAGTCGTGTGATAGAGTGTAACTCTAAATGTCTCTCACCTAATCCTTACATGATGATTCTTAAGATATGGCCCCTCGAAGAGCATACGTTAGAAGGAATATGGGTGAGAATGTGGAACAAGAAGCTCCACAAGTTTCTGCCAATCCTTTGGCTGAGGAAATGACTAATGTGGAGTTTCGAGCCTCTTTCCAAGTGTTACTCAAGCTATGATAGCTCAAGCCAATAGAAAGGCTAATGCTCTCGTGAACCCAAATGTGGGTATGGTAGCGGCAAGGATAATGGACTTCATTAGGATGAATCCTCTGAATTTCATGGTTCTAAGGTTAATGATGATCCTCAAAAGTTCATTGTGAGGTTTACAAGATAGTGGGAATTATGTGAGTGACTACAGTTGAGAAGGCAGAGTTGGCCGCTTATCAACTTAAGGGATTTTCTAGAATTTCGTTTGAACAATGGAAGATCGAGAGGACTATTGATGCGGGTCCTCTTGATTGGGAGAAGTTTAAGGTTGTTTCTTCTTAATAGGTTCTTTCTCCTTGAGATGAGGGAGGCAAAAGTACTTGAATTTATCAACCTTCATCAAGGAAATATGAGCGTGAATGAGTATGCTTAGAAGTTCACTCAATTGGCTAGGTATGCTCCAGCGATGGCTGCGGACTCTAGGGTAAGGATGAGTAAGTTTGTTTCGAGTGTGTCTAAAATGGTGGTTAAGGAATGTCGTACAACCATGCCCATTAAGGAAATAGATATTTCCCATTTGATGACTAATTCCCAACAAATAGAAGATGGGAAGATAAAGGAAAGATCTAGGGAGGTAAAGAGGGCAAAGACCAGTGATGGTGGCTTTTCACATTCGAGATCCGATAGACATGGACGTTCTAAATTTTGATTAAGGTTCTCCGATCAACGTTTCTGAAATGCTCTAGCTCCTAAGTTCAACAAAGATAGGGTGTCTAACCCTAAGTCTCAAGAAGGAAATGATGGTGGATCTCCTTTGACTAATAGTGCTAGGTGTGGAAGGAATCATGATGGTGAATGCTTAACCAGTACAAATGTTTTCTTTAACTGTGGTAAGAGTGGTCACAAGATGAGGGATTATCCATTACTTGCTACTAAAGGAAGAGATGGTAGGCAACCTCTGCCTAGTGGTTTAGGTTCAAGTGCTTCAAAGCAAAACCGATTCTATGCACTTCAAACTCGACATGATCAAGAAGGTTCTCCCGATGTGGTTATTGGTATGTTGAGAGTCTTTCATCCTGATTTTTATGCTTTGCTTGATCCCGGTGCTACTTTGTCATTTGTGATACCATATGTGGCTATGATATTCTCTGCTTCTCCGAATGTGTTGGTAGACCCTTTTTCTTTTTCTACTTCTATTGGTGAATCAATTGTTGCTAAGAGAGTCTATAGAAAGTGTCTCGCCTCCTAATCCCTAGAGTCACTTATATTGATCTTGTAGAGCTTTATATGTTGGATTTCGATGGTATTCTTGCTATGGATTGGCTCCATTCTTTTAATGCTTCTATTGATTGTATAACCCGTGTGGTTAAGTTTCAGTTTCCTAATGAGCCCGTCCTAAAGTGGAAAGGGGATAATTCTATGCCTAAGGGTCAGTTTGTTTCTTGTCTAAAAGCTAGGAAAATGATTTTTAAAGGTTGCATATTTCATCTTATTGGGTTAGGGATACAGATTTTGAAACCCCAATTCTTGAGTCGGTCTCTATTGTAAATGAGTTTTTGAAAGTGTTTCTTGATGATCTACTCGCTGTTCCTCCCGAAGGGGAAATAAACTTTGGAATTCACCTTCTCCTATATACGTAGCCTATCTCTATTCCTTCTTACCGTTTTGCTCCGGCAGGACTTAAGAAATTAAAGGAGAAATTGAAAGATTTGTTGGATAAGGGTTTCATCCGATCGAGTATCTCTCCATGGGATTCTCTAGTTTTGTTTGCTCATAAGAATGATGGTTCACTTCGCATGTGTATTGATTATCGGCAATTGAATAAGGTTACCATTAAAAATAAGTATCCTCTTCCAAGGATTGATGATTTGTTTGATCAACTCCAATGAGAGAGTTACTTCTCTAAGATTGACCTCCGGTCGGGTTATCATCAATTGAGGGTGAAAAAGAGTGACATTCCGAAGACGGCTTTTCAAACACGGTATGGTCATTATGAGTTTTTGGTGATGTCTTTTGGCTTGACTAATGCTCCGGACGCATTCAAGGACTTGATGAATAGAGTATTTAGACAATATCTTGATATGCTTATGATTGTTTTTATTGATGATATTTTGATTTACTCACGGAGTGAAGATGAGCATGTTGAACATTTTAGGATTGTGTTGCAAATTCTCAAGGATCGTGAGTTATATGCTAAGTTTAACAAGTGTGAGTTTTGGTTGAGGTCTATTGCTTTCTTGGCCATATTATCTCCCGTGAAGGTATTCAAGTCGATCCTATGTAAATTGAGGCATTTAAAAGTTGACCTAGACCTTTGACTGCTTCAGATATACGGAATTTCTAGGGTTTGGCCAGTTATTATAGAAGGTTTGTGGAAGGATTTTCCTCTATTGCTTCGCCTTCGACAATATTGACTCAAAAGAAGGTGAAATTCATATGGTCAGATGCTTGTGATAAGAGTTTCCAAGAGTTGAAGGATAGATTCACTTCATTCCTTTTTGACACTACCAAAAGGATCAGAGGTGGCTTGAGTTGCTAAAAGATTTGAATCGTCACCAAAGGAGGTGTCTTGAGTTGGTAAAAGATTTTGACATGAGTGTCCTCTATCACCCCGGTAAGGTGAATGCTCTTAGTCGACTATCAATGGGTAGTGTATCTCATATTGAGGTTGATAAGAAAGAGTTGGTTTGTAATGTTCATAGATTGGCCTGATTAGGTGTTCGCTTAGTTGATTCTAATGAAGGCAGGAGTAGTTGGTAATAATGGTTCAAAATCGTCTTTTGATGCTAGCTTGGCGGCTAATGCTCATGGGAGTTTACTAGCTGGCTGGCTGGGCGGTCCCATTATTTGTTACTTCTAGTTCGAGGCTGATGCTCATGGTTCGAGGCTGTTAGTTTGATTTGAGGCTGAGGCTCATGGTTCGAGGGCGTTACTTTCAATTCAAGGCCGATGCTTATTGTTCAAGATTGTTACTTGGTTTGGATGGTCAGTGATTCTTCTTGTCATGACTCAATTTCTCAAGTTGTGATGGCGCCTACCACCCCACCTGTAGGCCAGCCGAAACCCTATCCTGAAACTTAGCAGTAATGGGATTAAGGGTGGAAACTAACCTCAACTAAGCGGAAGCATCAAATACAACACACAAAGAAGGCTGAAGCGAAACCAAACTATATATACATGACACCTCCCAGAACCTAAAAGTCACAAGTACAGAACTACTTACAAGAGTACAAGTCCCAAAAGTAGACCACAGAAACAAACACTACTAGAAATTAGGCCTATGGCAACGGCTTTTGTAGTAACCTTTAAGAAACTATTACTATAGATAGCCCTTTGCAATAGTTCAAACCCTTGCCAAAAGGATTAGCCGGTTTAGTAATAAATCCGTTGCCACTGCGAGAAAACCGTTGCTATAGGTAAGCCTATTGCATCGGTTACTGAAACCGTTGCCATAAAGTGTTCTATGGCAACAGTAATGGGAAATATTTTTTATTGGAATGGTTATTAATTCCCTCCACACAATTTCCCTCTCTTATTTTTGCCAAACCCACCAAAAAATTTCTCTTTATTTTATTTTTAGTTAATTTCTTAAATCTAATTTATTTTTCTCTGTCTGATACAAACAAAGAAAACATTTACTCTCTAAACAAAGAAAACCCATTTCTCTCAACAAGCAGATCAACGTCGTCTTCAACAAGCAGACGGCCTCCGGAAGCTCTTGTTTCATCTCTGTATGTTTATGTTAAGTTCTTCATCTCTGTCATTTTAGGGAAAACTTTAACCCATTTTTGTCCTCAAATCTAAACCCATTTATCTTTTCAAATTGCTTGTGAAATCTAAGAAAATGGAGGGCTAGAGGTTTTTTTTGTGAAATCTGAGAAACCTTGAGGTTTTCTTCTTCAATTGCTGGAGGTTTTCTTCTTCAATCTTTGAGGTTATAGCTGAAGAAATTGCAAGTTTGAGCATTTGAGGTTTTCTTGTTGAATCTCTTCTTTTCTCTTTAATATTTTTAGAGTGGTTAGTGTATTTGATACATTTCTTCTGATTGTGGGATTTTTCATTAAATTGTTTCTACTGCATGTTGGTTCGGTGAGCATTTTAATATATGTGGGTCTAATGTTTTGTTTGTATCTAGGGTGAAATTGTTTAATCTTTAATATTTTAGGAGTGGTTAGTGTATTTGATACATTTATGTTGGATTTCTTGTTCCATGAGTTACTCTTTAGAAAATAATTTGGTTGCTACCATGTTGATCCATAAAAGGAATTCCATTATATAAACCAAAAATCACTATTTGATAGGTTAAATTTAAAAAACTGAATCCTTGAATCGTAACATCAGAGAGGGAATATATCTTGGAAAGCTGAAGTTGAACTGCGTCAAATTAGTAAGAAGAACAAGGAAACACTCCATTTTTAACCTTGAGCTTGAGAAACCATGAAATTGCTTGACCAGTAGAAAATCTAAAGGGAGGACCTTAGTTGGGTCGAGCAATGATATCTCCCATTCATTCCCAGCAGATGACAATTGGTGAACCTGAAAGCCTTTTGAGCTAGACCTATTGACAACATCCATTCAGACAAGGAACTCCTGCAGTCTAGATGGACGAGGGCTGATTTGGAAAGACACATCCAAAGATGGTAGCACCTATAAAGTGTTCCATAAATTAATTCATAATTTTCAAAGAAAGAATTGAAATAATGTCTAATATGAGAATGGTTGCATCTAATTACTGTATGTTTGGTCTATAAACATTTTTTTTGTTGGGGAACGTTCTATAAGAATCAAAATTGCATCTAATTAATGTATGTTTGGTCTATAAAAATGTATGTTTCCAGCTAAAATGTTTAACCTTTTTTTTTTAAAAATAGTTTGGTCTAAAAGTATAAGAATTTGGTCTTATACTTAGATCATTTGGTGCTCATATTATTTCTTATTTGCACTGAAAAAATCAGTTTTAAAATATCGAACCGAACCAAACTATTCGGTTTGGTGCATACTTTTCCAAAATCGAAAATCAAATTGAAATATTATAAAGCCAAACCAAAAATCCGAACATCCACCCCTGTCTTACACTATTCTTTACACTATTTATCCAATGTGCATTCTTTTGATGATTTGAGATGGTGAAAGCATCACATAAATTGTGGGCAGTATTCAATTATGCACAATCTATTTGCTACCATAGTGGAGATACTAAAATGCATTTAAGGTTCAGCATGGAATGGGGTGATATTTCTAGGGATGATGTTTGATAATGTGTAGACCATCCCTGTTTAAGTTTTTCCCTGTGGACCAATTGAAATGCTTAAGGGGGACATTTTTGGTAGTAATATAGTGTTATATCATGTATACTTGTTCTTGTCATTTATACATGTATTAGTATGAGTCTTATGTATTATACCTTGATCATAGCATGCCTTGATTTTTTTGAGAATTGCTCCAAATGGAATGACAATGGTGCAGGTTAGTGATCTTGTTGGGCTTTGTCTCAGCCTTATTGTGTTTTTCCTGCTCTATATATGTATATCCTTCCACTAGTGTCGTTTCAGATTCGAGGGAGTTTTAAAGTTCAGTTGATGATGTCTACAGTGATTTCACCTCTCGCTTGAGTAGGATGTGAGAAATTTTGCTTTCATTATTTTTGAAGAGTTACGTTAGAGCAACAGGAAACAACAAGAGCGTAATTATCATGAAAATGAAAAAAAACTAAAACTTGCTATTGGTTGGTATTAGAATTTATGACATGAACATCTGAAACTTCATGAAAATCTGAGAAATTTTATGAGGTTTTCGGCTAAGGAGATAGAGGGATTTCTTCTTTGGGTAACATTTGCCTGCACAAGCTGTCTTATAGAGTAACATACTTGTTTTTGTCTTAATTTTCCATTCTCAAATCATCTAAAGATTTGATATTGTAACACTAGAGTTTTGCTGATAATTGTCTTTGTACTGTGCTTCCAGAATTACCTGTAATTAAACATTTTGGTATTTGATTTGTAACAGCCCAAGCTTCCAAAGGATTTTAAAATGCAGAACTCACCTGAAAACAGTGACCTACAGAGGCCACCTACGAGCCATAGATGGATTGACTGGCCGTAGGTGGGAACCGTCAATGAAGCCGTGAAATTTCAGGTTCTCCAAGTTTCTGAACTATGACCTACGGAATAGCAGGGCGGTTCGTAGTCCAGTTGACGGGCCGTAGATGCCTTCCAGACTCACCCAAATTTTCAGCCTAAAATGAACTTTCTGAATCAATTGACGGAAGAATAGGACGGTTTGTCAATTGATGTACGGACCGTAGATCCTGTTCGTCGATTGGCCCCAACAGTTTTTAATTAAGGGCTTTTTGGTCTTTTCCCTAATTGTTTACCTATTAAGCTAAGTCTGTTATACCCTTAATCTAAGACCTATAAATACTTTCTAAGCCTAATTCCTTTCATTCTAATTCATTCTAAAACTCTCCTCTCTCAAATATTTTTCTCTCAACTCTCAAGGAAGAAGAAGAAGCTTGAATCCTCCATTGAAGACCTTCAATCTTCTCCAATTACTTGTGGATTGCTTTGAGGTATGATAGTGTTCACCATTAGGAGTCTTTTCCTCCAATGGGCCCTTCCTCTTCTTCATGATTTTCAAAGGTTTACTCTAACCCAATTGAATTTGGGTTTGTGATCAATCATTGTGGGTTCTTAAATTATGATTCCAATTATTGATTTTATGATTCCTAGTGCACGATTTAGCGTGATAAAGTAACTTAGTGCACGAATTAGTGTGAATTACATGATTTGATGTAGAGATTTCATGAACCCCCATGATCCTAAGTTAATTTTCCCCAATTTGATAATGTATGCTTTGATTGTTGGGTTGAGTTATGATTTAATGAAGTTTATGAATTCTCTATGAAATCAAGCATGAATTATGAATGAATTGAGGGTAATCTTATGAATTTAGCATGATCAAGTCAAAAGCTTGATTTTCCTCTATTATGTGAGTTCCTTCAAGTATGGGTAAATTGTCTTAATTATGGCTTTCTAAGCATGAGCTTGCATTGAATTGCATGATATGAGTTGAACTTGCATGAACCCATATGAACTATGAAATATGACCATGATGAATTACGGGTGCTTTGAGAGTAAAGTACCAAAGTTATGATATGATGATGTTATGGTTGAGTAGTGAAAGGTTTTCTCACGTAATTCTCCCATTATGATAAAAGAAGAACAAAGAGGTGATTACCCATGTTCTTAAAGAGCTATACTAATGATGTAAGCTTGGACAAGGTCCATGAAAGATGAATATCTATAAGCATGATTTTAGCTTGAATTGGTAACCATAGTTGTACCTTTTCGTGTTTAATGATATAAATATGTTAATGACTAATCCGTGAGAATTATGCTTAGCACCGAGTGGATATTGAGATGGAAGCCCTCCCGTTAGTAGAGGCCGGGTCTTCTAATGAAAGCTCTCCCATTAGTAGAGGCCGGATTTTCTAGATGGAGCTCTCCCATTAGTTGAGGCCGAGTCTCCTAAAGCAATCTCTATCCCATAAA
Source organism: Solanum appendiculatum (assembly GCA_018342035.1). Classification (NCBI taxonomy): domain Eukaryota; kingdom Viridiplantae; phylum Streptophyta; class Magnoliopsida; order Solanales; family Solanaceae; genus Solanum; species Solanum appendiculatum. The sequence continues at coordinate 926,666 of JAGDQO010000316.1, forward strand.
CTATGTTGCCACCATAGGATGTTGTCTTTAAGTAGACATTAGCTAGTGGATCCACCTAAGCTAAGAAGTTCATGGTCTTACCTTGGCAAGTAGGACACCCCTTTTTGGTGTGAGTTAGACACCGAATTCCGTGTTGATAGCTCACATGGTCTTACATGTCGGTTAAGGCTTTTCGCCACAAGTTAATGCACAAGTGTTCTCATAACGAAGTAATGAAAAGAAGGAAAGACGATTTAGCTTGCTTTGGCCTTGATATATGCTTTATGTTTCATGTTTCTCATGTTTATCATGTTTTTTTTAGCTTGGCCATTGCATGTCATGATTATGTCTCTCTCTAGCATGATTTATGTGTTTATGTGCATTGCTATCATACTTAGTACTTAATTGTGCTAACGTATACTCTTGCCTACATTAACTTCTTTGGTGTAGGACGTGGCGATTGACCTTCCACTCGTGGCTAGAGCATTGACTTAGAGTTGGGAAGAAGACTTGGTGAGTCCTCATCCATTCGAGGACACAGCCTAGTTGGATTTTACATTTTATGTCTTTCCTTATGTTGGATATTGTATTGGGCTGTGTTCCTATCACTTTTATTCATATTCTATGATATTAGAAGGCGCTGTTTTGAGTAAAACTTTGATATAAAATGCTCTTTTGAATGCTTATTTCTCTATTATCTTGTATGTTATGTATGCTAAGGGCATGTATGAGGCCTCTCGAGGTCTTGTATGCCGTGTTACATCTAGGGGCTACCCTGGGTCGTGACATGATTATTATCATTAATCTGGTTATTCATTCCTTGCTTGGGCGTAAGGTTCATAATGTTCTAACTCCAAAAGTATAGTCGTTCTCTCTTCCTGACCCTTCAGCCAAGCCGCTTTGTCTCTTCATTAGCTTGATGTCTGAAAGCCGTTAATCGAGTAGTCACTCTTGGCCTCTTTTTGTCTTGACTCGAAAATGAACCCAATGGTCAATTTGGCCCAAACACCCACCATTATAAAAAAAATTTAAAAAAAATCAAAATTCAGCTTTCAGATCAAGAATAAGATATGTTTAACTAGCAACAAAAAAAATAAATGTAGGCATGATATTCATGATCCAAAAAAAGCTTTCAGGGACATTATGTTAAAACATAAAATAAATCACCGACCTTTGAAACTTAAAAAATCGTTGCACTAACTGAAATAATATTAAAGAGGTAGAAAAAATTTCTAATATGTGATTTAAATGGCTTGAGTGTCTACTAAATAAGAATAATACGCTTGAGTGTTTAAATTTTTTGTAATAAGAAATTTTTCCATGTACATTTTGTGATATGTTTGTTCATTTGTAAAACATTGTTGTCTTTTTTATTTCATAATTTATCATAAATTTGATTCTTTTTATCTTTTTGTGTCACATAGATATCAATGGGTAATTTAGATAGAAGTTGGATGAGTCGCAGACGATGCAGTGATGAATATATTAGTAGAGTGAATGATTTTCTTGATAAGGCATTTCAACGAGCTTCTAAAGGAAATGAAATATTATGCCCTTGCAAAAAGTGCATCAATCGTTATTGGCATTATAGAAATGTGGTGGAGGATCACTTGATTGTAAATGGATTTGTGGATGGATACAACAAATGGATTTTTCACGGGGAGAGAGTTTCCTCAAGGAATACACCACATTCAAGAAACCATGATGATATTGATGGACCATGATACATTTCGAAATATAGAGGGTGAAACATCACATGAAGAAGGAGAGAGAGAAGGGCTATCTGAAGATGCAAAGAGATTTTTAAATTAGTGGAAGAAGGAAAAAAAGAGTTATATCCAGGGTGTGAGAACTTCATTAAGCTAAGTTTCATCATTCGGTTATACTTGCTTAAATCCCTACATGGGTTGAGTGATGTGGCTTTTAGTGATCTGTTAGACTTGTTAAAAGAAGCACTTCCCTTTGCTCAACTACCTGAGTCTTTCAATAAAGCTAAAAAAATTATAAAAGATTTGGTTCTCGGGTATGACAAAATACATGCATGCCCTAACGATTGCATGCTATTTTGGAATGAAAATGCGGAGAAAGATAATTGCTCTGTGTGTGGGTCTTCTAGATGGTTAAATGATGGTGATGGCACAACTAATGCAAGCTCTAAAATCCCTGCGAAGGTTTTAAGGTACTTTCCTTTAAAGCCTAGGCTTCAGAGAATATTTATATGTCCTGAAACAACTATTGCAATGAGATGGCATGATTCTGAATGATCTAATGATGGGAATATAAGGCATCCTGCTGACGGAGAAGCTTGGAAAGATTTTGATTCTATGCATCCAAAATTCTCAAACGATCCTCGTAATGTTCGATTGGGTCTTTCAAATGATGGTTTTGATCCATTTCAAACCATAAGCATTTCCCATAGTACCTGGCCTGTTATGTTGATGAATTATAATTTATCACCATGGATTTGCATGAAGCCAGAGTACTTAATGTTGTCGATGATCATTCTAGGTCCATCATCTCCTGGACAGGATGTAGATGTGTACCTATAACCATTAATTGCTGAATTGAAGGATGATGCTCATACAAATCAGACATTTCAAATGCGTGCAGCTTTAATGTGGACAATTAGTGATTTTCCAGTGCTATCAATGCTTTCTAGATGGAGTACCAAGGGAAAATTTGCATGCCCACGTGTAACTAGAACACATGCTCTCAATATCTCAAACATAGTTGTAAAATGTGTTACTTAGGTCATCGGACATTTTTGCCTCCTGATCATCCATTTAGAAGAGACCAAAAATCTTTTAATGGAGAGGAGGATCATAGACCTACACCTACATTTTTGTCGGGCGTGGACGTGTTTGAAAAGTTACATGATTTCAATAATGTTTTTGGGAAGGGTCAAAAGAAAAGGCGTCGAAATAATGGTAGTCCATGGAAGAAAAGATCCATCTTTTTTGAATTACCATATTGGAAACATAATAAGTTGAGGCACAATCTTGATGTGATGTATATTGAGAAAAATATATGTGATAGTTTGCTTGGGAGTTTATTAGATATAGAAGGAAAGTCAAAGGATCACATTAATTCTCGCTATGACTTGCAAAAAATAGGGATACGAAAGGAGCTTCATCCAAGGAAAGATAATACAAATGGAAAAGCTCATTTAGCTAAATCTTGTTTTAGCATGAAACCACAAGAAAAGAGGTTATTTTGCACTCTCTTAAAAAAGGCCAAATTACCAAAAGGGTTTGCCTTAAACATATCAGATCGTGTGGATGTGGAAGAGATGAAAATATCAGGGTACAAAAGCCATGATGCTCATTTTATAATGCATTACTTGCTCCAGATTGCGGTTCGAAATGAATTGCCTAAGAATGTTTCATTAGCCTTTATTAGATTGGGGAACTTCTTTAAATCCATATGCAGTAAAGTTATAAGGCGAGCAGATCTTGAGGCAATGCAGACTGAAATCAAAGAAATTGAATGCGAGCTTGAAAAGATTTTTCCTCCATCCTTTTTTGATATAATGAAACATTTGCCTATCTATTTGGTAGATGAAATTAGATTGGGTGGTCCAATTCATCTTCGTTGGATGTATTCTACTACGAAAAAATGTGTAAGTTCAAGGGTCTTGTTCGTAATCAACGTTATCCAGAAGCTTGTATAGCGGAGGCGTTTGATGTTGAAGAGTTCTTGATTTTTGGTTCGAGCTACCTACATCATGGAGTGAAGACATGATTCAGTAGGTATCGAACTGAGGACGATGAGGATGTTGAAAAAGAGGGAGATGATTTGTCATATATGTTTCCTATGCTTGGGCATCCAGTTAAAAATGAGAAGAAGAAAAAAGGAAAGACTTTTACCATGGATCTAGAGTTATCTTTAGAAATACATCGATATGTTCTGTTCAATACTGGAGATGAACAAGTGGATGATTTTATCAAGTAAGATAAAAACATAGTAATTATATATATATATATTGAACTTCATTTATTCAATTATTACAAGGCACTTTAAACTTCAATTATGAATGCCTAATAATAAAATTTGAATTATTCATACTTGCAGGGAGCATAAGATTTTAATTGATAGTAATACTAGATCAAATGCATGGACAAGAGCAAGGAATCATAGTCGAGAATTTGGCAACTGGTTCAAAGAGAAAGTTAAAAATATTGAAGTGCCTAATCAGTTAAGATGGCTAGCTAAAGGGCCTAATAGGGTGGCAACCAAAAGATATACTACATAATTCATTACTGGATACCGATTTCAAACATTAAAACGTGATTACTCACGCAAGTCTCAAAATAGTGGAGTGACTTTAGCTGTGACAACTGATAGTTTTGCTAGTGCTCGGGATCAAAATCCCATTGATGGAGAGGTTATATATTATGGGGCTATTCAAGATATCATTGAGGTTGATTATTACAATTGTTTTAGTGTTGTACTATTTAGATGTGATTGATTGGTTTCATAATGAAATAGATGAATATGGGTTAACTCGTGTGTACTTCAACAAATCACGGAGTTCTGATGACCCTTTTGTGTTGGCATCTCAAGTGCATCAAGTTTTTTATGTGGAGGATCCAATTTTGAAGGATGTTTATTATGCAAGGAATAAAGTGCATGTTGATTTTTATGACTTAGAGGAAGAAAATTGTTCTAATATGCGAGATACATTTTGGAGAGAGCCAAGTGAAGACATTGGTCCCTCGAATAGATTATCCAATGTTGACATGAGATGGTCAAGAGAAGATATTCCTTTTGATGTTGTTGATATGCCAACTGATGCAGAATTTTCAGAGGATACAACTTTTGGAACGTCAGAAGGGGAGGATGACTATGATGATATTGATTGGGATTGGATGGATGCGGATGATTAAATAAAGAATTTTTGAATGTCTTGTAAATATATATTTGTGATTGTTTTAATTTGTTTTAAGTGAGTGATAAATGTCCTTTCCTTAGAAATGCTTGCTTCATTTATTCTTTTTTTCTTAGAATTATACTCTGAATTGTTTCAATTTTACAGGAGATTCACCATCCGTTTACGAGCTAGTTAGTGAATCATTAAAGGGAATCTCAATAACACTACTAACGGACTAAGACTACTAGAAGGTATGTGTTGCTTGAACTATCTTTAGAATTAAATTTCTTTAAGCTTATCTTAGTATACTAAGATTCAAATCTGTTAGCTGAACCTCTAGTAGGTTGGTGTGATGCCCAACTTATTTCTTGTTTGTCCCTCTGTATCACCTGATCAGTAGAGTTTGAATTAGTAGTTCAGATTAGTAGAAATTGAAAATCCATGTCATTTTTTGAAATTTTGTTGTTTGGTGCTGCATCTTCTTCGTTTTGTTTTGTTCTCGATGGTGATGGTTTTGTTATAAATCAAAAAAGAAAAGAGTAATGCAAAAATAAGGAGATTTTATTTGTTTCCTGTTCAAAAAAGAGATTTTAAGGTTGTGATGATATAATGCTTGTTTTCTTTAGCAATTTGAATTGGTTGTTAGTATGTGAAATCTGATGCTACTGTGCTTAAAAAGATCTGGTGCTTATTCATATATATTGTTTTGATAGATTTGATAGTCATGAGGCAGGAGGAGACTTCAAGACAAAACAATAAAGGAAAAGGGAAACAATATGTGCAAGCTGGAACACTTACATCTATGGCATACAAAAGGGTTTGTTCACTGAGAACAAAAGAGAATGTTCAATCTATTCTGCCTCGAAATTCCTCTTCTCTTGTAGCGCATACTTTACAAGAAGAAGTGCGACAAGTGCCTCAGAATTCTTATACTTTGAAAGCACAGTCTAAAAGGGTTCAAATGCAAAAAATGCCTCAGAGTTCTTCCACTCCAAAAGCAAAATCTATGCAAGAATCAGAGTAACAAGTGCCTCGAATGTTTTCCACTCTAAAAGAACAAGTTGTACAAGCACCTATGAATTCTTTCACTATAGTAGCATAAGTTAAGAGAAACAATTGCAACATGTGCCAAGAGAATCTCCTACTATAGAGACACATAATATACATGAACAAGTGCAACAAGAGACACTGAATTCGGAAGAAAATGATCTATCAGGAGAACAAGGTAAAAAAATATAAATTCACTTCTAAATTAAGTGAATTTGAATTGTAAAGTCAGATAACATTGTTGATATGTTGTTTAACTTTGCTTCATATTATTGTAGGCTCATTGACTCAAAAAAGGAAAAGAGGTAATACAGTAATGCAAAGTGTACGTGGACGACAAGAGCGTAAATTGGTCTTGTTGAATCGTGCAATCAACCCATTAGTCCTACTAATGCTGTTGTAACAGAGTTGTGCAGTTTTCTTGGCACATTGGCAAGGAATTCAATGCTTTGTCCTCTTAATATTCATAATTGGAAGAATATGGACACAAAACAAGATTTGTGGGATTATACCAAGGTTTGAGTTCTTGCATTTCTAATTTTAGTTATAAACTTTTCATACTTTTTACTAATATAAAGAACAAATTGTAGGAGAAATATGATATTCCTGAGAGTGCGAAAGAATGGGCTTTGAAGGGAATTAAAACTGCACGGAGAAAGTATAAGAATAACTTGTATCAGAAACACTATAAACCATATGATAATGATGATCTTCGAATGGCAAAAAAGCCCAAAGATGTTTCAAAATCTGATTTTAAGGATCTTCTCAAATATTGGAACTCTGAAAAATTCAAGGTTTGATTTTGAATTCTTTGGTTCATCTTTCTACTTTTGATTCCTTGTTTAATTTACGTAGATTTTAATAACTTGTTTATTTGCAGAAAATGTGCGAAACAAATACCGAAAATCAAATTTTTTTTTTGAATCCACATGTTGCTAGTAATACCAGTTTTGCTATGATACGCAATAATTTAGTATGTTCTCCTCTTAATCATTAAATATAAACTTGTTGCCATAAAAAGATCTTTAATACAAACTTTTATGTAATTAGGAAAAAGAGAAGGAAAGCCCCGATGAGCTATCAACTAAAGAATTCTTTGTGGCTACAAGATCAAGAAAACCTGGTCGAGTATATACAAGGACTCCAACGAAGATACAATTAGTAAAATTGTATGACTTTTATTTGATTATAAGGCTGTTGAGATCCTTTATTTGTTCTTACATACTTGATTTTATTTATTTGAATTTAATTTGTAGGCTGAAATGGAGAAAATGCAAAGTCAACAGAGTGAAGATGGCAATCAATCATTTGATGCATTTACTGCAGTCATGGGACGTGAACACCCATGATGCCTGAGATTGTATGGACGAGGAGTTACCAAAACTACTTTGAAAAGGAAAGCACATTCTGAACCCTATTCAAGTGCTAACGATGAGAGGGTGCAAAGAAAAATAGAGGAATTGGAAGAGAGGATGCATCAAAGGATGGCAAAAAATTTGGAACAACAAAAAGTAACCATACACCGAGAAGTTATAGATGATATTCTTGGACGACTTAATCGTATGTACCCTGGACTTCAATTAAATGCTGACATGTTGGCATTATTGGATGCTCAGTCACCACAAGAAGTTATGCAACCTTTCAATCGTCCATCTTCCAGCAAAAACAATCAAGGTATGGTGTCTATTCTTCTTCTTCTTCTTTTTCTTCTTTTTCAATGCTAGCCTAGTACAAAAGTGCTGCCTACTGTCTTTTGTGTAGAGGTATTGCTATGATTCTGGAGAGGTTGGACACTGGCCTACTGTCTAGTAGTTCATCTTTTGATAGTAGTGACAACATCATTAGAGATTATTTGAATGTGTTTTAGCCCCTGTAATTGATTTCTTTTGGTAGTGGATTGACTAGGTCATGTTTCTATGATTGGGAGTAGTGGATGAATAAATCCTCGTGCCATTGTACTTGGTGGCTTGGTTGTGGTATTATTGTCGAACTAGTTAGTTTTCCCTTTTTCCACCCTTGTTGTATGCATTTTTGTTGTTGTTGATCCTTGCCCGATATGTGGCTAGACTGGTTTTATTCGTTAAGAAAGTTATGGTGTTGTTTGATCAAGTCGGTTTAGAAGGTTACTTTCGTTGTGTGCCCTCTGGTTGTGTAGTAGTTGAGAGGCCGGTGGCTGTTAGAGTGGTGTGAGGGGCAGTGTAGCCTTCTGTCGTGTCTTGGTAGTCCTAGTTGCTCGATTATTTCCCTTGGTTTAAGCGACTCAATGCGACTGTTGGAAGATTAATAATGTTAACATGTTATCTTATCTTTATTTTTTAAAGATAAGATACCTTGTCATCTTATGTTACCCTGTTTTGTGGCTGATCTCTAAGGAAAAAATCAACAAGTATAAAATTTGAAGATACAATATCAAAATTGATAAAATAGGTAGAAGATATGATTCTGGTGCTAAGTAACTACAGAAAAAGATATGAATCTAGTGTACAAATTCATGATACTCAAAGACAAATCAACCTTCTTGTTTTTTGATGTATAAGTATCAGACATGATCAACATTATTACATGTTCTCTTTAAAAGGATGTATACGCATTTACACTATATGCAACTTAAATTGTGAAAAGGTTAGTGTTTGAATCACTGCTCTTTCATTAGTGTACCATCTTAAATTGTGAAATTATTATGTCTCTTATTTGTTAGTGAAATTGTTAGATGATTGGAAACGATAAATCTTTAGCACTAAAGGACTGACCTATTGCTGACACAGATGGAACCGTTGTTGTAAGTGCTAGTTTGTACACAACTTGTGTGTGTATCTCAGCTTCTTGTACATGTACTCTTCTGAAAAATTTCCAGTTCTAGGCTCTCCAAGTATGGCAGATCATTGCCCCCAAGTCGCAGCTACTACTTGTTTTTAAAACTGCTTCTATTTTTTTCTTTTAACTGTCAGCATTATTTCCTATCTTCTGTTGCTTCTGTACTTATTTTGCACATACCAGCTAGCTTTGCATGTTTACTTTTATGGAGTGGATTTTACTCTGGAAGTAGCTTCTATTGACAGGAGCATTATGTCTCGTTTCATAGGCACACCCTGCACCCAATTAAGCCATATTGAGTCCCTTATTAACAATTAATTGCAAAAGCAACTTACCAATAATTGCAAGGTTCCATAAGCTGCATTCCTTGATATTAAGCCCTCTAAGCTTCTTAGGCAGACACAATATTGTACTCCATGAAACTAGTGACACCTTCTTCTTAACATCAGACCCACCCCATATATACTCACTAATACATCTTCTGTATATAGTTTTGTTTACTTTGTGGTAGGACAAAAACTGATCCCCAAAAGTTGTGAATTGAGAAAAATACTGATGATCCCCAGAATGTGTGGAGAAGTGCTAGAGAAACTTTATGACCGGCTGATTGAGCAAATGAAATGAGCGTAGATCGAGATAAACGATTTAATTACTGAAATCTGAACTATCTTTCTTCCACATTGGCTCTTAATTAACTTTTATTCATGGTCTTTAGTAGGTGGAGAAGAAAATCAAGGGGATGATGATCAAAGAAGTGAAGACCTTACTTGATATAATTGATTGAAAGTTGTAGAAACTTCAATTGCTTTAGCTCGACTCTTTTGTTTCTTGACATTTTGAAACTTGTGTTAAGCTAGAATCTTTTGTTTTAATTTTTATCCGTATGAAACTTGTGCAAACTAATGAAAACATCTGTTTTGGTATATATATTTTACCTTTATGGATATTGTGACTAGAATATTTTGAATTATATATATGATTCGGCTATATATATATATTTAGTCCTTTTCTTTCATGATTTAATTTAGAGAATATTTTATAAACTATTGTTGATCTATATATATATATATATATATAGAGAGAGAGAGAGAGAGAGAGATTGGTTGCAATAGAAAATAAAACAAATGCAATATCAATAAAAACCGTTGCCATAATATTTAAAAAAATGTTGCGATATAAAGAACAACCTATTGCAACAACCTTTACTGCAACGGTTGCTAACTGCTACCACAACCCCTATTGCAACGGTTGTTGAGCGTTACCACTGCATCAATATTATAGTCCCTATTAATGGAAGGATAACCGTTGCAATAGATATACATATAGCAATGCTATCAAGAACCGTTACATGAACCGTTAAAATAGAGCTACAGTAACACGAGCGGATGAGACGGTTGCCCAACCATTGCCGTAGCTCTATGACAACGACTTTAGGGCCTATTGCAACGCATATGAAACCGTTGCCGTAGGCCTAATTTCTAGTAGTGAAACTGTCTTGGAAGCAAAAGACAAGTCAAAATATAAGTACAAAGGAGACAGGTAATCCCAGGACGCCATGTGCTCATCCTCGTCTCCTGAACAGACAGCAGCAGGCTCGAACTCAACGCTGAAAACTGGTGCTTGGACCTGTATCACGAAAACAGATGCAGAGTGTAGCATGAGTACCAATACAACAGGTACCCAGTAGGCATCATAGGCCGACTGAGCAAAAAAGGAAAAAACAGGCAGACAAGATAGAATCAAACACAACAGAGGTCAACAGAACAGGAACGAGAAAGCGGAAAGCAAAGCTAAGAACAACAAAGCTAAACCCAGTTGAGCCCCCCATAAGAACCGCTGGGCACACTTGTGCGCAAATTAAAATAAAACCCGAACGGGCCCCCATAAGCCCGACATGTACACAGAAGAGCTATTCTACAAAAATAAAGGAAAACCTAACTACAGAAGCTGGAATTAACGGACTCTCATCGGGTAGCGTCAGCCTCAGACTGGGACAATACCTGGGCCCGCCTCAATAGCCAGTCACGAGTTGGAAATAATAGATTCTGACCGTTTAATGTCAGCCTCGGACTGGAGCTAAACAACCTACACTCAACAGTCAGCGCTGGAAATACCGGCTCCAACCGGGTAACATCGACTGCGCAGCTGGGCCTAGAAGCCTACGAGCAATGGCCTCATGCTGAAAATAACAGGCTGCAATCGTGTAGCGTTAGCTGCGGACCGAAACTAGCAGCCTACCCCCGACAGCCTAGCACTGGAAATATCGGATGATAACCGGGTAACATCAGCTGCGTACTGGAGCTAACAACCTCGAATCGGACAAAGCCACCACCGAACAATACAATGCCATGCTAATCATCATGGGCCGCACCCCCACAAGGATATCAACCAAAGGCTCCCAGCCTAGCATAAACCAATCGACAATTGGTGCAACAACAACATCTTCCGACAGCAGCCCAGAAATCGCAGAAAGAAGAGAGAAAGAATCAGAAGATTTTAAAGCAGGAAAATGCCTAAACTAAGGCTCATTCTATCAGACCCAAGTCTGCTATACTAGTCTATAAGGACCTAGTCCATCCGAAATGACGTCGGATACATACTCAAGTCAACGGGTGCATATGACTAAGGCAGTACTGTCCTAGCCTATTCTAAGGCCAAAACAATCATAGAAATAAATATCATACAAGAAAATATTCCGAACCCACGCATGCAACTACAGATAACCCACAACGAATCAACGACAACCCAAATCAATAACTCATCCTAAAGCAAGATACTAACCTCGAATAGCCTAGACATCAACTCTAAACGAAGCAAATCGGAGAAGAAGAACAGAAGTACTAACTACCCACCTCACACCCATAAACCCGTATTTACTCATTCAAGCTCAATCTAGAAAGAAGGGAAGCCGTAACCTACCAGACAGCCGATCATGCGAGCTCCAAGTCACTCTGCCGGAGTTTTTCCCTTCCGAACTGCCTCAGACTGCTGCCACACTGCAAAAAATAGAATCACAGCGTCAATACGGTCGTTTAGACACTAAAATCATCCAATTCAGAGACAGACCAATTTCATAGTAACTTATGCCTTGAATTCACGGATAACAAGGTACACCCAACGCAATCCAACCACGAACTCATGAAGTCAACAAGAATCTGAATGCCTAGGACTTCGAATCACCGAAAACCGACAACTGAGGAGGGAGATATCATTTTTGGAATGTTTCATCCAAATGAGCTCGACCTCCATTAAATAGCCACTGCCACCCGCTCTTCTCCGCGAACGCGGCCACAAGGCCCTGTGAACGCGGAGAGAAACCAACCACTAATCCGTGAACGTGGTACCCGTCCCTCGAACGTGGCCTCTGGCCCGTGAACATGGAGAACAAGAACACCCCCATACCACAGACCTCCGCAAATGCGGGGAAACTCCCGCGAACGCGGAGCACAAGGTGACAGACATCCGTGAATGCAGCTTCTGGCTCGCGAACACGAAGTAGGCACTCTTACATCTTCGCGAACGCAGAGCCTATCCCGCGAACACGGAGAGTAAATGTGTCTGCATTTTGACAGCTGCAACAGCTGAGTTTTTGACAACTCCAAAACTCCGACGGGGTGCTCGAGATTCATTCGGAACCCCGTGCACGTAAACGAGATATGCTACCCCCTCAAATTTGATGTTTCAGACTCAATGGCGCAATCAAAATTTCTATACGAGATTGTTTCGACAAAAAGTGGGTCCCACACTCAATGGGCCATTTTAGCCAATTTCCACTGGACGCCTCGAATTTTGATCAAAATCTCCCGGAGGTTCTCGAATGGTCATTCCAGACCAAACTCAACATTCTAGAACGAACCGCACAGACGGAATTTCCATCCAAGCGCGTTTACCCGGAATGTTGACCAAAGTCAACTTTAAGCCAAATTGCGAAGGCTAAAGAGCTAACTGGCCCCAAAATCACACCGGAAGCCCCGAGACTCGGGCAAACATTGCTTCTAGCCAAATTTTACCACTACGGAGCTAATGAAGCCGTCAGAATTACCATATGAGGTCGTTTACATGAAGTCATGAGTGAAATCAACTTTTCAAGGTTCAAAAGCTTCAGAACAGGAAAACAGGAATAAAACCAAATGAATGATCAGACGAAACCTACAATGCCAGCAAGTCATAAATGACTTGGGGTCACTACAAGAAAGCTCTCACCGAAAGAAAGGAGGCACAAACACACAAATGACCTGAACGATCATCATAACATCCACTATTAAAAGGGCTTTCGTCCTCGAAAGTAAGAGTCAAGAAGTACCTGAGGGCTCAAATAAACTAGGGAGCTACTCCCACATCTCTCGCTCAGTCTCCCAGGTAGCCTCCTCACTGGACGGTGCCTCTAACAGACCTTAACTACAGGAATGGCTCTCGACCTTAGCTGCCTCACATCTATGGCCAGAATAGGAACTGTCTCCTATATATAGGTCAGGCGATCATCCAACTCAACGGCATGATACTGGAGTACATGAGACTTATCTAGAACATACCGATGCAGCATTGAAACATGGAAAACTTGATGAATAGTTGAGAATGTTGGATGTAAAGCTAACTCATAGGCCACCTCACCAACTTCCCTCAAAATCTCAAAAGGCCCAATATACCTGGGGCTAAGCTTGCCCCGCCTCCCAAATCTCATCACGCCCTTCATGGGCGATACTCGAAGGAATACTCTATCACCCACGGCAAATCTCAATGGTCGACGCCTACGATCTGTATAACTCTGTTGTCTACTCTGAGCTGTCCTAAGCCTATCCTGAATCAACTTCATATGCTCTAATGTCTCCAGGAACAGATCTGTATCTCTCGGCCTAGGCTCCGTAGAATCAAACCAACTAACTGGAGTGCGACAACGCCTACCATATAAGGCCTAAAACAGGGCCATCTGGATGCTAGAATGGTAGCTGTTGTTGTACGCAAACTCTACTAAATGCAAGAAATGATCCCACTGACCCCTAAAATCCAAAACACAGGCCCGCAACATATCCTCAAGAACCAGAATAGTATGCTCTGACTTGCCATCTGTCTCTGGGTGAAAAGTTGTGCTAAGATCAACACGGGTGTCCAACTCCTCCTGAAGTACTCTTCAAAAGCTAGAATTGAACTGTGAACCCCGTTCTGAAATGATAGAAACAGGCACACCATGAAGACGGACTACCTCCCGAATGTAGATACGGGCTAATCTCTCTGCACTGAAAGAAGAATGAACTAGGATGAAGTGTGCTGACTTGGTCAATCAATCCACCATGACTCAAATGCTATCAACACCTCTAGAAGTCCGTGGCAACCCCACAACAAAGTCCATGGTGATGCCCTCCACTTCCACTCAGGAATGGGTAATCTCTACAACTCTCCATCAGGCCTCAAATGCTCGGCCTTCACCTGCTGGCAATACAAGCAACGAGACACATAGTCTGAGATCTCCCTCCTCATACCGCTTCACCAGTAGTGCTGCCTCAAATCACGATACATCTTAGTTGTGCCCGAATGGATGGAATATCTGGAATCATGGGCCTCGCTAAGGATCAGCTGGATCAAATCACCAACTCTCTAGGAACACAAAAATGACCAGCAAACCTCAAAACCCCATCTGAATCTAGGGTAACTTGTCTGGCATCACATGCTAAAACCCTGCCTCTGAGTGCCACCAACGCCTGATCCTCAAACTGACGACTACGGATCTGATCAAGTAGAGATGACTAAACCCCCACATAAGCTAACACTCGGTGGGAATCTGAAACATCAAGCCTTATCATCTGATTGGCTAAAGACTGAATGTCCATAGCCAAAAGTCGCTCCAAAATACAAAGAAAGGCTAGACTACCCATACTCCCTACCCTCCAACTCAAAGCGTTCGCTACTACATTTGCCTTACCCGGGTAGTAGAGAATAGAGAGATCACATTCCTTCAGGAGCTCAATCTAACGGTGTTGCTTCGAATTAAGGTCCCTCTGACTCATAATGTTCTAAAGGCTCCGGTGATCGGTATAGATCTCACAATGAACTTTATACAGGTAATGCCTCTAGATCTTAAGAGCGAAAACTACCGCTGCCAACTACAAATCATGAGTGGGGTAGTTGCCCTCATGCAACTTAAGCTTCCTCGACGTATAAGCAATAACTCGGCCCTACTGCATCAAAACACAACCCAAAACAATATCGAATATGTCATAATAAACCGTGAAACCCTCGCCCTCAACTGAAAGAGTCAATATAGGAGCAATGGTCAGCAACTCCTTAAGCCTTAGAAAGCTTCTCTCACACTCTTCCGACCACACAAAGGGAACATCCTGGTGAGTCAACCGAGTCAGAGGTGCTGCTATATTGGAGAAACCCTCAACAAAGCGCTTGTAGTATCTCCCTAATCTGACGAAGCTCCGAACCTCAGTCACGGAAGTGGGCCTAGCCCAATCACGGATAGCCTCAATCTTCGCCGGATTTACCATAAGGCCATCCTTGGACATCACGTGCCACAAGAATGCTACAGACTCAAGCCAGAACTTTCACTTTGAGAACTTGGCGTAAAGCCGATGATCTCTCAAAGTCTGGAGCACTATCCTCAGATGCTTCTGATGCTCACCATGGCTCTGCGAGTATACCAAGATGTCATCAATAAAGACTATGACAAAGGAGTAGAGATACGGCCTGAATACACGAGTCATCAAGTCCAGGAAAGTGGCAGGGGCATTAGTCAACCCAAAGGACATCACTAGAAACTCATAATGGCCGTAACGAGTCCTAAATATCGTCTTAGGGATGTTCGCTGCTCTAACCCTCAACTGATGGAAGCCAGATCTCAAGTTAATCTTCGAAAACACAGCGGCACCCTGAAGCTGGTCAAATAGATCATCAATGCAAGGCATGGGGTAAAGGTTCCTCACCGTCACCTTCTTCAACTGCCTGTAATCAATACACATCCACATGGTGCCATCCTTCTTCTTCACAAATAGGACTGGGCACCCTAAGGAGATTCACTAGGCCGAATGAACCCCTTACCCAAGAGGTCCTGAAGCTGAGCATTGAGCTCCTTGAGCTTTGCAGTTGCCATACGATACAGAGCAATAGAAATAGGATGGGTACCCGGATCTAACTCGATGGCAAAGTCAATATCTTGCTCTGGGGATAGGCTAGGAAGGTCAGCAGGAAACACATCAGCAAACTCTCGGACTATAGGCACGGAGTCAACTATAGGGCCCTCCCTACTAACATCTCTAACATACGCCAAATATGCCAAGTAGTCGCTATCCACAAGACTCTAGGCCTAAATACAAGAAATCACTCCGACTGGTATGCGACTGCGAGAGCCCTGCCACACCACCAGCGGAATACCAGGCATGGCTAAAGTAACAGTCTTGGCATAGCAATCCAAGACAGCCCAGTGAGGGGATAGCCAATCCATGCCCAGAATCACATCAAAATCCACCATACACAGTACAACAAGATCAATCAGAGTGTCCTGCCCTCGAATAGTCACCACAGAGGCTCTACAAACCCAATCCACTACTAAAGAATCCCCTACTGGAGTCGAAACACGCAAAGGCACAGATAAGGGCTCAACACTCACTCCCAATCGAGGTACACAAAAAGCCGACACATATGAATAAGTAGAACAAGGGTCAAATAAGGGTGAAGTGGACTAATGGCATAAAAAAACCGTACCTGTGATCACATCATCGGATTCCTCGGCCTCTGCTCTAGCTTGAGATGCATAGAAATGGCCCTAGGCACCTCTACCCCGTGCATCCACTCGGCCGCCTATCCTGCCTCCCCAAGGACCTCCCTGAGCACCCTGCTGTTGACCTCCTCCCCTAGTTTGAGGTGCTACTGCTGAAACCGGTCTCGCCGCCTGAGGAGCTGGTAAAGCTAACCTAGAAACAGGGCACTCCCTAGCCCAATGACCAAGCTCCCCACAAGTGAAGCAACCCTACGATGATCTTCTCACCGCTGAAGGCTGGCCACCCCGACCTGATGCACCTGACTGGAAAGCACTTTGGCTCTGACTCTGGTCAACACCATGCCCACTCTGACGGTGCTGGTCACCCTCTGAAATCTGTAATGCTGCCTTATATGGGCGACTAAACTTATCTGACTAGAACCTCTGATGTCCCCAATCTCGGGTATCCCTTGGCCTTTGACGGGTCCTGCTGAAGATATCATCTGGCCTGACTCTCTTGCTGCTGCCTCTGTGGGCCTCACGACAAAGCTGCTCAATGGTGCGGGTGTAGTCCACCACATCTAGGAAAGAACGGCCCACTGATAACATAGACTGCTACTCAATCCTCAACTACAGCCTCAAACCTCTAACGAAACATCGGACCCGCTCCTCCTCTATAGGCAAAATCATGGTGGCATGATGGGACAACTCAAAAATTCTAGCCTCGTACTTAGATACTATCATGGAGCCCTGCTCCAACCTTGAGAACTCATCACGAAGCTGATCCCTGACTCTCCGTGGAATAAATTGGGCTAGAAACGCCTCTAAAAACTCTGTCCACGATACTGGTGGTGACCCAGTTAGCCTAGTCTCAATAAAGGAATGCCACTACTCTCTGGCCGGTCTGTCTAACTGATATTTCGTGAAGTCGGCTCCCCTAGACTGCACTAGGCCCAAGGTTTGCAACCACTCCCGGCAAGTAGTGATAAACTTATGGGTATCCTCCCTCGCAGCCCCTAAAAACATCGGCGGTGAAAGTTTGACAAACACCCCGATCATCTTCTGCTCTCGGAGTGGCATAACCCCGTCCAAAGGGTCCAGCTGAACCATGGCTGGTGTTGGCGGCTGATGAACCTCTGGAGAAACTACCACAGGATGGCCCTGCTGTGCTGGAACCGGCTCTGGGATGGGTGCTGGGGTCGGCTGCTGCTGCATACCCCCGATAGCAGCCAGTATCTTGGCAAGCATGCCCTGAAGATCAGGGGCGATAGTTGGTGCGGGCGGTGGCTGGGCTGGTCCCTGTCCCACCGGTTGAGGAGGAATCTACTCTCCACGAGGCTTCACTTCCGGCTCCGGAGTCCTCGCTCTATCGCGGTCTGCTGCCGCAACACCACTTCGACCTCGGGGTTGACCTTTATTGCATGTGCGAGCCATCCTGCAACAGAGTAAAGCAAGTGAGATTTCACGAAATCAATAAGACAACGACGTACAAACAATAATCAAAACAAGAAAACCTCCTACGGGCACCCTGTAGCCTCCCGAAGATAGGTCACAAATGTTTTCGCGCCATTCTGCAGAACTCTACTAGATGCTAGCTTTGTACAAGTGAGACCTATGAACCTGGGGCTCTGATACCAACTTGTCACAACCTGATTTCTCGAGTAATGATTGCGCCTACCACCCCATCGGTAGGCGAGCAAAAACCCTATCCCGGAACTGAGCAGTAATGGGACTAAGGGTTGAAACTAACCTCAATTAAGTGGAAGCATCAACTACAACACACAAAGAAGGCTGAAGCAAAACCAAACTATATATACAAGACACCTCCCAGAACCTAGAAGTCACAAGTACAGAACTACTAATAAGATTACAAGTCCCAAAAGTGGACCACAGAAACAAACTGTCTCGGAAGAAAAAGACAAGTCAAAATATAAGTACAAAAGAGATAGGTAATCCCAGGATGCCATGTGCTCACCCTCATCTCCTAAACAGATAGCTGCACGCTCGAACTCAACGCTGAGAACTGGTGCTCGGACCTCCATCACGAAAACAGATGCAGAGTATAGCATGAGTACCAAAACAATAGGTACCCAGTAGGCATCATAGGCCGACTGAGCAAGAAAGGTAGAAACAGGCAGACAAGATAGAATCAAACACAATAGAGGTCAACAGAACAAGAATGAGAAAGCGAAAAGAAAAGCTAAGAACAACAAAGCTAAACCCAGCTGAGCCCCCCATAAGACCCGCTGAGCACACTCGTGCACAAATTTAAATAAAACTCAAACGGGCCCCCATAAGCCCGACAGGTACACAAAAGAGCTATTCTACAGAAACAAAGGAAAACCCAACTCCAGAAGCCTCAACACCCATGGGTCTCGGACCCAAAAAGATAACACCTGGGCATTGCCTAATCATCTGTCACGAGCTCGAATTAACGGACTCTCACCGGGTAGTGTCAGCCTCAGACTGGGACAATACTTGGGCTCGGCCTAATCGTTAGTCACGAATTGGAAATAGCGGATTCTGACCGTGTAATGTCAGCCTCGGACTGGAGCTAAACAACCTACGCTCAACAATCAACGCTAAAAATACCAGCTATAAATGGGTTACGTCGGCTGCACAGCTGGGTCTATTAGCCTATAAGCAGCAGTCTCGCGCTGGAAATAACGGGCTACATTCGTGTAACGTCAGTTGTGGAATAGAACTAGTTACCTACCCCCAACAGCCTAGCGCTTGAAATACCGGATGATAACCGGGTAACGTCAGCGAGTACTGGAGCTAACAATCTCAAATCGGATAAAGCCACCACTGAACAATACAACACAATGCTAAATACCTCGGGCCGTTGCCCCCACAAGGATATCAACCAAAGGCTCCCAGCCTAGCATAAACCAATCGACAATCGATGCAACAACAACATCATCCGGTAGCATCCCAGAATCGCAGAAAGAAGAGAGAAAGAATCGAAAGATTCGAAAGCCACAAAAATTCCTAAACTAAGGCTCATACTATCAAAACCAAGTCTGCTATACCAGTCTAGAAGGACCTAGTCCATCCGAAATGATGTCGGATACATACTAAAGTCAACGGGTGCATAGGACAAAGGAAATACTGTCCTAGTCTATTCTAAGGCCGAAACAATCATAGAAATCAATAGAAATCAACAGCATACAAGCAAATATTCCAAACCCAAGCATGCTAAAACAGATAACCACCCAACATATAACCCACAACAAATCAATAACAACCTAAATCAACAACTCATCCTAAAGCAAGATACTTACCCCGAACAGCCCAGACATAAACTCTAAATGAAGCAAATCGGAGAAGAAGAACATAAGTACTAACTACCCACCCCAAATTCACACCCATCAACCCGCATTTACGCATTTAAGCTCAATCTAGAAAGAAGGGAGGCTGTAACCTACCAGACAGCCGATCACGCATACTCCAAGTCACTTTGCCAGAGCTTTTCCCTTCCGAACGGCCTCAGACTGCTGCCACGCTACCAAAAATAGAGTCACAACATCAATACGGTCGTTTAGACACTAAAATCATCCAATTCGGAGACAGACCAATTTTGGAGTCAAAATCGAGAACGTGGGACCCGCTCTAGAATTTCTTGAATTGACTCTGTGAAGAGGTCCCAAATCTTCCCCCGAACTTGTATTCCAAAATAGAACACTCATCGAGGCTCGGATTAGCTCCATGCAACCTAAACAAGAACACAAAACTTTACAACAAATAGGCTGAAGATAGCAACTTACGCCTCAAATTTGTGAAAAATGAGGTACACCCAATGCAATCCTACCGCGAACCCACGAAGCCAACAAGAATCTAAACGCCTGGGACTTCAAATCACCAAAAACCGACTACCGAGGAGGGAGATATGATATTTGGAATGTTTCATCCAAATGAGCTCGACCTCTATTAAATAGCCACTGCCACCCGCTCTTCTCCGCGAACGCGGCCCCAGGTCCCGCGAATGCGGAGCGAAACCAACCAATATTCCTCAAACGCGGTCCCTATCCCACGAACATGGAGGCAAACCCACAACAGCTCCGCTAACATAGCCCTAGACCCGCGAACATGGAGAACAAGAACACCCCCACACCGCAGACCTCTGTGAACGTGGGGAAACTCCCGCGAATGCGGAGCACAAGGTCACACACCTCCACGAACGTGGCCTCTGGCTTGCGAACGCGAAGTAGGTACTCTTACATCTCCGTGAACACGGAGCCTATCTCATGAACGCGGAGAGTAAATGTGTATGCCTTTTGACAGCTGCAACAGTTGAGTTTTGGACAACTGTAAAACTCCGACGGGGTGCTCGGGATTCATTCAGAACCCCGTGCATGCAAACGAGATATGCTACCCCCTCTAATTCGACGTTCTGAACTCAATGACACAGTCAAAATTTCTATACGAGGCCATTTTCAACAAAAAGTAGGTCCCACACCCAATGGGCCATTTTAGCCAATTTTCACCGGAGGCCTCGAATTTTGATTAGAAGCTCCCGAAGGTTCTTGAATGGTCATTCTAGACCAAACTCAGGATTCTAGAACTAACCGCGCTGACAGAATTTCCATTTGAGCACATTTTCCAAGAATGTTGACCAAAGTCAACTTTATGACTGAAATCAACTTTTCAAGGTTTAAAAGCTCCAGAAAAGGAAAACAGGATTAAACCCAAACGAACGACCAAGCAACCGAACCTACAGTGCCAGCAAGTCTTAAATGACTTAGGGTCGCTAAAGGAAAGCTCTAATCGATAGAAAGGAGGCACAAACATGCAAATGACCTGAAGGGTCATTACAGTTTTGCTACTCACCATACATTCATATGCATCGCATATCACTAGTATACTTGTTAGTTGGTTGCACCCTCTGATTTATAGGGGCCGATTGAGTTTTGATTATTTTTTGTACCTTTCAAGCTTATGGGGCCCGGTTAGGTTATTGTTTGGCTATATTCTATTCTTTGTTATTAAATATCTGGTAGCTGATAGGCTTTGCCTTTAGAATTGCGGTTGTGAGTGCTCCTGACCTTGGGTAGTTGACTTGGTATCTTAGTTGCTTGTGAATAGGTTGTTGTCTTGCTTTCAATGTACGTTGTTGATACAACTTCTTTGCCCTTGTATCATGTTTCTATTATTTATTGCCTATCTACTTTAGTATCTCATGTTTAGTTACTTGTGCTATGCTTTCCCAATTACTTGTTGTTTATGCTGGTGTTATATTTTGAGCTTAGTTGGCCGATACCTACTGAGTACCATCTTTGTTACTCATACTGTACTTCTGCTCCCTGCAGATATTGGTTTGAGTTATCGCCGTTGATTGGGAGTCGTGTGGATCATCTTGGAGTCTCGGAGACTAGGGTAAACTCCTAGCATTTGGATTTGTCGATTTCCATCCATTTTTGGCTTAGCTTAGTCTTTTTATTGTTTTAGAGGTAGCCTGTACCTATCTAGTATTTGTAAAAGTCTTGTACTCTTATTTTGACTAGATGCTCAATTACTGACTGATGGCAGGTCTTGAGATGGTTCCTTGTGTTGCATTTTTATTGATTATCCTTTCTTTGCTTCATTATAAGCTTTATGCTTCTTATTGTTGACTTCTGCTTGGTAGCCCGTTCCATTGCTTATGGCTCCGAGCTAAGGATTTGTCATGACCTAAAGTACCCCCTAGACGTGACATGGAGTACAAGACCCCGAATGCCCCTATACAAGCCACATTGCATAAATCATACAAAATAATAGTAAGTAAGAAGTTCAAAGACAATTTCATATCAAATGAGTGGAAGTCTAAACATAGTCTCAAAGCCATCTAATACATGAAAAGAAGGAAAGTGGGACGTAACCCATACAAATCTTAAAAGTTAAATGACATAAAAAGGTAAATGTGGCTATTTCCTCGAACATATGAGGACTTACCAAATCTTCAACTCTCGAATGCAACGACTAGGCACATGTGGATGGAGATAATCCGGATCTTACACTTATAAGAAAATATAGGTAAAAGTATGCATTAGTAAAAGAATGTACCAAGTATGATAACTATGCATATAGGTTACAAAATCATGCTAAAAGGGACTATACATAAGATATAATGACCAATTTAAACATATGATTTCATGATAGAAAACATGAGGTAAAAGCCATGAAGATGCAAGGAAATCATCTTTAAACAACATATGCTTAAAAAGCCTTTAGAAAGAAATCTTAGTTCATTGTTGTGGGAAGTGAGCCTTAACTGACATAGACCATGTGAGCTATAACATGGAATTCGGTGTCTACCCCACACCGAAAAGAGGTGTCTTTACTTGCCAAGGTAAGAACCATAGTTTCTAGCTTAGGTGGACCCACTAACTAATGTCTATCTACGACAAACCTATGGTGGCACATAGTTATGGGATGAGGAGTTTGTTACTAGAAACCCGGCCTCTACTAGCGGGAGAGCTTCCATCTCAATATCCACTCGGTGCTAACCATAATTCCCATGGATTAATCATCATTCATAACTTATCTTATCATTATTAGGGAACATGGGTAATCACCTCTTGTCCCTTTATTAGGATAGCTCCTTAATCTTTGATTCAAAGTTTAGTTGAGAAAACCTTTCAACCCTTATGACTCCTTTATGTGAGAATAGTCCTTTCACAAAACATGTTTTGAGTAGTACGTGAGAAATCCTTTCACAACCCAATAACAATCAACATTTATGCTTCACTCTCAAAGAAAATCTTAAGTAATCATAATTTTATAATTGAACATGCATATTTTCATAAAATTCATCTTTTGATCCTTCATAAACTTCTTCATAGGATCATAGCTTGAAAATCATAATTCATGCATGGGCTCATATAATTTCATCTTAAAATCATTGAATTAATCTCAATTCATTCATAAACAACCTCAATTTCATCAATTAAATCATAATTTGAGAGAATCCATAAGATAGAAGAAAACCCTAATTTCAATGGAAGAATTCTAACTTTGTAAATTAGGGAATTTAGGAACCCTACGGAGGAAAGGATTCCATAGGTGAAAGCTATCATACCTCAACGCCAAAAGGTTGAAATCAATGGAGGATCAGGGGACTTGACCTTCAAACCCTAGCTTTCTCCTTCTTCTTCCTTACTTCTAGAGAGAGAATTATTTTGGGAGTGAAGATTTGGAGAGAGTTTGGGAATGATTAAGAATGGGTAGAATTAGGCTTATAAGGTTTATATAGGGCCTAGGTTAAGGGAAAAACCCACTTAGATTAGAAATTAAACACATAGGGAAAACACCAAAAAGCCCTTTAAAACTAACTGTTGGACCCCCATCTACGATTGGACCTACGGTCTGTAAGTCAACCTACGAACCGTCCTATCAACCGTAGATAGATTCAAGGAATATTCACTTTTGAACCTCCAACGATAGTTACCATGTACGGTCAGTGGGTCCACCTACGAACCATAAATTCCAGCTGTTGTTCTCAACTTAAGGTTTTAAAATTTGACTAAGTCCTGCGGTGACCTACGAGACACAACTACGATCCGTAGAAGCAATGACAGACCATCCTGCTGAGTCGTAATAAGAGTTCTGCAGCTTGACATTTTTAAAGACATTCAGTAGGCCAACTACAGTTCCCACCTACGACCCGTCAGCCAATCTATGGTCCATAGGTGGCCTCCGTCGTTACTAGCATCAGATTCTGAAAACCTATAATGTCTTTTTTCTGAATTTGAGGTGTTACAGGATTAGGCTTACCTACTAGTGGGGTATAATAGGTGCCATCATGACCTGAGAAATTGGGTCGTGAAACCTACCTTGTTGATCAGGGTTCGATTCTACACATTGTAATCCCCTCCCCATTTTCCCTTCCCCCACCCTAATATTTTTTAAAATGTAATTTCTTTTTTTTTTCCTTGGATGTGAATGTAAGCTCTATATATATATATATTAATTAATAGAAGTTATGACATATCTACAAAAACATATTATGTGATAAATAACTA
Organism: Solanum appendiculatum; assembly: GCA_018342035.1. Taxonomy (NCBI): domain Eukaryota; kingdom Viridiplantae; phylum Streptophyta; class Magnoliopsida; order Solanales; family Solanaceae; genus Solanum; species Solanum appendiculatum. The sequence goes on from JAGDQO010000316.1 coordinate 951,072, forward strand.
TCAACATAAAATTATGCTTGTAGAAATTTTATGAAATATTAGGGACAAACGTGCAATGCGCATTTCCAAAAAACTAGTATATGATAGCACCAACGAATTACTTGACCCTCAGTCTTTTTTTGAATATTTATATCTTGCAAATGTTAAGTAAACAAGAAATGTTTTTTTTGATGTAGGGGATACGTTAATTATTTCCAATAGACGTGTAAAACAAATTTCTTGACATAACGAAGAGAGAATAACAAAATGAGAAAAATTTAACCAATGAACAAACGTAGTGATACAATTATAAATTTTTTGATTACAAAAATTAATTAAACTAGAAGACATGAATTTTTTTTCAAAAAATTAATGAATCTTTTACTTCACCTTATTATTTCAAAATGGATATTTTATAGGTCTTCTTGATAATTTTATTTAATGTTTAAATTCATATTCAATTTTAGATGTGTTATTATTTCACCCTAAAATGATCAGAGTGAAAATTTATTAAATACATAAATCAATTTGTTTAACTTTTGAAATGCAAAATGTTTTTTATTGGAAAATGTACCTACCACAATATTTGAATAACAACAATAATAAAAGCGCAAATAAATAAATAAATGACAAACTAGTAAACATGTAAATTGTTCATATATTTTTATTAAGAAAGTGAAATAACAAACTTTAATAAATAATTCATGAAACACAACATACAGACATTTAAAATATGGACAAAGAAAAAGAGTTGTGGAGAATCCTATGACACACTTTGACATGAAAAATAGTTAAAGACACAAATTGTCCATGGGATAACACGGAAATATAAAACAATACAAATAAAAAGACACACAAACTAGTCAAAAGACTTTATATATTATTGGTGCGATTTGGATCTTGATCACTAATATTGTTTAGTGATACGTCATCCAGCAAAGTCACTACATCATCATTATTCCAACTGAATAACTCAGTCAATGAAGGATTTTGTGGAATATCAGTAGAGTAGTTCTGGTAATCATTCATTTGCATTGATGCCCCTATTGGGGGGATCTCTATTGAATGGTCCATTTGTGGTGTCATTGGAGAAAGCACTGGAGAAGACAATGGAGGATCTGTAATTAGTGAAGGCATCATAGAAGTCATTGGTTTTAAACGCATGGATTGAGGGACATTTGATCTAGATCCCTCGTCACCAAAATTCTTTTTCATTGCTTCACATACTAGATGAGGGTTCTTCTTGATCACGTAAGTTAGATCATTGAGATTGTAAGGATGCATGTCAAAGAAAATAGTTTTTCCATTCAATACTTCATGCATCTCATTTTTAATTTCCTTGACCCTATTTTCTTTTCTTACCTTTAGTAGTTTTTTCTTCAACTTCTTAATCCTTTTCTTGTTGAATTCATCTCTTGTCACCATGTTTTTTGATCTCTGCAACGCTGTCAATTCTTTAAACTTTAAAAAGGTGTTGATTGCAGCACCATGATTGGGAAACAACTTAGGTTCATCAATATAAGGACTATAGATGACGGCAGCCATTCCAATGTCTCAAAGAGTACTGAGTTCTTGTGCCATTTTCAAGAACCCTATGTGTCTTTTCTTGTATGAAACTTTTCTATCAGTTTCATTTTCAATCAAAGCAAAGATTACTTTGTCTCTCAGCATGGTCAAAGAGGATAAAGAAGAATATATATGTGTTCGTTCAAAAATGACTTTGTTATTTTTGTTGTTATTCTTGTCTTTGCCTTTGATTGAGCCCTATATATTTATGAAAAAATTGGATTCTGTAAAATTTTGAGTAGTTTGAATTAGAGAATTCTTTATTGTCAAAAATAACTATTTTGGAATAAATCTAAATGAGGGTGTATCATCTTATAATATATGTAGTTTTTTGATCCGGTCTTATACTAACCAAGTTTTTGGGTCAAACTTTTCTTATTAGGAAAAAAATTAGCGTGGTTTAAATTTGTATGAATTGTTTACAAAACATGGTCATACGTTTATAGCAAATGTGTTTCTTATAGAATTACATTATTATTTTTTCCAAATTTGGAAAAAATTATATTTAGTAGAAACTTTATGCTACTTTCAAATATCTTAAAAACTAATTCCTACTTCATTGTCTTTTTATTAATATGTGATACGCACAAACCTATCACTTGACCCTGTGAAATTTTTTCTAAATTAATTTTGAGTTTAATCAATATGCCATAATTGTAAAAAATAATAATCAAAATAATGTGTTTACACATAACAGAAAAATAAAAAGAGAAATGTTATTCTTTTAAAGATATATTATGTCACAATCCAATTTTTCGAGTCATGATGACACCTACTATAACCCACCAGTAAGTAAGCAAACTTGTAACCTGGAACGACAAGTAATGAGTTTATGGGTAGAAACAAAGTGAAAGAAATAATTTAAATACAAAAACATAATATAAACCAGAAGCAAGCCAAAATATATATACAATAAAAAGATCCCTTCTAGATCCTAGAAAACACAAGTATAGACATGCTAAATAAAAGTGTACAAGTACCAAAAATGGACCCAAAATAAAAGGACTTGTCTCAAAATTCAAAAAACTAGCCAACAAAATATAAATGGAGACAAGTAAATTCCAGAATGTTATGTGCTTACCCTCACCTTCGGATCTGGGAACTGTAGTCTCGATTTCAATGCTTTTAACTAGTGCTTGGACCTGTATCGTAAAACAGATGTAGAGTGTAGTATGAGTACCCAAATAACAGATACTCAGTAGGCATCATGGGCCGACTAAGTAAGAAAAGTAAAGGCAATAAAAAATGTAAAAATTAAACAAACACAAAGGTCAAAGAATGGGAAGCAAAAAGGAATGCACACGAATGTACTAAGAACAGATAAGAAGTAAGTATAACTAGTTGAACCTAACTAGACCCCATAAGCCCAGAAAGTAAACTTGTGTGCAAGTTTAAGTAAAACCTGAACGGATCCTCATAAGCCCGTCAGCTACACAGAATAGCTAAGAACTAATAAGAGAACTTGAAGATATTACAAGAATTTCTACAATCTCTCCTAGAATACAATTGCGGTAAAGGAATCCAAGAATCCAACAAAATCACCCATTTAAAACTTGAATCAGATCAAAACATCAAGATAGAATCTCCTAGTCAGAACTTGAATCGGATCAAAGGGAAATATAAGATAGGACTTCCCTGTCAGAACTCTAATAGGATCAAAAGGGATTTACAATAGAGTCACCTAGATAGAACTTGAATCAGATCAAAGGGAAATATAAGATAGGACCTCCCAGCCAAAACTTGAATTGGATCAAAAGGAATAGAATCACCCACTCAAGACTTGAAACAGACCAAAGGGGTGATACAAGCGGGCACTGAACTGGCTGAAAGAGATGCACTAGAAGCCTCAAAATAGGAGCAATAGTAAGGTAAATGGGCTCGAACCATAGAAAACATAATCCAATGACTCCAAGATACCTTTACCATCACAACTCCCATCCAAATAAAGGCACAGGAGCACCTCAGAATCGTCAGGGGCCACTCCAGCTCGTACACCACAAGTCGATGCTAAATCACCGGTACGCCTATAATAACCTGCGTACATGCCATGTTGATCGAGAGGATTAAACAAATATACAAAAGGGAAAGTTGAGCTATGTAGTCGCCTAACTAAGGATCACACTATCAGACCAAAGTCTTCTATATCAGTCTACAAAGAACTAAGTTATTGTAACACACCTAAATTTCTAAACTAATACTTGAATCATTCTGTAACACCTCATAACTCTACTCTTAAAATCGGTATCTTTCATCGTAAGTATATGAGCTTGAAACGGGTGATGCTTTACTTACTCATGTATATTAAGGTCGTTTACCAAGTGTATCAAGGGTATCGAAAGTGATCTACGCTCATAAGGGACCTCAAACACCAAGCCAAGTTTAATGCATTCCTATAGACTAAGTTTTCACATGACTTCATGTGAAGGTTCAATTCAAATGACCATATCTCTCAACATATAAAGAGTTAGGTGACCTATGACCTATTAAATTAAAGTTCTAGGAGTCTTATTTTCAATGCCACCAAGTTTGCCTTACTTCGAGTTTAAAATAATTAGTTTTGGTCATTTTACTGGAATATGTCCGCGTTGAAAAATATGGCAAGGACACCTGCTCATTTGGTGGCTCGCCAAATAGGTTGGCGAATCACCAAATTAGCTCACCGAATTGTCTAGAAAACCTTAAGTATCTATATATTTTGGTGATCTAATGTGCCATTTGGTGAACCACCAAATATTTCATTGAGGGTACCACATATTTGGCCAATGGGATACGTAAAAATGTCATTTTCTTTGATTTTTATGGCCTTTTTACATTCCCAGAAGGGTATTCTTGACCTTTACCCTAAATCAACTTCCATACTTCCATCTTATAACCTAATATCACCATTATACATTTGGAAACTCTAAAAATCTATAATTCTCCTTCTTTCAAAGATCAAGAACTCAAAGAAAGGGATTTCTCCAATTTCCCAAAATCTAAAAGGCTCCATGTTCAAGATTCTCTTCAAGATACCTAAGGTTTTCAATCCAAGACTCTTCTCCACACTTTATCTTCCAAGATTATATTCATGTTTCTCCTTGAACATTGTTCTTCCAGGTATGTAAGACTTCAATGAGAGTATTCATTTCACTCTCATGCCTAAAGCATTTTGATTCTCAAGAATTTCACTAGATTATTAGAAGTAAAGTTAGGGTTTTATAAAATTATGATCTTTCTTCAATAAGATATGTTTTCATTATTACACTTTGGTTTTAAAACCTTATGTTAATGAGTTAGAATGGTTTTTTTGGTTATGAAAACCATTATGGCTTTTAAGCATGAAAATTTAACACATGAGAATTTAGAAAGTGAAACATGGGTTTAACGGGCAGGTCCAAAGAGCGTATCCCAATCGTGAACCTTTCATAGAGGCCTAACTGGCCCGTGGAAGGGTTCACCACCCGTGGAGAGAGCTAGGGTGGCCATTTAAAGGAAGTAAATTTTTTCCCCTCTGGTTCACGACCCCCTTCATGGATCGTGAAGGGCTAAACGATCCGTGAAGGCTCCCATATAGGTCTCCCGTCAACTTTTTAAGTCAAGGCTATCGTTTCCTATGCGTCTAGTACCTAAGATATGTTTTTTTAACCCTATTCTAAGCCTTATATAAGTATTTTAAGTCCTATAACTACCCATTATAAAATCATTCTCCTAAATTCCAAATTCCCTCCAAGTTCCTCTCCCAAAAGTTCTCTCTAAAGCTAAGGAAGAAGAAGCTAGGGTTTTTTTTCAAGATCTTCAATTTACCATTGCTTTTGGGCCTTGATCACTAAGGTATGTTAGTATTCACCAATGGAGTTCTTTCCTCCATTGGGTTCCCAAAATTTTCAAATATTGCAAGTTCAAATTCTCAAATTAAAGTTAGGGTTTTCTCTAATCTTCACGGGTTCTTTTCAATTATCATTCAATTGCCCATTTTCTATGTTCTAATGCTTGAATTGAAGTATTTACATGATTCTGAGTTGAATTCATATGAACCCATGCATGATCCATAATTTCTTACGATGAACACATGATAAAACTTATGAACTATCAACTATGATTTTTATGAAGATATGCATATTTTTATGAGATTGATGTTTATGACTTGAGAATGCTTCTAGATGAAAGTGTCAATGAAATTGTGAAATGTTTTCTCACATGTTAATATGATCATGATTGTGAAAGGATTTCTCACATAAGGATTCATAAGGTTGAAATGTTTTCTCACCTTAGTTTAATCAAGATTTAAGGAGCTATCCTACATAACTTTAGCTTGGATTGGTAACCTAATGGTGACTTTCCGTGGATGATAAATGAATATGATTAATGACTATTCCATGGGATTTTACTTAGCACTTAGATATTGAGATGGAGGTTCTCTCGTTAGTAGAGGCCGGATCTCTAGTAGCAATCTCCTTGTCCCTAACTAAGTGCCCTATAGGATGTCTTTGCTAGTGGATCCACGTAAGCTAGAAGTTTAAGGTTGTCACTTTGGAAAGCAATGAAATATCTTTTTGGTGTGGGATAGACATCGGATTCCATGTTTTAACTCACATGGTCTAGTCGGTTAATGGTAAACATCCCACAATGATGAACAAGGTTACTTTTGAGTATCTCACAAACAATTTTAAATATGTTAAACTTGCATTGACCATGATTATGACTTGTATTTTCTAATCCTTTTATTTGATTATTTAGCTTGGTGACTATATGTCATGAAAAGTCCTTTTAGCATGATTTCATACCTTTTATGCATTGCTATCATACTTAGTACATTCTATGTACTAATGCATACTTGTGCTTACATTGTTTCACTACCTCACATACTTGTGACTAGTTGATCCCATTGACGATTCGAAGATTATAAGTTGGTGAGTCCTCATGTTTCAAGGACCATGACACTTTTATTGCTTTCTTTACTTTAGTTTTTGGACATTTGTACATGGTGTATGGGTTACGTCCCAACCACTTCTTTTAATATATTAGATGGCTTGTTGAGACTATGTTAGACTTTCGCTTTGTCAAACTGTTTTGATATGAGAATGTTTCTTTGAAATCTTTATTTCTATTATCCTGTATGATGTATGCTAAGTGACATGTGTAGGCCCTTTCGGGGTCCTTTATATCATGTTATGCCTGGGGTATATTTTGGGTCATAACAAACCTCATATTCAAAGCACAATGTTTAGAAACGTCCTAGGATGTCTCACAAGCCACATCAAGTAGAGTCTTGTTAATGAGTGTGAAGTGTGCCATATTAATGAAAAACAGGCTATAAAATGTTTAGGAAATTCCACTTCTTTCATCATTCTAAAGTCGTGTGATATAGTGTAACTCTAAATGCCTCTCTCCTAATCCTTACATGATGATTTTCAAGATATGGCCCCTCGAAGAGCGTACATTAGAAGGAATACGGGTAAGAATGTGGAATAAGAAGCTCCACAAGTTTCGGATGATCCTTTGGCTGATGAAATGACCAATGTGGAGTTCTGAGCCACTTTCCAAGTGTTGGCTCAAGCTATGACAGCTCAAGCCAATAGAGAGGCTAATTCTCCCATGAACCCAAATATGGGTATGGCGGCGGCAAGGATAAGGGACTTCACTAGGATGAATCCTCCAAAATTTTATGGTTCTAAGGTTGATGAGGATCCTCAAAAGTTCATTGATGAGGTTTACAAGATAGTGGGAATTATGGGAGTGACTATGGTTGAGAAAGTAGAGTTGGCCGCTTATCAACTTATCGGTGTTGCTCATGTTTGGTTTGAACAATGGAAGAGCGAGAGAACTACTGAACTATTGATGCGGGTCCTCTTGATTGGGAGAAGTTTATAGTTGCTTTTCTTGATAGGTTCTTTTCCCTTAAGATGAGGGAGGAAAAAGTACTTGAATTCATCAAACTTTATCAAGGAAATATGAGTGTGAAGGAGTATGATTTGAAGTGCACTCAATTGGCTAGGTATGCTCCCACTATGGTTGCAGGATTCTAGGGCAAGGATGAGTAAGTTTGTTTCGGGTGTGTATGAAATGGTGGTTAAGGAATGTCTTACAACCATGCTCAATAAGGAAATGGATATTTACCGTTTGATGGCTCATTCCTAACAAATAGAAGAGGGGAAGAAGAAGAAAAGATCTAGGGAGGTAAAGAGGGCAAAGATCGGTGATGGTGACTTTTCACATTCGAGATTCGATGAACATGGTCGTTCTAGATTCTAATAAAGGTTCTCCAGTCAAGGTTCTCTAATGCTCTAGCTCTTAAGTTCAACAAAGATGGGGTGTCTAACCCTAAGCCACAAGGAGGAAATAGTGGTGGATCTTTTTTAACTAATTGCGTTAGGTGTGGAAGGAATCATGAGGGTAAATGTTTAGCTGGTAAGGACGTTTGCTTTAATTTTAGTAAGAGTGGTCACAAGATGATGGATTGTCCATCACTTGCTACTAAGGGAAGAGATGATAGTCAATCTCTGCCTAATGGTTCGGGTTCAAGTGCTCCAAAGCAAAACCGTTTCCATGCACTTCAAACTCAACATGATCAAGAGGGTTCTCCCAATGTGGTTAGTGGTATGTTGAAATTCTTTCATCTTGATGTTTATGCTTTGCTTGATCCCAGTGCTACTTTGTCATTTGTGACGCCATATGTGGCTATGAGATTTGATGTTTCTCTAGATGTATTTTTTGACCCTTTTTCTTTCTCCACTCCTATTGGTGAATCAATTGTGGCTAAGAGACTCTATAGAAAGTGTCTCATCTCCTAATCCCATAGAGTCACTTAGCGAAATACTATGCTAAGTTGTACCTAAGGGAAATGGTTAAGTTGCATAGAGTGTCCTTATCCATTATCTTTGATCGTGGTACCCAATTCACTTCTTAATTTTTGAAATCTTTCCAAAAGGGCCTTGGTACTCGTGTTAAGCTTAGCATGACCTTTTATCCTCAAACCGATGGGCAAGCGGAGCATACTATCCTAACTTTAAAAGTTATGTTGAGAGCTTGTGTGATTGACTTTAAGGGTAATTGGGATGATCATTTGCCTTTGATTGAGTTTGCTTCGAATAATAACTTTCATTCAAGTATTGGTATGGCTCCATTTGAGGCTCTTTATGGTAGGAGGTGAAGATCTCCTATAGGTTGGTTTGAAGTTGGTGAAGTTGCCTTTATAGGTCCGGAGTTGGTACATGAGGCTATGGAAAATGTTTGGCTTATTAGAGAAAGGTTGAAAATGGTTCAAAGTCGGCAAAAGTCCTATGCCGATATTAGAAGAAAAAACCTAGAGTTTGATGTTAATGATTGGGTCTAATTGAAAATTTCACCCATGAAGGGTGTATTGAGCTTTGGAAAAAAAGGGAAGCTTAGTCCCCGTTGTATGGGCACATATTAGATTTTGAGGTGAATTGGCAAGGTTGCTTATGAACTTGATTTGCCTAATGATTTGTCTTCGGTACATCCAATTTTCAATGTCTTCTTATTGAAGAAATGTGTTCGTGATCCGACATCGATAGTACCATTGGAGAGTCTTGGTATAAAAGAGAGTCTTTCTTATGAAGAAGTTCCGGCAGATATCTTAGACCTGCAAGTTAAGAAGTAAAGAAATAAGGAAGTTGCATCCGTAAAGGTTTTATGGAGGAATCAAAGAGTTGAGGGTACTACTTGGGAGGCCGAGGCCGATATGATTTCTGTTCCCCCATCTCTTTCCCTCCAATCCTACTCTAGCTTGAGGTATTTAGTTGCTGATGGTTCATCCTCATGTCTTAGTCATTTTCATGTTTCCTCATGCATGCATGCTCATGAAAACTTGCTTGTGAGATTTTTGTTTAGCTATGATTGATTTCTTCATGATTATGTGCATTTTAGCATGGGTTGCATGGATATCTTATGAAATGACATTTTGAATATGTTTAAGCTTGGAGTTGATATTCCTCCTTGGTAATGTGAAGTTGATGAAATTGCATTATTGTTGGGCCGTTAGATCTTGTTCCTACTCTTTTTATGTTGCCTTGAGATCCATTCGAGGAAGAATGTTCCCAAGGGGGAGATATTGTAACACCTCGGAGTTTGGAAAAAAGGGAGAATAAATAAAAAATTTCTGGCCTGCAGGCTGTGTCTACGGTTCCAACCTACGGACCAAAGAAGCTTCTACGGGCCGTAGATAGCAACCGTAGGAAGTGGGAAGATAATTTTAAAAAATTAAGTCTCAGAACCATTTTGACGGTTTACCAGAACGGTCTGTCAACCATTGTACGAGTCGTAGATGGGTCTAGTAGGTGAGTCTTAGACTTAGCTAAATTGTGAGGGTTAAAGTGAGTTTCTAAGGTTGGCACTTACGGACCGTAGAAAGACCTACGATTCGTACATGGGTTCCGTCAAAAGTTGGTCCAAATAATAAAGTTTCTAAATCTTTCTACAGTTGACCAGGTCGGTCCGTAGAAAGACCTACGAACCGTAGGTCGAGTCTGACAATTATTTTAAAGAGGATTTTGGGTCTTTTCCTAATTGTTTTAACCCAATACTATGTAATTTTGTCTTCTATCCTAAGCCCTATATATATGTTTTAAGCCCCCAATTTACCCACTTCAACTTATTCTCCTAAATCTCCAAATATTGACCAAGTTTATCCCCCCAAACCCTCACAAGTCCAAGGAAGAAGAAGAAAAGCTAGGGTTTCATTCATGTCTCCAATCCTCCATTCTTTTTGACCTTATAGGAACAAAGTATGATAGTATTCACCTATGGAGTCCTTTCCTCCATAAAGTTTCTAAATTCTCCAATTTTTACAAGTTAGTATCTCCAATTGAAATTAGGATTTTCTTCAATCTCATGGGCTCTTTTTAATTATGATCCAATTCATTGTCCTATATCATTTTATGCATGAACTTGAGTAATTGCATGTTTCTAAATTGAATTCACATGAACCCATGCATGATTTATGATTTCAAGATTATGAACATATGATAAGGATTTTTAACTATGAAAGATGAATTTATGAAGATATGCATGTTTTATCGTGAAGTTGATATAATTGATTTGAGGTTGCTTTGAGAGTGAAGCATCGATGTTGTTGTTTTTATGGTTCTTGTGAAAGGATTTCTCACATACTACTCAAAACGTAATTGTGAAAGGGTTTCTCACATAAAGGATTCATAAGGTTGAAAGGTTTTCTCACCTAAGTTGAATCAATGACTAAGGAGCTATTCTAATAAACTCTAGCTTGTATTGTTTACTAAGTTGTTCCTTTCCATGGACAATAAGATGAATATGATGTTTCTAGCTTTGATTAGTATCTTAATTGTACTTTTCCATGGATAATAATATGAAAATGATTAATGACTCTTCCATGGGAATTATGCTTAGCACCGAGTGGACAAACGGTGATTACCTATGTCCCATAAACTATGTGCCACCATAGGATGATTGTCTTAGATAGACATTAGCTAGTGGATCCACTTTTGCTTCTGTGTATGGTCCTTACCTTGGCAAGTAGGACAATCACTTTTCGGTGTGGGATAGACACTGGATTTCATGTTGTAGCTCACATGGTCTATGTCGGTTAAGGCTAACTTCTCATAATAATGAACTAAGGTTATTTTCTAAAAGTGTCTCAAATGTATTTTAAAGATGTTTAGCTTGCATTGACCATGGTTTATGACTTATGTTTTCTAACATGTTGATTTATGAATTAGCTTGGTCATTGCATGTCATATAAAGTCCATTTTTTGCATGATTTCATAACTTTTATGCATTGATATCATACTTGGTACATTCAATGTACTAACACATACTTTTTCCTACATTATCTCATGAATTTAGGGTCCATCGTTCCTACCTTGCATTCTCGTGTCTAAGTGATTCAATTGACTTTGAAGATTGGTGAGTCCTCATGTTTCGTGGATCGAGACTTTATTATAGCTATATGTCATTTCTGTTTTCAGACTTGTATGGGTTACGTCCCATATTCATTCTATTGATGTAGTAGATGGCTTATTGAAACTTATGCTTAGACTTCCGCTTTTGTAAAATTCTTTTATATTAAATGTTGTTTTAAAACTCTCTTTAAATTACATTGACTTGTATGATGTATGCTAAGTGGATTGTGTGGGGCCTCTTAGGATCCTATACGCCATGTCACGTCTAGGGTGTACTTTAGGTCGTGACGAACTTGGTATTCAGAGCCCAAGGTTTAAAAAGGTCCTAGGATGTCTCATGAGCCATGTCGAGAAGAGTCTTGTTCATAAGTGTGAAGTGCATCACACTTATGAATGAGAGGATATAAGATGATTAGGAAATTCTACTTCATTCATCACTCTAAAGTTGTGCAATGGAGTTTAACTCTATATAGCTCTGTCCTAATCCCTATCCGATGCTATTCAAGATATGGTCCCTTGAAGAGAATATGTTAGAAGGAACGTGGGAGAGAATGTGGAACGAGAAGCTCCTCAAGTTCCAGTCGACCCTTTGGCTGAGCAAATGACTAATTTGGAGTTTAGGGCTACTTTTCAAGTGTTGGCCCAAGACATGAAGGCTCAAGCCAATAGGGAGGATGTGGTCCCCATGAAACCAAATGTGGGTACGGCGGCAACTAGAGTGAGGGACTTTACTAGGATGAATCTTCTGGAGTTTCATGGTTCCAAGATTGAGGAAGATCCTAAAGAGTTCATCGATGAAGCATACAAGGTTTTGATGATCATGGGTGTGACACTGGTGGAAAAGGCCGAATTTTCCGCTTATTAACTTAAGGGTGTTGCTCAAGTTTGGTTCAACTAATGGAAGGAATAGAGGGCGGTTGATTCGGGTCCTCTTGATTGGGAAAAGTTTAAGGTTGCTTTCCTTGATATATTATTTCCCCTTGAGATGAGGGAGACCATGGTGCTTTCATTAACCTTCATCAAGGAAACATTAGTGTGAAGGAGTATGCTTTAAAATTCACACAATTATCTAGATATGCTCCTACTGTGGTTGCCGATCCTAAGGCAAGAATGTGTAAGTTTGTTTTTGGAGTGTCCAAGATGGTGGTTAAGGAATGCCGTATCGCCATGCTTATCCATGATATGGACATTTCTTGTCTAATGCTTCATGCTCAACTAATCGAAGAGGAGAGACAAAGGGAGAAGTCTAGGTAGGCAAAGAGGGATAAGATCGGTGATGGTGACTTTGCATACACAAGGTCCGATTTACATGGTCGTTCTAAGTTGCGACAAAGGTTTTCTAGTCAAGGTTCCTCCAATGCTCCGGCTCCTAAATTCAATAAGGAAAGGGTATCTAAACCTAAGCCTTAAGGAGGAAATGTTGGTGGATCTTCATTGTCTAATTGTGCTAGGTGTGGAAGAAAGCATGAGGGTAAATGCCTATCTGGTTCCAATACATGTTTTGGTTGTGGCAAGATAGACCATAAGATAAGGGAATGTCGCTCAGTAGCTAAAAATGAAGGAGATAAACATCGACGGGCTCAACCTTATCCTTCGTCAAGTTCTAGTGGGAGTCAGAAGCGAAACAGATTCAATGCACTTCAAACTCATCATGAGCAAGAGGATTCCCCGATATGGTTACCGGTATGTTGAAAGTCTTTCATCATGATGTTAATGCTTTGCTTTATCCTGGTGCTAACTTATCTTTTATGACACCATATATGGCTATGCAGTTTGATGTTCTTCCGGATGTGTTGATAGACCCTTTTTCTGTCTCTACTCCTATTGGTGAATCTATTGTGGCTAAGAGAGTCTATAGAGATTGTCCCATCTCCTTATCTCATAGAGTCACTCATGTTGATCTTGTAGAGCTTGATATGTTAGATTTTAATGTTATTCTCGATATGGATTGGCTGCATTCATGTTATGCCTCTATTGATCGTAGCACCTGAGTGGTCAAGTTTAAATTTCCAAATGAACCCATCCGAGAGTGGAAGGGGGGAGATTCTATGCCTAAGAGTCAGTTTGTTTGTTGTCTTAAAGCTAGAAAAATGATTTCTAAGGGTTGCATATACCATCTTGTTCAGGTTAGGGATATGGAATACGAAACCCTTATCTTTGAGTCAATCCCCATTATAAATGAGTTTGCAGAAGGGTTTCTCGATGATTTATCGGTATTTCTCTCAAAAGAGAAATTGACTTTAGTATTGATCTTCTCCCAGATATGTAACCTATTTCTATTCCTCCTTACCGAATGACTCCGGAAAAATTGAAGGTATTAAAGGAGCAATTGAAAGACTTTTTGGATAAGGGTTTCATCTAACCAAGTATCTCTCAATGGGGTGCCCCAATTTTGTTTATTCGTAAGAAAAATGGCTCACTTCGTATGTGTACTTACTACCGTTAATTGAACAAGGTTACTATTAATAATAAATATCCTCTTCTAAGGATAGATGATTTGTTTGATCAAATCCAAGGAGTGAGTTACTTCTCTAAGATTGACCTCTGGGCGGGTTATCACCAATTTAGGGTGAGGAAAGATGACATTCCGAAGACGGCTTTTCAAACTCGGTATGGTCATTATGAATTCTTGGTAATGTCATTTGGCTTGACAAAAGCTCTGGTTGCATTCATGTATTTGATGAATAAGGTGTTTAGACAATACCTAGATATGTTTGTGATTGTGTTCATCGATGATATTTTGATTTTCGAGTGAATATGAGCACACCAATCATTTGAGGATTGTGTTGCAAGTCCTCAAGGACCAATTACTTTTTGCAAAGATTAGTAAATGTGACTTTTGGTTGAGATCCGTGGCTTTTCTTGGTCACACTGTTTTCGGTAAAGGTATTGAGCTAGATCATAAGAAGACGGATGTGGTTAAGAGTTGTCCAAAACCTCTATCCCCTGTAGATATTAAAAGTTTCTTGGGCTTAGCCGGTTATTATAGAAGGTTTGTGGAAGTGTATTCTTCTATTGCCTCTCCATTGATAGCGTTGACTCAAAAGAAAGCTAAGTTTGTATGGTCGAAAGCATGTGAGAAGAGTTTTTCAGAATTAAATGATAGACTTACCTCCGCTCTGGTGTTGACTTTATCGGAAGGGTTCAATGGGTTTGTGCTTTATTGTGATGCTTCACGGGTTGGACTAGGATGTGTTCTTATGCAAAATGGGAAGGTTAATGCTTATGCTTCACAACAACTTAAAATTCATTAAAGGAACTATCCTACCTATGATTTAGAACTAGCGGCACTTGTATTTACGTTGAAGTTTTGGAGGCATTACTTATATGGTGTTCATGTTGATGTCTTCACCGACCACAAAACTTTGCAATATGTATTCAAGCAAAATGATCTAAATCTTCTCAAAGGAGGTGGCTTGAGTTGCTAAAGGATTATGATATAAGTGTTCTCTATCACCCCGGTAAGGTGAATGTGAAGGAAGATGCTCTTAGTGGGCTATCCATGGTAGTGTTGCTCATGTTGAATAGGATAAGAAGGAGTTTGTTCGAGATGTTCAACGATTGGCCAGATTGGGTGTTCAGTTGATTGATTCTAATAAAGGTTTTGTAATGGTTCAAAATCATCATTTCTGTCGGATGTGAAAGCCAAGCAAGGTTTTGACCCGATCTTGATGTAATTGAAAGAAGTGGTGCTCAAAAATTCTGTTGAGGCTTTCTCCCAAGGGGGAGATGGTGTGCTTCGATATCAGGGTCATTTGTGTGTTCCCATTATTGATAATTTGAGGGAGCATGTCTTATCGGAAGCCCATAGTTCTCGATACTACGTTCACCCGGGAGTCACCAAGATGTACCGTGATTTGTAGGATGTCTATTGTTGGAATGGGATAAAGAAGGATATTGGAGAATTTGTGGCTAAGTGTCCTTATTGTCAACAAGTCAAAGTTGGGCATCAAAAGTCGGGAGGTTTATCACAAGATATTTGCATTCCTACTATGAAGTGGGAAGATTTGAATGTGGACTTTATTGTTGGTTTACCCCGCACCCAATGACAACATGACTAAATTTGGGTTATTGTGGATCGTATGATGAAATTGGCTCATTTCATTCTCGTCAAGGTTTTTTACTTGGCGGAACACTATGCTAAGTTGTACCTAAGGAAGATGGTTAGTTTGCATGGAGTGCCCTTATTCATTACCTCCGATCGTGGTACCCAATTCGCTTCTCAGTTTTGGAAATCTTTCCAAAAAGGCCTTGGTACTCATGTTAAGCTTAACACGACCTTTTATCCTCAAACCGACAGGCAAGGGGACCGTACTATCCAAACTTTAGAAGATATGTTAAGAGCTTGTGTGATTGACTTTAAGGGTAATTTGGATGATCATTTGCCTTTGATTGAATTTGCTTACAATAATAGCTATCATTCAAGTATTGGCATGGCTCCATTTGAGGCTCTTTATGGTAGGAGGTGTAGATCTCCTATAGGTTGGTTTGAAGTTGGTGAAGTTGCCTTTACAAGTCTAGAGTTGGTACATGAGGCTACAGAGAACGTTTGGCTTATTAGAGAAAGGTTGAAAATGGCTCAAAGTCGACAAAAGTTCTATGCCGATGTTAGAAGAAGAGATCTAGAGTTTGAAGTTAATGATTGGGTCTAATTGAAAATTTCACCCATGAAGGGTGTTATGAGGTTTAGAAAGAAAGGGAAGCTTGGTCCCCGTTATGTGGGCCTATATCAGATTTTGAGGCGAATTGGCAAAGTTGCTTATCAGCTTAATTTGCCTAATGATTTGGCTTCGATACATTCAGTTTTCCATGTCTCCTTATTGAAGAAATATGTTGGTAATACCACATCGATAGTACCACTAGAGAGTCTTGGTATAAAAGAGAGTCTTTCTTATGAAAAGGTTCTAGTAGAGATCTTAGACCGGCAAGTTAAGAAGTTAAGAAATAAGGAAGTTTCATCTGTAAGGGTTTTATGGAGGAATCAACGAGTTGAGGGTGCTACTTGGGAGGCCGAGGCCGATATGATGTCCTGTTACCCCATCTCTTTCCCTCCAATCCCACTCTAGCTTGAGGTATTTAGTTCCTCATGGTTCATCTTCATGTCATAGTCATTTTCATGTTTCTTCATGGATGCATGCTCAAGAAAACTTGCTTTTGATATTTTGATTTAGCTATGATTGATTTCTTCATTATTATGTGCATTTGAGCATGACTTGCATGGATACATTATGAAATGACGTTTTGAATATGTTTGAGCTTGAAGTTGATATTCCTCCTTGGTTATGTGATATTGATGAAATTGCATTCTTGTTGGGATGTTAGAACTTGTTCCTACCCTCCTTAAGTTGCCTTGAGTTCCATTCGAGGAAGAATGTCCCCAAGGGGGAGATATTGTAACACCTCGGAGTTTGGAAAAAAGGAAGAAAAAAATATATTTTTTGGCTGTAGGCTATGTCCACGGTTCCCACCTACAGACTGTACAGGCTTTTATGGGCCATAGATGGCAACTGTAGGATGTGGGAAGATAATTTTCAAAAATTAAGGCTCAGAACCCTTTTGACGATTCGTCAACCATTGTACGAACCGTAGATGGGTCTCGTAGGTGCGTCTCAGACTTAGTTAAATTGTGAGGGTTAAACTGGGTTACTACGGTTGACATGTACGGACCATAGAATGACCTACGAGTCGTACATGGGTTCCATCAAAAGTTGGTCCAAATAATAAAGTTTCGGAATCTTTCTACGGTTGACAAGGGCAGTCCGTAAAAGGACCTACGAACCTTAGGTCGAGTCCGGTAGTTATTTTAAAGGGACTTTTGGGTTTTTTCCTAATTGTTTTAACCCAATACTATGTCATTTTGTCTTCTACCCTAAGCCCTATATAAATGTTTTAAACCCCCAATTTAACCACTTCAACTCATTCTCCTAAATCCCCAAAGATTGACTAAGTTCATCCCCATAAACCCTCTCAAGTTCAAGGAAGAAGAAGAAGAGCTAGGGTTTCATTGAAGTCTCCAATCCTCCATTCATTTTGGGCTTCTAGAAACAAGGTATGATAGTATTCACCTATGGAGTCCTTTCCTCTATAGGGTTCCTAAATTCTCTAATTTTTACAAGTTAGTATCTCCAATTGAAATTAAGGTTTTATTCAATATCATGGGTTCTTTTCAATTATGATCCAAGTGATTGTCTTATATCTTTTATGCATGAATTGGAGTAATTACATGTTTCTAAGTTGAATTCACATGAACCCATGAATGATTTATGATTTCTAGACAATGAACATATGACGAGGCTTTTGAAATATGAAAGATGAATTTATGAAGATATGCATGTTTTATCATGAAGTTGTTATAATTGATTTGAGGTTGATTTGAGAGTGCAGCATCGATGTTGTTGTTGTTTTTGCATACTACTCAAAATGTGATTGTGAAAGGGTTTCTCACATAAAGGATTCATAAGATTAAAAGGTTTTCGCACCTAAGTTTAATCAATGACTAAGGAGCTATTATAATGAACGCTAGCTTGGATTGATTACTAGATAATAAGATGAATATGATGTTTCTATCTTGGATTATTATCATAATTGTACTTTTCCATGGATTATAATATGAAAATGATTAATGACTATTTCGTGGAAATTATACTTAGCACCGAGTGGAAAAGCGGCAATTACCCATGTCCCATAAACTATGTGCCACCATTGGATGATTGTCTTAGATAGACAGTAGCTAGTGGATCCAGTTTAGCTCAGGTTTATGGTGCTTACCTTGGAAATTAGGACAATCTCTTTTCGGTAGGGGATAGACACTGGATTCCATGTTATAGCTCACATGGTCTATGTTGGTTTTGGCTAACTTCCCATAATAATGACCTAAGGTTAATTTCTAAAAGTGTCTCAAATATGTTATAAAGATGTTTAGATTGCACTGACCGTGGTTTATGACTTATGTTTTGTAACATGTTCATTTATGATTTAGCTTGGTCATTGTATATCATATAAAGTCCCCTTTTAGCATGATTTCATAACTTTTATGCATTGCTATCATACTTGGTACATTCAATGTACTAACACATACATTTACCTACATTATCTCATGAATATAGGGTCCGACGTTTCTACCTCCCATTCTCGTGGCTTAGTGATTCTATTGACCTTGAAGATTGGTGAGTCCTCATGTTCCGAGGACCGAGACTCTTTTATAGCTTTATGTCATTTTAGTTTTCAGATTTTGTAGGAGTTACATCACAGATTCATTCTAATGATGTAATATATGGCTTATTTAGACTTTCGCTTTTGTCAAATTCTATTATATGAAATATTGTTTTTTAAATTCTTTTTAAATCCAATTATTTTGTATGATATATGCTAAGTGGCTTGTGTGGGGCCTCTCGAGGTCCTATACACCCTGTTACATCTAGGGTGTAATTTAGGTCATGACAGAAAGAGATGCACCGGGAGCCTCAAAATAGGAGCAATAATAGGGTAAACGAGCTCAACTCATAGAAAACATAATTCAATGACTCTAAGATCCCTTTGCAATCATAACTCCGGTCAAAACTAGAACCACCACAGACTTGTCAGGGACCCACTCCAACTCATACTCCACAAGTTGATGTCGAATCTTCGGTATGCCCACAATAACCCACATACACGCCATGTCGATCGAGATATTAAACAAAAATACAAAAGGGAAACCTAAGCTGAGTAATTGCCTAACTAGGGATCACACTATCAGATCCTAGATTTCTATATCAGTCTACATGGAACTAAGCCATTGTATCACCCAGAAAATTTCTAAGTTAATACCCGAATCATTCTGTAACACCTCACAACTCTACTCTTAAAATCTAAATCATTCATCGTAAGTGTATGAGCTTGAACTAGGTGATGCCCTACTTGCTCATGTATATTAAGGTCCTTTACAAAGTGTATCAAGGGTATCGAAAGTGATCTAGGGTCATAAGGGATCTCAAACACCAAGCCAAGTTCAATGCATTCCTATCACCTAAGTTCTCGCTTGACTTCACATAAAGGTTAAATTCAAATGACCATATCTCTCAGCATATAAAGAGTTAGGTGGCCCATCACCTAAGAAATTAAAGTTCTAGGAGTATTATTTCCAATGCCACAGAGTTTGTTTTATTTTAAGTTTTGAGTATGAAGTCATAGTTGTTTTACTGGAATATGTCCGTGCTGAGAAATTCAGTGAGCACACCTACTCATTTGGTGACTCGTCGAATGGGTTGGTGAATCACCAAATTGTCCTGAAATCCTTAGGTATGTGTCTATTTAGGAGATTTAAACCACCATTTGGCAAACCGCCAAATATTTCATCGAGGGGACCTCTAGATCGCCGATTTGGCCGATAGGATTCTTTAAAAGTCATTTTCTTTATTTTTTTATGGTCTTCATACGTTCCCAGAAGGGTATTCTTGACCTTTTACCCTGAATTAACTTCCCTAATTCCATCGTATAACCTAATATTATTATTATACATATAGTAACTCTAATAATCCGTATTTCTCCTTCTTTCGAAGATCAAGACTTCCAAGAAAGGGATTTATCCAGTTTCCCAAAATCTAAAGGCTCCAAGTTGAAGATTCTCTTCAAGATACTTAAGGTTTTCAATCCAAGGCTCTTCTCCACAGTTCATCTTGCAAGATTGTATTCAAGTTTCTCCAAGAACATTGTTCTTCAGGTATCAAAGGCTTCAATGAGAGTATTCATTTCGCTCTCATGCCTAATGTCTTTTGATTCTCAAGAATTTCACAAGATTATTAGAAGTAAAGCTAGGGCTTTTATGAAATTATGATCTTTCTTCAATAAGCTATGCTTTCATTATTTCTTTTTCTTTTTTTTTGGTTAGCTGTCGATTTTTCATTTATAACAAGAATTGTACAATTACAACCAGAGCAGTATTGGACTACCTGCTCACTCATCAAAACTAATAATCTACTAATCTATAGTCAAACAATACAAGTAATTTGTATAGATTAGTGATACATTCGAGCTAAGTCTAGGCAGAAACTAAGGATAGGCGTTAAGTTGTTGTAGTGTAATCTGCCACTTTGCCCTGGTTTGGCTCTTGATATGAATATGAATCATGATCTTCTTCAGCACTTCATCAGCTCTCATTCTTCCATTCTAAAATCTGATCTTGTTCCTTTCTCTCCATATCACATACACTAACATACCAAACACACTACTTCCAATTTCAGCTCGTCCTACCTTCTTCTTTGCCATCAGGCACACCCATCGTAGTTCAGTCTCCCAATCTTGAATAACTCTGTAAAATCCCAGCCATCTACAGAGTCTTCTCCACAATGACTTTGTCACCTGACATTCAAAGAAGAGATGGCCAAACATTTCCAGTGTCAACAAACAATAGGCACAATTAGGAGGTACTTGGATGTTTTCATTATTTCACTTTGATTTTAAAACCTTGTGGTACTAATTTAGCATGAGTTTTTTTGTCATTGAAACTCTTATGGCTTTTAAGCATGAGAACAAGTATGATATGAATTACAACCTTAATACAAGTTATTTTAAGATATGGCATTTGAGTTGAGCCTCATATATGATTTAAAATGATAAGTAGTTTTCATATCTATGAGCATTATATGAATATATGTTATTTTGGTAGGACTATTTAGTACCAAGAGGACGTGGATTAAGAAAACCCAAGTCCCATAACCATGCGTCAATGTAGAATTATGTTTCATCGCTTTGTGAGTTTACCTTTTGGTCTTGAGAGGCTCCGATTAGTGGATCCACATAGAAATGATACGGTCCTATACTCCGGCAAGGTATTGGTCAGCCCTCCCAACTAATTTAGCTATTGGACATCATGAACTCACAGGGTCTATGTCGGTTATAAAAAACTCCCCAATAAAGTAAAGTATATTTTTATTTATATACTTCAGTTCAGGATTTACTATTGTTGCATCCCTACAGAAAGAGTTTAAATAATTTTCATCATAATTTTTTTTATTCTTTAGTTGAGCTACATTCAGTCTTTTAGTTCAATTATATTTTTTATCCAGCCCTATTACATACTCGTACATTCAATGTTCTGATGTCATTCGACCTGCATCTTTTCGTAATACAAATTCAAGTACTTAGGATCATCAACAGGAGTTCCATTGAGATCACATCATCCGCTTTTTAGCTTTGGTGAGACCTCCTTGGTTTCAGCGGACTCCAGATTAATGATTTATTAGTACAAGCATTTTGAGGTTTAATGGGTCTTGTCCCGACACCTATCTTTATATAGTAGATGCTTCATAGATAGACAATTTTTGAGAGTCTTTTTTGGGTTTTAAAGAAAGATAGTAAGAAAATAACAATTGGTATCTAGAGCCCTCTTCTTGAGAGACATGTGAGTAGAAAAATAGATTCCGAAAATAGTTTTTTATGAATGGATCCTCCTATATTTGATTGTGAAAATTATCAACTATGGGCTGTGAGAATAGAAACCCACTTGGAGGTTCTTGATCTTTGGGAAGCCATGAAAGAGGATTCTGAAATTAATCCGCTATCAAATAATCCCATCGTGGCCCAAATCAAGAGTTAGAAGGAAAAGAAAACCACTAAGTCAATGGCAAAAACAATTTTGCTTGTTTCTGTTTCGATAACTGTTTTCACGAAAATCATGACTCTCACATCACCAAAAGAGATTTGGAATTATCTGAAGAAATAATATGCTGGAGAAGAAAGAATACGGGGAATGAAGGTATTAAATTTAATAAGGGAATTCGAATTGCAGAGAATGAAAGAGTAAAAAACAGTCAAGGAATACTCTGACAGATTGCTTGGTAATGTCAACTAGGTAAGATTACTAGGCACTGAATTTAAGGATACAAGAATGGTTGAAAAAATTCTTTTTACAGTGCCCGAAAGATAAGAAGCATATATAACTACCATGGAAAACACACAAGATCTGTCTAAAATTACCTTGGCAGAATTCTTAAATTCTTTATAAGCATATGAACAAAGGAGGCTTATGAGGCAAGATGGTATGGTTGAAGGATCATTAGTAGCAGGCCACAGAACTCAAAGCAAGGGTAAATTTTTGAAAAATTACCCACCTTGTCAGCATTGTGGCAAAAATGGACATCCTCCATATAAATATTGGAAAGACCAGATGCATAGTGCAACATTTGCAAACAACTTGGTCACGAAGCTGTGATTTGCAAAAGCAATTTTGAAAAAGATGAAACAGTTGCCCAAGTCACTACTGAAGAAGAAGAAGACCACTTATTTGTGGCAACTTGTTTTTCAACAAAAGAAATATGATTTTTGGATGATTGATAGTAGTTGTACAAACCACATGATATATAAAAGAAAGCTTTTTAAATAATTCATTCCTATGAAAAATAAGAAAGTCATAATTGGGAATGGTGATTGTATTCCTGCAAAAGGAAAATGGTCTATTCAATGAAAACAAATTCAGGTAAAAACATAATTTCAGATGTTCTTTATGTGCCTGATATTGATAAAAGTTTCTTTAGTGTTGGTCAATTAATAGAAAAATGATTTAAATTATTATTTGGAGATAAATATTATCGAATATTTGATTCCACTAAGTAAGAGATTTTACAAGTTGAAATGAGAGGTAAGAACTTCTCATTTAATCCAACAGAAGATGCACACAAGCCTTGCAAGACAAAAGATGAATTGACAAATTTGTTTACGAGGTCAATTTCAGATGAGACTACAATTTGCAATTCCTGATCCAAGGAGGAGTGTTGAGAATATGTCTCAGGATATTGCTGAAATAAAACACTTAGCTTTTTTTAGGGTTCTTAAATTATGTTTTTAGAGTTTTACGTGACTTGAATTTAGGAGTTAGTTCTTTTTATTTGTTATTTGAATTTTACTAATAAGTTTGTAACATATTTTTCTATTTTTAGTTAGGAATTATACCTATAAATGTAAGTCTCTAGATTATTAATAAAATAATTCCTTTGACAATACTGAAGTATTTTTTCTCTCAAAGTCTGTCACATCTCGAGTCTACACCTTAGACGTGGCCGGCACTAGAGAATCATTGCTGGTACGCAAGCGAACCTTTGGCATGGCTGACTACTTAGCGGAAGACTGACTCAAATAGACATAGACTTTAAAACTAAAATAAATCATTAAGTCAAGGTACTCAATTAAATTGTCTGAAAATACTACATGAAAGCAGTAATAGTTTTAACAAAACATCTGAATAGTAATACTGAAAGACTCAATAGTATCTATCTATAAAGCCTCTACTGTTTTAAGATAGGCGTCAGGACAAGACCCACAACAACCTTAAACAACTACCAAAAGTAAACTAAAGACTAGAGTCCTCAGAAAGCTAGGAGGCCTCAACAAAAGCTAACGAGTGACTGGGTGATCTGAATGAAGCACGTGTTGGTTATCTTGGACACCTATATTTGAATCATAGAAAGATGCAGGTCGAATGGTATCAGTACATTGAATGTACAAGTATGTAATAAAGCTTAAATGAATAAATAACCGAACTAATAAGGCTGTAAGAATACTCACCTCAACTCAACTTAATACAAAGCAATAATAAGAGATGAAATATTTAATGTTTCATAAATAAAAGATGCTAACTCAAGGATGTATATAAAAATACAATAAATTACTCTTTACTCTTATTTGGGAGATTCATTAACCGACAATCATCACTTTGATCTATGTGATGATACAACGTCTCACTCACACTGCCAGAACTATCCTATACATTGTCAGGGTATAGAACACCTAAACTAAGTGAATCCACTAAAGCTCTGCTCGAAAGCAATAAGGAGTCATCTAAAAAGTATGATCTTTTATCCATGTTGGCTACATGGTTTATGAGGAATGTAAGTTTTCTGAACTCATCCCCATATCAGTGCTCAATACTACTCCCAATAATTATATACTCATGCTCAAATGTAATAAACATACTCTTTCTCAGTTTGAGGTAATTGCTCAAAATATACTCTTTAAAGAGGTAACTGCTCTTAATTAACTTTGAACTCATTACTCGCTTAGAAATCAAAGTTTCTCTTTTCCCAATGTAAAAATGGTAAATGTGGAAATCAATAGTTCCCTTAAACTTTACTTCAAATGTCTCTTTAAACTTTCCTCAAAACTCTTCTTTACTTTTTTAGAAAATCAATTTAAGGTAATTGTTTAGTTAAAAAGATTCTCAATGAATACAAAAAATAATAGGGTTCATGCTGAAAATAGACATGAATGATCAACTCAAGAATCTCATTGCAATATACATAGCAACTAAAAAATTTGGAATAGAAACTTAGAATGCATCATCGAAACTCATCTCAAGAATTATCAAAACTAAGGATGTAACCCTAGATTATTCTTTACTGATAGAAAATAAATGTAGGGCGTGAGGACGAACTCAGTCCATCACTATGATAGCCTTACATACCTGGGAAGAACAAAGTTCTTGACGAAATTGAAATTTGAAGAATGCTTGAAACCCTAGCTTTTCTCATCTTGGAACCTTGCTCTGAATCTTGTAAGTGTTAAAGAACGCAAAAGAATGTTCTAACACTGTTTAGACCCTTAATTAGGTAGAAAAAGGTCGGGGTTTAGGTTTAGAAGGAATGGAAATAGTCTAAAATACCCTTAATTAAAACTGCAGGAGTGACCTACGGTTCGTAGGTCATCCTACGGTCCGTTCTGTCCAACCGTAGAACAAACTTTAGAAACCCAAATATTCAACCCTTTCCATGAGGCCGTGCTATGGTCCGTCGAACCATTAGCGACCCGTAAACTCCATCAGTAGAACTGAGGTCCTAAATTAATTCTCTAAATCAACCCTACAATTGCCATCTATGGCCCATCAACCAATGTACAGTTCGTCATGTCAAGTCATAGGTCAGATTTCAGAAAAATAATTCTTCCCAAACTTATCTCCAATTCTACAACTCCATTCCTATGGCCCGTATGACCACTTACGATCCGCAGGTCGGACCCGTAGTACCTGTTGCAGTCAAAAATTTCTGCACTTTCCTTTTCTTTCTGACTTTCTCACTTCTGGGGTATTACAGAGTCTTTCTCTGTTATTTTCTTAATTTTTTTATTAAAAAACCATCAGTCTTTCCGTATTCAGTTTCAAATGCTTTATTTAAAACTTTATATTTCATACTCAGCATTTTCATATAGTTTTGAGATTCAGTAAATTGTTTTAAACATCAATGAATCATTTACTTCACCTTATAATTTCAAAATGAATACTTTATAGGCCTTCTTGATAATTTTATTTAATGTTTAAATTCATATGTAATTTTAGATGTGTAATTATTTAACCCTAAAAAGTGCAGAGTGAAAATTTATTCAATACATAAATCAATTTGTTTGACTTTTGAAGTGCAAAGGTTTTTTTGGTAACTATACCAACAACAACATTTGAATAACAACAATAATAAAAGCGTAAATAAATAAATGACAAACTAGTAAACATGTAAATTGTTCATATATTTAATAAGTGGGTGAAATATCAAACTTTGAAAAATGATTCATGACACACGACATATGGACACTTAATATAAGGCCAAAGAAAAAGTGATGTGGAGAGTCCTATGACACACTTAGACATGCAAAATAGTTAAAGACACAAACTGTCCATAGGACAACATGGACATATAAAACAATAATAATTAAAAGACACACATACTAGTCCAAAGACTTTATATATTATTTGTCACGACCCAGCGTATACCCTTGGCATGACATGGCGTATAGTACCCTGAAAGGCCTCACATAAGCCACTTAGCATACATCATACAAGAAAATAGAATTTAAAGAGTTCCAAGAAAGCATTTTATACAAACGAGTTTGACAAAAGCAGAAGTCTAACATAAGTCTCAACGCCATCTAATATATCATAAGGAAAGTGATTGGGATGTAACCCATATATCCCTTAAAAAATTTGAAATGAAATGACATAAAACTATAAGATGTCTCGGTCCTCGAAACATGAGGACTCACTAATAGCTTGAGGAACTCAATCGATATCTAGCCACGAATATGCGTGGGATATTACCTTAACCGATAATAAGACCATGAGAGCTATATCATGGAATCCGGTATATCCCTCATACTAAAAGAAGGGGAAACAACTTGCCAAGGTAGAATATGTACATATCATCATTTGCTAAAGCGGATCCACTAGCTAGGTCATTTAAGACAATCCTACGGGGGCACGTAGTTTGGGACTAGAGGTTGTTACTAGAGACCATTCTATTTGAGCCTCCACCTCAAAGCCCTCTCGGTGTTAAGTCTAAATCCCAATGGAATAGATAAAAAGTCAAATAGCAATTTAATATAGGGAAAGACAATGATCAATACCAATCCACACTTTTGAAGATCAAAAGCATAGAATAGCTCCTTAAACATGATTCAACGTAGATGAGAAAACCTTTCACCCATGTGAATTCATTTGTGAGAAACACTTTTCACAATCACGATCATCATAGTAAGTGAGAAATCCTTTCACCATAGCATCAATACTTTCCTTTCAAAGCATCATTTATTCATTTACAATAGCTTCATGAAAACATGCATATCTTCATAAATTCATAATTCATAATTCATGGGTCCATCATAAGATCATAGTTAAAAATCATAATTTAGGCATGGGTCAATGCAGTTTCAACTAAATATCATAGATTAACATCAATTCATGCAATAGAATACTAAATTCATCAATCAATTCATGCAATAGAATACTTAATTCATCAAAATTATTCATTATTGGAAGAAACCCACATTCATTGGATTGAAACCCTAACGTGATCAATTGGAAATTTAATTGGGACATTGAAATCTTTTGGGACCCTATAGAGTAAAGGAATCCATGGGTGAATACATACATACCTTGATCCTTTAAGACCAAGTAAAATGGAGAATCTGGAGAGCTGAATGGAACCCTAGCACTTCTTCTTCTTCCTCAGACTTGAGAGAATTTGGGAGGATGAATTTGGTCAAGTTTTGGGAAATTAGGAGAATGAGTTGAAGTGGGTAAATTGGGGGTTAAAATCCTTTATATAGGGCTTAGGGTAGAAGACAAAATGACATAGTATTGGGTTAAAACAATTTAAAAAAGACCAAAAAGCCCCTTTAAAATAACTGTCGAGCCTCACCTACGGTTCATACCTATGGTCCGTAGGTCCTACTACGGACCGTCCTGCTCAGCCATAGGTAAGGTTCAGAAACTTTGATTTTGGATCATCATTCTACGGGACCTATGTAAGGTTAGTAGGTCTACGTACGGACCGTACATGGCCACCGTAGGTCCTAACTTTTCTCCTTAAAATTTATGCTTCATCTCCCCTCCATACGGATTCCATCTACAGTCAGTAGATACTTTTACCAACCATAGGGGGGAGTCATAGGTCATACCTATAACCAAAAACTGCACTTTCCTTCTTTTTCGAATCTGAGGTGTTACAATATCTCCCCCTTGGGAAAATTCATCCTCGAATGGGACTCAAGGCAACATAAGGAGGGTAGGGAAAGATATCTAACAACCCAATTAGAATAAAACTTCATCAGCAACACATAACAAAGGATAAACATCAACTACTACCTTAAACATATTCAAAAAATCATTTCATAAGGTATCCATGCAAGTCATACTCAAATGCACAAAATCATGAAGAAATCAATCATAGCTAAATCAAAATCTCAAAATCAAGTTTTCATGAGCATGCATGCATGAGGAAACTTGAAAATGGCTAAGACATGAGGATGAACCAAGAGGAACTAAATACCTGTAGCTAGAATTGGATCGGAGGAAAATATATGGGGGTAACGGGACATCATATCGGCCTCGGCTTCCCAAGTAGAACCCTCAACTCTTTGATTCCTCCACAAGACCTTTACGGATGCAACTTCCTTATTTCTTAACTTCTTAACTTGCCTGTCAAAAATCTCTACCGGAACTTTTTCATGAGAAAGACTCTCATTTATACCAAGACTCTCCAATTGTATAATAGATTTTGGATCACCAACACATTAATTAACAAGGTGACATGGAAAAGTAGATGCACCGATGCTATGTCATTAGGCGAATCAAGTTTATAAGCAACCTTATCAATATACCTCAAAATCTGATATGGGCCCACATAACGGGGACTAAGTTTCCCTTTCTTTCCAAACCTCGTTACACTCTTCATGGGTGAAATTTTTAAGTAAACCCAATTATCAACATCAAATTCTAGATCTCTTCTTCTATCATCGGCATAGGACTTTTGTCGACTTTGAGCCATTTTTAATCTTTCTCTAATGAGCCTAACTTTATCCATAGCCTCATGTACCAACTCTAGTCCTATCAAAGCGACCTCACCAACTTTAAACCAACCTATAGGAGATCTACACCTCCTACCATAAAGAGCCTCAAATGGAGCCATACCAATACTCGAATGATAGCTATTATTATAAGTAAACTCAATCAAAGGCAAGTGATCATCCCAATTATCCTTGAAGTCAATCATACAAGCTCTTAACATATCTTCCAAAGTTTGGATAGTACGCTCTGCTTGTCCATTGGCTTGAGGATGAAAGGCCGTACTGAGCTTAACACGAGTACCAAGGCCCTTTTGGAAAGATTTCAAAAACTAAGAAGTAAATTGGGTACCACGATCGGAGAAAATGGATAGGGTCACTTCATGCAACCTAACCATCTCCCTTAGGTACAACTTTGCATAGTCCTCCACCGAAGAAGAAACCTTGACGGGAATGAAATGCGCCGAATTTGTCATACGATACACAATAACCCAAATCTAGTCATGTTGCTGCCGAGTGCAGGATAAACCAACAATAAAGTCCATATTCAAGTCTTCCCACTTCCAAGTAGGAATACTAATGTCTTGGGACAAACCTTCCACTTTTGATGCTCAACTTTCACTTGTTGACTGTTAGGACACTTAACCACAAATTTCACTATGTCCTTCTTTATCCCAATCCATTAATACACCTCCTGCAAGTCACGATACATCTTGGTGGCTTTCGGGTGAATGGAATATCAAGAACTATAGGCTTTTGATAAAATTTGCTCCCTCAAGTTTTCAACATTTAGAACACAAAAATGACCTTGATATCGAAGCACACCATCTCCCTCTTGGGGGAAAGCTTCAACGGACATTTTAAGCATTGCTTCCTTCAATTCAACCAAGATCAGGTCAAAACCTTGCTTTGCTTTCACATCTAACACAAAAAATGATTGTGAACCATTATGAATAATAACACCACCTTTATTAGATTCAACCAAACGAACACCCAATCAGGCCAATCTATGAAAATCTCGAACAAACTCCTTCTTATCATCCTCAACATGAGCAACACTACCCATAGATAGCCGACTAAGAGCATCCGCCACCACATTAACCTTACCGGGGTGATAGAGGATACTCATAATGTAATCCTTGTGCAACTCAAGCCACCTCCTTTGGCGAAGATTAAGATCCTTTTGCTTGAACACATATTACAAACTTTTGTGGTCAGTAAAGAGATCAACATGAACACCATTTAAGTAATACCTCCAAATCTTTAAGGCAAACACAACCGCCGCTAGCTCCAAATTATGGGTAGGATAGTTCTTTTCATGGATTTTAAGTTGCCATGAAGCATAAGCAATAACATTCTCATTTTGCATAAGAGCACATCCTAGTACATCCCTTGAATCATCACAATAAACCACAAACCCATCGGATCCTTCCGGTAAAGTCAATACCGGAGCAGAGGTAAGTCTATCTTTCAATTCTAGGAAACTCTTTTCACATGCTTCAGACCATAAAAACTTAAGTTTCTTTTTGGTCAATGTCGTCAATGGAGAGGCAATCGAAGAAAACCCTTCCACAAACCAATTATAATAGCCAGCCAAACCCAAGAAACTTCGAATATCCGAAGGGGATAGAGGTGTAGATCAACTCTTGACCACATCCGTCTTCTTAGGATCCACCTCAATACCTTTACCAGAAATAATGTGACCAAGAAAAGCCACGGATCTCAACAAAAACTCACATTTACTAAACTTTGCAAAGAGTTGTTGGTCCTTGAGACGTGCAACAAAATCCTCAAATGATTAGTGTGCTCACCCTCACTCCTTGAGTAAATCAAAATATCATCGATGAACACAATCACAAACGTATCTAGGAATTATCTAAACACTCTATTCATCAAATCCACAAATACAACCGGAGCATTAGTCAATCCAAACGACATTACTAAAAACTCGTAGTGACCATACCGAGTTTGAAAAACCATCTTCAAAATGTCATCTTCCTTCACCCTCAATTGGTGATGACCTGATTGGAGGTTAATCTTAGAGAAGTAACTCGCTCCTTGGAGTTGATCAAACAAATCATCTATCCTTGGAAGAGGATACTTATTCTCAATGGTAACCTCATTAAATTGCAGATAGTCAATACACATATGAAGTGAACCATATTTCTTTTGAACAAATAAACTGGAGCACTCAATAGGGAGATACTCGGTTGAATGAAACCCTTATCCAAAAAATCATTCAATTGCCTCTTCAATTCCTTAAGTTCTACCGGAGCCATACGGTAAGGAGGAATAGAGATAGGTTGCATATCAGGGAGAAGGTCAATATCAAAGTCTATTTCCCTTCCGTAGGAACACCGGGTAAATCATCAAGAAACACGTCCAGAAATTCATTAACAATGGGGACCGACTCAAAGATAGGGGTTTCGCAATCTATATCCCTTAGCCGAACAAGATGGTATATGCAACCCTTAGAAATGACCTTTCTAGCTTTAAGACAAGAAACAAATTGACCCTTAGGCATAGAATTTCCCCCTTTCCACTCTAGGATGGACTCATTTTGAAATTGAAACATGACCACTCGGGTTCTACAATCAATAGAAGCATACCAAAAAGGTAGCCAATCCATACCAAGAATAACATTTAAATCTAGCAAATCAAGCTCTACAAAATCAACATGAGTGACTCTATGGGATAAGGAGATAGGACAACTTCTATAGACTCTCTTAGTCACAATAGATTCACCAATAGGAGTAGAGAAAGAAAAAGGGTCTATCAACACATTCGGAAGAACATCAAACCTCATAGACACATATGGTGTCACAAAAGACAAGGTAGCACCTGGATCAAGCAAAGCATAAACATCAAGATGAAAAACATTCAACATATTAATAACATTATCGGGAGAACCCTCTTGATCATATCGAGTTTGGAGTGCATAGAACCGGTTTTGCTTAGGAGCACTTGAATCCGAACCACTTGGAGGAGCTTGCCTACCATATTTTCCTTTGTCAAGTCTATGTGTACAATACCTTAAGAGGTAACCATTCTTGCAACAACCAAAGTAATTATCGGTACTCATCAAGTATTTTCCCGGATGACTCTTGCCACACTTTTGACATGTGGGAACCAAAGATCCATTTCCACCACCATTTCCTCCTTGAGGCTTGGGGTTAGACATCATTTCCTTTTTAAACTTAGAAGCCAGAGCATTGGATGAAACTTGACCGGAAAACGTTTGTCAAAACATAGAACGACCATGTCCATCGGACCTTGAGTGAGAAAAGTTACCATCACCGGTCTCTGCCCTATTTGCCTCCCTAGACTTCTCCTTAAGTTTCTCCTATTCGATTTGTTGAGAATATATCATTATGCGAGAAATATCCATTTCCTTAATGAGCATGGTGGTACGGCATTCTTTAACCACCATTTCGGACACACCAGAAACAAACTTACTCATCGTTGCCCTAGGGGTTGGCAACCCTAGTAGGAGCATATCTAGACAATTGTGTGAATTTCAAAGCATGCTCTTTCACACTCATTTTTCCTTGACGAAGGTTAATGAATTCATGCACATTTGCCTCCCTCAACTCAAGGGAAAAGAACCTATCAAGTGAAGCAACCTTAAACTTTTACTAATCAAGAGAACCCACATCAACCGCCCACTCTTCCTTCCATTGGTTCAACCATACTTGAGCAACACTCCTAAGGTCATAAGTGGCCAATTCTGCCTTTACCACCGGCATCACACCCATTATCATCAAAACCTTTGTATACCTCATTGATGAACACTTGAGGATCTTCCTCAACCTTTGAACCATCCCAGAGGATTCATCCTAGTGAAGTCCCTCACTGTAGTTGCCGCCGTACCCACATTTAGGTTCACATGGACCACAACCTCCCTATTGGCTTGGGTCGTCACGGCTTGAGCGAATACATAAGAAGTAGCCCTAAACTCTGCATTAGTCACTTGCTCGGCCAAAGGGTCGACCAGAACTTGGGGAGCTTCTTGAGGAGCTTCTCATCCCACATTCTCACCCCCATTCCTTCTAATGCATGTTCTTCGATGTGCCATATCCTGAAAAACATAGGATAAGGATTAGGAAAGAGACATATAGAGTTACACTCTATCGCACGACTTTAGAATGATGAAAGAAGTGAAATTTCCTAAACATCTTATAGCCTCTCATTCATAAGTGTGACACACTTTACACTCATGAACAAGACTCTACTCGATGTGACTTGTGAGACATCCTAGGACCTTTCTAAACTTTGTTCTCTAAATACCAAGTTTGTTACGACCCAATGTATACCCTAGGCATGACATGACATATAGGACCCCGAGAGGCTCCACACAAGCCACTTAGCAAACATCATACAAGATAATAGAATTTTAAAAGTTCAAAGAAAGCATTTCATGTAAACGAGTTTGGCAAAAGCGAAAGTCTAACATAAGTCTCAAAGACATCTAATATATATTAAGAAAAGTGATTAGGACGTAACCCATACATCCCATACAAAGTTTGAAATAAAATGACATTAAACTATAAGATGTCTCGGTCCTCGGAACATGAGAACTCACCAATAGCTTGAGGAACCCAATAGATGTCTAGCCACAAGTATATGAGGTAGTTTTGTCGGATCCTACATTCATAAGATAATGTAGGCACAAGTATGCATTAGTACATGGAATGTACTTAGTGTGAGGCAATATGCATAAACATGAACATGATAGTAAAGATGACTTAAATCGAATAGGCATGATCATAATGAGACATTTAAAAGCTTTATAGAGAAGAAATGACACGAAATTCATAAGACACAGTTAAATACATTAATATAAAGGACATAAGAAAACTTTGAAGAAGACGTAATCATTTTGTCAGATATCAGCTTTAACCGACAATAAGACCATGTGAGCTATATCATGGAATCCGATATATCCCGCATACCATATGAAGGTGAAACTACTTGCCAAGGTAGAATCCATACATATCATCATCGATAAAGTGGATCCACTAGCTAGGTCATTTAAGACAATCCTACGAGGGCACGTAGTTTGGAACTAGAGGTTGCTGCTAGAGACTAACCTATTTGAGCCTCCACCTCAAAGCCCTGTCGGTGCTAAGTCTAAATTGCAATGGAATAGATAAAAAGTCAAACAGTAATTTAATATGGGGAAAGGCAATGATCAATACCAATCCACACTTTTGAAGATCAAAAACATCGAAAAGCTCCTTAAACATTA
The DNA here is from genome assembly GCA_018342035.1 of Solanum appendiculatum. NCBI lineage: Eukaryota > Viridiplantae > Streptophyta > Magnoliopsida > Solanales > Solanaceae > Solanum > Solanum appendiculatum. The sequence goes on from JAGDQO010000316.1 coordinate 985,038, forward strand.
TTCAACATAGATGAGAAAACATTTCACCCATGTGAATTAATTTATGAGAAACACCTTTCACAATCATGATCATCATAGTAAGTGAGAAATTCTTTCACCATAGCATCAATACTTTCCTTTCAAAGCATAATTTATTCATTTACAATAGCTTCATGAAAACATGCATATCTGCATATATTCATAATTCATAATTCATGGATTCATCATAGGATGATAGTTGAAATCATAATTTAGGCATGGGTCAATGCAATTTAAACTAAATATCATAGATTAACATTAATTCATGCATTAGAATACTTAATTCATCAAAATTATTCATAATTGGAAGAAACCCACATTCATTGGATTGAAACCCTAACGTGATCAATTGGAAATTGAAATCTTTGGGAACCCCATGGAGGAAAGGTCTCCATGGGTGAATACACACATACCTTAATCCTTTAAGCACAAGAAAAATGGAGAATTAGAGACTTAAATGGAGCCCTAGCTCTTATTCTTCTTCTTCCTTAGACTTGAGAGAATTTGGGAGGATGGATTTGGTCAAGTCTTGGAAAATTAGGAGAGTGACTTGAAGTGGGTAAATTGGGGGTTAAAATCCTTTATATAGGGCTTAGGGTAGAAGACAAAACAACATATTATTGGGTTAAAACAATTAGGAAAAGACAAAAAATCCGATTTAAAATAACTGTCGAGCCTCACCTACAATTCAGACCTACGGTCCATAGGTCCTACTAGGGACCATATTGGTCAGCCGTAGGTAAGGTTCAGAAGCATTGATTTTTGACCATTATTTGATGGGACCCATGTATGGTTAGTAGGTCTACCTACGGACCGTACATGGCCACCATAGGTCCTAACCTTTCTCCTTAAAATTTAACTTCACTCTCCTCTCCCTATGGATTCCATCTACGGTCTGTAGATTCTTCTACCAACCGTAGGTTGGAGCCGTAGGATATGCCTACAACCCAAAACTGCACTTTCCTTCTTTTTTGAATCCGAGGTGTAACATTATTGGTGTGGTTTTGATCTTGATCATTAATATTGTTTAGTGATAGGTCATCCATCAAATTCACTACATCATCATTATTCCAATTTAATAACTCAGTCAATGAAAGACTTTGTGCAATGTAAATAGAGTAGTTGTGGTAGTTATTCATTTGCATTGATGCACCCATTGGGGGGATCTCTATTGAAGGTTCCATTTGTGGTGTCATTGTAGAAGGCACTGGAGAAAACAATGGAGGATCTATAATTGGTGAAGGCATCATAGAAGTCATTGTTTTTGAAAGCGTGGATTGAGGGACATTTGATGCTGACCCCTCATCACCAATATTTTTTTCATTGCTTCATGTACCAGTTGATGGTTCTTCTTGATCACGTAACTTAGATCGTTGAGATCGTAAGGATTCATGTCAAAGGAAATAGTTTATCCATTCAATACTACATACATCTCATTTGTAATTTCCTTGACCTCATGTTCCTTTCTTACCTTTAGTAGTTTTTTCTTCAACTTCTTGATTCTTTTCTCGATGAATTCTTCTCTTGTCACCATGTTTTTTGATCTCTCCAACCCTATCAATTCTTTTAGCTTTCAAAGGGTGCTGATTGTAGCACCATGATTGGGAAAAACCTTAGGTTCATCACTGTAAGGACTATAGATGATGGCAAACATTTCAATGTTACGAAGAGTGTTGAGTTCTTGTGCCTTTTTCAAGAACCCTATGTGTCTATTCCAGCATGAGACTTTTCTATTAGTTTCATTTTCAATCAAAGCAAGCATTACTTTATTTCTCGGCATGGCTAAAGTGGAAAAAGATGAGGATATATGAGTTTGTTCAATAATGACTTTGTTGTTTTTGTTGTTCTTGTCTTTGCCTAAGATTTACCCATATATATATGAAAATTTTGGATTATGTAAATTTTTGAGTACTTTGAATTAGAGAATTTCTTATAGTCAACAATAACTATTTTGGAATAAATCTAAATGAGGGTGTATTATCTTGAAATATATGTAGTTTTTGAATCCGGCCTTATACTAACCAAATTTTTTGAGTGAAACTTTTCTTTTTAGGAAAAGAAATAGCATGGGCCAAATCTTATACTCAAAGTCCAGATATTATATTCAGATCCTTTTATCTCTCTATTTAACGTAAAAATTGACAAGTTGATATCAAAATCAGCCTCTTTTCCTTTGTTCCCAATGCCCAAATCCTACCCTACAAACCAAACATACAACAATACATTCATATGCGTACAACCTTTGCGTACAATACAAGCCCTCAACTCATCTTATTTCTTGACCCCAAATAGCGTGAACCACTACTACTTGAACCCCTATAAACCAATCTCGATGCAGTCTTGATTGTCCTTTCGTCTCGTACTCAAGCGAGGCTAGGTGGAAGCATCTCGCACCTCGCTCGTCCTTGCTCCAAAACAAGACAACCCTGCTCTTGATTACGTTGACTAACTGTACAATATTGGTACAATTTACAACATGCCCAGCTCTATCCTTGAAGAAGGATTGCAATTTTGAATTTCAAATTCAAATTTTCTCCCCGTTTTCCCATTTGAACCCTAATTGTCTCCTATATAAACCGCTCTTCCTTCTCTATTTCAGAACAACCTTTTCTCTCTAAGAGGAGACAACTTTAATCCCTCTAAAAATGCAGTCATTCGTTCTCTATGTATAAAGATTTTTCATTGAAAAAGTCCTAAAGAGAATTTTGGATCTGTTAAAATCAAAGGAACCAGAATCTTAACTCTCTTTTGAGCTCGGCGTGACTCTCTGCTTCTAGAATTGAACTTGTGGTGGTGGAAGTCTCTAAAAATTCTCTTACTATCCAATTCTCTAACTCTCTTAAAAATGAAAACTCCCTTCTTTCTCTCTTCTTTGGGCTATTTATAGTTTCCTAAAATTTTGCCCAAATCTCAATACGCTACCCATTGGGCAACATTAGTCGGGCTCACCTATAACATTGGGCAAGTCGCCCTCTGCTCATCATCTCACCTTTTCTTGTTCTAGGCTTCAGGTGTTTGAACCTCAGTCGATGGGCTCGTTCGAGTGTTCCTTTCATGTTCGACGTGTCACCGAATACCACCTTAGTTCACTTTTTCGAGCCTTCAATTTTTCTCTTTGTACAGTCGCTTTCGGCGATGCTCAACAAGGTCACCCTTCTCATTCGGTGAGTCCCTTTTTTCTTTGGAGTACGCCGACCTGCTTCAACAAATACAAGTTTTGTACTCTGTCATTTTGGGCAAGGTCATGCTCATTAGGCGATCCGCCCTTTTTGTTTTTGGATCATCAATGTATAGTTTGCACTTCTTTTTACATTTTCGGCCATCCTTTCAAACATTCATCCTTGCCTTGTCCTTTAACCTCCATAGCTGTAAATCATCAAAATGGCATTAGAATAGGACATTATTAGGCATCGAGGACACTAAAATTTGAGCTAAATAGACCTCAAATAAGTGCAAATCTACCATTCATCAACACCCCCAAGTTAAATTTTGCTTGTCCTTAAGTAAATCAAGACACAATTAGCTCAATAAAGGTGTCTACAATAGTACTCAATGGGAGCTATTATGCAAGTTCCAATACAAGATTATTCTCAACACATGCCACACTCTATCATGATAAAAAAGCTTCAAATGATGACTAGCCGATTTTAACACAAGCTCAAGTTCTCTGTAGCTTCTTCTCTAATGTAAGACGATGTTTCAGCAAATGCATTCAAGTGCCGTCACATCAAGAACGATTCAACACTCTCACAAAGCAAATCAACAAAGAATAAGGAATCAATTCTACTCTCACTCTTTCAAAAGATAAATACATGCAAGCTTCATCCCATAGGTTTGCCCATATTTTCCAATCATCACACAACCTAATTCATGCAAGATCTCATGGATATTGTAGGCTTGTTATGGGGCTGAGGGTTAAGGTATGGTCAATTTGGCTTAGTGACTTCAGCCTTTCAATGCATTCTTGTAATCATCTTCACCTTTTCTCAAGTTCTTTTAACTATTTTTCATTTGAGAACTCAAACTTTGACTTTTCATTCACTTTATTTGGAGTCACCTTTATTTCCTCAATTTTCTTTTTCATTTCCATTTTTCAAAAACAAAAATTCATCACAATGATTCTTTCTCTTTTTTTATAAGAAGGGATTCCTTCTTTTTGTAACAAACATCAAAGTTGAGTCTCATTTCATCTTTCTTTTCCCTTCACTTCGCTTTCATTCCTCCTTCCTTTCCACACCCCCAACTTAGGATTCTGGCCTAAGTTGGCTATTCAAATATAAGAACGCTTCAAAAAGGATTTTGGGTTAGAAAGTAGGGATAATTTGGATCAAGAGGTTTTAGCTTGGTTTTGTCAACAAATGGTTTAGGCTAAAATGGTACCAAAGTGGATGCACACCCTCACAAGGAAGTCACAAAGGATATGAGAATTTAGGTTTCATATTAGAATTTTTGCCCAAGATCACTCCTTACCGTTACCATGGTTTAGAAAATTAGACTAACAAGGAAAATTCTAACTCCATATATGGCACTTTAAAATACACTCATTTAGCACAACCCCAGAAGATCAAAAGAGTATGTGTGATGTTCATTGCAAGGATCACATCACAACATAGCTAGTCAATAAAATATTCAACGAGATCGCTCAAAAGTGAAGCAACATCGATTTCATTTTTGCAACACCAACACTAAGCATCATGCTAATCATGAGTACTATTCAGGATGTCGATATTGAACACAATCGATCCTTGAATTATTATCAATAAAAACTAAATATTTTTTGATTTTCAAAACTCATGGGGTAGTTGCGAAATTGAGAGAAAACAAAAGAGGCAACAAGAGATACACTAAACCAAATGAAACACTCTAATATAAATAAAAGTAAGCTACTACAATAATCCAAAACTGAAAAATAACAAAATACAAAACAAAAGGGGAATATTGGCACCAAGGCCCTCACCCCACCAAAAACAAAAGTGAAGTGTCATCAATGCAATAATAATAAAGTACGGGAAGAAGGGAAAAAAGCGTATTCCTGATAGGCTAAGCCTTTGGAGCACTCTCATTCAGAGTCTCTGGAAGGGAAGCATCACCCGAGGCATCAGTGCTCGGTAATAAGATCACAGGAGGCAGCAATGTGGTATCAGTGCCCGTCACACCACTAGGAAGCATGGTGGAGTCTGAAGAGACTCCACCGGTGCCAATTGCTGATGTCTCTCAAAGGGATCTCTCCAGTGTGTCCTGGACAATAAGCTCCTCAGTATTGTACATTTCCCTGAGTGCATGTGCAATTCCATACTCATCCTTTTCACCCCTCATCTACTCTTCATCTGTCTCTTCTGCCAAATCATTATTGGCCCTCTCATCAACATTCTCAACATCAACAGTAGCAACTCTATCATCTAAGCCACTTTGCTACACACTAGGAGTAGGCTCACTGTTGGGCATCACCGGTGGCATGGTGGTAAATTCTTCATGTAGGGGGACATTGCCCCAAAACATAGAAATATCAGTAGACCACAACTGGTCTACATTCACTCGCAAGGTAGCAAGCTAACATCTAATGGTGTCCAACACACTGAAACTCCCATTGGCCTTCTCTCGGGCCTCTAATCTCATAGTAAGGTTGTCCAACCTCACACTAAAGGCCTCAACCAACCCCTAACATTTAGTCACCCTCTTTTTCAAAGATGCCAATGCACTTTCAATTGCCTTATCAATTAGCCCAAGCATATCCTTCTCAACCCTAGCGGCTCTAACATCCGCAGATCAGGCAAGACTTCCCATTTGGTATATCAATTCTTGGGTCAAAGGGGGCTAGGTAGTAGGAGTGGGGGTAGACATAGCAGCAACAACAGTTGTAGCATTATTATTAGTAGGAGGTGAAGAAGATGAAGGCAAATCAGGGGAGGAAGATATACCTGCCTGCTCCATAGAAGGAGAATATGTGCTGGCCTCAGAAGCTAGTGCAGCTGGATAAACTACGGGCATAGTGTCTAGTGTTAGCGGCTTCCTCCGAGCCGCATCATCCCGTAAGCAATCAGCCTTAATCTTCTAGAGGTCTTTAGAAGAGGCTGGGGTGATCCGCACACCAGTGTTCCCACAAAAGGGAACTCCTGCATCCTTGCATATCTTTGTGATCAAGACCGGGAATGGAAGGGAGGTTTGCTCCTATCGAGCTCTCAATAGGATCCCATCTGCAATTATAGACCCCATATTAATGTGCTCCCGATCAATGATAGTGCCCACTAATACGGCCTTGGGATAGTGAAGGATGGATTCATTCTATGAGAGTATGAATTGCTACTAATAAAACCAAACCAGTACCAGACCACAATATTTAAATCCTTCTTTTCTATTCAGGCATCATCAGCTATACAAGAAGAGGAGTTGTCAGATATGAGCGGAGCCAACCAACCTTTCAGTGAATCAAGGTCATGCTGCATCTGGAGTGAAAACATATCTGCCCAAAATTCTAGCATCTTTAGTGCAGTGTTGAGTGCTCCGGCATGACATTGCACCTTCTTGCCACACACTTCTACTTTATCCAGTGGCTTTGAAATAGTACTCTTCCGCCTCTTTGGTAAGGCCTGGGCATAAGCCTTATAGAATTCATGCACCCAAGTAGGAACATAAGGGTTTCGAGGCCTTGTGAACCCCTAAAACTGATGGAACTGTATGGTGTCTCAAATTACTGGGTGATCACTCATAATACCGTCTGTGAGAGTCATTTCTCCGAAAAATGGTACATTCTACAGCTGCCTTGATATATTGAGGGCTCTTGGAGCGATAATTGGGAGAACTCTGGAGGTTGGTGCTTGGGTGGATGAATGTTGCACCAGTTTGGACCTAATATCCGTTCTCTTCCTTACAACCCCTTTTGAGGGTTGTACACTTGTGTGTGTAGATGTTTGTAGGGTCGTAGGCTGTGATCACCTCAGAGCCTCAGATGGCTCATTGATAACTATTCCCTTCTGCTTTTTCAACAAAGGAGGAGGAGGATGAGACTCTCTGTCGGATTCTGTATCCGAAGTCACCACCTGCTTCCTTTTTTTCTTAGCCATAATCTGCAAAGTAAACACATTCATACACCGAATCGATGAAGGCTAGTTAAAATAAAACATTGTTGGAAACACAGTTCAAAACTATCTTTAGGCTCATCTAATGGGAAAACAGATCACCTAATAAGATGACCTCCGGTGAGCTTGCCTAATGATGAGTGGGTTATTTTCACTCATTTGGAGCTCCTTTCTTATGAATTTGTGGCACTCAAGTAGAGAAAGAGGCTAATTATCCTTTGAATATGGTTGTTTCAAGTATATTTAGGTTGGTAAGGAGTTTTTGAAGGAAAAGAATGGAAAATGATGCAAAATGGAGAGAAAAGTAGAGAATTTGGAACTAGCCGCAAATGTTCTTCGCGAACGTGATCAACTGACCCGCGAACACGGTGCCCTAGTCCTTCATGAACCGCGAATGCGGTCAACTCCTCCGTGAACGTGGATCACAAGCTTGCTGGGATCCGTAAATGTGCATGTCCCTCCACGAACACGGAGAAGAAAACGTGCTTGGCATTTGGGCAGTTTTGAAATTTCACCTTTTGACCCTAATTCACAATATACACTGAGACTCAGCCATTCTTTCAGACATATACTTGAAAAACACTAAAGAATTGATTGAGACTTGGAACTAAGGCATAACTTTGATAGCAAGTTGCCACAACAACCATCATTAGAGTGAAGATTGAATGCTTGAGTCGTAACTATTTTTTACCCTTTCTTCAACTCTTTGCTTTGTAATGCTTAAATCATAGTATAGTTGTTATTTGGTGATTTGGATATTGTGCTAGTGACAAAAAATATTTGGGTTGTTAATATTTACCTTATGCTTTTGTAATTAGTTAAATACTTTTTCATATATGAAATGGGTCTTTGATTATCCAATGAATCTCATGCTTTAGTTGCTTTCCAATGGAATTGATCACTCCTAGGACTTGCCCATTTACTTTGATTGAGCTTGTGAGAGTCTATTGAGGTTGGGAAAGGTTGATTGGTGCATTATTTGAGATGTAGCAACTCATAAATCAGATGATAGCTAGAAATAGTTATTCCTTGCAATGCCTATAATTGGATTAATTGTGTTGTCACTTGACTAGGTTCGAAAGAACTAGTTGAGAAGTATTTGCCGATGTTCGAGAGAAATAGGTGAATAACTTAGATTCCATGGCATATATGATTTTACCCATGATTAATTGAGATTGTATGATGCTGATTTGCAATGGATCGTATAGGTGTTGATTAACTTTTCATTCTCAAATACCATTGGTATTTTTTCTCGAAAAGGGCTTTGGTCCTTGTTCTCCTCTATCCTTTCTCCTGAATTGTTACATTATATCTTTGTATTATAATTTTATTTCGGGTTCAAATTAGTAGCTTGTAATTCTTTTTTTCTTAAGTAGCCTACACATTGTTCCTCGTGGGATCGACCCTAACTCATCGTTGGGTTTATACTTGTTAGTGACCACCTACACTTTGAATTGTACGAGGTGTAGTTGAACATTATCAAAAATGGCGCCGCTGCCGGGGAACAATTTGGCGTATTGAATTGATATTGAATTTATAGTTTACTAGTTTCTATCCAAATTGTGTATATTTGTTTTTGCTTTGTTTTTTTTGTTTCTATGACTTCTTGTGAAGAAACAATGGTTGGTGATTGCAAGCCTTATGTTGATGACCCACTACCTTGTTGTGGAGGACCTCATGTTGAGAATAGTTATGTGGACGCCTCTTTAGGTGAAAAGATGGGTGCTGTGAGTGAAGCTTGGCTCTTGTGCCTATCTCAACGACTTCAAAAGGGTGTGATGCTAAGATATCTAATGTTCGAAATGAGGGATGAATTCCACAACTTGCACCTAACTAGGTGCAATGAAATGTTCCAACTCGAGTTTGAAATTGCTACGTTGAAGACCAATGTGAGACCAAGAATTGGAGTATGTAATACTCCTCGTCAAATGGTTAAAAGTAACGCGTTGGAATTTGAGTCTCAAGAAAAAGGGGTTGTGATTAACATGGATGAATTCTTGGGTATTTGCAACCAAATCAGGCCAATAAATTTCCATGATGCCAAAATCAAGGAAATGATACTAGAGTTGCAAGAAAAGGCCAAAAAGATCATATATGGCAACTCTAGTTCATTTGAAAGTGATGGTGTCATTCACTTAAGGGCCAAGGATTAAGAAGTTCGATGCTCGAATGGCCTAGTGACCCTATCACTATTGCTCAATGCTCCTCCATGAAAAAATGATGTGAAGTTGGGCAAGAAATTCAAATCATCAAAGTGGAGAGATCAAGTGAAATTTGTGATGCTCTGATGTCATCCCCATGCTCTTCGAAGAGAAAGCACTTTAAAGTTGGGGAGAAGGTACATTGCCTCGAAGTTGAAACACAAAGGATGATGTAACCGGCGCCGCGACGCGACATTAAATTGTACGCTTGATGGGAGGCAACCCATTGGTATTAAAAAAATTTAATTTTTAGATAATTTTGAGTTTTCTTTAATTGTTAGGATAGATTAGAATTTTATTTATGACTAATCCTCTTGATTTCAAAGTGTTTGAGCTGGGTTGGAAAAAAAAAAAAAAAAATTCAATTGGGATTGAAGTTTGGGGTTGAGTTACCTACAAAATGGAGTTTGGAACACTTTTTGGGAGCTGAAGATTGCAAATATACATTGGGCGAGTAGCCGAATGTACCCATCCATTGCAAAAATTTCCAGAGAACTGCCAGTGGTTTAAGCATCACGTACCCTCCGCGAACGCAAAAGGAGTCCGCGAATGTGGAGGTCAAAGTCACAAATGCTCCGCGAACGCGAAGATCAATAATTCTCACAGGGGCGCGAAGGTCGAGGCATTTTAATAGTCAAAACTGTAAAGGGTAGTTCTGTTTAAAAACAAAAAAATTATATATCCCTTTTCCTCTTTCAATTTGGAAAATCATCCCCAAAACTTCACTCTAAACTCCCCCTCTTCTAAATTGCTCCCTTGTTTCGTACTTTGTGGTTGGAATTAACACTTAAGGTATGTTCTTCATCCCTTACTTTAGTTTATTTTTTGTTAGTGAGAATTGATATAGGGATGCTTGATTGTTTATTGATTTGAACTTGCCTTTTTGTGTTTGGATGTTGGTTTTTGGATAGATTAAATGTTTTTTGTATTGTGATTGTTGATAATTGTGTTTTGGGGTACGATTTGGGGGGCAAAATGCTATGAAAATGGGTTAAAAATTTGTGCCTCTATGCCGTTTAATGAAATGCCTAAATGAATTATAATTTTCTGGGGATGATGACACCTCTGCGAACGCAGGACTCTGGCCGCGAATGCGGAGGTCTCTGACTATCACGACCCGATTTATTGAGTCATGATGGCGCCTACCAACCCACTAGTAGGCAAGCCCAACTCTATCCCGAAACTTAGCAGTAATGGGACTAAGAGTGAAATCTAAACCATAACTGAGCGGAAGCACAAACAAGGAACACACAAGATAAGCGGAAGCGAAAAGTAAAACTATATACATAACTGAAACCTCCCAGGAACTGGAAGTCACGAGTACAGAACTACTAAAAAAAGTGTACAAGTCCAAAAAGTGGACCACATAAACAACTGTCTTGGAAACACAAGACAAGCCAAAATATAAATATAGAAGGAGACAGGTAATCCCAGAACGCCATGTGCTCACTCTCGTCTCCTGTACAGACAGCTGTAGGCTTGAACTCAACGCTGATAACTGGTGCTCGGACCGGCATCACGAAAACAGATGCAGAGTGTAGCATGAGTACTAAAACAACAGGTACTTAGTAGGCATCATAGGCCGACTAAGAAAGAAATGTAAGAACAGGCAAACAAGAGAGAATCAACACCACAGAGGTCAACAGAACAGGAACAGGAACAGGATAAGAGGAAAGTAATCTAAAAATAACTAAACTAAACCCAACTGGGCCCCCCATAAGACCCGCTAGGCACACTCAGGCATTTTAAAACAAGAACCCGAATGGACCCCCATAAGTCTGACAGGTACACAGAGAATCTACACCACAGAAACAAGGGAACCCAACTCCAAAGCCTTAATACCACAAACCTTGAACCCAATAAAGATAGCACCTGGCACTCAAACCCAACCCATTAGTCTCGAGTTGGAAATAACAGACTCTAACCATGGAACATCAGCTTCGAACTGGAAATAATGGAAGCAAACCATAAATAATGTAACCTAGGACTACAACCCAAATCATCAGTCTTAAGATGGAAATAACAGACTCTAACCGTGTAACGTCAGCCTTGGACTTGAAATAACAGACTCAAACCATAAAAAATGGAACCTGGGACTCGAACCCAAATCATCAGCTCAAGCTAGAAATAATGGACTCTAACTATGTAACGTCAGCCTTGGACTGGAAATAAAGGACTCGAACCATAAATAATGGAACCTGGGACTCGAATCCAAACCATCAGTCTCAAGCTGGAAATAACAGACTCTAACTATGTAACATCAGCCTCGGATTGGAAATAACACCCCTCACTCAACAGTCTCAAGCTTGAAATAACGGACTCTAACCGTGTAACGTTAGCTTCGGACTGGAGCTAGCAGCCCTCGCTTAACAGTCTCAGGCTGGAAATAACGGACTATAACCGTGTAACATCAGACTCGGGCTGGAGCTAGCCACCTCGATTTGAACAAGCCACCGCCAACCAACTCAACACAAGACTAGACACCGCGGGCTGCCACCCCCACAAGGATTTCTACCGAAGGCTCTTCGCCTAGCACAACCCAACAGTCAATCGGCACAATAACGAATCTTCCGGTAGTACCCAGAACCGCAGAGATAGGGAGAGAAATAATATAAGATCTTAAAAGCCATGAATTCGCCTAAACCAAGGCTCACACTACCAGACCCAAGTCTGCTATGCCAGTCTACAAGGACCTATTCCATCCAAATCGACGTCAGATACATACTCAAGTCAACAGGTATACTGGACTAAGGCAATACTATCCTAACCTATTCTAAGGTGGAAGCATCACAACAATCAACAAAACACAAGAAAATATCCTGAACCCACGCATACAACAATAGATAACCACCTAACAGATAGCCCATGACAAATCATCAACAACAAAGGTCAACAACCCAAACTAAGCATGATACTAGCTCCGAATAGTCCAAGAACCAAATCCTAATTGAAGTAATCGGAGAAGAGGAACAGAAATACTAGCTACCCAGCCTAGATTCACACAAGTCGTCAAGTAATCACGCATTCAAGCTCAATCTAAGAAGAAGCGAAGTCGTAACCTACCAGAAGGCTGATCACGCGCGCTCCAATATGGTCGTTTAGACACTAAAATCATCAAAATCAGAGACAGACCAATTTTGGAGTCAAAATTGGGAAACATGGGACCTGCTCCAGATTTTCCAGAATTGACTCCGTAAAGAGGTCCCAAATCCTCCCCCAAACTGGTATTCCAAAATGGAACACCCATCGGGGCTCGAATCAGCTCCAAACAGCCAACAACAAGAAAGTGAAAAACTTTACACAATAGGCCTAGGATAGCAGCTTACACCTCAAATTCATGGATATTGAGGCACACCCAATGCAATCCAGCCACAAACCAACGAAACCAACGAGAATTGAATGCCTGGGACTTTGAATCACTAAAAAATGATAAAAGATGAGGGAGATATGATTTTTGGATTTTTTTCATCGAAATAACCTCGACCTCACTTATATAACCACTGAAACCCGCTAACCTCCGCGAATGCGGCCAAGGACCCGCGAATGCGGAGGGAAAACAAGCACAACTCTGTGAATGCGTTCCCAGACCCGTGAAAACAAAGAGATAACCACTAGAGCTCTGCGAACGTGGCCCGAGGCCCGCAAACACGGGGAAGAAGGTGTCTGCAGATATCAGCTGCACCAGCTGAGTTTTGGACAATTCCAAAACTTCGACGGGGTGCTCGGAATTCGTTCAGAACCCCGTGCATGAAAATGAGATATGCTACCGCCTAGAATTCGACGTTCCAGACTCAATGGCGCAGTCAAAATTTCCATACAAAGTCATTTCAATGAAAAGTGGGTCCTACACCCAATGGACCATTTTAGCAAAATTCTACCGGAGGCCTCGAAATTTGATCGAAAACTTCCCGAAGTTCTCGAAGGGTCATTCTAAACCAAACTCGGCATTCCGGAACTAACCAAGCTGATGGAATTTTTATCCAAGCGCATTTTTCAAGAATGTTGACCAAAGTCAACTTTAAGCCAAATTTCGAAGGCTAAAGAGCTAATTGGCCCCAAAATCATACCGGAAGCCTCGAGACTTGGACCAACCATTCTTCTAGCCCAATTTGGCCGCTCCGGAGCTGATGACACAGTCAAAATTCCCATCTGAGGTCGTTTACCTAAAGTTATGACCGAAATCAACTTTTTAAGGTTCAGAAGCTCCAAAATAGGAAAACAGGCATAAAAACCAAATGAACAACCAGGCAATTAAACCTATAGTGCCAGCAAGTCATAAATGACTTGGGGTCACTACAGGAACTCTCTAAATGACATAAAGGAGGCATTAACACAGAAATGACCTTGAGGGTCATTACACTGACTCTCTGTGCTCCGTGAATGCGGTTAGTTGACCCGCGAACGCGGCGTCCTCTTTGTGAACACGAAAGTATGGATCTTACTGAGCCGCGAATGCGGCTGCTTCTGTCCCAAAATAGTAGCTTTGTACTGCGTAGCTCGGGATCTCTTTTAATTATTTTCTTTGGCCTAAATACTTCCTAATACATTGTTTAAAGTGTCCATAAGAACTTTTAACATGTTCACTTCTTTTGTAGGCACCTTGAGCTTAAAAATGACTTCCGACAATATTTCCCAGGTGCCTGAAATTGCAGATGAGGATTATTTCGATGCTAGCAGATTTCTATCATCCAAATGCACCCAAAAATAAGATGAATACTAGGGCTGAGCTGTGGTGAAGGAGAAGGGTATTTGTTTGAAGAAGCTTGAAGGTGGAACGCCAGTTTTCTATGGCCGGCTCGTGTGTAGTGGGTGGATTGTTTTTGCTGCTGAGCCTATCAAGGCTAACCACACTCTAGTGGTGGAGTTCTATGCTAATGCTCTGGAGACCGACTTTTGAAAAGCCGCGGTGACCACCGTCAGAGGGGTGGAAGTAAATTTCAGCCCGACAATGATTAATGCTCTATACGGTCTCCCGAATGCTAATAACAGGGTGTACTTTGACCGTTACAAAGAGTTGGGTAGTCAATGGCTTTTGGATAAGCTACATGATGGAGATCCTCCGGAATCGTTTGAGTCCAAGAGGGTTATTGAGTCCCGTGACTTCATAGCCGAGGCAAAAACTTGGCTCTCTAATATATGTGCTTGGATTATTCGTTCTACTCATGATACCGAGGTGACCTTGGACAGAGCATTGGTGATCGCAGCTATTATGTACGGGTTGGAGGTTAATATGGGGCAACTGATTTTTGATCTTATCTATGAGTTGGCACATGGTAGAGCCAAGAGTATTATTTTTCCTTCATTGATTACTCAGTTGTGCTACAGTGCTGGGGTGTCAAATCTCCCTACTGACGAGGAAAAGAAGTCGGGAAAGAAGATTCACCAACTAAAGAAGAAGGGTGTTCAGAGTAGCAGGAAGAAGAGGAAGATTGATGATCTAGACTCTCAGTTTGGCCAGTTCATTGTGCCTGATTCCGACGAAGGTGCCTCCTCTTCTGCAGGACCCCTTCAGTTTGGACCTGCCAGTATGCACCACATCTCCTCCAAAAGTTATGGAGTTGATGCTCAGATTAGGGATTTGGTTGTTGGCCTTCCTTCTGGAGCATCTGGAGCCACCACCTTAGAGAGTATCTCTCCACCTACTATTGCTTCTGTAGTTGCTGCATAGAAGGTTATGTACGACCAACTTGAGCAGATAAGTCGGAGGCAGGGGAATATTCAGCAGCGTCAGAGGACTTTCAAGGAGCACGAGAAGAAGAAGAGCAAGTTCCTGAGCAAGATAATGGGCATGCTTTAGAGCTTACGTGGTAGTGGTGCCTCTGATGATGAGGATTTGACTTTCCCTTCTAGTCGAGTTCTGAGTGATGCAGTCCAGGGAGCCCCTCTTATTCTCTTTTGATATGCATACTGTGAGTACACTGTTTCATTTTTCAGTTTGGGGTACCTCCCTTGTGATATTTTGTTGTATATTTGTTGTTTGGAATTGCTATTTTGGATGTTGATTTTGTTTTGTAGATGATCTATTTTGTGGATGATGTGCCCTTGTCGGGCTTTTTGATTTAAATTGTGAATTCTGTTAGATTAGTAATTTTTGTGTTATTAGTTTTATTTATTTTGATAGCTTCTTTATTTTTCTTTTATTTTGTGATGGTGTTGTTGATTGGCGATGCCCTATGATGGATAGAGTGACGACTTTCTTAAGGGTAAATCGTCGGTTGGTTCTGATTGTGTTTGACTATTGTTGTGTGGTGAAGTCTGGTAGCCATATGTGCGTGGTGAACTCTGAGTAACCATTTTTGATGAAGTCTGAGTAGCCGGTCCCGAATAGATGTGTGAGTTTGCCTAATGATGGATGGGTTGACAACTTTCTTAAGGGCAAAATCGTCATCTTTTTGGGAGGTTGTGGCTTGTTTGGTACTAACAATATAGTCTTGCATGTGAAAATGTGTTTTTGAACATACCTCTCTATTTTTGAAAGTTGAGCATGTTTTGAATGATTTTGTGACAACTCTTTTTGTGACTTTTGATTCGTTAGCAGTTGAAATGGTCAATGCCAGTTGTATGTTGAAAAGGAAATAATATTTTGAATCTTCTTGAGTGATTTTCATGTCATGTGTGGTGAGTTGTTGAATAATGCTTGTGTTCTCTTGTGCCACCTGGAACTTGCCCGGTTGGTCTTGAAGCATTGATCTTAATTGAGAGTTGGGTTGTAAAAATGATCTTAGGCTTTCTTTGATTGTTCTTGAAGTTCACTTGGCCTAAAAATTCCACCTTTGCACTAAATATATCCTAAGTTGTCCCCTTTGAGCCTAATACCTTTCTATTGGCAACCTTATTAGAAGCCTTATGCATTTTAAATATATATGTCTCTCTTTGACCCTTTCCCTCCTTGAACATGAAATTGTGAAAGTTGAGGCTAAAAGCCTAAGTTGGGGGTATTGTGGGAAACTCATCGAAGGGATGCCGTTCATATAAGAGCTTGATAAAAAAAAGATTGGTGAATGGAAAAAGTCATAAAAAAAGTTTTGAAAATAAAATGAATAAGTGAGCCTTGAATCCTCCAAAAGTTGAAAATGGTTGCATGTGGGGCATCTAGAATGAAAATGAAAAAAGTGAAAATGTGAAATGTGCATTGGTTTTGAAAGTGAAGAAAATGTGGAAAAGATTGGAAAATGATGACTTGTTGTGTAGAGTTCAAGGAGGGTGTAGTCACTTGTACCCAAATGATATTCTAACCTTCCCCAAGACTACATTACAAGCTTAAAAAAGTCCTTTGTGATTTCTAACCAAATAAAGTTGAGTCAATGTGGATTGAAAATATGGGCAAGCCTATGGTGTGGCATTTGTGTTCATGAGATTTTCTATTGTGAGTGTGAGTGTTTGTGTTTTTGTCCGACGTTTGTAAATACTTAGTGAGTGTTTTGGGACATTTCTTTTCATGTAAGGGCATGTAAGTTGATTAAGTGGTGATTTTGAAAATTCCTAAATGAAACAAGTGAGCATGTGAAAGAGCTAAAGAGTTGAGTCATTTCTTGAGTTTGAATTATTTTCACTTAATGAATCTTGGTTTTTGAAAAATGTACCATGAGAATGAGGGGTTTCTTTTGTGAAAGGTTTGCGTGAGGACTATTTTTTAGTACCAACCAAAGTCATGATCATGACTCTCAGTTGGAATGAAAGTGTGTTGTGCTTAGCTTGATTGCCTCTTATGTTTTTTATTTTGTTTTGCTTGAGGATAAGAAAAGTTTCTAAGTTGGCGGTGTTGATGAGTGGGTGATTTCACTAATTTGGAGCTCTTTTCTTATGATTTTGTGGCACTCAAGTAGAGAAAGAGGCTAATTATCCTTTGAATATGATTGTTTTAGGTATATTTAGGTTGGCAAGGAGTTTTTGAAGGAAAATAATGGAAATTGATGCAAAATGGAGCTAAAAGAAGAGAATTTGAACCTGGAAGCAAAATGTTCTCTGCGAACGCGGTCAAATCCTTCGTAACCATGGAGTACAAGCTTGCTAGGATCCGCGAATGCACCTGTCCCTCCACGAACGCGGAGAAGAAAATGTGCTTGGCATCTGGGCAGTTTTGGAATTTCACCTTTTGACCCTAATTCACAAAATACACTGACTCAGCCATTCTTTCAGAGATATACTTGAAAAACACTAAAGAATTGATAGAGGCTTGGAATTAAGGCGTAGCTTTGAGAGCAAGTTTCCACAACAACCACCATTTGAGTGAAGATTGAATGCTTGAGTTGTAACTATTTTTCATTCTTTCTTCAACTCTTTGCTTTGTAATGCTTAAATCTTAGGTGTAGTTGATATTTTGTGATTTGGATATTGTGTTAGTGATAAACAATATTTGGGTTGATAATCTTTACCTTGTGCTTTTGTAATTAGTTGAATACTTTTTCATATATGAAATGGGTCTTTGATTATCCAATGAATCTCATGCTCTAATTGCTTTCCAATGGAATTGATCACTCCTAGGACTTGCCCATTTACTTTGATTGTGCTAGTGAGAGTCAATTAAGGTTGGGAAAGGTTTATTGGTGCATTATTTGAGGTGTAGCAACTCATATACCGAATGATAGCTAGAAATACTGATTCCTTGCAATGCCTATAATTGGATTAATTATCTTGCCACTTGACTATGTTCGAAAGAACTTGTTGAGAAGTATTTGCCGATGTTCGAGAGAAATAGGTGAATAATTTAGATTCCATGGCATATATGATTTTACCTATGATTAATTGAGATTGTATGAAGCTAATTTGCAATGGATCGTATAGGTGTTGATTAACTACCCATTCCCAGATCCCGTTGATATTCTTGCTCCAAAAGAGCTTTGGTCCTTGTTCTCCGCTATCCCCTATCCTAAATTGTTACTTGATATCTTCATATTATAATTGTATGTTCAAATTGGTAGCTTGTAATTCTTTATTTCAACAATAGCCTACACATGGTTCCTCATGGGATCGGCCCCAACTCATCCTTGTGTTTATACTTGTTAGCGACCGCCTACACTTCGAATCGAAAGAGGTGTAGTTGAGCGTTATCACCTAATTAGACAAAGGCAAATATCAAAGATTTTAGTTACAAAAGGTGGAGTCAATGCCAACTTGGTGATTCACCGAGTTGGTTTCGGTGGGGTAAGAGAAGTCCACCCAAACTGACAATGCAACAAGAAAAGAAATAGGCATCAAGGGCGATATCAACTTCCATTCGGCGATTCACCAAGTGGGTTCGGCTGACTAAGACAAGTTTGCCGAATGGGACAGTGCCCAAGGTTACATATTCACTCCAGAAGGCAATTTGGGCTAACTCGATGATTCGTCTAACCTCCTTAGAAAGCTAAGACAAGCCCGTTGAACAGGACGTGTTCAACCTAGTGCCTAATTTTTACAGACAAACCTAAGATATAGAACAATAACAGGTTTCCCAACATAATTACAGTCCACCCACATTCTTATCTACCCACGGGAACTCAGACTTCCCCCAGATATCACAAAGTATTGCTCAAATTGATGATTTGCCCTTAAAAAGCCGTCACACTTTCTATCATTGGGCAAAATCAAGAAATCGGGTCAACACTAGGTTACTCAGACTTCACCCACATCAAACTCAATCAAGACCTATTAAATATAGGTGTTCAATTCCAACATTTAACCAACACATTCAATTTTAGCATTTTCTAGGCAAAAAAAAACACAATCAATTCATGGGTACACTTTAATACGATCATTATGGTACTACCTGAAAAAATAAGACAATCACATGCATCAAATGTCATATAGCCCATACACAAAGCATGATTTTAAGCTCAAAATGCACGATAAAAATTGAAAACCAACCTCAACTAGAAGCAAGACTTGAGAATATTAAGAGAACAGGGCTGGGTCGATTGATCTAGTAAGAGAACGCAATCCACACACTCAAAAATTGCACACACAGGATTTTTAAGTAATAAAACAAGTTATTGCAAGAAAGAGGAAAAAAATGGCTCAAAGATTTTAAAGAGTTTTCTTTTTGAATTTGAAAAGACCCTTGGCATTTTTATATCAGGCACGCTTAGTGGTCATGACTAACGTCACAGAGTATTTTTGGCGAATCACCGATAAGAGCTGAAGCTCACCGAACATGCTTGAACGAACACCAAACCCGAAGGCTGATTCGGCGGAATCGATGGATTCCGTATATTGTACGTCGGCGGATCACCATTTGGAGCTCAGATAACCAAAAACTGACAGTACTCTTTTCCACCTTTTCTAGCTCATAAGGTCAGCAGGCGGATAAGAATGAGTCCGCATAACTCCTTCGACGGATCACCGTATTGGTTTTGGCATCACCGTATGCTCTTTTTTCAACCTTTTGGCTTCTTTTCAACCTGCACTCATAACACACGTTATTAAAAGAGAAAAAACAAAATTAAATACATGGATTGCCTCACAAGAAGCGCCTTATTTAACGTCGTGGCAGGACATAGTTCTTATTTTCTCAACATTTATTTTTGGGATTCATGACGGTGTCACTGGGCAACGTTTCCTTTTGTCTTGATTGAGATGAGCGGATATTTGACACTATTGGGTCTCCACTGCTCGATAGACACCGAATGAGAGGTCACCATTTTAGATAAAGTGGAGAAGTCATTCTTCAATTCCTTCAACACTTTGTCAGATCCTTCAACATTGTTGAAGATCCTTGTGAGCATTTCCTCGGTTCGGTTTCCTTCCGGACTAATTGGATCCCTTGGTCGTTGACGATCATGGGGAGGAGCATATCTATCTTTGTCAGCCTCCCTATCTCTCAAATTTCCACCTTGCCAATCTTTCCAACCACTATCTCGCTCCTTGGTCCAATCTTGGTTCCCACCTTGTCGTTGATAGTTCAGGTGAGAACCCCCCATTTGATTTCTCAAATATTGAACTTCCTCATTATATAATGCCTCAAACATGGCATCACCCTGGCATTTCCCAGTACTTGTTCCAACCACACTCACTGACTTCGGACCACCTCCCATGACATGTTTAGATAACAAATCGAGTTGGGTAATCATTTTGGTCATATTTTCATCTCATTCATTATACTTCTCAATTTGTTCTTTGCTCAGGTGTAGTTATTGAGTAGACACCTAGTCCTCTCTAGTATGTCATCCTCGGTTAACCTTGGTCATATCATCTTGCAACAAAATAACCGCATCATACAGTTTTCACATTAACCATACTTGGACTAACTGATCAGCCACGTCTTTATTGAGTGAATACAAGCTACAATAGAAGTATTGCAACAACAAATGGTCTGGAACACCATGTGTTGGACATTGCAAATGTAATTTCTTCAACCGTATCCATTTCTCATGTAGAGTTTCACCTCCAACATGCTTGAAAATTTGGATTTGGTTTCAAAATTTAACCATCTTCGAGGGGGGAAAGAATCTCTCCAAGAAAGCTTCATTCAACTCCTCCCAAGAAGTGATAGAGTCATTCGGTGATTCCGCCAACCATCTTGTTGTTTCACCCGTCAAAGAGAACGGGAATAACCTCAACCTCACAGATTCTTGTAAGATATTTTTGAACACAAATGGCCCACACACCTCCACAAAATTCCTAAGGTGTTCATGGGGATCCTCATGAGCTAAACCCCCAAACATTCCTCTTAGTTGGAGCAATTGTAGCATTGTTCTGGTTAAATGAATCAGAGCCTCTCGGCTGTGGGAGGCATCCGGATGGCTCCCGTGGTCTGAACAATATTCACATGCATATCATTCAAATCACCCATGTTGTAATTTTTTCATGACCCAGGGTAGCCCCTAGATGTAACACGACATACAAGACACTGATAGGCCTCCTACAAGCCCTTAGCATACATAACATACAAGATAATAGAGAAGTAAGAGTTCAAAAGAGCATTTTTTATCAAAGCTTTACTCAAAACAACGAAAGTCTACAACTCATGTCTCAAAGCCTTCTAATATCATAGAATACGAATAAAAGTGATAGAGACGCAGCCCAATATAATATCCAACATAAGGAAAGACATCAAAGTAAAATCCAAAAAGGCTATATCCTCGGATGGATGAGGAGTCACCAAGTCTTCTTTTCAACTCTAAGTCAATGCTCTAGCCACGAGTAGGAGAACTGCCACGTCCTACACCAAAGAAGTTGATGCAGGCAAGAGTATGCGTTAGCACAATATAGTACTAAGTATGATAGAAATGCATATAAACTCATAAAACATGCTAGAAACTGAGATATAAACATGACATGCAATTGGTCAACCAAAACATGATAAGGCATATAAGAAAATAGCATAAAGCATAAACCATGGCCAAAGTAAGCTAAATCATCTTTCTTTTACTCTTCTTTTCTTTACTTCACTTTTCTTTTAGTAACCCATGCACCATTGTGCAAGCTAAAGTGTGGGAAAAGCCTCAAACCGATCTGTAGACCATGGAATAACTCAACATGGAATTCGGTGTCTGCCCTACACCGAAAAAGGGCAATTCTACTTGCCAAGGTAGAATCTTGAACCAAAGCCTACGTGGATCAACTAGCTAAGCTGATATGGGCCTGTAAAGACCACCTATGGGGGCACATAGGTATAGGACATATGGGGACTTGTCACCCATCCACTCGGTTCTATGCATAATTCCCACTATACAATCTTAAATATTGATATCCATGGGAAGGCACAGCTGGGGTTGCCAATCCAAGATAAACATGACTTCACATACCATGGACTAGTCCAAGCTTACTTCATTGGGTGTTTCTTCTTTCATGGACTCGTCCAAGCTTACACCCTTAGAATAGCTTCTTTAAGGGCTTGATTTAATTTTAGTTAACCAAACCTTTTAACAAGTTATGAATCCTTTACATGTGAGAAAACCTTTCACAAGCTTAGGTTGAGCATTATATGAGAAAACCCTTTCAAGACTCAACATCAACTTATCATAGATTTCATATAAAACATGCTTGATTCAATAAACCTCTTTCTTCATAATTCTATCATGCTTTTTCTTCATAGCTAATGGTTTCATATTGCCTTTAATTTAATTCATGCAATTCAATACAAGCTAGTTCTTAAAAGTCATAATCAAGGCAATTTAGTCATACTTGAAGTAACCCACATAAAAGAGGAAAATCATGCTTTTTACTTGAACATGCTAAATTCATGCACTTAACACCAATTCATGCTCAATTTCATAGATGATCCCTTAATTTCATCAATTCTTATCTCAACCCAACAATCAAGGCATAGTTATCAAATTGGGGAGAATTTACTTGGGATCATGGGGGTTCATGCAATAATTACAATTAGACATGTAATTCACGCTAGATCGTGCACTAAATTACTTTACTCACGCTAGATCGTGCACTACAAAGCATTAAATCAGTAATTGAACTCATACTAGAAGAACCCATAACAATTGATCAAACCCTAACTTACTTAAAGGGAATTAAACCTTGAAATTCATGAAGAAAGGGGAGGGCCCAATGGAGGAAGCAACTCCATTGGTCAATACCATCATACCTTAGTAAAGCCCACTAGAAATTGGAGGAGATTGGGTGACCTTCAATGGAGGACTTAGCTTCTTCTTCTTCTTCCTTGAGTTAGAGAGGATTTCTTTTAGAGAGAGAAATATTTGAGAGGTGAATTTAGGGAATGAGTTAGAATGAAGTGATTTAGGTATAGAAAACTATATATAGGACCTTCATTAAGGGTAAAACCGACTTAGTTAATTAGGGAATTAACCAGGGAAAAGACCAAAAAGACCTTAATTAAAAACTGTCAGGGCCCATCTACGGTCGAGACCTCTGGTTCGTACATCCATTGACAGACCGTCCTGTTGAACCGTCAAAAGATTCAGAGAGTTGGTATCTAGGGACCCCGCAACGCTGGTTTCAATCTACGGTTGGTACGTCCATCTACGGACCGTACACCTCCACCGTAGATCACAACCTGAGGTTCAAGAATTTAACCAAGTCTGGGGGACATCTACGGTTACTTTCTACGGACCATCAACTGATTAACGATCTGTCCTGCTGCTCCATAGATCACACTTCAGACACTGAGAATTACTTAAATTGACAAAGCCATTGTCGACTCCTCACCTACGGCCCGTAAGTGGCCTCTGTAGGTCACTGCCTACAGGTAAATTCTGCATTTTCATTCCTTGGCTGGGGTATTACAATATCTCCCCCTTGGGGACATTTGTCCTCGAATGAGAACCTGGACATCATGAGAGGAGCGATAGACTCGGACTAACAACCAAACCTAACATGCAAGCATATAAATGCACATATCCGAGGAGGAAACATTAACTCCAAGCTAAAGCATGGTCAACACTAAATTCATGAAGGCTTTATGCAACTCATACTCAATGCACACATATCATATTAGACTCCTCATGAACATGCATAAAAAATCAAGGAATCATGGAAATCAACTATGACACATGAGACCAAAAGAATGAACCATGAGGAACTAGGTACCTCAAGCTAGAGGAGGATCGGAAGGAAAGAGATGAGGATACCGGGATATCATATCGGCCTCGGCCTCCCAAGTAGCACCCTCTACTAATTGATTCCTCCATAGAACTTTCACGGATGCAATTTCTTTATTTCTCAACTTCCAGACTTGTCGGTCTAAAATCTCAACCGGAACCTCTTCGTAGGAAAGACTATCTTTTATGCCAAGAGTCTCTATTGGCACGATAGTGGTCGGATCACCAACACACTTTTTCAACAATGAGACGTGGAAAATCGGATGCACCGATGCCAACTCATTAGGCAAATCAAGCTCATAGGCAACCTTACCAACTTGTCTCAAAATCTGATATGGGCCTACAAAGCGGGGACTAAGTTTCCCTTTCTTCCCAAATCTCATTACAGCTTTCATAGGTGAAATTTTCAAGTAAACCCAATCATCAACATCAAATTATAATTCTCTTCTTCTAACATCGGCATTAAACTTTGGTCGACTTTGAACCGTTTTCAGCCTTTCTCTAATAAGCCGAACTTTCTCCATAGCCTCATGCACTAACTCGGGGCCTATCAAAGCAACTTCCCCAATTTCAAACCAACCTATGGGAGATCTACACCTCCTACCATAGAGAGCCTCAAATTGATCCATACCAATACAAGAATGGTAGCTATTATTATAAGCAAACTCGATCAAAGGCAAATGGTCATCCAAGTACCCTTGAACTCAATAACACAAGCTCTCAACATATCTTCTAAAGTCAGAATAGTACGCTCCGCTTGACCATCGGTTTTGGGATGAAAGGCCGTGCTAAGCTTAACACGACTACCAAGACTTTTTTGGAATGACTTCCAAAATTGAGAAGTAAACTGGGCCCCTCGATCGGAGATAATGGATAAAGGCACTCTATGTAGCCTAATCATCTCCCTTATGTACAACTTAGCATAATCCTCCGCCGAATGAGAAGTTTTGACGGGAATGAAATGGGCTGACTTGGTCATTCTAACAACCACAACCCAAATAGAATAATAGTGTCGCCTTGTGTGAGGCAAACCTACTACGAAATCCATATTCACATCTTCCCACTTCCAAGTAGGAATCTCTATGACTTTGGTCAAACCTCCCGGTCTTTGATGATCAACCTTCACTTGTTGGCAATTAGGACACTTAGACACAAATTCCACAATGTCTTTCTTCATGCCATTCCACCAATAGATTTCTCGCAAATCACGGTACATCTTGGTAGCTCCCAGGTGGATAGAATATCTAGAAGTATGAGCTTCCGACAAAATTTTCCCTCTCAAATCATCAACGTCGGGAACACATAAGCGACCTTGGTAACGAAGTACACCATCTCCCCCTTGGGAGAAAACCTCTATGGACTTCTTGAGAACCGCTTCTTTCAATTCTACCAAATAAGGATCAAGGTCTTGCTTAGCTTTTACATCTTGCACAAAAGAGGATTCGAAACCATTGTGAATGGTAACTCTACCCTTAGCGGAATCAATAAACCGAATACCCAATCGGGCTAAACTATGAACATCACGAACCAACTCTTTCTTGCCATCCTCAATATGCGCAACACTGCCCATAGACAATCTACTAAGAGCATCTGCCACCACATAGAGAACACTCATATCATAATCTTTTAGCAATTCCACCACTCTTCTTTGGCGGAGATTCAAATCTCTCTGCTTAAACACATACTGGAGACTCTTATGATCGGTGAATACATCTACATGTACTCCATACAAGTAATGTCACCATATTTTCAAAGTAAACACCATCGCTGCCAACTCTAAGTTATGAGTGGGATAGTTCTTCTCATGCACCTTTAGTTGCCTCGAAGCATAGGCAATCACCTTTCCATTTTGCATACGAACACCCCCTAGCCCAATCCTTGAAGCATCACAATACACTACAAAACCATCGGTTCCTTCCGGTAGAGTCAATATTGGGGCCAAAGTAAGTTTGTCTTTCAGTTCTTGAAAACTCCTTTCACAAGCCTCGGACCACATAAACTTAGCTTTCTTTTGAGTCAAAGCCATCAACGGAGAAGCAATTGAAGAAAATCCCCTCAACAAACCTCCTATAATAACCTGCTAAACCCAAGAAACTACGAATGTCCGAAGGTGATAAAGGTCTAGGCCAATTCTTGACTGCTTCTGTCTTCTTAGAGTCTACCTCAATAACCTTACCGAAAACAATGTGACCAAGAAAAGCGACGAATCTCAACAAAAATTCACACTTGCTAAACTTTGCAAAGAGTTGTTGATTCTTGAGGACTTGCAACAAAACCCTTAAATGACTAGCATGCTCATCCTCATTCCTTGAGTAGATCAAGATATCATCAATAAACACAATCACGAACTTGTCAAGGTATTGCTTAAACACCCTATTCATCAAGTCCATGAATGCGGCCGGAGCATTTGTCAACCCAAACGACATAACCAAGAACTCATAGTGACCATACCTTGTTTGGAAAGTCATATTCGGAATATCATCTTCTTTCACCCTTAATTGGTGATAACCTGAACAAAGGTCGATCTTAGAAAAACAACTAGCCCCTTGAAGTTGGTCAAACAAATCATCTATCCTTGGCAAATGATACTTATTCTTGATTGTAACCTTATTCAATTGGCAATAGTCGATGCACGTACGGAGTGAACCATCTTTCTTTCTCACGAACAATACCAGAGCACCCCATGGGGAAACACTCGGTCGGCTGAAACCCTTATCCAACTAGTCTTTTAGTTGCTCTTTCAACTCCTTAAGTTCCGCCAGAGCCATTCAATAAGGAGAAATAGAGATAGGTTGCGTATCTGGGAGAAGGTCAATACTGAAGTCTATTTCCCTTTTGGGAGGAATACCGGGCAAGTCATCGGGAAACACTTTCGAAAACTTACTAGCAATCGGGACCGACTCAAGAATAGGGGTTTTGGGATCTACATCCCTCGCCCTAACTAGATGGTAAAAGCAACCCTTAGAGATCATCTTTCTAGCTTTTAGATAAGAAACAAATTGACCTCGAAACATAGAATTTCCCCCCTTCCACTCTAGGATAGGTTCATTAGGGAACTGAAACTTGACCACTCTGGTCCTACAATCAATAGAGGCATAACAATCATGCAACCAATCCATCCCAAGAATGACATCAAAATCTAGCATATCTAGCTCTATGAGATCGACAAGAGTAACTTTATGGGATAAGGAAATGGAGCAGCCACTATAAACCCTCTTAGCTAAAATAAACTCCCCTATCGGAGTAGAAACAAGGATAGGATCTAGCAACATATCCGATACAATATCAAATCGCATGGCTACATAGGGCGTCACAAAGGACAATGTAGCACCGGGATCTAAGGCATAGACATCAAAATGGAAAACTTTCAATGTACCGGTGACCACATCGGTTGAGCTCTCTTGCTCATGACGAGTCTGAAGTGCATAAAATTTGTTTTGCTTAGGAGCACCTGAACCCGAACTACTTGGGGCAGCTTTCTTACCCTCTCTTCCTTTAGCCAAGAGAGATGGGCAATCTCTCATCTTGTGACCAGCCTTACCACAAGTATAGCAACCATCCGAACCAACTAGGTATTTACCTTCATGCCTCCTCCCACATCTAGTACAATTAGGCGAAGAAGATCCACCACCGTTCCCTCCTTGAGGCTTAGGGTTCGGCACCCTATCATTGTTGGATCTTGGAGGAAGAACCTTGATTAGAGAACCTTTGGCGAAATCTTGAATGACCACGTCCATCGAATTTTGCATAAGAAAAGTTGCCATCTCCGATTCTAGCCCGCTTAGTCTATCTAGATCTCCCTTTAAGCTTTTCTTCTTCAATTTGTTCGGCATAAACCATGAGGTGAGAAATATCCATGTCATGCACAAGCATGGTGGTGCGGCACTCTTTCACCAACATATCAGACACTCCCGACACAAATTTGCTCATTCTTACCCTTGGGTCGGCAACCATGGACGGAGCATATCTAGCCAATTGTGTGAACTTTAATGTATATTCTTTCACACTCATACTCCCTTGACGAAGATTAATAAACTCAAGCACCTTCGCCTCTCTCTTCCCAAGAGGGAAGAATTGATCAAGTAAAGCACTCTTAAACCTGTCCCATCCTAAGGGACCTTCATCATTAGCTCTTTCACTCTTCCATTGATTGTACCAAGTTTAGGCAACACCTTTAAGTTGATAAGCGGCCAACCCCGCCTTCTCTTGTTGTGTCACACCCATTATCATCAACACGTTATAAACTTCATCAATAAACTCTTGAGGATCGTCTTCCACCTTAGAGCCATGAAATTCTTGAGGATTCATCCTTGTAAAGTCTCTCACCCTCGACGCCGCTGTACCCACATTTGGGTTCACAGGAATCACCACTTCTCTATTGGCTTGGGCCGTCACGGCTTGGGCCAAAGCTTGGAAAGTAGCCCTAAATTATGCAGGGGTCCCTTGCTCAGCCAAAGGGTCGGCCGGAGCTTGAGGAGGAGCTCCTTGCCTTTCATTCTCTCTTGCATTCCTAGTAGCGTAGACCCTTCGAGATGCCATATCCTGAAGAGCGTAGGATATGTGATTAGGAGAGAGATACAGAGTTAAACTCTATGCCACAACTCAAGAGTAACAATAAGAAGTGAAGTTTCCTAAACATCTTGAAGCCTCTCATTCATAAGTGTGGCGCGCTTCACACCCATGAACAAGACTCCACTCATTGCGGCTTATGAGACATCCTAGAATCTTTCTAAAACCTTGCGCTCTAAATACCAAGTTTGTCACGACCCAGGGTAGCCCCTATATGTAACACGGCATACAAGACCCCGAGATGCCTCATACAAGCCCTTAGCATACAAAACATACAAGATAATAGAGAAGTAAGAGTTCAAAAGAGCATTTTATATCAAAGCTTTACTTAAAACAGCGGAAGTCTAGATCTCATCTCTCAAAGCCTTCTAATATCATAGAATACGAATAAAAGTAATAGGGACGCAGCCCAATACAATATCCAACATAAGTAAAGACATCAAAGTAAAATCTAACAAGGCTATGTCCTCGGATAGATGAGGACTCACCAAGTCTTCTTCTAAACTCTAAGTAAATGCTCTAGCCACGAGTAAGAGAACTGCCGCATCCTACACCAAAGAAGTTGATGCAGGCTAGAGTATGCGTTAGCACAATAAAGTACTAAGTATGATAGCGATGCATATAAACTCATAAAACATGCTAGAAACTGAGATATAAACATGACATGCAATTGGCCAAGCTAAACATGATAAGGCATATACGCAAATAGCATAAAGCATAAACCATGGCCAAAGCAAGATAAATCATCTTTCTTGTACTCTTCTTTTCTTTACTTTAGTTTTAGTAACCCATGCACCATTGTGCAAGCTGAGGTGTGGGAAAAACCTCAAACCGATCTTTAGACCATGGAATAACTCAACATGGAATCCGATGTCTGCCCTACAACGAAAAAAGATCATTCTACTTACCAAGGTAGAATCCTGAACCATAGCCTACGTGGATCCACTAGCTAAGCTGATTTGGGCCTGTTAAGACCACCTATGGGGACACATAGGTATAGGACATATGGGGACTTGTCACCCGTCCACTCAGTTCTATGCATAATTCCCACTATACAATCATAAATATTGATATCCATGGAAAGACACAACTGGGGTTGCCAATCCAAGCTAAACATGACTTCACATACCATGGACTAGTCCAAGCTTACTTCATTGGGTGTTTCTTCTTTCATGGACTCATCTAAGCTTACACCCCTAGAATAGCTTCTTTAAGCTCTTGATTCAATTTTAGTTAAGCAAACCGTTTAACAAGTTATGAATCCTTTACATGTGAGAAAACCTTTCACAAGCTTAGGTTGAGCATTATATGAGAAAACCTTTTCAAGACTCAACATCAACATATCATAGATTTCATATAAAACATGCTTGATTCTATAAACTTCTTTCTTCATGATGCTATCATGCTTTTTCTTCATAGCTAATGGGTTCATATTGCCTTTATTTTAATCTATGCAATTCAATGCAAGCTAGCTCTTAAAAGTCATAATCAAGGCAATTTAGTCATAGTTGAAGTAACCCACATAAAAGAGGAAAATCATGTTTTTTACTTGAACATGCTAAATTCATGCACTTAACCCCAATTCATGCTCAATTTCGTAGATGATCCCTCAATTTCATCAATTCTTAACTCAACCCAACAATCAAGGCATAAATTATCAAATTGGGGAGAATTTACTTGGGATCATGGGGGTTCATGAAATAATCACAATTAGACATGTAATTCACGCTAGATCGTGCACTAAATTACTTTACCCATGCTAGATCGTGCACTACAAAGCATTAAATCAGTAATTGAACTCATACTAGAAGAACCCATAACAATTGATCAAACCCTAGCTTACTTGAAGAGAATTGAACCTTGAAATTCATGAAGAAAAGGGAGGGCCCAATGGAGGAAGCAACTCCATTGGTCAATACCATCATACCTTAGTAAAGCCCACTAGAAATTGGAGATTGGGTGACCTTCAATGGAGGACTTAGCTTCTTCTTCTTCCTTGAGCTAGAGAGGATTTCTTTTAGAGAGAGAAATATTTGAGAGGTGAATTTAGGGAATGAGTTAGAATGAAGTGATTTAGGTATAGCAAACTATATATAGGACCTTCGTTAAGGGTAAAACCGACTTAGTTAATTAGGGAATTAACCGGGGAAAAGACCAAAAAGCCCTTAATTAAAAACTGTCGGGGCCCATCTACGGTCTGGACCTACGGTCCGTACATCCATTGACGGACTGTTCTGTTGAACCGTCAAAAGATTCAGAGAGTTGGTAACTGGGGATCCTGCAACGACGGTTTCAATCTACGGTTGGTAGGTCCATCTACGGACCGTACACCTCCACCATAGATCACAACCTAAGGTTCAAGAATTAAACCAAGTCTGGGGGATATCTAAGGTTACTTTCTACAGAACGTCAACTGACTCACGATTCGTCCTGCTACTTCGTAGATCACACTTCAGAGACTGAGAATTACTGAAATTGAAAGAGCCATTGACGGCTCCTCACCTATGGCCCGTCAACCTGACTACGGCCCATAAGTGGCCTCTGTAGGTCACTTCCTACAGGTAAATTTTGCATTTTCATTCCTCGGAAAGCTGGGGTATTACAGTTTTGACCATAATGACTATCGTTGTCATTACCATGGTCACTCGTTACATCAGACTTGCAAATCAGCCAAGAACGACACAAAGTAACAATCTACTACAACTAAATAAATTTACAAACTAATTTATTAAATAGAATTCTCAACCACCACTCCCCGAAAATGACATCATTTTTGATAACGCTCAAATGTACCCTTTAAAACAAATTAAAAGAGACATTGGTCGTAGTTAGTAAAAATACCTAACAAAGTGTCAGGGTCGAATCCCATAGGGAATGGTATATCGTAGAGAATTCTATCAAGAAATTTGGATTATAAAGCTATTCATTTGTAATAGTAAAAACTATTGGGTGGATGATTCGACAATTTAATTAAAAAGATTTGGTTATCAATTGTCACAATTAAACTAGAGATTGGAGAATTCAAGAATTAACAAGCAATCTAGGAGTGCAGGGAACGGAAATCGATGTCACATGGGGTAATTGTGCTGCTCTATAGTGATGAACATTCATGAAGAGGCTAGGTAATCTTCAATGATGCTAATCTTCTTTTGATCTCAAAGCATCTTTGCATAGAATCTCCTTTCGATCTCATATATATGCTCTACTAAACAACCCAATGCCTTACTCTACTCTCTTTTTCGATGCAGAAGTAGGGCCAATAGATCCGACCCATAACCTCTATTATTAAGCAAGTTACAGACATCAAACCGAAATTTCTAGTATCAAACTAATTACCCACTCCAATCAATCTCTTTCGAGCATCAACTCGAGATCAGAAGTAGGAATTAAGTTTACAACCTTAACCCATAAGTTAACCCCATGCTAATTAGCCCAAATTCATATATGAACAGCAGCAAAACAGAGCATAACACAATACACACTACATTAAATCAACACCCAACCCCATAATTGCACCCCTAGATCTTGGGGTTTTAGCCACCCATCACAAAAAGCAAAGAAAGTATACCTTTCACGAAAGCAATCATGGGTAACATGAAATCAAGCAATTACAAGCAAACTCACTTTGGATTCGACTTCAATTTGTCAATGTCAAGAACAAAGTTGCAAAACCCCAAAAACTAGAAAAGTGTTCTTCACAAGGTAAAGTGTTTCTTTTCTCTAAACATTTTCTTACTATCCAATTCTCTAACTCTCTAAAAGAAAACTAAAACTTCCTTCTTTCTCTCTTGTTTGGCTATTTATAGTTTCTCAAAATTTTGTCAAAAACTCAATACGCTATCCATTGGGCGACGTTAGTCGGGCTCGCCTGTCACATTGGCCGAATAGCCCTCTGCTCTTCAGCTCACCTTTTCTTGCTCTAGGCTTCAGGTGTTTGAACCTTATTCGATGGTCTTGTTCGAGTCTGCTTTTCATGTTTGGCGTGTCACCAAATACCACTTTAGTTTGCCTTTCCTAGCCTTCAATTATTCTCCTTGTACTGTCACTTTCAACAATGGTCAACAAGGTCGCCCTTCTCATTCAGCTAGTTTCGTTCTTTTTAGGAGTACGCCGACATGTCTAACCAATTAAAAATGTTGTACTCTGTCACTTTGGGCGAGGTCATGCTCATTAGTCAATCCACCATTTTTGTTTCGCGATCATCAATGTATAGTTTGCACTTCTTTTTAAATTTTTGGCCATCATTTCAAACATTCATCCTTGCCTTGTCCATTAGCATTCATAGCTGCAAATCATCAAAATATCATTTGAATAGGACATAATTAGCCATTGAGGACACTAATTATTGAGATAAAAAATAGACTTCAAATTAGTGTAAATCTACCACTTATCACTATGCTTGCTGATTATGCATTCTTAATTATATCTCAGCATTTTTCGTGCTAAAATTAGGTAGAATTGATGATTGTTTAGCTGAAAATTTTCAGTGTGGGTTGAAATCTCTTCTACCCTTTCATTGAAGTATGGCTAAGAATGCTTAACACATTGTTTCTTTCTTTAACCAGATTTTAGCATCCTCAAACTTTTTTATGATTATGAATGATGAAATCGTTTAAAACTATCTAGTTCATTTTCTTGTTATTTATCTAATTTCATTGGGTTAACTGCTTATCTCGACATTAGTCCTTATATTCGCTCTTGTTATCTTAAACAGCAAGCATCTGGATGTGTTGTTTATGCACGTGATTCGTGAAAATATCAATTGTATTTCTCAAACATACTATTTAGCTTGAATTCTCTGTTAAGAACTATCCTTTTGAAATATATGTTATTCTAGCATTCCTCTTTAACCTGATGGTTCTATTGTTCATGTTCTTTCACAGTTAACTACTTGTTATAGCTCTAATCTATTGTTTTCTTATACTAATGTTGCCCAAATCTATGTCATTAATTGTTGTCTTGAAATAATCTCCACAATCATTGTCCCAATACCATAGTTATGCCCTCTGTAGCCTTGATCTAATAATGTACTTATTTAGTTAAATCTTTTCTTGTTTTTGGGTTATCGTTGCTAAAATTTAACCTTGTTAGTATTGAGTAGTCTTTTATTCTTTAGTCTTGCATAAAGTACTGCTGTAGCTCCATTTATCATGATTCTTATTTAACTTGGATGAAACTTGGCAATTTGATTTTGATACAAAATCTGGAAGCTATGTACACTTTGTGTGTTATCAAGGAGAATTTGTTGTTCTTCGTTTCAGCTTTGGTAAAAAAGGATGAATATATTTATTTATTGTTTCCTTGGGCTGTATGGATTTCTTTTAATAAGATCAGTGGTGTGTTTGTTTCTCTTCTCCTTGAGGCATCATGTTGCATTTATATTCCCATGAGTACTTGTGTTAAGCATTCAATTTCTAAATAATATCATTCCACAATCATGCATATTCATTATGAGCAATAACTGTTTAGTAATCATGCTTGCCAGAATAAGTCTTAGACACGTGGTGTTCCTTAGCTTTTATGTGGAATTTGTGACATTAATTGGACTACCTTTCTCCAGGGAATAAGTGAGTGATCGAGTGTGTTTTATTGCTACGAGTATTTACTATTATTCTTTATCATCTTATCTTTTTTGCATAAACTCCCTCGGATCGAGTCCATTGGAGTCCCATTTACGTTCCATCTTGAGTTGGGGTGATACCCAACATTTCTTCTTTTCCAGAGTCAACCTCGCCAAGAACTAGAAGCAGAAATGCAGTGAAAGGGAAGCTATAATTTACAGGTCTCGAGAGCCAAGAAATGAGTTGTATACACTAGTATATATTGGATATACAAAAAATACAGTGATATACAAATGTGTACAGCAACTGTATACAGTATATACAAGGATGAAAATGGGCTAAAAGCCCTAAAATTGAAGCAAAAACTTTGGCCAAATTCCAGTCCAAGCGAACTGTAACTTTATTTGAGCCTGAGAAATGATATTTGGGCGAGGCCCAATAGCTTGTTTCTCCTCTAATTAAATTTTGTCATGTATCTTTGTTTGGTTTAATGGTCTAAATTTTTGTTAACTTAATTAAATCCCTTAAATATGAACCTTTTTTGGTTATGATAATTTTTCCATTTGAGTGGTTTTATTTTACCTTTCTTTATTTAGCTATTTTGACAAAGTTTACTTTCTTTTTCTAAAATTATTTCAAATGCTAAGTTCATTTCTTTTAAAGTGATTTTTAAAATGCCTTTGCTTACTTCTAATTAATTATTAAGTTAGTAAAATAGTTTTCAAATCATCGGATAACCGCCCATTAGCAGAAATTTCAAGTGCCTTAAAAACTTTCTTGAAGTGTAAATAAGAATCCCGTACCATTTTCTGTAAATTTTTTAGGATTAATTCTATTAAAGTCTTTAAAATTAAGGTTTCTTGATTTTTTAAAAATTAAGTGGCGACTCTATTTTGAAGTATATTTTCTTAAATAATTTTTTACTTAGAATATTTCAAAAAGTGGTTTTTTCTAAAAGATATTAAAATCGCGATCTAACAACATCACAACCAAACAAGGTCTCAATTTATCTCAAAATCAATTGAATCGAATGACTTTCGAAAACCACAATGGGATTCATACCCACTTGTAAATCACAAAGCAAAACCAAGAATGTAAGACCTATTATAAGAGATTGCTTCAAATTTCACTTATTCTCTTCATTTTTAAAATCATTTTCAACCATTATTCGCCAAACAATTTTTTTGGTGGCCCCTCTTGTAAGTGGTGTGACACAACGCTTAAATTAAAAAACTAAAACTTGTCATTTTCACTTAAAAAAGTCGCTTCTTAATCTATCACAAGGAAATGCCAACCCTATTCGATACAAAAAGACTGAAGAAAAAAAATTAAAAGAAAAGTTTGCTCATTAGGAAAGAACCGTGGTATAAATAAAACTCTTGAAGTTTATTAAATTAACTACTATTCACAAAGGAAATTTTGAATCATGCACTCATAAATTCATTGAGAGAACTAGGTCCACTGGAGGCACTACACGTGATTAGTAAGCACAGATAGTAATACAATTGAGAAATGAAAGACCAATCTGACTATGAAAATAATACCAACTTTGGGTAGAGCCCACTGAGGGCATAATTAAAAACATTGTTAAAAACTTAGGCTCATCAAGAACCTCAAAACATTCAAACATTCCCATTAGGGCCCACAAAAAAATAAAAAAAATTAACCAACCACCTCAACTAAAAACTAGCATTGCCCTCAATGCTATTACAAACAATAAAAGAAAAGGGGGAAAACTATTGAAGTACCTCACACTCCACTTGGTATACTTGGACCTGCTCCACCATCTAGAAAATAGGACTCAAACAAAGTTCTCTGAAACTCTACATTGTCCTCGGAGTTTTCATCTTCATATCTAGTCTAGTTCTTTGAGAATGCCTCATGCCTTCCGTAGTGGGTTCAACCTCAGAATCCATAGGTGCTTTGCCCTTCCGTTTGTCCACCTCAATATGCATGGTTATGATTGTTCCTTCTAACACCTCAACTCGCATACAAAAGTTGTTCACCTTATCTAAAAAACCCCTAATGGTATCTTTTGTCGCATTTTCAAGCATCTTGGGTAGGGCAACAACCAACCGATTGAGTTGTCGATTATTTTATAGGTGGTATCCATCAAATGTTAGTAGACACACTTTCTGGAGGTTGAGGTGGGATCTCATTATGGTGGTGCTGACTCTTTCTCGCATAGGGAATTTCTTGATTCAATGGGAGTAGGTTCAAGTTTGAAGGCTCTTCCTCCCTCATGTTGAACTCTTGCACCATACTTTCTTGACATTTGGGAATATCCCTTTTTTGTCAACATCCATCACACTATCAGTAAGGGTGGACTCATCAGAGTAAAAGTACTAATCCCCACTTGATCGCATAACCGGCTTGTGAGTACCGAGAAGGGCGTCAAGCAATTCTGTTGGTGAAATTTTCTCTGATTTTAATATTTCTCCATAGTTGATGTGGATAACCATCATGAAATAGAAAATAAGAATAATTACATTATGAGGAACCCTTTGATCATTCTTTAATTGCATGATTCAAGCACAGATTAGATTGAACTTAACTTTGTCTTGGGAGGACATGTCCTGTCGGGAGATATCCCTTTCCTTAGGGCCCCAATGTTGTTGGCCTCCATAGGTCACACTAGCCACCCATTGGAATCGACTGCTCTTTGTGGCAACTTTCTGAGCATACACACCTCTAGTTCTGATTAGCTCACTCCAAAAACAGTGAATCAAAGGATGCATGTGTAATTGTTGAAGACTCAGAGTCTCTAAAGTCAACAGAGTGAGTTCTATGTTAACTCAGAGTCTCTAACATCGTATAGAAAACACAATATAGAAAGTAGATAGAGAAAATAGAATACTTGTATATTTCATGATGATAGAATCAATAGAACAATGCTCTTTATATAGGCAATGTTTCTGTACAAAGTTTGATAATCTTATGATCATTGTGTCCTACTAGACAACAACTACTACTACATACACTAATTTGTAATACATCCTGCTTCAAACACAAAGTCCTACGTTATGCTAACTAGTCGGCTGAGTGAGACCTATGCTAACAAGTCGATTGAGTCCTATGTTAACTCAAAGTCTCCAAAGTCAGTTAAGTGAGTCCTATGTTAACTCAGAGTCTCCGATACTACCCCTCAAGCTAGTGAGAGGAGGATCATCCACTCCTAGCTTGCTCTAAAATCCTATGAACTGCTGGTTGGTTAGTGCTTTAGTGTGAATGTTAGCTATTTGATCCTGATATCGAACAAAATGAGTGATAATCTGATCTTTATCCCAATTTTCGCTGATAAAATGATATTCCATTTCAGCATGCTTTGTTCTGGCATGTAGCATAAGATTCACAGTCACGTATATTGCGCTGAGATTGTCACAAAATAGTATTAGAGTTGTGGACATTGATACACCAATGTCTCTAATAATATAGATTATCCATGTGATCTCTACTGTAGTCGAAGTCAATTCCCTATACTTAGCTTCAACACTTGATCTTGTAATTGTCTTCTATCTCGTAAAGGTCTAAGAGATGCAGTTAGCACCTAGATAAATTGAATACACTGTAGTTGATATTCTTTTTGTAGCACAACCTCCCCAATCTGCATCATAGTATCCATACAATCTTAAGGGTGAGTGTGCAATAAGCCTAAGTCCCAGCCCAGTTGTGCCTTTGACATATCTGAGGATTCTTTTAATAACTTGGAATTGCCCACTATTACGAGTCTACATGAACTGGCTAACTAAATTCAATGCATGAGTGATATCTGGCATAGCTAATGTTAGATACTAAGGACTTCTTATAGTACTCCTGTATAATGAAGCATTGGTAGGACATCATTTACATTCCAATAGGTCATACTTCTATGGAAGTGGTGTGTTCACTGGTCTAGCCATGGCCATAGCATTCTTCTTAAGAGGTTCTGTAGCATACTTTCTTTGATTTAGATGGATACCACCATTCAAATATGTAACCTCAATTCCAAGGAAGAAATGTAGTTGGCCAAGATTCTTCATCGCAAACTTGTTTCCAAGTACAATAACTATTTCTTGGATATATGTAAGATAGATTCTTGTGATTATTATATCATCTACATATAAAATAAGGATAGAACCTTCCTTGAAGTGAAGAACAAACAATGATGAGTTTGCTCTACTGCATGTGAATCCAAGATGAAGTAAGACATGCTACATCTGTCAAATCAGGCCTTGGGTGTTTGTTTAAGGCCATACAAAGCTTTGTTTAGGGAGCACATAAATCCTGGAGGTTGTGTCATATAGACTTCTTCATAGAGATGTCTATTCTGGAATGCATTCTTAATATCAAGCTGTCTAAATGTGGCAGTGTAAACTAACAACTACTGATAGTACTACTCTTATAGTTGTAGCTTTGACAAATGACTGAAGGTCTCTTCTATGTCAATTCCTTCAAGTTTAGAATACCCCTTGGCTACAAGTCTGGGTTTTATATCCTTCTATAGAGCCATTTGATTTGAACTTAGTTTTGAATACCCCGATTGATCCAACCACATTGATGTTAGAAGTTCTAGGCACAAAAGTCCATGTTTGATTTTGATGTAGTGCATCCACTTCTTCCTTCATGGATGCATACCAGTGTGGCAGTTTTAGTGATTGATCTATGATCTTAGGCTCAGTTTTAGCTGCTCTTTTTGTTTTTATCAATGCTTACTTATTCTTTGATCTTGTCACCATATGATGTCAACCTTTACTCTCAAAATTTTGAGCGACTGAGACTCCATTTGTGGTCTGAGAGGTTAGCATCTCTCCATAGTTCTTCCTGTTCTAAGTGTTGAACAATCTTGAAAAGTCAATTTCTAGTTGTATGCCTTGTGTACTAGATGTTGAGGTTTTGTGTACAAATTCTTGATCAGCTAGACTCTTATGACCTTCTGAGACATTTTCATGTATATCATCATTAGTCTGATTCTTATGACTGTTTTATTTATAGTGCATCAACAGGTTGAGTATCATGTTTAGTGGCATCAATGTGCATTGCGTTTGGAAGAGTATGTAACAACACTTTCCCTAGATGGATAATATCAACTACACTGGAAGCCTGGGGAGCATCTGTAGTGTAATCCTACACATCATACAAAGACTCAAGGAATGTTGCAAAGTGAGTGAAATTAGTTGAATCAATTTTTTATGGTTGCACATAAGGGAGTGTATGTTCATCAAAGATCCCATGTCTAGAGACAAACACTATCCTAGTTGATGGTTGATAACATATTTAGCCTTTGTGAAGACTACTATAACAAATGAACACACAAGGATAAGTTTTTGGTGTAAACTTTGTCTGGTTTTTGAGATATGGATAACTTTCCAGCCAAAGATCTTTAAACTGTTGTAGTCTAGAGATGTCCCATAAACCTTGGCAAATGGTATCTCATTCATTAGCACCAGGATAGAAGTCTATTTATGGCTTCTACCCAAAGGAACAAGGGTAGTTTGGCATGAAAAAGTAGTGTTAGCCAGTTTACACTATATGCCTATGCTTCCTTTCCAAAATTCCATTTTGTCCAGGAGTATTAGGGCAAGCCATTTGTCTTATAATGTCACAACTTTCCAAATGATTAATGAACACATTACTGGTGAACTCACAACCACCATCACACTGGAAAATCTTAATTAACTTGAAAAACTATAACCATCATTTTGAAGTTGAGAAAAACTTCAAAGAATTCTGACTTCATTCTAATTGAATACAACCAAGTGTACCTTGTATTATCATCAACAAACAATACATAGTA
Source organism: Solanum appendiculatum (assembly GCA_018342035.1). NCBI lineage: Eukaryota > Viridiplantae > Streptophyta > Magnoliopsida > Solanales > Solanaceae > Solanum > Solanum appendiculatum. The sequence goes on from JAGDQO010000316.1 coordinate 1,024,731, forward strand.
TTTCATATATTGAGATGATACAACAAGGTCTTATCCCCATAGATCATAGTGAATCTTAACCAAATGTTCTTTCTAAATTTTATTTCTCAATGCAAACGGAAGTTTACAGCTCTTTCCTAACTGGCAGCTAGTACAGATATTAGGCACTTTATTCAAACTTTCAACATCTATGAATTTATTTCTATTCAAAAACTGTAAATACTTTAAACTAGGATGGCCTAATATAGAAAGTCAAATTTAATCTATCTTTTTCCTGTCTAAAATGCTGTCATGGAAAAAATATCATTGTCTTATAGTGCACATAGTCCTCTCTTCTTAGAACCCCTGGCGGCAAGTTTCCCTGTCTCCTTATTCTTAACGACAAAATAAGATTCATCAAACTCATGTGTACACAAGTTGTCCTTGGCAAACTTGCTAACAAACAATAGATTCTTATTTAACTTGGGTACTACTAATATTTCCTTAACTTTCAACCTTGATTTTGTAATGTTTCCAACATGTGTAATATTCATATGTGATCCATAACCTACGATTATTTTATCAGTTCCATTGTAAGTTCTAAGATCAGATAGATTACCTATGTTGTTTGTTATATGATTTGTTGCTCGTGAATCAACATACATTGCAGGATCATATGTTCCCTTCAAGTTTGATGCTGCCAAAGCTTGTAGGAGAGTCTTTTCAGCCTGGTAGGAGTAGTCCCACCTGTAGAAATACTTAAGTGCAATGTGATTATTCCTACTATAAATTTGAGAAGAACTAGAGGAACCTATGTCCTTCACCTGATTTGATCCTTGCATGATTAAGTTGTTCTGATTGAAATTTACATGCCCAACAGGTCTAAATTCTCTTTCTTTTGAGTAGTAGTTAGAATTCCTCTATCAGACTTTCCTTTGAATCCTTTACCTCTGCCCCTTAGAAGGCAATGTTGTCGTTCTTATGTGGCACTTCATCCTCCTCTTCTCAAATGTCAAAACCTCTAAAAGCATTGACAAACTAATTAAGAATTGGATAAGGTCCTTTTCCAAGCATCATAGTTCTGAAAGTCCTATATTTAAGATCCAAACCTCTTGCAAAATTGATAACTTTGCTATCCTCATCAAAAGTTTTGTGTATGGTTGCAAGACCATCACATATACCCTTAAAATCTTTCAGATACTCATCAAGTTTCTTAGATCCCAACTTGATGTTATGAAGTTGTTGCTTGAGGTGAAACTCTTTATCCTGTGTTGCTTGAAGATATGCCTCTTCCAAGAATTCCCATATCTCTGTTGTAGTAAAACCTACAATGAAATACATGCTCTTTTCAGTCATAATTCCTGCGATCCATGTCCTTAACAACACATCTCTTTATTCCCATCACTGTCCTCACTTGTTTTCTCCTTTCCATCTATGGAAGATGAGCAACCTTTGTCTGGTTTCTCCTCTTTAATCAAGTTTGTAACCTTTATAACTTGAATAAGATACATGATATGAGTTCTCCAAATCAAGTAGTTTGTGGTCTTAAGCTTGATTGGACAAGTAACAACAAGGTGATGCAAGGAAGGGGCTGACCGTGATAGAGAAGTTGTGTTTAGGGACATTGTAATAGATTGCGGGAGAGAAATTACGCAACTCTTAGCTTTGTTCTTAGAGATCTGATACCATGTAGAAAACACAGTATAGAAAAGAGACAGATAAGCTAGTATACTTGTATATTTCGTGATGATAGAATCAATAGAACAATGCCCTTTATATAGGAAATATTTCTGCCCAGAGTTTGATTATTTTGTGATCATTGTGTCCTACTCGACTACTAATACTCCAACACTAATGTGTAATACATTCTGCTTCAAACACAAAGTTCTAAATTATTCTGACTAGTCGACTAAGTGAGTCCTTTACTAACTAGTCGATTGAGTCCTATGTTAACTCAGAGTCTCCAAAGCCTATTGAGTGAGTCCTATGTTAACTCATAGTCTCCAACAATAATGTCCACTTTGACTCCTCGCAATTCAATAGAAGGCAAGCAAGGGCTGGCCATACTAAATATTGGCACTCCTCACACTCCTCGCACTAATGAACTGCAATGGGCTGCCCACACTACTTATTGGCTATTTTGCCTTGACCCCACCAAACTCTTTAGCGACACGCTAAAGTGGTTCAGTGAAGCTGGTTGCTGCAACTCTGATTTTATTTTCCAGCCTTGTTGTGGTCCATCGTTCATTTTTTCATGAATGTATATGCCTTGTAAAAAATACATATTCATCAAAAACATAACCTAAGATCCTCCTCCATCTAAAGCAAAAAGGTCCAAGGGGGTCATCATCCCCAAGTGTACTAATCTAGAAAAGGCTGTCCAGAAGAAAGCCAAACCTGATATTGGGCGGTCTAAGAAGAAATACCATGTTGGAACTCAGGAAACGAGTAGTGAATTCTAGATCTTTAATATGCTCATGGTCTGATTTGGATTCCAATATTAGGGCTAAATGGGAGGAAGGCAATAATACTGCAATTCATAATCCATTGTCGACTGCCACTCTTAGAAAATAGAAATTGATGAGCTTCAAACAGAGATTGTTCATCATCCACAACCAATTGTATCTCTGAGATTGTTGAACAAGATTAAGTCGATAATAGATAGGACCATTTTAGAAGAGAAACGACTATCCAAGAATGGGCTTCTTAATTGGTATAATCATATTTAGGAGACTATTTGGTTTTACCATTTTTAGATATTCACTAAACCTCGAATATCTTACAGTAAATTTTGGGTTCGGGAATTCTATGGTAAGTATGAGAAGTTGTTACCAAGAAAAAGGAAGAAGAACAAGACCTAGGAAATGATAGACAATGTGACTATCGAAGAGTCAAGGTTAAGTGTGACATGTCTAAGATAAATTTGATGTAGGATTGCAAAAATGATGGAATGCATTACCGTGCAAAGAGGTTGACATCGATACTTAATGCTCATAGAAGGTTGTTGGTACATTTGCTCAGTAATGGTTTGCACCCCTTGGATTGCAACAACTGTCGATATTGAAAAGAAAGTCATTAATGTCTCATTGTGCCTTTGGTTTGGTTTTGTATGGACACCATGTTAACATAATCTCCAAATAGTTGCCGGTATAAACATCATGTTAACACAATCTTCTACTAACGAGAGTCGTAGTATCATGAGTCTATTCTTAATAAGATTAATATTACAAGGACCTTTAATCTCAGATTGAGTTGGGGTAACATTTTATAATTCATGAACATCAGGCTTTCCAAATGAAAATTTACAGTATCTCACATTTTAAATCCTCTTGTATGATTAATCTTAGTATTTCAGAGATTTCAATTTCATTTCTTCATCTTCGTATAAGTATCCTCTTGTATAATTAATTATTGTACTTCATTAATGTCATTTGTTCATCTCCATGTAAATAAACAACATGCTTTGGGTGAACAACTTGCATGGGGGGCATGGGTGGTGCTCGAAGCTTAACCACAAAGTTTAATGTGAAAGGGGATGTGTAACAACCCATAAAATTTTCTAAGTTAAGATCGAACCATTCTTGAATTACGTATAAGGTCGTACCGAGTGATTCTTAATTGTTCTTTGATTTTAAGGTCAATTTATTAGTGTGGAAATGATTTTGGATATCAATTAAGGCCACTAAAATCTCCTAGCACAAAGTTGATTTGAAAGTGTAACACCTCGGACTTCGAGAAAGGGCTAGAAAGGACAAGCGGAAAAGTCCACGAACCCAAAATGGACCATGGACCCTTCACGGCACCCTAGACGGGCCATTTAGGGGTCCACGGCCGGTTAAGGGCATTGTGAACCACCCTCCAGGGACTGCCTGGGCCGAAGTCATCCAGACGAGCCACTAAACAGCCCATGGTGACATGTACTGTCCGTTTAGTGGTCCGTAAAAGTCACCCATCAAATTTTGAGTTATCAATAAACTTCAAATAATCATATCTCTCGACACAAAAACAGTTAGGTGGCCCTTGACCTATCAAATTAAAGGTCTTTGAGTCCTCTTTCCAAAACCACAAAGTTTGCCTCATTTGAAGTTCAAACTAAAATGTTATGCTCATTTCAGTGGAGTACTGTCAGGCTGATGAAGCGTCACGACCGGCTATACGGGCCGTGAAGCCTTAGAGGGCTCGCGAAGCCTTTCCAATGAGGTACTTTGTCAGTTTTTAAGCTAGGGTCAAAATGGTCTTTTCCCAAAGTGTTTGGTACCCTAAACTATGTCGTATTAACCTTTTTCTAACCTTAAACTACGTCGTTTCACATATAATTAAGGGCTTAGATAGTGTTAATCAATTCTTTTACATTCAATAACACTTCAAGACATTAGGGCAAGGTTCCAAGAGGAAAAAAGCTAGGGTTTTGAGCATTCTTCAAGTTTCTTCGAATTCGCCAAAGAACTTCGTTCTTCTATGTATATAAGGTTATCATAGTGATGGAATGAGTTCATCCTCACACCCTACATCTACTTTCAAATCAGTAAAAGAGTAATCTAGGGTTATATCATAATCCTTAGTTTTGAATATTCTTGAGAGGAGTTTCATGCGGAGTCCTAAATTCTTGAAATTGTGATCTTGAGTTTCTATTCCTATTTATTGAGTTGTTGTATGTTGTACATTGAGATTGTTGAATTGATTGTTCATGTCCATTTTTTAGTATGAACCTTATTCCGGAGTAATTCATTGAGTTTTTATTGCGAATCCTTTAAACAAAACCTAATTGTTTCAATTGAGTTTTTGAGAAAGAAAAATGGGAGTTTGAGAATCTTTTTAGAACAAATGCTTTGTCTTTAAAATTTATCATGAGGAGAGAAAAATGTGAGTTTCGAGAAAGGTATAGGGAACTAAGTAATTCCCAAAGAAAACAATTTTAAATTCATAAAAGAGAGACTTTTATTTCTAAATGAGTTTATGAGTACTGAGATACTTCAGAGCATTATCTCTTTTAAGAGGATCTTTTGAGTAATTACCTTAAATTGAGAAAAGAGAATGTTTTTAAACATTGAGCATCAGCAATAATTATGGGAGTAGTATTGAGCACCGATATGAGGGAGAGTTCAAAATAACTCACAGCCTTCATAAGCCATGTCTTGCCCACATGGGTAAAGAAATCATAATTTTACATAATTTCCTTATGTTTTAGGGTAGAGCTTAGTGGATTCACTTAGTTGAGGTGTTCTATATCACTGCACGATATAAGACACTTCTGGCAGCATGGGCGAGACATTGTGTTATCACATATCTCATAGTGATGATTGTCAGTTAAAGAATCTCCCATAGAGTTAAAATGTATTTATATATATCACTTATTATGTTGAGTTTCATAGATGATTAAGTATTTTCTAAAGGTAAATGATTTCCATCGTTTAATTCCTTCCATACAATTGAGTTTATACTATATCTATTGCAGTCATTCAGTTTAGTTGTTTGTTATTCCACTATATTTCATACTCGTACATTCCATTTACTGATATAATTCGAGCTGCATCTTTTACGATGCAGATACAGGTATTCAGGATCATCAACAGGGACTTCGTTAAGATCACTTTGCACTTTAGATAACTTGGGTGAGCCTCTCTGCATTCCAGAGGACTTCACATTTTGCTTTCTAGTCAGCTATCTTGAGATATCGTGGGTCTTGTCCCGACATTCATCTTTGTATGATAGAGGCTTCACAGATAGATAGAGTTGAGGAGACTTTCAGTATTTACTTTGTCTTGAGATGTTTTTGTAAACTATAATACTTATGTTATTGAGTATTTTATAGACAGTTTGAGTTGGGTTTTTAATTTGAGTTAAATGTTCAAAAATTCTATTTTTAAGCTTTTTATCGCTTGAGTAGTCTTTCGCTAAGTGGTCAGCCAGGCCAAGGGTTCGCTTTGGGACTAGCAATGGTTCTCGAGTGCCACCTACGTCCAGGGTGTAGGCTCAGGGCATGAAAAACTTGGTATCAGAACACAGAGTTCAAGTGTCCTAGGGTGTCTATGAAGTCGTGTCAGTAGGACCTTATTTATGGTTGTGAGGACCCCACTTCTATAAATGAGGGACTACAGATATTTAAGAAAAGCTTCCCTTCTTTCATATTGTGGATCATGCGATAGAGTTGTCACCTATAAAACTTATTCAGACTCGTGCGTTCCTCAAATTCATTCGACTACCCTCATACTCAAGGTGGTTGAAATAGTAAAGCCTAGATCCTTACCGATCAGTTACTCTCAGAAGAAATCTTCAGAAAGTCAAGAGACTGCAGAGGGGCTTGAGAGAAGCCCGTGAGTGAGCTTAAGTATTTGAATTCGAAAGAATGCACCCTTATTCATATGAATTGTGCGTTTAAGCTAAAAGTGAGATGTACTCCTAGACACTCTTCTCCAAACCTTATTCAAGTGAGACCCTTATGATGGAAGTGTGTTTTAGAATGCTTGGTAGTATTCTTACCTGAAAGATAGTGCGAGTCATGATATTATGAGCAGCAATAGTAGAAGCGTCCAAAGTTAGAGGTTTATATTCAGAAGTGTAGTAACCTAAGGGATAAGGATAGTTATTGAGTAGAGTATGTAAGTTGTAGCCATGCACCAATAAGTTATTAATGAGGAGTTTTTCCTTATGGGTAGACTAATAAGTGATGAGTTGGAGTAGAATTCATGATAGAAAGTAGAGTATGAGTTACTAGTATGGATGAGTTAGAGTATACTTCAACCAGAGAGAATTTTAAGATGAGGTATTAATGCATTACCATCGACAAAGTGTAAGTGTTGGATAGAAGATCCGAGTATTCATGATGCGATAGATTCAAGGTAGGCCTATGATTTTTTTAAAAGGAGAGCCCCATGATATTCAGAGAATCAAAGAACTAATTAGGCAATGATATATAATGAATAAGTAAGTAGTACTTAAGTTGTGAAATGGAAGTGTGATAGTAATATGTAAATAGATAGACTAAGAGATAAAGATTGGCTACTTGTCATGAGATCTTAGTAGGTGAGTGCTTCTTAAGTTTATCTAGTAGTTGTAAGTTAGTATAGTAAGCAAGAAATTATATTGATATATGTATTTAGTAATAGACACTAAGCTTGAAAGTGAGATTAGTGTCGTTATCACAAGGATGACAATATGAGGGTGATGATGTTAGTTTGAGATCGGATCGAGTAGGTTTGACATAAATTAGGTGAGAAATTAAGGTGTTACTTTTTGATAAGTGTGAGTGGTATAAGTGTGGGATTCTTACTTTTAGATGAGAGCAATAAAGTACAGCTAAGTCATTAGAGTAACAAGAGAATTAGAGGTGTACCTGAGATCGTATGTAGTCAGACGAGGTTCTAATTAAGTTTATGATTCTTATATGTGCCTAGATGGTATATTTGAGTTGTCAATGCGGGGCAGGCTAATGTAAGTATTATTTATTACCCTTAAGAGTTTTGTAGAAGAGATTTTATACAACCTAGCCAACGATGAACCTCTTAAATATAGTTCAAGTTTCCTCATGTTGGATAGATATGAACTTAGAAAGCTGGTATCAGTAGAGTAAGAAGGAGATGTCAGACTATTAAGAGTTAGGCTAAGTGGTTTTATAAGCTATTGAGAAGAGGTTAAGAGAAGCATCTCAGAAAGAGGTCTTAGAAGGAATCATAGTACCTACATATGGAGAGTTCGGTAGCCATGAGATTAGCCTTTCTCGAATATTAGAGTAAATAGAATATAGAATAGTTTAGAGATAATGGAATTGATTCATAACTTTAAATTATCAGCTTCAGACATAAGGGGGAGATGGTAAGACGAGAAATCAAGTCAAGTGTTGAGAACCAGATAGTAATTTGTTTAGAAAGAGTTAAAGTGATATATCGATCCATTCATACTCTAGTGTATTCCTCCAGGTTCAGTCGTTACAACATCATGCTGTTATCTCTTATATAAGAATTGTGTCTATGACGTATGCTCATACACTTCAGAAAATTTCACATCTATGCTTAGTTCCCAGATTGAGGGGCAAAGACTTTAGCCCAATGATCTCAATCTTACTCCATAAATTTATGGATATTAGCCTCATAATACGAACCTATTCAGATAAGCACTCATGTCTCATAGTACGCTCAGTATCATAAATTCATGATTTGATCTCAATGGCTAGCAATATAATGTTATGCCATGCATATTCTTATATCAGAATTCTCGAATGAAATCATGCTTATGACCTTTCACCCTAAAGCTCTTTCAGTGATCCTTTTCAATTTTGATAGTGATGTAATTGATATTAGTTAAGTAATGATAGAAGAAGAGGATTGATGTTTCTTATTGTGGTAGTGGTGGTGTTTTTATTCCATCTAAGGTTATAATGTGGAGGAGGAATAGGATGGAGTCTTACTATAAGTAATAGTTAAATGAGAGCAATTAGTCGGCTCCTAGTAGTATTGCATGAAATTTTAGTTGTTACAGATGATGAGAGAATGAGAAATTCTTAGAAGAATTGGTTAGTAGGAGTTCATGGAGTGGTTATAGTACTAAGTCTAAATGTGGTGTTGTTAACATGTGGACAAATGCATGATGCATTAGGTTTTTCTTGATTTGAGCTCGAGGTTAGTTGTATGCAGTTATTAGGAGAAGTATTCTTGGGATGAGATTCCCTATAGAGGTATAGCACCTGAATCTTGTGGTTTAGATAAGTATAACCATTTCATGTTTCGCACCTTGTGAATTAGAGATTAGTCTTGAACACAATAAGAGAAAATGATTTGACTTAGATGTTTGTATGAGTAGTCTTATAATCTAGTGAGAGCTATGAGTTGCAGCTAATGAAGTGTAGTAATCATAAAGGAGAGCATAGTTGAGAAGTGTTGCTAAGCTTAAAAGCTACTAGTCATATCATTTAAGGCAAAATATTCCTATTCTTACTTTGTGCAGGGATACGCTTGTTTCATGTCATGAACTATGATCTTGAAACCTTATGTGAGCTTCATGCCAAGTGTACTCGAGTCCAGTTTCAAAAGTATGAGAATCAACAAGTTCCACCTACGTTAGTAAGCAAGCTCAGAAGTCAAGAGAGGTAGTGATAGTAACTGTTTTTCCTCCATTCTAAGTTTAACCATCACTCTAGGGTGAATGATCCCAAGGGGTAGATATTGTAAAACCCAAGAAAACTTTCTAACTTAAGACCGAACCATTCTTGAATTGCGTATAAGGTCGTACCGAGTGATTCTTAATTGTTCTTCGATTCTAAGGTCAACACATTAGTGTGGAAATAATTTTGGATATCAATTAAGGCCACTAGAATCCCCTAGCACAAAGTTGAGTTGAAAGTGTAACACCTCAAACTTCTAGAAAGGGCTCGAAAGGACAAGCGGAAAAGTCCACGAACCCAAAATTGACCATGGACCTTTCACGGCACCTTAGATGGGCCGCTTAGGGGTTCACGGACCGTTACGGGTATGGTGAACCACCTCCAGGGACTTCCTGGGCAGAAGTCATCTAGATGAGCCACTAAACCGCCCATGGTGACTTGTACGATTCGTTTAGTGGTCCGAGAAGTCACCCATCAGATTTCAAGTTTTCAGTCAACTTCAAATGATCATATCTCTCGGAACAAAAATGATTTAGGTGGCCGATGACCTAGCAAACTAAAGGTCTTTTAGTCCTCTTTCCAATGGCACCGAGTTTGCCACATTTAAGGTTTGGAGTAAAACATTATGCCCGTTTTAGTGGAGCACTGTCAGGCTGATGAAGCTTCACGACCATATGGGCCGTGAAGCCTTGGACTGCTCGTGAAGCCTTTCCAGTGAGGCACTTCTATATTTTCTGAGCTAGGGTCAAAGTGGTCTTTTCCCAAACTTTTTGGTACCCCAAACTACGCCGTTTTAACCCTTTTCTAAGCATAAACTATGTCGTTTCACACCAAATTAAGGGCCTAAAAAGTGTTAATCAATTATTTTATGTTCATTAACACTTCAAGACATTAGAGCAAGGTTCCAAGAGGAAAAAAGGTAGGGTTTCAAGTGTTCTTTAAGTTTCTTCGAAAGCGCCAAAGAACTTTGTTCTTCCAGGTATGTAAGGCTATCATAGTGATGGACTGAGTTCGTCCTCAGGCCCTACATCTACTTTCAAATCAGTAAAAGTGTAATCTAGGGTTATATCATAATCCTTAGTTTTGAGTATTCTTGAGATGAGTTTGATGCTGAGTCCTAAATTCTTGAATTTCTGATCTTGAGTTTCTATTCCTAATTATTGAGTTGTTGTGTGTTGTACATTAGGATTGTTGAATTGATTGTGCATGTCCATTTTTCAGCATGCACCCTATTCTGGAGGAATTCATTGAGTTCTTATTGAGAATCCTTAATATAGAACCTAATTGTTTAAATTGAGTTTTTGAGAAAGAAAAAAGGGGAGTTTGAGAATCTTTGTTAGAACAAGTGCTTTGTCTTTAAAATTTATCCTAAGGAGAGAAAAAGATGAGTTTCGAGAAAGGTATAGGGAACTAAGTAATTCCCAAAGATAACAGTTTTAAATTGAGAAAAGAGAGACTTTGATTTCTAATTGAGTTTATGAATATTGAGAAACTTCAGAGCATTACCTCTTTTAAGAGGATCTTTTGAGTAATTATCTCAAATTGAGAAAAGACAATGTTTTGAAACATTGAGCATGAGCAATAATTATGGGAGTAGTATTAAGCACTGATATGGGGGAGAGTTCAAAACAACTCACAGCCTCCATAAGCCATGTCTTGCCAACATGGTTAAATGATTCATACTTTTTAGATGATTTCCTTTTGTCTTTAGGTAGAGCTTAGAGGATCCACTTAGTTGAGGTGTTCTATATCCTGGCATGATATAGGACAGTCCTGGAAGCGTGGGCGAGACGCTATATCATCATGTAGCTCATAGTGATGGTTTTCTGTTAGAGAATCTCCCATATAGTTAAAGTGTATTTTGATATATCACTTATTACGTTGAGTTTCATATATGAGTAAGTATTTTGTAAAGTTAAATGATTTTCTTCCTTTAATTCTTTAAATTCAATTAAGTTTATACTATATCTATTGAAATCATTAAGTTCAGTTATTTGTTATTCAGTTGTATTACATACTCATACATTTTGTGTACTGATGTCATTCGACCTGCATCTTTTACGATGAAGATATAGGTATTCAGGATCATCAACGGGCATTTCATTGAGATCACTTTGCACATCAGATAACTTGGGTGAGCCTCTTTGCATTCCAGAGGACTTCACATTATGTTTTCTAGTCTAATACACAAAAACTAGGGTTTGGGACGTAACTCATACACCACATACAACATCTGAAAACTAAAGATATACGAAAGCATAGTAAAGGTTACATGGTCCTCGAAACATGAGGACTCACCAAGTCTTAAATGATCAAGCAATCAACTAGCCACGAGCGGGAGGAGGAGAAGCGTCCGACCCTACAATATAAAATAATGTACGCACAAGTATGTATTATTACATGGAATGTACTAAGTACGTTGATATACATAAAGAAATGAAACATGAGCATATGAGAACGTTAGAACATGATATGCATGACCAAGCCAAATCCTAGTAAGTCTTTTAAATGAATCATAAGTAAAAACTTTGTCAATGCACCTTAAAACGTAATATAAGCTTCATAAAAACTTTTGAAGTAACTTAATTAATTTTGTGGGATCTTTACCATTAACCGACATAGACTACCTGAACTATAATGTGGAATCCAGTGTTTTGCTCGCGCACTTAAAAGAGATATCCTACTTGCCAAGGTAAGGACCATAAACTTCTAGCTTAGGTGTATCCACTAGCTATGTCACTTAAGACAAATCCTATGGGGGCATATAGTTAGGGACAATGAGATTGTTACTAGAGACCCGACATCTACTAATGGGATGGCCTTCATCTCAAAGTTCTCTCGGTGCTTAGTAAAATTCCAACATAATAGACAAAGTCTTAAGCATATCGTAGTCAAAATACATGGAAAGGAAAAAATTTAGACTACCAATCCAATAATAAGTTCATATTAGAATAGCTCATTTGAAGACCATGATTCGTACATATGTGAGAAATCTTTTCACCAATCATGATTTCGTAAGTGAGTGATAAAACCTTTCAGAATTTGATGATGCTTATCTAAAAAGCAACCTTAGATCATAAACATCCTCCTCCTAAAACATACACTTTCAAAATTCATATTCATAGCTTCATGGGCTTTCTTCATAAATTCATAGTCAAAAGCATGAATAATGTATGAGTCTTATAGAAATCAATTGAAAATCATGTAGTTTAATTAAAACATACATATGAAGATTGAAATTGAGCAATTAAATCAACATCAAGTAAGACCCATGGAGATCACATGAAACCCTAAGCATTTTAGGAGAAATTGAATTGAAAACCTAGAAATCTTTTGGAACCCATTAGATGAATGAAATATAATGGTGAAATCCCACATACCTTGATGATCATAGCCCAAAAGCAATGTGGGAACAAGGAGACTTGAAGCTTGAACCCTAGGTTACTTCCTTGAAACTTAAGAGAAAATTGGGGAAGAGACTTGAGAGAATTTGGTAGGATTTTGTGATAATGAGGGATTTAGGCTAAGTTTTATGAGTAAAAATTGTTAGGGGTAGTTTATAGGTCCAAAACAACGTAGTTTAGGGGTTGAGTGGATATGAAAAGACAAAAACACCCTTAATTAAAATTGCTAGAAGTGACCTATGGTTCCGACCTGTGCTCCATAGAACTTTCTACGGCCCGTACAGGTCAATCGTAGAACCTACTTCAGAAACCCATACTTCATTCAATTCCCTCGAGATCTTCCTACTGCCTGTCAAAATTTCTACGGCTTGTAGAGCAAACTCGTAGAATCCAAGTTAAAGTCTAAAATCCAAATTCCTACGGCTCGTCCTATTCATTTGTTGGTCAAACTTCAGAAACTTGAAATTCCAAAAATCTTACCCAGTGTCTACGAGACCCTTCCTACGAATTGTAGGAAGATCTACAACCTAGAGGTTGATCCGTAGCACCAGTAAGCAAAAAAGAAAAGAAAAAGAAATAGTGATCCAAATCCTTAGTAAAATAACTTAAAGGTTTTGCCGACTAAGGCCTTATTTGTTTGAACTTAATAGAGGTCTGAATATGAATGGTTAAGATATTAGTCAATTAAGTGTGTTTACTTTTTCTACTTAAAAATCTCTTAATTGGTCTGAAAGGGTCTGAATGAATCAGATCTGCGATAGAGTCTTATTCTCATTCAGACTCTTTTAAAGACACTTTTATTTTTGAAAAAATTTGTTATCCATATTTTTTTCTTCAAAAAAATTCAAGCTCTCTCATTCTTAAATTTTATTAGTTTTCTAAATTATTTCAGTTAAACATTTAATTTTTGTTCTTGTTTCTTGTTTATCAAGAATTTATAAAATTTATTGTAAAAAAATTATTTGATTAAAGCGCAAAGCAATTTCATAAATATATGTTGTTGGAATGGGACAATGATGCCTTTATAACTTAGCTTAAAATCATTTGAATGTATCATGTTCATTATTTATTTTAAAGATGATTACATGGATAAACACATTATAGAACATACATATGTTTTACTTATTTCTTTAAGATTAATTTGTGTTGATTTTTTTTTCAAAAAAGATGACTATATTTTTTTCTAACAATCATTTTTGTTATTATAATTTTTATTTTTTTCTAACAATCATTTTTGTTATTATAATTTTTGTGTGTAGTCATTCAACATTCAAAGCTATACACAAGGTCTTCATCATCTAGATGTGCATTCAAATTCAGACGTCATAATCTTAATGATAACAAATGAGGCGTACGACCATATTACCCATTGTATTGTATTTGTCACGATCTAAAGTACACCCTAGACATGACATGGCAGATAGGGCCCTTACAGGCCCCACACAAGGCACTTGACATACAAACAACACAATATAATAGAAATTACGAGAATTTAAAGTGGAAAGGCTTATATCATATAAAAGTTTAACATAGGAGTGGAAGTCTAATCATAGTCTTGACAAGCCAATCTAATACATCAAAACTAAAGGTTGGGACATAACTCATATACCACATACAACATCTGAAAACTAAAGTCATAAGAAAGCATATGAAAGGACACATGGTCCTAGAAACATGCGAATTCATCAAGTCTTCAAATGATCAAGCAATAAACTAGCCACGAGTGGGAGGAGGAGAAGCATCGGACCCTATATTATAAAACAATGTAGACACAAGTATGTATTAGTACATGAAATTTACTAAGTATGGGGATATGCATAAGGACATGAAACAAGAGCATATGAGAACGTTAGAACATCATCTGCATGACCAAGCTAAATCATAGTAAAAGCCTTTTAAAAGAATCATAAGTTAAAACTTGGTCAATGCACCTTAAAACATAATTAAAGCTTCATAAAAACCTTTGAAGTAACTTAATTCATTTTGTGGGATGTTTACTATTAACCGATACAGACCACGTGAACTATAACGTGGAATTTGGTGTTTTGCTCCCACACCGAAAAGAGATGTCCCACATGCAAAGGTAAGGATCATAAACTTCTAGATTAGGTGGATCCTCTAGTTATGTCACTTAAGACAAATCCTATGGGGGCATATAGTTAGGGACAAGGAGATTGCTACTAGAGACCCGACCTTTTCTAACAGGAAAGCCTCCATCTAAAAGTCCTATGAGAGCTAAGTAAAATCCCAACGGAATAGACAAAGTCTTAATCATATCGTAGTCAAAATACGTGGAAAAACTACAATTCAGAGTACCAATCAAATCATAAGTTCATATTGGAATAGCTTCTTCGAAAACCATGATTCATACATATGTGAGAAATCTTTTCACCAATCATGATTTCGTAAGTGTGTGAGAAAACCTTTCACAATAAATGCATGTGTGAGAGAACCTTTCACAATTTGATGATGCTTATCTAAAAAGCAGCCTTAAATCATAAACATCCTCCTCGTAAATCATGCATAACTTTCAAAATTCATAGCTTCATTCGCTTTCTTCAGAAATTCATAGTCAAAATCATGAATAATGCATCGGTCTTATAGAAATCATGTAGTTTAATCAAAACATGTATATGAAGATTGAAATTGAATAATTAAGTCAACATCAAGTAAGACTCATGGAGATCACATGAAACCCTAAGCATTTTAGGCGAAATTTAATTGAAAACCTAGAAATCATTTGGGACCCATTGGATGAATGAAATCCAATGGTGAAATCCTACATACCTTGATGTTCAAAGCCCAAAAGAAATGGAGGAACAAGGAGACTTGAAGCTTGAACCCTAAATTTCTTCCTTGAAGCTTGAGAAAAAATTGGGGAAGAGACTTGAGCGAATTTGGTGGGATTTTGTGAGAATGAGGGATTAAGGCTAGGTTTTAATGAGTAAATATGGTTAGGGGTAGTGTATAGGTCCAAAATGGCGTTGTTTATGGGTTGGGTAGATAGGAAAAGACTAAAACACCATTGATTAAAACTATCGGAAGTGACCTATGGTTCCGACCTTAGGTCTGTGTAGCTTACTACAACGCATAGTGATTAATTGTAGAACAAACTTTAGAAACCCATACTTCATTCGATTCCCACGAGACCTTCCTACGGTCTGTCAAAATTTCTACGGCTCGTAGAATCCAAATTGAAGTCCAAAATTTCACTAAGTGTAGAGTCTTCCTATGGAACCAATCTACGACTCGACCAAATTCCTACGGCTCGTCATGTTCATTCGTAGGTTAAACTTCTGAATCTTGAAATTCCAAAAATCTTACTCAGTGTCAACAAGACCCTTTTTACGAGTTGTAGGAAGCTTTACAACCCGTAGGCTATCCCTAGCACCAAATTCCTGCAACATTTTTCTGAACTTTTCCAACTCAACTCAACTTCCAATTTTCGAGGTGTAACAATATTTCCCCCTTGGGAACATTCATCCTCAAATGGGACTCAAGCTAGAATGAATAGATTAGGAGAGAAACTAACAATCCAACATGAACGTAAACTTCATCAAAATGCACATAAACAATGAGAATCACTCCAAGCTAAATCATAACGTCAAAATTAACTTTTTTCATGAACATGCATGCCTATGGAAACATGAGAATGACTAAAACGCATGAATATGAAAGAATGAACCATGAGGTGCTAATACCTCAAGATAGAATAGGAGCGGAGGGAAAGGGATGATGATACCGAGACATTATATTGGCTTCGGCCTCCCAAGTAGAACCTTTAACTAATTGATTCCTCCAAAGAAATTTCACGGAAGAAACTTCTTTATTTCTCATCTTCCTGACTTGACGTTCTAACATCTCAACCAGAACCTCTTCACAAGAAAGATTTTCCTTAACTTCCAAACCTTCTAAAGGCACAATGGACGTCGGATCTCCAACACTCTTTTTCAACAAAGAGGCATGGAATACCGGATATACCAATGCGAAATTATTAGGCAACTCCAATTCATAGGCAACATTACTAATACACCTTAAAATCTGATATGGCCCCACATAGCAGGGACTAAACTTCCCTTTCTTTTCAAACCTCATCATACGTTTCATAGGTGAGAATTTGAAATAAACCTAATCATCAACATCACATTCTAGCTCTCTTCTTCTAACATCGGCATAAGACTTTTGTCAATTTTGAGCCGTTTTAACCTCTCTTGAATTAATTAAACCATTTCCATAGACTCATACACCAACTTGGGCCCTATCAAAGTGACCTCACCAACTTTAAACCAACCAATAGGACACCTACACCTCCTACCATAAAGAGCCTCAAACAGAGTCATCCCAATACTTGAATAATAGCTATTGTTATAAGCAAACTCGATTAAATCTTGAATAATAGCCCTATTGTTCCATGCAACCTTACCATTTCCTGAACATAAATCTTGGCATACGCCTCGGTTCAAAATGAAGTCTTAACAGGAAGAAAGTGACCCGATTTTTTCATTTGGTCCATAATAAACCAAATCGAGTCAAACTAACACTGAGTACGAGGTAAATCCGTAGTAAAGTTCATATTCAAATCTTCCCACTTCCATGTAGGAATACTAATATTCTGAGCCAAACCACTGGGCTTCTGA
Organism: Solanum appendiculatum; assembly: GCA_018342035.1. Classification (NCBI taxonomy): domain Eukaryota; kingdom Viridiplantae; phylum Streptophyta; class Magnoliopsida; order Solanales; family Solanaceae; genus Solanum; species Solanum appendiculatum. Next base: position 1,041,827 of record JAGDQO010000316.1, read on the forward strand.
TGCTCAATCTTCACTTGATGACAATTCGGACACTTAGAAACAAATTCTGATATATCCTTCTTCGTCTCATTCCACCAATAGATCTTCCGTAAGTCATGGTACATTTTCGTGACTCCCGAGTGAATAGAATACCAAGAACTGTGAGCTTCTATCAAAATCTGGTTCCTCAACTCCTCAACATTATAAACACATAATCGACCTTGATATCGAAGGACTCCATCTCCCCCTTAAGGGAAAGCCTCAATGGTTTTTTTGAAAACTAACTTCCTCAATTCTACGAATATCAGATCAAGACTTTGCTTAGCTTTCATGTCCGATACAACAGACGATTCTAAACCATTTTGAACAGTGACTCCACCTTCTTTGAATCAACCAAAAGAACACCAAATTGGGCCAACACATGAACATCTCGAACTTACTCTTTCGTGCCATCCTCAACATGAGCAACACTACCCATTGATAGTTGACTAAGACCATCTTCCACCACATTCGCTTTACTCGGATGATACAGGACACTCATGATGTAATCCTTCAATTATTCAAGCCATATCCTTTTGTGAAGATTCAGATCCTTTTGGGTGAACACATAATTCAAACAACTGTGGTCAGTAAACACATCTACATGAACACCATATAGGTAATGCCTCCAAATCGTTAGAACAAACATTACCACCGCTAACTCCAAAACATGAGTCGAATAATTCTTTTCGTGCACCTTCAATTTTCCTGAAGCATAAGCAATAACTTTACCATGTTGCATCAAAACACAACCAAGACCAATCCTTAAAGCATCACAATATACTACAAAGATATCTGATCCTTCCAATAATGTCAAAATAGTGGTTGAAGTAAGTGTATCCTACAACTCTTGAAAACTCTTCTCACAAGCAATCGACCATAGGAATTTCATATTATTTTGAGTTAATGTCGTCAAAGGCGAAGCAATAGAGGAAAATCCTTCCATAAATCTTCTATAGTAACAGGACAAACCTAAGAAACTCAGTATATATGAAGTGAACCAAGGTCTATGTCAATTCTTAACCACCTCAGTTTTCTTAGGATCAACATGAATACCATCATCGGAGACAATATGGCCAAGGAAAGCAACGGACCTCAATCAAAACTCACATTTGCTAAACTTAGCATACAATTCACGATCCTTGAGAATTTGTAATGCAATCATCAAATGCTCAAAATGTTCATCCTCACTCCATGAGTAAATCAAAATATCACGGATTAACACAATCACAAACATGTCAAGATATTGCTCAAAGACCCTATTCAACAAATCCATGAATGCCACCGAGGCACTAGTCAAACCAAAAGATAATACCAAAAAACTCATAATGACCATACCGTGTTCAAAAAGCCGTCTTAGGAATATCATTTTCCTTCACCCTCATTTTGTGATAACTCGATTGAAGGTTAATCTTGGAGAAGTAACTTGCACCTTGGAGTTGATCGAGAAAATCATCAACCCTCATAATAGGATTCTTATTCTTTACAATAACCTAATTAAATTGCCGATAGTCAATGCACATTCAGTGCAAACTATCCTTCTTTCGAACAAACAACACTGGAGCACCCTATGGTGAGATACTCGGTCTGATGAATCTCTTATCCAATAAGTCTGTCAACTGATCTTTTTATTCCTTAAGTTCTGCCAAAGCCATATGATAAGGAGGAATACTGATAGGCTGCACATCTGGGAGAAGGTCAATGCCGAAGTCTATTTCCCTTTCAGGAGGAATACCAGGAAGATCATCGAAAAACACTTCCAGAATCTCATTTACAATCGAAACTAACTCAAGAGTAGGGATCTCAGAACCTTTATCCCTAACTCGAACAAGATGAAAAATGCAGCCCTTAGAAATCATCTTTCTATCCTTTAGGCAAGATATGAACTGACCCTTAAGAACATAATTTCCCTCATCCCATGACATTATAGGTTCGTTTCGGACCTTGAATGTGACCAATTGGGTCCTACAGTCTATGTAGGCTTACCATGCATGAAGCCAATCCATCCCCAGAATAATATCAAAGTCTAACATATCAAGCTCTACAAAATCAACATAAGTGACTCTATGGGAAACAAGAATAGGACAATTTCTATGAACTCTTTTCGCAATAATAGAATCACCAACGGGAGTAGAGAAATAAAAGGGATGAGAAAGGATTTTAGGACCAACATCGAATCTCATGGCCACATAAGGAGCAACAAATGATAACGTAGCACTCAAATCAAGTAAAACATACACATCAAAATGAAAGTCTTTTAATATATCTGTCATATCATCCAGAGAACTCTCATGATCCTGTCGAGTCTGAAGTGCATAAAATTTGTTTTGCTTTAGAGCACTCAAACTGGAACCACTAGGTTGATTTTGCCTATTATCCCTTCCCTTAGTAGAAAGAAACAAACAATCTCTCATTTTGTGACCATCCTTTCTATAATTAAAGTAATTATATATATCAACCAAGCATTTGCCATCATGCTTCTTGCCACACCTAATGAACATAGTCAAAGAAGATTTATCACCATTTCATCCTTGAGGTCTAGGGTTAGACACCCTATCCCTGTTGAACTTAGAGGTTGGAGCATTAGAAAAACCTTGACAAGAAAACCATTGCAAGAATTTCGAACGACCATGTCCATCGGACCTCGAATGGGAAAAGTCACCATCACCGGTACTTGCATTCTTTAAATCCCTAGACTTCTCCTTTAACTTTACCTCTTTAATTTGTTGGGCGTGGGTCATCAAACGTGAGATATCCATCTCCTTAATCAACATGGCAGTATGACATTCCTAGCCAACCAAATCAGAAACTCACGACACAAACTTACGCATTCTTGTTCTATAGTCGGCAACCATATTCGAAGCATACTTAGCCAATGGAGTGAACTTCAAAGAATACTTCTTCGCACTCATATTTCCTTAACAAAGGTTGATAAAATCAATTACCTTTTCCTCTCTCATCTCAAGGGAAAAGAATCGATCAAGAAAAGCTCCTTTAAATTTGTCCCAATCAAGAGGACCCACATATATTTCCCTCTCTTCCTTCCATTGGTTGAACCAAACTTGAGCAACACCCTTTAGTTGATAAGTTTCCAATTCCGCCTTATCCATCATTAACACTCCTATAATTCCAACTATCTTACATGCCTCATCGAGGAACTCTTGAGGATCCTCATCCACCTTGGAATTATGGAACAACAGAGGATTCATCCTAGTGAAGTCCCTTATCCTTGTTGTCATTATACCAACATTTGGGTTCACGAGAGCAACGACTTCTCTATTAACTTGGTCCTTTAGAGCTTGAGCCAACACTTGGAAAACGACTCAGAATTCGGCATGAGGCACTTGTACCGTCAAAGAATCAACTGGAACTTGTAGAACCTGGGGCTCCACAATGTTGCTAACATTCCTTCTCACATAAGCTCTTTGAGGGGCCATATCCTTAAAAGTATCGTATAAGAGTAAGGAGAAGGACCTATATACAGCTGCACTCTATGGTACAACTTTAGAGTAGTGAGAGAAGTGAAGTTTTCTAAAAGCCTCGTAGCCTCCTATTCATAAATGTGACGCACTTCAGACTAATGAACAAGACTTTACTTAACGCAGCTTGTAAGACATATTAGGATATTTTCTAAAACCTTGTGCTCTAAATACCAAGTTTGTCACGACTGATGAGTGGGTGATTTTCACTCATTTGGAGTCCTTTTCTTGTGATTTTGTGGTACTTAAGTAAAGAAAGAGGCTAACTTTCCTTTGAATATGGTTGTTTGAGGTACATGTTGGTTAAAAAGGAGTTGTGATGAAAAAGAAGGGAAATTTGGGGCAAAATGGAGCTAAAAACATGAAAATTGGATCTGGTAGTGAAGTACTCTCCAACGCGGAGAGCTGGGAGCGACCACGGAGCTCAAGCCAATAATGAACCGCGAATGTGTAGCGCATCTTTTCAGAGTACCGCAAACATGGTGCTTACTCCGTGAACGCGGAATGCATTTACTAAGACATCTGCGAACACAGAGAGGAATTGTGACTGACGTCTGGGCAGAATTGGAACTTCACATTTTGACCCTAATTCACCTTATACACTTAAACACAACCATTTGGGAGCAATCAGAATTCAATTGAGATCAATCATCACACAAAGAATAGAGAGAAGAACCTTGGGGATTGAGGCTTGGTCATAGCTTTGAGATCAAGATTCCTCAACAAACACCATTAGAGTTAAGATTGTGAGCTTGGGTTGTAATTATTTTTTACCTTTCTTCAACTCTTTGCTTTGTATTGTTGAATTCTAGGTGTTAATTGTTGATTGGTGATTTGGATATTGTGTTAGAAATAATCAAACTTTTGGTTTTTGATTTCTATCTTGTGCTTTTGTAATTAGTTGAATGCTTTATCATTTATGAAATGGGATTTTGACTATCCAATTGATCTCATGCTTTATTTACTTTTCCAAAGGAATTGATCACTCATAGGACTTGCCCATCTACTTTGATTTAGCTTGTGAGAGTTAATTGAGGTTGGGTAAGATTGATTGGTGTATTAATTGACATTTAACAACTCATTTGTTGGATTGTTTCTAGAAATAGTGAATCCTTGCATTGCCTTTAATCGGATTACTTGTGTTGCCACTTGATTGGGTTCGAAAGAGCTAATTGAGAAATATTTGCCTATGTTTGATAGAATTAGGTGAATGATTTAGATTTCGAGGCATATATGATTTTACCCATGATTAATGGAGATTGTATGATGCTAATGTACAATGGATCCTATGGGTTTTGATCGATTTCCCATTCCCAAATCTCTTTGGCAATCTTGTTCGATATAGCTTTTTTCCTTGTTCTTCTCTATCCCCTATCCTAAATTTGTTACTTGAAATCTTCTCATTTTATAATTGTACCTTTCATTTCGGATTCAAACTAGTAGCTAGTAATTCTTTGTTTTTTCAATGGCCTTGCACATTGTTCCTCATGGGATCGACCCCAACTCTTCATTAGGTTTATACTTGCATAGCGACTGCCCACACTTCAAATCGTAAGAGGTGTGTTTGAGCATTATCAAAAATGGCGCCGCTACTCGGGAACAATTTGGCATGTTTAATTGATTTAGTATTTTTAGTTTACTAGTTTCTATCCAAATTGTGAATATTTGTTTTTGTTGATTTTTATGGCTTCTTGTGAAGGAATAAGGTTTGGTGATTGCAAGCCCTATGTTAATGACCCATGGCCATGTTGTGGAAGACTTCATGTTGGAAATGGTGATGCGTATGCCTATTTGGATGAAGAGATGGGTATTGTAAGTCAAGCTTGGCTCTTGCACTTGTATCATCTACTTGAACATGGCGTGAGGCTAAGATATCTAATGTTCCCAATGAGGGATGAATTCCGCAACTTGCACCTAGCTAGGTGCCATGAGATGATCCAACTTGAGTTTGAGATTGATACTTTGAAGGCTAATGTGAGATCAACATTTGGACTATGTAAGCCTCCTTGTTAAGTGGTCAAGAGTAAGGCATTGGGGTTGGACGGTCAAGAAACAGGGGTTGTGTTCGATATTGATGAGATCTTGGGTATTTGCAACCAAACCAAACAAATAAAATTCCAAGATGCCAAAATCAAGGCAATGATAGTAGAGTTGCAAGAAAAAGCAAAAAAGATCATATATGGCAACTCTAGTACATTGGAAAGTGATAGTGTCATGCACTTGAGGGCCAAAAATTATGAAGTTCGTTGTTCGAATGGCCTAGTGATACTATCACTCTTGCCCAATGCTCCTATACGAAAGAATGATGTGAAGTTGGGCAAGAAATTCAATCTTCGAAGTGGAGAGATCGAGTGAAACGAGTGATGCCCTCCGGTAGTCCCCAATTGCTTCGACGAGAAAATGATTTGAAATTGGGGAGAAGGTATATCGCCTCGAAGTGGAAAAATAAAGGGTGTTGCAACCGGTATCATGCCGTGACGTTAAACTGTGCGCTTAATTGGAGGCAACCCATCGGTATCCAAATATTTTGATTTTTGAATTTTCTTTAATTTTAAGGATAGATTAGATTTTTATTTTTGACTAATCCTCATGATTTCAAAATGTTTGGAGGTGTTTTGAACAGGTTTGGAACCAAAAATTCACTTGGGATTGAACTACCTTCAAAATGGGGGTTGGAACTCTTTTTGACAGCTGAAGACCGCCAAAGTCCAATGGGCGAGTCGCTTAATGGACCCATCCATCGCTAAAATTTTCAGAATGCTGCCAGGAGTTCAGGTCTCAATTACTCTCCTCGAACGCAGAGGTCAAAATTTTAGAACCTCCGCGAACGCATCCTCTTCACCGTGAACGCAGAGGTCCAGGAATCCTATAAGGGAGCGAACGTGGCAAACCCTCCACGAACGCGGAGGGTCAGGGTATTTTAAAAGGAAGAATGGCCATGAGTCATTTTCAGTTTCAAATATCCCCTTTAAAAAAAGATTTTCTCTCATATTCAAAGAACCAAAAGTCCCCTAAAACTCTCCCTTGCCTCTTTTGTTTTCGAATCTATCAACTTTTGCTTGCATCAACTTCACATGTATGTCTTTACCCCTTAAATTTAGTGCATTTTTTGTGAGTGAAAATTGAGTTATATTGCTTTAAAGTGCATATGTGATTAGAACTTGATTTTCGTGCTTAATTGTTGATTCTTGGATAGAATTCTTCATTGATGCCTTGTGATTAGTGATATATGAATTGTGAGGCTTGATTTAGGAATAATTTTTGTGGGAAAAACTAGAAACCATTGTGCCTACTTGTTTTCTTAATTTGACAGGACCCCTACAGCTTGGGCCTGTCACAATGCGATACACATCCTCTCAGATACAGGGAATGGATGCTCAGATCCAAGAGCTAGTTGGTGGCCTCCCTACCGAACCTTCTGGAGCAACATTTGAGGGTGCATCTGCACCAACTATTGCCTCTGTAGCCACTGCACAGAGGACTATGTCCGATAAATTGGAGCATCTGAGTTCGAAGCAGGAGAAGATTGAGCAGTACTAGTGGACTTTCCGAGAGCATGAGAAGAAGAAGAGCCGGTTCTTGAGCAAGATGATGGGAAAGCTCCAGAGCCTATGCAGTAGCAGTCCGTCTGGTGATGAGTATTTGTCCTTCCCTTCTGATGCTAGCTCAAAGTGATTGCACTTCAGGGAGCACCTCGTATTCTCTTTTGCTTTTTGTACTATGAGGACACAATTCGATTTTTAGTTGAGGTGCATCCCTTATGACTCATGTTCTGTATTTCTTATTTAGGATGTTTGGGATTATTTGTTGGTTGTTTTTATCATATTGTTGGATGTTTGTTTTATTAATGGATGATGTGCCCTTGTCGGGCTTTTGGAGCTTAATTGTTGATTGTGTTGGATTAGTCATTTTTGCTTTATTAGTTTTTATTGTTTTTGATAGTTTCTTTATGTTTTTTTTCTGTTGTCTTGAGATGGTGTTGTTGTTCGGAGTTGTTGTTGATTGGTGATGCCCTATGATGGATAGAGTGATGACTTTCTTAAGGGTAAAGCGTCGATTGGTATTTGGTGATGTCTGAGTAGCCATTATTGTTATTGTTGTTGAAGTCTGAGTAATCGGTTCTGAATTGATGTATGAGTTTGCCCAATGATGGATTGGTTGACGGCTTTCTTAAGAGAAAATTCGTCATGGTCTTTTTGGGAGTTGTGGCTTGTTTGGTTTTAAGAATATAGTCTTGCTTGTGAAAGATGTGTTTTGAGCATACCCCTTCGATTTGAAAATTGAGCAAGTGTTGAATGATTTTGTGACAACTCTTCTGACTCTTTTTGTGACTCTTGATTCGTTGGCGGTCTAATTATTCAATGCAACTTGTTTGTTGAAAAGGAAATAAGATGTTGATCCATCTTGAGTGATTTGCATGCCATGTGTGGTGAGTTGTTGAATAATGCCATGTGTTTGCTTGTGCCACCTAGAACTTGCCTGGTTAGTCTTGAAATATTGGTCTTAATTGAGTTGGGTTGAAAAAATGATCTTAGGCTTTCTTTGATTGTTATTGAAGTCCACTTGGCCTAAATATCCCACCTTTGAACTAAATGTATCCCTATTTGTCCCCTTTGAGCCTAATACCCTTTTATTGGCAACCTTATTACAAGCCTTAGCCATTTTGAAAATACATTACTCTCTTGAACCCTTTCCCTCCTTGAACATGTTGTTGTGAAAGTTGAGGCTAAAAGCCTAAGTTGGGGGTGTTTCGGGAAACTCATAGAAGGGATGCCTATCGCATAAGAGCTTGAAAAAAAAATGATGAATGGAGGAAATGTCAAAAACAAAGAAAAAGTTGTGAAAAATAAAGTGAATAAAAGAAGCTTGAATCCTCCAAAAAATGAAAATAGTTGCATGTGGGGCATCAAGAATGAAAATAAGAAAGAGAATCTGAATTGTGCATTGGTTTGGAAAGGTAAGAAAAGTGGAAAATGTTGAGATGTTAAGTAGAGTTCAAGGCAGGTGTAGTCACTTGTACCTAAAAGATATCCTAACCTTCCCTAAGCTGACATTACAAGCTTAACAAAGTCCTTTGTGATTTCTAACCAAATGAAGTTGAGTCGATGTTGATTGACAATAAGGGCAAGCCTATAGTGTGGCACTTGTGGGCATAAGATGTTCTTTTGTGAGTGTGAGTGTTTGTGTTCTTGTCCCTTGACTTGTAAATACTTTGTGAGTGTTTTTGAGACATTCCTTTTCTTATGACGGCATATAAGTTGCTTGAGTGGTGATTTTGAAAGATCCTAATTGCATCTAGTGAGCATGTTGAAGAGCTAAAGAGTTGAGTCATTTCTTGAGTTTGAGTTGTTGTCACTTAATGATTCTTGGTTTTTGAAAAATGTTCCATGAAAATGAGGGGTTGTTTTTGTAAAAAAATTTCTTGAGGACCATTTGTTAGTACCAACCAAAGTCATGATCATGATCTCTATTCAGAATGAAAGCGTGTTGTGCTTACTGGGATTGCCTCTTGTGCTTTTGATTTTGTATTGCTTGAGGACAAGCAAAGTTTCTAAGTTGGGGGTGTTGATGAGTGGGTGATTTTCACTCATTTGGAGTCCTTTTCTTGTGATTTTGTGGTACTTAGGTAGAGAAAGAGCCTAACTTTCCTTTGAATATGGTTGTTTCAGGTACATGTTGGTTAGAAAGGAGCTTTGATGAAAAAGAAGGGAAATTTGTGGCAAAATGGAGCTAAAAACATGAAAATTGGATCTGGCAGTGAAGTGCTCTCCACGAACACAGAGAGCTAGACACGACCACGGAGTTCTAGCCAACAATGAACCGTGAATGCAGGACAGCCTCTGCGAATGCGGAGCACATCTTCTCAGAGTACCATGAACGCGGTGCTTTATTTTCTCCACGAACGCGAAGTGCAATTACTCAGACCTCCACGAATGCGAAGAAGAACTGTGATTGGCGTCTGGGCAAAATTGGGACTTCACATTTTGACACTAATTCCCCTTACACACTGAAACACAACCACTTGGGAGCAATCAGAATTCAATTGAGATCAGTCATCACACAAAGAATAGAGAGAAGAACTTTGGGGATTGAGGCTTGGGCATAGCTTTGAGATCAAAATTTCTCAACAAACACCATTAGAGTGAAGATTGTGAGCTTGGATTGTAATTATTTTTCACCTTTCTTCAACTCTTTGCTTTGTATTGTTGAATTCTAGGTGTTAATTGTTGATTGGTGATTTAGATATTGTCTTAGACATAATCAATATTTGGGTTTTTGATTTCTATCTTGTGCTTTTGTAATTAGTTGAATGCTTTATCATTTATGAAATGGGTTTTAGATTATCCAATTGATCTCATGCTTTAATTGCTTTTCCAAAGGAATTGATCACTCCTAGGACTTGCCCATCTACTTTGATTTAGCTTGTGAGAGTTAATTGAGGTTGGGTAAGATTGATTGGTGCATTAATTGAGGTTTAACAACTCATTTGTTGGATTGTTGCTAGAAATATTGAAACCTTGCGTTGCCTTTAATCGGATTGCTTGTGTTACCACTTGATTGGATTCGAAAGAGCTAATTGAGAAATATTTGCCTATGTTCAATAGAATTAGGTGAATGATTTAGATTCCGAGGCATATATGATTTTACCCATGATTAATTGAGATTGTATGATGCTAATGTGCAATGGATCGTATGGATTTGATCATTTTCCATTTCCAAATCCCTTTGGCAATCTTGTTCGATATAGCTTTGTTCTTTGTTCTCTTCTATCCCCTATCCTAAATTTGTTACTTGAAATCTTCTCAATTTATAATAGTACCTTTCATTTTGGATTCAAACTAGTAGCTAGTAATTCTTTGTTTCTGCAATCACCTTGCACATTGTTCCTCGTTAGATCGACCCCATCTCTTCGATGGGTTTATAGTAGCATAGAGACTACCCACACTTCAACTCATAAGAGGTGTGGTTGAGCATTATCAACGACCCAAATTACACCTTAGACGTGCATGGCATATAGGATCCCGAGAGGCCATACAATAGCCATTTGAAATACATACAACACAATATAATAGAAATTACGAGAATTTAAAGTAGAATGTCTCATATCATAGAAAAAGTCAACATAAGAGCAGAGGTCTAATTATAGTCTTGACAAGCCAATATGATACATCATAATGAGTGGTTGGGACGTAACCCATACACCACATACAACCTGTAAAAGCTTCAGCCATAACAAAGCATAGTAAAGGTGACATAGTCCTCAAAACATGAGGTCTCACCAAGTCTTCAAATAATCAAGTAATCAACTAACCACGAGCGGGAGAAGGAGATGCATCGGACCCTACATTAAAAAAAATGTAGGCACAAGTGTGCATTAGTACATGAAATGTACTAAGTATGGGGATATGCATAAGGACATGAAACATGAGCATATGAGAATGTTAGAACATGATATGCATGAACAAGTGTAATGACCTTCTAGGTCATTTCTCTGTTAATGCCTCCTTTAGAGCGTTCCTGTAGCGATCCCAAGTCATTTATGACTTGCTGGCACTGACTGTTTGGTTTCCTGGTCACTCGTTTGGTTTTTATGCTTGTTTTCCTATTTTTTGGAGCATTTGAACCTTTAAAAGTTGATTTCGGTCATAACTTCTGGTAAACGACCTCAAATTGGAATTCTAACAGTTCCATCAGCTTCGGAGTTACAAAATTAGCTTAGAAGCATGGTTTGCCCGAGTCCCGGGGCTTTTGGTGTTATTTTGGGGCCAATTAGCTCTCTAGCCTTCGAAATTTGGCTAAAAGTTGACTTTGGTCAACATTCTTGGAAAACGCACTCGGTTGAAAATTCCTACAGCGCGATTAGTTTTGGAATGCCAATTTTGGTCTAGAATGACCCTTCAAGAACTTCCGATCAGAATCCGAGGCCTCCGGTGGAATTTGGCTAAAATGGCCCATTGAGTGTGAGACCCACTTTTTGTCGAAACGACCTCATATTGAAATTTCAATTGCGCCATTGAGTTTGAAATGTCAAATTCGAGGGGTAACATATGTCGTTTGCGTGCACGAGGTTTCGAACGAATCCCGAGCACCCCGTCGGAGTTTTGGAGTTATCCAAAACTCAGCTGGTGTAGCTGTCTAAATTGCAGACACATTTACTCTCCACATTCACGAAGGTGTGAGAGTGTCTACTCCGCATTCGCGGAGGTTTGGGGTCTTGTGCTCCGCGTTTGCGGAGGTCTGTGACCCATTGCTCCGCGTCCGCGGAAGGTTCTCCACGTTCACGGGTCTGGGGCTGCGTTCGCAGAGCTGTTGCAGGTTTGCCTCCGTGTTCGCGGGCCTAGGGCCGCGTTCGCGGAGTTGAGCAGGTTTCAGAGTTTATATAAGGGATGTTGAGGTTCATTTGGAGGAAACTTCAAAAATTCATATCTCCCTCCTCGGTTGTCGGTTTTTGGTGATTCGAAGTCCTAGGCATTCAGATTCTCGTTGGCTTCGTGGGTTAGAGGTTGGATTGCGTTGGGTGTACCTCATTTTCCATGAATTTTAGCCGTAAATTTCTATCTTAGGCCTATTTGTTGTAAAGTTTTGCGTTTCTTGTTTGAACTGCATGTAGCTGATCTGAGCCCTGAGAAGTGTTCCATTTTTTGAATATAGGTTCGGGAGAGGATTTAGGACCTCTTCACGGAGTCGATTCTGGAAAATCCAGAGCGGGTCCCACGTTCTTAATTTTGACTCTGAAATTGTTCTGTCTCCAAATTTGATGATTTTAGTGTAGAAACGACCGTATTGACATTGTGATTCTATTTTTGATAGTGTGCAGCAATTTGAGGCTGTACGGAAAGGAAAAGCTCCGACAGAGTTACTTGGAGCGCGCTTAATTGGCTTTCTAGTAGGTTACGACTTCCCTTCTTTTTAGATTGAGCTGGAATGTGTAAATGTTGGCTAATGTGTGTGAATCTAGGGTGGGTAGCTAGTATTTCTCTTCTTCTCCAATTTCTTTTGTTTAGAGTTGATTTCTGGGCTGTTCGGGATTAGTATCATGCTTTAGGATGAGCTGTTGACTTGGGTTGTTGCTGAATTGTTGTGGGTTATTTGTTGGGTGGCTATCTGTTGTTGCATGAGTGGGTTCGGGATCATTGCTTGATTTCTATTTGTTTCTGTGATTGCTTCGGTCTTAGTATAGGTTAGGATAGTATTGCCTTAGTCCTATGCACATGTTCACTTGAGTATGTATCTGACGTCGTATCGGATGGACTAGGTCCTTTTAGACTTGCATAGCAGACTTGGGTCTGACAGTATGAGCCTTAGTTTAGGCATTTTCGTGTCTTCCGGATCTTTCGGTTCATTCCCTCTTATTTCTGCGATTCTGGAATGCTTCCAGAGGATTTAGCGTTGGTGCCAATCGTCGGTTGAATCATTCTAGGCTTGGAGCCTTCAGTTGATATCCTTGTAGGGGGGGCGGCCCACGATGTTTAGCCTTGTGTTGTATTGTTTTTTTGGGGCTTTATCCAGTTCGAGGTGGTTATCTCCAGTACGCAGCTGAGTTACCGGCTAGCATCCGATATTTCCAGTGATAGGCTGCTAGCTCTGGTCCGCAGCTGACTTTACACGATTGCAGCCCATTATTTCCAGCGTGAGGGCGTTGTTCGTTGGCTACTACTCCAGTTGCGCAGCTGACGTTACCTGGTTGGAGCCGGTATTTCCAGCACTAGGCTGTTGAGTGGGAGGTGTGATTTCTGGTCCTAGGATGACGTTACATGGTTAGAGTCCGATATTTCCAGCTCGTGACTGATTATTGGGCTGGGCCCAGGTATTGTTCCAGCTCGAGGGTTATGTTACACGGTTAGAGTCTGGTATTTCCAGCTCATGACTAATGATTGGACTGGGCCTAGGTATTGTTCTATCTTGAGGCTGACGTTACACGGTTATAGTCCGGTATTTCCAGCTTGTGACTGATGATTAGGCTGGGCCCAGGTTTTGTTCCAGCTCGAGGCTGATGTTACACTGTTAGAGTCCGATATTTCTAGCTCGTGACGGATGATTGGGCGGGGCCCAGGTGTTATCTTTTCAGTTCCGGGACTTATGGGTTTTTAGGCTTTTGGAGTTGTGTCTTTCCTTCGTTTCTGTAGAATAGCTCTTCTGTGTACCTATTGGGCTTATGGAGGTTCGTTCGGGTTTTATTTAAACCTGCGCACGAGTGTGCCCAGCGGGTCTTATGGGGGGCTCAGCTGGGTTTAACTTAGTTGTTCTTTGTTAGCTTTCCTCTTTCTCTGTTCCTACGTCCGTTCTGTTGACCTTTGTTTTTGTTGATTCTATCTTGTCTGCCTGCTTTTTCCTTTCTTGCTCAGTCGTCCTATAAAGCCTACTGGTACCTGTTGTTTTGGTACTCATGCTACACTCTTCATCTATTTTCGTGATGCAGGTCTGAGCACCATTTATTAGCGTTTAGATTGAGCCTGCAGCTGTCAGTTCAGGAGACTAGGGTGAGCACAGGACGTTCTGGGATTACCTGTCTCCTTCTGTATTTATATTTTGACTTGTCTTTAGTTTTGAGACAGTTTGTTTCTGTGGTCTACTTTTGGGACTTGTACTCTTATTAGTAGTTCTGTAAATATGACTTCCAGGTTCTAGGAGGTGTCTTGTTGTATATAGTTTGGTTTCGCGAAAAGGGCCTACTGGTGGGTTGGTAGGCGCCATTATGATTCGAGAAATCAGGTCATAACACCAAGCTTAGTAAAAGTAGATGTCTTTTAAAAGAATGATAAGTCAAAACATGGGCAATGCATCTTAAAACATAATGAAAGCTTCATAAAAACCTTTTAAGTAACTTAATTCATTTTGTGCGATGTTTACCATCAATCGACATAGCCCATATGAGCTATAACATGGAATCTATTTTCTTGCTCCCACACTTAAAAGAGATGTCATAATTGCCAAGTTAAGTGTAACACCCCAAGTTTTCTAAGAAAGGAAAATGCAGTTTTACAACTTGATGCCAGTGACTACGGACGTCACCTACGGACCATAGATGGAATGACGGGCCGTAGGTGGGAACTGTCGATGGCACTGTGAACTTTCAGGATTTTCAAGTCTCTGAACCTCGACCTATGATGCAACAGGACGGGTCGTCAATCGATTGACGGTCCATAGATGGTTCCCGTAGATCCCTTCCAGACTTAGCCAAATTTCCAGCACCAACTGAAGTCTCTGAATCAATCGACAAATGGACAAGACGGTCTGTCATCTGACCTAGGAACGTAGGTCCTGACCGTAGCTGCCCCCGACAGTTTTTATTTAAGGGCTTTCTGTTCTTTTCCCTAAATGTTTAACTCTTAATCTAAGTCGGTTACACCCTTAACCCAGACCCTATATATATATTTTCTAAGCTTAATTTCACTCATTTTAACTCATTCCAAAATTCTCCTCTCTCAAATATTTCTCTCTCTAAGAAATTCTCTCAAGCTTCAAGGAAGAAGAAGACTAAGATCCTCCATTGAAGGTCATCAATTTCCATAAATTTCTTGTGGGTTTTGTTGAGGTATGATATTGTTCACCATTTGGAGCCCTTTCCTCCAATGGTTCCTCATCTTTCTTCAACGTTTTCAAGGTTCAATTTCCCCAATTGAATTAGGGTTTGTGATCAATTCTTATGGGTTCTTCAATTATGATTTCAATTGTTGATTTTATGATTCCTAGTGCACGATCTATCGTGATAATGTAATTTAGTGCACGAATTAGTGTGATTTATATGATTTGATGTAAAGATTGAATGAATCCCCATGAACCTATGCTATTTCTCCCCAATTTCAAAATATATGCTTTCACTGGTGGGTTGACCTATGAATTGAGGAATTTTATGAAATCTCTTTGAATCTATGCATGAATTATAAGTGAATTGAGGATGAATTTATGAAATTTAGTATGTTCAAGGCAAAAGCATGATTTTCCTCTATGTGAATTCCTTCAAATATGGGTAAATTGTCTTGTTTATGGCTTTCTAAGCATGAGTTTGCATTGAATTGCATGATTTAAGTCGAACTCTTATAAACCCATATGAACTCTATGATTCCTAAATTATGAGCATGATGAACTATGTAAAGATGAAGTCTATGAACTTATGCATGTCTCATATGAATTTAATGATGAATTAAGGGTACTTTGAGAGTGAAGTACCAAAGTTATGACATAATGATGTTGTGTTGAGTTCTGAAAGGGTTTCTCATGTAATGCTCACACTATGAATTAATGAACAAAGAGGCAATTGCCCATGTTCATAAGGATCTATTCTAATGATGTAAGCTTGGTCTAGTCCATGGAAAATGAAACGTCTATAAACATGATTTTAGCATGGATTGGTAACCCTAGTTGTACCTTTCCATGGATAATGATATGAATATGATAAATAACTATTATGTGGGAAATCTGCTTAGCACCGAGTGGATATTGAGATGGAAGCTCTCCCGTAGTACAGGCTGGGTTTCTAGTGAAAGCTCTCCCATTGTAGAGGCCGGGTTTTCTAGATGGAGCTCTCCCGTATTAGAGGCCGGGTCTCCAAAAGCAATCTCTTTATCCCATAAACTATGTGCCACCATAGGATGATTGTCTTTAAGTAGACATTAGCTAGTGGATCCACGTAAGCTACAAGTTAAGTAAAGGGTCCTACCTTGGCAAGTAGGATGGCCCTTTTTCGGTGTAGGGTAGACACCGAATTCCATGTGGATAGCTCACATGGTTTTATTTGTCGGTTAAGGCTATTTCCCCACAACTAATGAGCACAAGTGTTGCTATGATAATTTTAAGTAAAGTAAAGAGAAGATGCTAAGGTAACTTTGGCCTTGGTTTATACCTTATGTTCTCCATGCTTTATCATGTGTAGTTGGCCTTTGCATGTCATGATTATGTCTCATTCTAGCATGATTTAATTGTTTTATGTGCATTGCTATCATACTTGGTACTTGATTGTACTAACGCATACTCTTGCCTACATTAACTTCCTTGATGTAGGATTTGGCGATTCACCATCCACTCGTGGCTAGATCATTAGTAGAAGATTGATACAAGACTTGGTGAGTCCTCATCGATCCGAGGACATAGCCTAGTTGTTCTTATTTTCATGTTATTTCATTTCAAATTTGTATTGGGTTATATCCCAAACTTTATTTCTCTATGTTAGATTGGCTTTGAGACATGATATGTAGACTTTCGTTATTTCTTTTAAAAGCTTTGATATGAAATTCTCTTTTGAACTATTAATCTCTATGATCTTTTATGTATGTATGCTAAGTGTCTTGTATGAGGCCTTTCAGGGTCTTGTACGCCATGTCACATCTTGGGGGTACCTTGGGTTGTTATATTAAGGACCATAAACTTCTAGCTTAGGTGGATCCACTAGCTTTGTTACTTAAGACAAATCCTGCGGGGGCATATAGTTAGGGACAAAGAGATTGCTACTAGAGACCGGGCCTCTACTCACGGAAGGCCTCCATCTCAAACTCCTTTCGGTGCTAAATAAAATCCCAAAAGAATTGACAAAGTCATAATCATATCATAGTCAAAATATGTAGAAAGGCAACAATTTAGACTACCAATCCAATCATAAGTTCATATTTGAATAGATCCTTTGAAAACCATGATTAATATATATGTAAGAAATCCTTTCACCAATCATGATTTCATATGTGTGTGAGAAAACCTTTCACAATACATGCATGTGTGAGAAAACCTTTCACAACACATGCATGTGTGAGAAAACCTTTCACACTTTGATAATGCTTATCTAAAAAAAAACCTTAGATCATAAACATCCTCCTCATAAAACATACATATCTTTCAAAATTCATATTCATAGCTTCATGGGCTTTTTTCATAAATTCATAGTCAAAATCATAAATAATGCATGGGTCTTATAGAAATCAATTGGAAATCATGTAGTTTAATCAAAAAATGCTTAGGAAGATTGAAATTGAACAATTAGATCAACATCAAGTAAGACCCATGGGGATCACATTAAACCCTAAACAATTTAGGTGAAATTGAATTGAAAACCTAGAAATCTTTTGGGACCAATTGGATGAATGAAATCCAATGGTAAAATCCCACATACCTAGATGATAAAATCCCAAAAGCAATAGAGGAACAAGGAGACTTGAAGCTTGAACCCTAGATTTCTTCCTTTAGAGAAAAATTAGGGAAGAGACTTGAGAGAATTTGGAGGGATTTGGTGAGAAATAGAGAGTTAGGCTAAGTTTTAATGATTAAAAATGGTTAGGGGTAGTTTATAGGTTCAAAACAATGCAATTTAGGGGTTAGGTAGATAGGAAAAGACCAAAACACCCTTAATTAAAACTGCCAAAAGTGACCTACGATTTCGTCCTACGGCCCGTAAAACTTTCTACGGCCCGTAAAACTTTCTACGGCCCGTACTGATCAACCCTAGAATATATTTCAGAAAGCCAAACATAATTCAATTCCCATGAGACCTACCTACGGTCCATCAAAATTTCTACGGCTCGTAGAATCCAAGTTAAAATCCAAAATTTTACTAAGTGTAGAGCCTTCCTACAGAACCCTTCTACGACTTGTCTCACTTTCTACAGCTCGTCCTATTCCTTCGTAGGTCAAACTTTAGAAACATGATATTCCAACAATCTTACCTAGTGTCTACAAGCCGTAGCACCAGATTCCTGCAACATTTTTCAGAACTTTTCCAACTCAACTGAACTTCTGATTTTTGAGGTGTTACAATATTGTATTTTATTGTTAATTTATATATAATAGAGGATCTTCCACATTTAAGGTCATAGCACATATATTTGAATGCTTACTCTTACTACTCTTCTCATATTTATTTTAATTGTGATTTAAATTTCATTGTATCATGTCATTAAATCTATAGTTAGGTGATGAAGATAGTATATCTTTTGTATAATGATAGATTTGGTGTGATCGCGTTAGTACCTTATTGTCACGACCAAAAGTACACCCCAGACGTGACATGGTGCATAAAATCCCGAGAGGCCCTACACAAGCCACTGGGCATACATACAACACAATGTATAGAGATTAAGAGAGTTCATAATAAAGTAAATCATTTGACATATAAGCAGAAGTCGAACATAGTCTTTACAAGCCAATCTAATACATCAAGAGTGGTTGGGACGTAACCCATAAACCACATACGAAATCTGTAAAATAAAGACATATGAAAAGTCTAGTAAAGATGACATGATCCTCGTAACATGAGGACTCACCAAGTCTTCAAATTTTTAAAGTTGCCAACTAGCCACGAGCGGTAGGAGCGGAAGTGTCACACCCTACATTACTAGATGATGTAGGCACAAGTATGCACTCGTACACAGAATGTACTAAGTATGAGGCATATGCATGAAAATATGAAACATGAACGTAAAGGGGACATAATCAAAAACATGATATGCATGACCAAGCTAAATACAGTGATATCATTTAAAGTAGGATCATAAATCATGAACATGGTCAATGCATCTTAAAATCATAAAGAAAGCTTCATAAACCTTTGAAAGTAACTTAGTTTATTTTAGGGATATTAGCTTTAATCGATAATAGACCATGCGAGTCATAACATGGAATCTGATGTAACTCCAACATCGAGAAGGGAGAGTCTACTTGCAAAGGTAGGACTCCGTATCATTATTCATATGCTATTTGTGGATCCACTAGCTAGATCATTTAAGACAATCCTACGAGGGCATATAGTTGGGAACTAGAGGTTTCTACTAGAGACTACCCTATTTGAGCCTCCATCTCAAGTTCTCTCGGTACTAAGGTAAATTCCAATGTAATTGTCATTTCCATAAACATATCATCATTCATGGAAAAGAACAATTACGTTATTAATCTGAGTTTAACACACCATAGAGTAGCTCATTAAATCTTGAACCAAGCATGTGTGAGAAAACCTTTCACCATCATGATTCCTTAATATGTGAGAAAATCCTTTCACAGTTTCATTGATGCTAATCTTAAAAAAACCTAGTTCATAAAACCTTCATTCTCATAAATTAGGCATATCTTTAATAAAACAACACTCAGCTTCATAACTTCTTCATTAATTCATGATTTTAAGAGTTCATAGTTAAAATCATGAAAACTGCATGGGTTCATATGAAATCAATTGGAAAGCATTTAATTGAGTCAAAACAATCATAATAAGATCAAAATTGAACAATTGAACTGACATCATTAGTATCCATAAAGAATTGAATGAAAACCTAATCAATTTTGATGAAATTGAACTTGAAGAATTTAGAAACCTTGGGGCTCAATGGGTGTATGGAACCCATCAATGAAGCCCTACATACCTTGAGGATCAAAGCCTAAAAGCAATGGAGGAATAGGAGACTTGACGCTTTGAAACCCTAGTCTTCTTCATCGACTTGAGGAAGAATTCGAGAAGATGAATGTAGAGGGAATTTGGGTGAATGAGGGAGTTGAAGAAAATTTTGGGGTAGAAGGGTATTTATAGGGCTTAGAAATAGGAGTAAAACAATATAGTATAGATATTTAATACATAGGGAATGACCCAAATACCCTTAATAATAACTATCGTCGAATGCAAAGCGATAGAGGAAAATCCTTCCACGAACCTTCGGTAATAATCGGCTAAACCTAAGAAACTCTGTATATCTGAAGCGGATATAGTTCTATGCCAATTCTTAACCGCCTCAATTTTCTTATGACCAACTTGAATACCTTCACCGGAGACAATATGGCCAAAGAAAGCAACAGACCTCAACCAAAAGTCACATTTGTAAAACTTAGTATACAATTCACAATCTTTGAGAATATGCAACACAATCCTCAAATGCTCAAAATGTTCATCCTCACTTCATGAGTAAATTAAAATATCATCGATAAACACAATCACAAGCATGACATGATATTGCTTAAAGATCCTATTCATCAAATCCATAAATGCCACTAGGCATTAGTAAAACCAAAAGACATCACCAAAAATTCATAATGACCATACCGTGTTCGAAACACCATCTTCAGAATGCCACTCTCCTTCACCCTCAATTGGTGATAACCAGACCGAAGGTCAATTTTTGAGAAGTAACTCGCTCCTTGGAGTCGCTCAAACAAATTATCTATCCTTGGAATAAGATACTTATTCTTTATGGTAACCTTTTTCAATTTCCAATAATCAAATTGCACATTTGGAGGTAACAATCCTTCTTTCGAAGAAAAAACATCGGAACACCCCATTGTGAGATACTTGGTCTAATAAAACCCTTATCCAACAAATTTTTCAATGGATGCTTTAACACATTAAGTTTTGTTGGGGCCATGCGATAGGGAGGAATAAAGATAGGTTGCGTATCTAGGAGAAGTTCAATACAAAAGTTTATTTCCCTTTAAGGAGAATTACCAGAAAGATTATCAGGAAACACTTTCAGAAACTCATTTACAATTGGAATTGACTCAAGAGTAGAGGTTTCAGAATCAGTATCCCTAACCCAAACTAGATGATAAATGCAACCATTAGAAATCATTTTTCTAACTTTTAGACAAGAAACAAACTAACCCTTAAGAACATAATCTCCCCACTCCCACGATATCATAGGTTCATTTGGAACCTTGAATGTAACAAATTAGGTCCTAAAATCTATAGAAGCATAACATGCTTGTAGCCACTCCATCCCAAGAATAATTTCAAAATCTAACATACCAAGCTCTACAAGATCAACATGAGTGACTTTATGAGAAACGAAAATAGGACAATTTCTTTAAACTCTCTTAGCAACAATAGAATCACCAACACCAACTTCAAATCTCATGGCCAAATATGAAGTAACAAAAGATAACATAGCACCCAGATCAAGTAAAGCATACACATCAAAATGAAGGACTTTCAACATAGAGGTCATAACATCTGGAGAGCCCTTATGATCCTGTCGAGTCTGAAGAGCATAGAACCTATTCTAACGAGGAGCTCCCAAATAAGAACCACTAGTCTAAGCTTTCCCACCATCCTTACCCTATATAGCTTGCAATGGACAATCATTCACTTTATGGCCACTATTTCCACAACTAAAGCAACAATCCGTACTAGCTATGCATTTACCCGAGTGACTCTTACCATACCTTTGGCAAGTGGAAATAGAAGATCCATTTCCACCACCTCCTTGAGGTTTAGAGTTAGACACCCTATTTTTGTTGAACTTAGGATTCGGTCCATTAGAAGAACCTTGCCTGAAAAACTTTTACCGAAATTGAGGACGCCATGTCCACCAGACCTAAAATAAGAAAAGTCACCATCACTATCCTTGCCCTCTTGGACTCTCTTTCCCTTTCCTTGAGCTTCTCTTCCTCAATTTTTTGGGAATGTATCACCAAACGAAAGATATCCATTTCTTAATCAACTTGGTGTTACGACATTCCTTGACAACCAAGTCAGACACACCCGACACTAACTTACTCATCCTTTCCCTAGAGTCGGCCACCATAATTGGAGCATACTTAGCCAATTGAGTAAATTTCAAAGCATACTCCTTCACACTCATATATTCTTGTCATAGGTTAATGAACTCAAGCATTTTCACTTCTGTCATTTCATGAGAAAGAAATGATCAAAAAACACTCCTTTGAATTTCTCCCAATCAACAGGATCCGCATCAACTGCCCTCTCTTCCTTCCATTGTTTGAACCACACTTGGGCAACACCCTTGAGTTGATAAGCGGCAAACTCCGCCTTCTCTACCGTAGACAAACCCATTAGTCCCACAATTTTATACACCTCATCAATGAACTTTTGAGGATCCTCATCAACCTTGGAATAATGGAATATCAGAGGATTCATCCTAGTGAAGTTCCTTATCCTTGTTCCCGCCGTACCCACATTTGGGTTCACAAGGGCAACAACTTTTCTATTTGTTTGGGCCGTCACAGCTTGAGCCAACACTTGAAAAGTGGCTTGGAATTTGACATAAATCACTTGCTCCGCCAAATGGTCAACCAAAACTTGAGGAACCTTGGGCTCCACATTCTCATTCGCATTCCATCTCTCATAAGCTCTTTGAGGGGTCATATCCCTAAAAGCATCGGACAAGATTTAGGAGAAGGATCTTTATAGAGATAAACTCTATGGCATGACTTTAAAGTAATTAAAGAAGTGAAGTTTCTTAAATGATTTGTAGCCTCCTATTCATAAATGTGGAACGCTTTACACTTTTGAATAAGACTCTACTCAACGCGGCTTGTCAGACATCTTAGGACCTTTTACTAAAGCCGTGCTCTAAATACAAATTTTGTCATGACCTAAAGTACACCCTACATGTGACATAATGTATAGGACCCAAGAGTCCATACACAAGCCACTTGGTATGCATACAACACAATGTATAGAGATAAAGAGAGTTCATTTCAAAGTAAAGCGTTTGACGTATAAGCGGAAGTATAATATAGTCTTGACAAGCCAATCTAACACATCAAGTGTTGTTGGAACGTCACTCATACACCTGACACAAAATCCGTAGACTAAACACATATGAAAAGCAAAATAAATATGACACGGTCCTCGGAACATGAGGACTCATCAAGTCTTCTAATCCTTAAAGTGTTCAGCTAGCCACGAGTGGAAGGAGAGGAAGTGTCACACCCTACATTATTAAATAATGTAGACACAACTATGCATTAGTACAAGGAATGTACTAAGCATGAGAGATATGCATGAAAACATGAAACATAATCATAAAGGGAAAATAATTGAAAATATGATTTGCATGACCAAGCTAAACATAGTGAGATCATTTAAAATAGGATCGTAAATCATGAACAAAGTCAATGCATCATAAAATCATAGAGAAAGCTCCATAAACCTTTGAAAGTATTTTAGTTTAATTTGTGGGATATTAGCTTTAACTTACAATAAACCATGCGACCCATAACATGGAATCCGATGTAACTCTCACATCAAGAAGAGAGACTCCACATGCCAAGGTAGAACTCTGTATCATGATTTATATGCTATTTGTGGATCCACTAGCTAGGTCATTTAATTCAATCATGTAGGGGCACATAGTTTGGAACTAGAGGTTGCTACTAGAGACTATCTTATTTGAGCCACCACCTCAAGTTCTCTCGGTGCTAAGTTAAATCCCTATGAAATAGTCATTTTCATATACATATTATGTTACATGGAAAAATACAACTAAGTTACTAGTCAAAACTTTACACATCATAGAGTAGCTCATTAAATCTTGATTCAAACATGTATGAGAAAACCTTTCACCAATCATGATTTCTTAATACGTGAGGAAATCCTTTTATAATTTCATTGATGCTTATCATAATGAAACCTAGATCATAAAACCTTCCTTGTCATAAATTATGCATAACTTTAATGAAAACAACAGCCATAGATTCAGAACTTCTTCATAAATTCATGCCTTTTAGAGTTCATAGTAAAAAATCATGAGAATTGCATGGGTTCATGTGAAATAAATTGGAAAGCATGTAATTCAGTCAAAACAGTTGTAATAAGATCAAAATTGAACAATTGAATCGACACAATTAGAACCCAAAAAGAATTAGATGAAAACCTAATCAATTTTGATGAAATTGAATTTTGAAGAATTGAGAAACCTTGGGGCTCAATGGGTGAATAGAGACCATCAATGAAGCCCTGCATACCTTGAGGATCAAAGCCCAAAAGCAATGGATGAATAGGAGACTTGAAGCTTTGGAACCCTAGTCTTCTTCTTGAACTTGAGGGAGAATTGGAGAAGATGAATGTAGAGGGGGTTTGGGAATTTGGGTGAATGAGGGAGTTGAGGAAAATTTTGGGGTAGAAGGGTATTTACAGGGCTTAGAAATAGGGGTGAACTGACATAGTATAGGTATTTAATGCATAGGAAAAGATCAAACTACCCTTAAAAATAATTGTCGGATAGCCCTAAGGTTTGGACCTCAACTGTAGAACCAAATTCACAACCCAAAATTCACCTTACTTCCTACGCGACCTTTCTACGTCTTGTTGAATTTACTACAATCCATAGACCCCTTTCGTAGTTCTCAACTGCTTGTCCAAAACCCTACTAAATCTAAGACTTTTCTACGGAACCATCCTACGGCCCGTCAAACTTTCTACGGTTCATTCTTGCTACTCGTAGGTCAAACTTTAGAAACTTGAAATCCCAAAAACTTAACCTCATTCCTATGAGTGCCATCTATGACCCATAGAAACTCCTACGAACTGTATAGTTGTCTCATAGGACACAACTAGTAGCCCAAAATGACACCTCTCTTTTCCAACTTAGCTTTCCAATTTGTGAGGTTTTATGGGAGCATTCATCCTCGAATTGAACTCAAGCTAGCATAAATGGAGTAGGAGAGAAACAAACAACCCAAGATGAATGCAAACTTTAACGTCATTCACATAAACAAGGAAAAATTACTCCAAGCTTAATCATAACAAAAAAATCAAGTGTTCATGAACATGTATGCATAATGAAACACGAGAATGACTAAAACTCATGAATCCTAAAGAATTAACTATGAGGAACTAATATCTCAAGCTAGAGTAGGAGTAGAGAGAAAGAGATGAGGATATAGGGACATCATATTGGCTTCGCCTTCCAAGTAGCACCCTCAACTAATTGATTCCACCAAAGAACTTTCACGGAAGCAACTTCTTTATTTCTCAATTTCTAAACTTGTCGGTCTAAAATCTCAATCGAAACTTCTTCCTAAGAAATATTTTCTTTAACTCCGAAACCTTCAAAAGGCACACTAGGTGCCGAATCTCCAATACACCTCTTTAACAGAGAGACATGGAATACCGAAAATACCAATGTTAAATCGTTAGGCAACTCAAGTTCATAAGCAACCTTACCTATACACCTCAAGATCTGATATGGGCGCACATAATGGGGACTAAGCTTCCCTTTCTTTCCAAACCTCATCACACCCTTTATTGGTGAAATTTTCAAGTAAACCCAATCATTAACTTCAAACTCAAGATCTCTTCTTCTGATATCATCAAGACTTTGGTCGACTTTGAGCCATTTTCAACCTTTCTTGAATAAGTCAAACCTTTTCCATAGCCTCATGCACAAACTCAAGCCCTATCAAAGCAACCTCACCAATCTCAAACCAACCTATAGGAGACCTACACCTCCTACCATAGAGAGCCTGAAATGGTGACATCCCAATGCTACAGTAATAGCTTTTATTATAAGTGAACTCAATCAAAGGAAAATGATCATCCCAATTACGCTTCAAATCAATCACACAAGCTCTTAACATATCTTCTAAAGTCTAAATGGTATGCTCGGCTTATCCATCAGTACGAGGGTGAAAAGTCATGCTAAGTTTAATTTGAGTACCGAAACCTATCTGGAATGATTTCCAAAACTGAGATGTAAATTGACTACCATGATCGGAGATAATGGACAACGACATTCCATGCAACCTCACCATTTCTCAAATATAAAGCTTGGCGTACTCTTTGGCTAAAAATGAAGTCTTTACAGGAAGAAAGTGAGCCGATTTCATCATTCAGTCCACAATAACCCAAATGGATTCAAACTGACGTCGAGTACAAGGTAAACCCGTAATAAAGTCCATATTTAAATCTTCCCACTTCCATGTAGGAAACTAATGTTTTGAGCCAAACCGCCTAGTTTTGGATGCTACACTTTCACTTGTTAAAAGTTAGGATATTTAGCCACAAATTCCATAATATCCTTCTTCATCCCATTCCACCAATAAACTTTCTGTAAATCAAGGTACATCTTGGTGGCTCTCGAGTAAATAGAATACCGAGAATTGTGAGCTTCTATCAAAACCTGATTCCTCAATTCATGAACATTCAGAACACATAACCGACCTTGATATTGAAGGACGTCATCTGCTCCTTGGAAGAAAGACTCAATTGCTTTTTCAGAATCTTACTTCTTCAAGTCAACTAATACCGAATCAAGTTCTTTTTTATCCTCTGCATCCTATATAAAAGATGATTTGGAACCGTTGTGAATGTAACACCACCTTAATGTGAATCAACCAGACGAACACCAAGTCGTGCCAACCCATGAACATCACGAACTAATTCTTTCTAATCATCCTCAACATGAGCAATACTTCCCATTGATAGTTGACTAAGAGCATCCGCTACCGTATTCGCCTTACTGGGATGATATAGGACACTCATGTCGTAGTCCTTCAATAACTCAAGCCATCTCCTTCGGTGAAGATTCAAATCCTTTTGAGTGAACACATACTTCAAACTCTTGTGGTCGATAAAACGTCTACATGAACACTATATAAGTAATGCCTCCAAATGGTTAGGGAAAACACTACCGCCACTTACTCCAAATCATGAGTCAGATAATTCTTTTCATACACCGTTAATTTCATTGAAGCATAAGCAATGACTTTCCCGTGTTGCATCAAAACACAACAAAGACCAATCCGTGAGGCATCACAATAAACCATAAAACCATCTAATCTTTTCGGTAATGTCAATATAGGGGCTTAAGTAAGTATATCCTTCAACTTTCTGAAACTCTTCTCACAAGCTTCCGACCATAGAAATTTCACTTTCTTTTGAATCAATGTCGTCTAAGGCGAAGCGATAGAGGAAAATCCTTCCACGAACCTTCTATAATAACTGGCCAAACCCAAGAAACTCCATATATCCAAAGCGGACAAAGGTCTAAGCTAATTCTTAATAGCCTCAATTTTCTTAGGATCGACTTGAATACCTTCAACGGAGACAATATAGCCAAGGAAAGAAATAGACCTCAACCAAAACTCACATTTGATAAACTTAGCATACAACTCACGATCCTTTAAAATTTGCAATACAATCCTCAAATGATCAACATGCTCATCCTCACTCTGTGAGTAAATAAAAATAGAGTAAATAAACACAATCACAAACATGTCAAGATATTGGTTAAAGACCCTATTCATCAAGTCCATGAATGCCGATGAGGCTCTAGTCAAACCAAAAGACATCACCAAAATATCATAGTGACCAAACCGTGTTTGAAACATCGTCTTCAGAATATCACTCTCCTTCACCCTAAATTGGTGATAACCCAATCGAAGGTCAATTTTTGAGACGTAACTCAATCCTTGGAGTTGGTCAAATAAATTATATATCCTTGGAATAAGATAATTATTCTCTATGGTAACCTTGTTCAATTACCAATAATCAATGCACATTCAGAGGGAACCATCCTTCTTTCGAAAAAACAACACCGGAGCACCCTATGGTGAGATACTCGGTCTAATAAAACCCTTATTCAATAAGTCTTTCAATTGATCCTATAACAACTTAAGTTCTTAGGGGGGAATGTGATAGGGTGGAATAGAGATAGGCTGCGTGTCTAGAAGAAGGTCAATGCCAAATTATATTTCCCTTTCGGGAGGAATACAAGAAGATTATCGGGAAACACTTCTAGAAACTAATTTACAATCTGAACTGACTTAGGAGCAGGGGTTTTGGAATCTGTATTCCTAACCTGAACTAGATGTTAAATACAACTCTTAGAAATTATTTTTCTAACTTTTAGACAAGAAACAAATTGACCCTTAAGAACATAATTTTCCCCTTCCCACGACATGACATGTTCATTTGGAACCTTGAATGTGACCAATCGAGTCCTATAATCTATAGAAGCATAACATGCATGTAGCAAATCCATCCCAAGAATAAATTCCAAATCTAACATACCAAGCTCTACAAGATCAACATGAGTGACTTTATGAGAAATGGAAATAGGTCAATTTCTATAAACTCTCTTAGCAATAATAGACTCACCAACGGGAGTACAGACGTGAAGGGTATTAGAAAAGATATTGGGACCAACTTTAAATCTCATGGCCACATAAGGAATATCAAAGGATAACGTAACACCGAGATCAAGAAAAACATACACATCAAAATGAAAGAATTTCAACATACCGTTCACAACATCTAGAGAAACCTTATGATCCAAATGAGTTTGAAGAGCATAGAACATATTATGATGAGGAGCATCTGAACCAGAACCACTAAACTGAGCTTGTCTACCATCCTTACCCTTTGTAGCTTGCAGTGGACACTCCTTCACTTTGTGGCCACTCTTTGCACAACCAAAGCAACCATCCATACCGGCTAAGCATTTACCTAAGTGACTCTTACAACACCTTTGGCAAGTGGGAATAGAATATCCATTTCCACCACCTCCTTGAGGTTTAGGGTTAGACACCCAGTCTTTGTTGAACTTAGGAGTCAGTGCATTATAAAAACCTTGATCGAAAAACTTTATATGAATTGAGGACGCCCATGTCCACGGGACCTAGAATGACAAAAGTCTTCATCAGCGGCCCTTGTCCTCTTGGATCTTTAGCCCTTTCCTTGAGCTTCCCTTCTATAATTTGTTGGGCATGTATCATCAAATGAGAGATACTCATTTCCTTAATCAACATGGAGGTACGACATTCCTTGAAATCTAAATCAGACACACCCGACACAAACTTTCTCATCCTTGCCCTAGAGTCGGCCACCAAACTTATCCAATTGAGTAAAACTCAAAGCATACTCCTTCACACTCATATTCCTTTGTCATAGGTTAATGAACTCAAGCACTTTCACTTCTCTCATTTAAAAAGGAAACAAACGATCAAGAAAAAAGTCCTATGAATTTCTCCCAATCAAGAGGAATCGCATTAACCGCCCTCTCTTCCTTTCATTGGTTGAACCAGACTTGGGCAACACCCGTGAGTTGATAAGTGGAAAACTCCGCCTTCTCTATCGTAGACAAACCCATAATTTCAACTATTTTATATACCTCATCAATGAACTCTTGAGGATCCTCATCAACCTTGGAACCATGAAATTATAGAGGATTCATCCTAGTGAAGTCCCTTATCCTTGTCTCCATGATACACACATTTGAGTTCCCAGGAGCAACAACTTCACTATTCGCTTGGGCCATCATAGCTTGCTCCAACACTTGAAAAGTCGCTCAAAATTTGGCATGAGTCACTTTGCTCAGCCAAAGGGTCAACTGGTACTTGAGGAACCTCGGGCTCCATATTTTCACCCGCATTCCTTCTCACATAAGCTCTTCGAAGGGTTATATACTGAACAACATTTGACAAGATATAGGAGAAGGATCTTTATAGAGATAGAATCTATGACACGACTTTAGAGTAATGAAAGATGTGAAGTTTCCTAAATGCTTTGTAGCCTCTTATTCATAAATGTGGTGCGCTTCACACTTATAAACAAGACTCTACTCAACACGGCTTGTTTGACATCGTAGGACCTTTTTCTAAAACTTTGTTCTTTGAATACCAAGTTTGTATGAACCATAGTACACCTTAGACGTAACATTGCGTATAGGACCCGAGAGGCTCTACACAAGCCACTTAGCATGCATACAACACAATGTATAGAGATAAAGAGAGTGCATACCAAAGTAAAGTGTTTGATATATAAGTGAAAGTGTAACATAGTCTTGACAAGCCAATCTAATACATCAAGAGTGATTGGGACGTAACCCATACACCATGTAAAAAATCCATAACATAAAGAAACATGAAAAGAAAAGTAAAGATGACATGGTCCTCAGAACATGAGGAATGTCCAAGTTTTCAAATCCGTAAAGCGATCAACTAACCACGAGTGGTAGGAGAGGAAGTGTCACATCCTACATTATTAAATAATGTAGGCACAAGTATGCATAAGTACAAGGAATGTACTAAGTATGAGGTATCTGCATGAAAATATGAAACATGATTATAAAGGGGATATAATTGAAAAATGATATGCATGACCATGCTAAACATATTGAGATCATTTAAAATAGAATCGTGAATCGTGAACATGTTCAATGCATCTTAAAATCATAAAGATAGCTTCATAAACCTTTGAAAGTAACTTAGTTTAATTTGTGGGATATTAGCTATAACCAAAAATACACCATGCGACCTATAACATGGAATCCAATATAACTCTCACATCGAGATGGGAGAGTCTACTTGCCAAGGTAGGACTCTATATCATGATTCATATGCTATTTGTGGATCCACTTGGCAGGTCATTTAAGACAATCTTATGGGGGCACGTAGTTTGGAACTAGAGGTTACTACTAGACACTACCCTATTTGAGCCTCCACCTCAAGTTCTCTCGGTGCTAAGTTAAATTCCAATGGAATAGTAATTTTCATATATATATATATATGTGTGTGTGTGTGTGTGTGTGTGTGTGTATGTATGTATGTATATATCATATATGAAAAAACACAATTAAGTTACTAATCCAAACTAAACACATCATAAAGTTGCTCATTAAATCTTGAATCAAACATGTGTGAGAAAATCATTCACCAATTATTATTTATTAATATGTAAGAAAATCCTTTCACAATTTCATTCATGCTCATATTAAATCAACCTAGATCATAAAACCTTCCATTTCATAAATCTTGCATAACATTAATGGAAACAACATTCATAGATTTATAGCTTCTTCATAAATTAATGCCTTTAAGAGTTCTTAGTACAAAATCATGAAAATTGCATGGGTTCAAGTGAAATCAATTGAAAAGCATGTAATTGAGTCAAAAAAATCCGAATAAGATGAAAATTGAACAATTGAATTGACACACTGAGAATTGAATGAATACCTAATCAATTTTGATGAAATTGAACTTTGGAGAATTGAGAAACCTTGGGGCTCAATGGATGAATGGAACCCATCAATGAAGCCTTACATACCTTTAGTATCAAAGCCCAAAAGCAATGAAGGAATAGGAGACTTGAGCATAAGTAATGACTTTCCCATATTGCATCAAAACACAATCAAGACCAACCCGTGAAGTATCATAATACACTACAAAACCATCCAATCCTTCCGGTAGTGTCAAAATAAGAGCTGAAGTGAGTCTATCCTTCAACTCTTGAAAACTCTTCTCACAAGCTTTCAACCATAGGAATTTCACCTTATTTTCAGTCAATATTTTCAAAGGCAAAGCAATAGAGGAAAATCCTTCTACAAACCTTCTATAATAACCGGTCAAACCCAAGTAACTTCGCATATCTAAAGCAACAAAGGTTTAGGCCAATTTTTAACCACCTCAGTTTTCTTAGGATCGACTTGAATACCTTCACCGGAGATAATATGGCCAAAGAATGAAACAGACTTCAACAAAATTTCACACCTGTTAAACTTAGCATACAACTCACGATCCTTGTGAATTTTCAATACTATCCTCAACTGTTCAACATGTTTATCCTCACTCCGTGAGTAAATAAAATTATCATCAATAAAAATAATCATAAACATATCAAGATATTGTCTAAATACTCTATTCATCAAGTCCATGAATGCGGCCAGAGCATTAGTCAAACCAAAAGACATCAACAAAACTTAAAATGACTATACCGAGTTTGATAAGTCGTCTTTGAAATATTACTTTCTTTCACCCTCAATTGGTGATAACCCGACTGGAGGTAAATCTTAGAAAAGTAACTCGCTCCTTGGAGTTGATCAAGCAAATAATATATCCTTGGAAGAGGATACTTGTTCTTAATAGTAACATTATTCAATTGTCGGCAATCAATACACATGCGAAGTGAACCATCCTTCTTATGTATAAGCAAAACTGGAGCACCTAATGGAGAGATACTCGATCGGATGAAATCCTTATCCAAAACATCTTTCATTTTCTCCTTTAATTCCTTAAGTTTTGGCGGAGACATACGGTAAGGAGGAATAGAGATAGGCTGCATATATGGGAGAAGGTGAATTTCAAAGTCTATTTCCCTTTTGGGAGGTACACCGAGTAGATCACCGGGAAATACTTCTGAAAACTCATTTACAATGGGGACCGACTCAAGAATGGGGGTTGCAGAATCTACATCCCTAACCCGAATAAGATGATATATGCAACCTTTAAAAATTACTTTCCTAGCTTTTAGACAATAAACAAACTTATCCTTAGGCATTAGATTTCACCCTTTCTACTTTAGGACGGGCTCATTAGGAAACTCTAACTTAACTACACGGGTTCTACAATCAATAGAAGCATAACAAGAATGGAGCCAATCCATACAAAGAATAACATCGAAATCCAACATATAAAGCTCTACAACATCAACATAATTGAATCTATGGGATTAGGAGACGAGACACTTTTTATAGACACTCTTAGCCACAATTGATTCACCAATAGGAGTAGAGACAAAAAAAGGGTCTACCAACATATTCGGAGGAACATCAAATCTCATAGCCATAGATAGCGTCACATATGAAAAAGTAGCACCGGGATCAAGCAAACCATAAATATAAAGATGAAACACTCTGAACATACAAGTAACCACATCGGGAGAACCCTCGTTATCATGTTGGGTTGAAGTGCATAGAATCGATTTTGCTTTGGAGCAGTTGAACCCGAACCACTAAGCAGAGATTGCCTACCATATCTTTCCTTAGTAGCAAGTAATAGACTATCCCTCATCTTGTGACCATTCTTACCACAATTAAAGCAAACATCCGTATCGGCTAAGCATTTACCATCATGCTTCCTTCCACACCTAGCATTATTAGTTAAAGAAGATCCACCGCCATTTCCTCTTTGAGGCTTAGGGTTAGACACCCTATCTTTGTTGAACTTAGGAGTTAGAGAATTATAGGAACCTTGACCGGAGAACCTTTATCGGAATCTAGAATGACCATGTCCATCGGATCTCGAATGTGAAAAATCAGCCTCATCGATCTTTGCCCTTTTTACCTCACTTGATCTTTCCTTCTTCTTCCTCTCTTCTATTTGTTGGGAATGAGTCAACAAACAGGAAATATTTCCTTTCCTTAATGAGCATTGTGGTATGACATTCCTTAACCACTATTTCAGACACACCTGAAACAAACATACTCATTCGTACCTTAGAGTCCGCAAACATAGTTGGAGCATACCTTGCCAATTGAGTGAACTTCAAAGCATAATCTTTAGAACTCATATTTCCTTGACTAAGGTTGATGAATTCAAGTACTTTTGCCTCCCTCATCTCAAAGGGAAAGAACCTATCAATAAAAGCAACCTTAAACTTCTCCCAATCAAGAGGAACCGCATCAATAGTCCTCTCACTATTCAATTCTTCAAACAAAACTTGAGCAACACCCAAAAGTTGATAAGCACCCAACTCTACCTTCTCAATTGTAGTCACTCCCATATTTCCCACTAACTTCTAAACCTTATCAATGAACTCTTGAGGATCCTCATGAACCTTAGAACCATGAAATTCAGGAGGATTCATCCTAGTGAAGTCCCTTATCTTTGCTGCTGCCATACCCACATTTGGGTTCACGGGAGCATTAGCCTCTCTATTGGCTTTAGTTGTCATAGCTTGAGCCAACACTTGGAAAACGGCTCAAAACTGCACATTAGTCATTTCCTCAGCTAAAGGATTGGCCAAAACTTATGGAGCTTCTTGTTCCACATTCTCACCTGCATTCCTTCTAATGTACGCTCTTCGAGGGGCCATATCTTGAAAAGCGTTATGTAAGGATTAGGAGAGAGACATTTTGAGTTACACTTTATCGTATAACTGTATAATGATGAAAGAAGTGAAATTTCCTAAACATCTTATAGCCTCTTATTCATAAATGTGGCGCGCTTCACACTCATTAACAAGTCTCTACTTGATGTGGCTTGTGAGATATCTTAGGACCTTTCTAAACCTTGTGCTCTGAATACCAAGTTTTTCATGACCCAAAATATACCCTAGGCGTAACATGGCACATAGGACCCCAAAAGGGGCTACACAAGCCACTTAGCATATATCATACAAGATAATAGAAATAAAGATTTCAAAGAAACATTCTCATATCGAAAGACTTTGACAAAGCGGAAATCTAACATAGTCTCAACAAGCCATCAAATATATCAAAAGAAGTGGTTGGGATGTAACCCATACACCACGTAATAATGTCAAAGAACTGAAGTAAAGAAAGAAATAAATGTGTCATGGTCCTCGAAACATGAGTACTCACCAACACTAAATCTTCGAATCGTCAATGAGATCAACTAGCCACAAGTATGTGAGGTAGGAGCGTCAGACCTTATATTAGTGAAACAATGCAGACACAAGTATGCATTAGTACATAGAAAGTACTTAGTATGATAGAAATGCATAAAAAGGTATTAAATCATGCTAAAAGGACATTTCATGACATGCAATGACCAAGCTTAATCATCAGATAAAAGGTTTAGAAAACACAAGCCATAATCATGGTCAATACAAGCTTAACATATTTAATACACTTTGTGAGATACACAGAAAAAACCTATTTCATTATTGTGGGATGTTTACCATTAACAGACATAGACCATGTGAGCTAAAACATGGAATGAAATGTCTATCCCACAACGAAAAGAGATGTCATTACTTACCAAGGTAACAACCTTAAACTTCTAACTTATGTGGATGCACTAGCTAAGACATTTTACGGGGGCACGTAGTTAGGGACATGGAGATTGCTACGAGAGATACGACCTCTTCTAACGGGAGAGCCTCCATCTCAATATTCTCTAGGTGATAATTTAAATCCAATGAAATAATCATTAATAATATTCATTTTATCATCCATGGAAAGTCACCATTAGGTTACCAACACAAGCTAAAGTTATTTAGGATAGCTCCTTAAATCTTGATTCAATTTAGGTAAGAAAACCTTTCAACCTTATAAATTCGTATGTGAAAAATCCTTTCACAATCATGATCATATTAACATGTGAAAAAACCTTTCACAATTTGATTGGCACTTTCATCTGAAAGTATCCTCAAGCTATAAACATCAATCTCATAAAAACATGCATATATTCATAAAAATCATAGTTCATACTTCATAAGCTTTATCATGTGTTCATAGTAAAAAATCATGGATCATGCATGGGTTCATTTGAATTCAACTCAATCTTGTAAACACTTCAATTCATGCATTAGAATATAGAAAATAGGCAATTAAATCATTATTGAAAAGAACCTAGGAAGATTAGAGAAAATCCAAACTTTAATTTGAGAATTTGAACTTGTAAAATTGGAAGATCTTGAGAAACCAATGGAGGAAAAGACTCCATTGGTGAATACTAACATACCTTAGTGATCAAGACCAAAAAGGTATGGTGAATTGAGATCTTGAAGTGAAACCGTAGCTTCTTCTTCCTTAGCTTTAGACAGAACTTTTGGGAGAGGAACTTGGAGGGAATTTGTATTTTAGGAGAATGATTTTATAATGGGTAGTTTTAGGACATAAAATACTTATACAAGGCTTAGAATAGGGTTTATAAAGACATATCTTAGGTACTAGACAAATAGGAAATGATAGCCTTAACTTAAAACGCTGACACGCGACTTATATGGAAACCTTCACGAACCGTTTACCCCTTTGCGGTCCGTGAAAGGGGTTGTGAACAAGAGGGGAAAAATTGACTTCCTTTAAATGGCCACCCTAGCCCTCTCCACGGATAATGAACCCTTCCATGGGCAGTTTAGGCCTTCGTGAAAAGTTCACTGTTGGGCTAGGGTCTGTGGACCTGCCCGTTAAACCCATCTTGCACTTTCTAAATTCTATGGTGTTACATTTTCATGCTGAAAAGTCATAAGTGTTTGAATGACCAAAACAACCATGCTAAATCAGTATCATGACGTTTTAAAACAAAAGTGAAATAATGAAAACATAGCTTACTGAAGAAAGATCATAATTTCATAAAACCCTAGCTTTACTTCTAATAATCTTTGTGAAATTCTTGAGAATCAAAATACTTTAGGCATGAGAGTGAAATGAATACTCTCATTGAAGTCTTACATACCTGGAAGAAGAATGTTCTTTGTGAACCTTGGATATAATCTTGGAAGATGAAGTGTGGAGAAGAGTCATAGATTGAAAACCTTCGGTATCTTGAAGAGAATCTTGAATATGAACTCTTTAGATCTTGGGAAATTGGAGAAATCCCTTTCTTGGAGTTCTTGATCTTTGGAAAAAGAAGAATTATGGATTTTTAGAGTTTCTGTATGTATAATGATGATATTAAGTTACAAGATGAAATTAGGGAAGTTCATTTAAGGTAAAAGGTCTAGAATACCCTTCTGGGAATGTAAGAAGGCCATAAATATCAAAGAAAATGACCCTTTTATGAATTCCGTTGTCCAAATCGGTGATCTAGAGATACTCTCAATGAAATATTTGGCGGTTCACCAAATGACACTTTAGATCGCCAAAATAGATTGATACTTAAGGTTTTTGGGGCAATTCGGTGAGATAATTTTGTAATTGCCAACCCATTCGGCGAGTCACCAAATGAGTAGGTGTCCTCGCCAAATTTCATAACCTGGACATATTCCAATAAAATGACCATAACTTCTTACTCTAAACTCAAAGTAAGGCAAACTTTGTGGCATTGGAAATAAGACACATAAAACTTTAACTTCATAGGTCATAGGACACTTAACTCTTTGCATGTTGAGATATATGGTCATTCGAATTGGACCTTTATATGAAGTCATGTGAAAACTTAGTCTATAGAAATGCATTGAACTTTGCTTTGTGTTTAAGGTCCCATATGAACCTAGATCACTTTCGATACCCTTGATACACTTGGTAAAGGACCTTAATATACATGAGCAAGTAGGGCATCACTAGTTTAAAGCTCAAATACTTACGATGAACGATTCAAATTTTAAAAGTAGAGTTGTGAGGCGTTATAGAATGATTCATGTATTAGCTTAAAATTTTTGGGGTGTTACAATGTCTTAGTTCCATTTAGACTTATATAGAAGACTTAGGTCTAATAGTTTGATCCTTAAGGAGACTACTCAGCTCAGCTTGCTCTTTTGTATTTTTGTGTAATCCTCTCGATCAACATGGCATGTATGCGGGTTATTATGGGCTTACCTGTGATTCGACATCGACTTGTGGAGTATGAGCTGGAATGGGTCCCTGACAATTTTGAGGTGGTCATATGCCTTTGTTTTGATAGGAGTTGTGATGGCAAAGGGTTATTGGAGCAATTGGATTATGTTTTCTATGGTTCGAGCCTGTTACCCTATTATTGCTCCTATTTTGTCACGACCCGATTTCTTGAGTCATGATAGCACCTACCAACCCACCAGTAGGCCAGCCAAACCCTATCCCAAAACTGAACAGTAATGGGACTAAGGGTGGAAACTAATCCTCAACTAACTGGAAAACACAAATATAACACATAAGGAAGCGGAAACAAAACTGGCTATATACACAAGATACCTCCCAAAACCTGGAAGTCACAAGTACAAAACTACTAACAAAAGTACAAGACCAAAAAGTGGACCACAGAAACAAACTGTCTCGAAAAAAAAATACAAGCCAAAAATATAAATACAGAAGGAGACAGGTAAGCCCAGAACGTCATGTGCTCACCCTCGTCTCCTGGACAGACAGCTGCAGGCTCGATCTTAACGCTGATAACTGGTGCTCGGACCTGCATCATGAAAATATATGCAGAGTGTAGCATGAGTACGAAAACAACAGGTACCCAGTATGCATCATAGGCCGACTGAGCAAGAAAGGTAAACACAGGCAGACCCCATAAGACCCGCTGGGCACACTCGTGCGCAAGTTTAAAATAAAACCCAAACGGACCCCCACAAGCCCGACAATTACATAGAAGAGCTACTCCAAAGAAATGAAAGAAAACCCAACTCCAGAAGCCTCAACACCATGGGTCTCGGACCCGAAAAGATAATACCTAGGCCCCGCCAAAACATCGATCACGAGCTGGAAATACCGGACTCTAACCGGGTAACGTCAGCCTCGAGCTGGAACAATACCTTAGCCCAGCTAAATCATCAACTACGAGCTGGAAACAACACTTGGGCCCAGTCCAATAATCAGCCTCGAGCTGGCAATATCGGGTCCCACCCGCGTAACCTTAGCCTCAGACTGTAATAAATAACCTATGCTCGATAGTCCAGGGCTGGAAATACTGGCTGCAATCGGATAACGTCAGCTGCGCAGATGGAACTAGTAGCCTACGCTTAACGGTACTAAAATACCTAGCTGCAATCGTGTAACGTCAGTTGCGGATCGAAACTTGCTGACTACCTCCGACAGCCTATGCTAGAAATACCGAATGCTAACCGTGTAACATCAGCCGCGTACTGAAGCACACAACCTCAAACCGAATAAAGTCACCACTAAATAATAGAATGCAATACTAACACCACGGGCCGCCGCACCCATAAGAGTATCAATCGAAGGCTTCCAGCCTAGCACAAATCAACCGACAGTCGGTGTAACAACGAAATCTTCAAGCACTAACCCGAAATCACAGAGATAGAAGAAGAGAAGAAATAGCGGATCCCACGCCACGAAAATGCCTAAACTAAGGCTCAAGTTATCAGACCCAAGTCTACTAAACCAGTCTACAAGGACCTAGTCCATCCGAAACGATATCGGATACATACTCAAGTCAACTAGGTGCATATGGCTAAGGCAATTCTATCCAAGCCTATTCTAAGGCCAAAGCAATCACAGAAATCAAGCAATTATCCCAAACCCACGCATGCAACAATAGATAACCACACAACATATAATTCACAACACAAATACCAATAATCCAAGCCAACCACCAAACCTACAACATAATACTAGACCCGAACAACCCACAAATCAGCTCCAAATGAAGAAAATGGCGAAGAAGAAGAACAATACTAGCTACCCAACCCTAGATTCACACAAGTCGACAAGCATTTACACAATCATGCTCAATCTAGAAAGAAGGGAAGCCCTAACCTACCAAAAAGCCGATCACGCGCGCTCCAAGTCACTCAACTAGAGATTTCCCCTTCCGAACGGCCTCAGACTGGTGCCACGCTATCAAAAATAGAGTCACAGTATCAATATGGTCGTTTAGACACTAAAATCATCAAAATCAGAGACAGATCAATTTCGGAGTCAAAATTGGGAACGTGGGACCCACTCTGGATTTTTAGGAATTGACTCCGTGAAGAGGTCCCAAATCCTCCCCCGAACCTACAACCAAAAATGGGATTCTAATCGAGGCTCGGATAACCCCCAACAGCCAACAACAAGAAAAATACAAAACTTTTCAGAAAATAGGCCAAGAAGAAACTTACGCCTCAAAATTCACGACAATCGAGGAGTACACAACGCTAACCAAAAAAAACCCACGAAGCCAATGAGATTATGAACGCCTGGGACTTTGAATCACCAAAAATTGATAATCGAGGAGGGAGATATGAATTTTCAAAGTTTCCATCCAAATGAGCCTCGACCGCATATATATAAGCACTGATCCACGCTCTTCTCCGAAAACGCAGCGACGGCTCTGCGAACGCGGAGAGGAACCCTCCAAAGCTCCGCGAGCACGGACCCAAACCTGTTAACACGGAGAGCACGATCTCCACCCACACACAGACCTCCACAAACGCGGCCCCAGGCCCGCGAATGAGGAGAATAAGCACCCCTGATCACACAGGCATCCGCGAACGCGGAGAGCCTTCCGCGGACGTGGAGCACAAGACTCCAGAGCTCCGCGAACGCGGATTAGAATGTGGAGCCTATCCCACGAACACGGAGAGATAGGATGTCTACACTAACTAGTAGCTGCAACAGATGAGTTTTGGCAACTCCAAAACTCCGACGGGGTGCCCTGAATTTGTTCGAAACCCCGTGCACGCAAAAGAAATATGCTACCCATCTCGAATTCAATGTTTTGGACTCAATGGCGCAGTTAAAATTTCCATACGAGGCCATTTCGATGAAAAGTGGGTCCCACACCCATTGGGCCATTTTAGCCAATCTCTACTGGAGGCCTCGGATTTTGATCTGAAGCTCCCGATAGTTCTCAAAGGGTCATTCTAGATCGAACTCGGCATTTCGAAACTAACCGCGCTATCAAAATTTTATCCGAGTGCGTTTACCAAGAATTTTGACCAAAGTCAACCTTAAGCCAAATTTCGTAGGCAAAATAGCTAACTGGCCCCAAAATTACATCGGGAAACCCGTGACTCGGGCAAACCATGCTTCTAACCTATTTTGGCCGCTCCGAAACTGATGGAACCGTCAAAATTTCCATCTGAGGTCGTTTACCTAAAGTTATGACTGTAATCAACTTTTCAAGGTTCTAAAGCTCCAAAATAGGAAAACATACATAAAGACCAAATGAACGACCAGACGACCAAACAATCAGTGCCAGAAAGTCATAATGACTTCGGGTCGCTACAGGAACACTCTAAACGACAGAAAAAAGGCATCAACCCAGAAACGACCTGGAGGGTCATTACAACATCCACTACTAAAGGACTTTCGTCTGTGAAAGTAAGGATCAAGAAGTACCTGAGGGCTCAAATAAGCTGGGGAACTGCTTCCGCATCTCCCGCTCGAACTCCCAGGTAGCCTTCTCAACTGGACGGTGCCTCCAACGGACCATAACTACAGGAATGGCTCTCGACCTCAGCTACCTCACATCTCTGGCCAAAATAGCAACTAGCTCCTCAATATAGGTCAGACGATCATCCAACTCAACTGCATCATACTGGAGCACATGAGACTTATCTGGAACATAACGGCGCAACATCAAAACATGAAAAACTGGGTGAATTGCTGAGAATGTTGGAGGTAAAGCTAACTCATAAGCCTCCTCACCAACTGCCCTAAAAATATCAAAAGGCCCAATATACCTAGACCTAAGCTTGCCCCGCCTCCCAAATCTTATCACGCCCTTCATGGAAAACACTCAAAGGAATACTCTATCACCCACGGCAAATCTCAACGGTCGGCGCTTGCGATCTACATAACTCCGCTGTGTACTCTGAGCTATCCTGAGCCTATCCTGAATCAACCTCACATGCTCTAAGGACTCCTGAAACAAGTCCGTACCACGCGGCCTAGGCTCCGTAGACTCAAACCAACCAACTGGAGTGCGACAACGCCTACCATATAAGGCCTCAAAAGGGGCCATCTGAATGCTGGAATGGTAGCTGTTGTTGTACAAAAACTCCACCAAAAGCAAAAACTGATCCCACTGACCTCCAAAATCCATAACACAAGCCCACAACATATCCTCAAGAACCTGAATAGTATGCTCCAACTGCCCATCAGTCTGCGGGTGAAATGTTGTGCTAAGGTCGACATGGGTGCCTAACTCCTCCTGAAATATTCTCCAAAAGCTGGAAGTGAACTGTGAACCCCGGTCTGAGATGGTAGAAACAGGCCCACAATGAAGATGGACTACCTCCCGAATGTAGATAATGGCCAACCTCTCAGCGTTGAAGGAAGAATGAACTG
Organism: Solanum appendiculatum; assembly: GCA_018342035.1. Lineage (NCBI taxonomy): Eukaryota > Viridiplantae > Streptophyta > Magnoliopsida > Solanales > Solanaceae > Solanum > Solanum appendiculatum. The sequence goes on from JAGDQO010000316.1 coordinate 1,083,645, forward strand.
CAAGGAAGTGCGCTGACTTGGTCGATTGATCTATGATGACCTAAATGGTGTCAACACCTCTAGAAGTCCGTGGCAACCCAACAACGAAGTCCATGGTGATGCGCTTCCACTTTCACTCAGGAATAGGTAATCTCTGTAACTCTCCACCAGGCCTCAAATGCTCGGCCATCACCTGCTGGCAACACAAGCAACGGGACACATAGTCTAAGATGTCTCTCCTTATACCGCTCCACCAATAGTGCTACCTCAAGTCACGATACATCTTAGTTGTGCCTTGATGGATGGAACACCTGGAGTCATGGGCCTCGCTAAGGATCAACTAAATCAAATCACCAACTCTCAGAACACACAAATGGCCAGAAAATCTCAAAACCCCATCTGAATCTAAGGAAACCTTCCCAACATCACCCGCCAAAACTCTATCTCTAAGTGCCACCAAAGTTTCATCCTAGAACTGATGGCTACGGATCTAATCAAGAAGCGATGACTGAACCCCCACATAAGCTAACACTCTGCTGGAATCTGAAACATCAAGTCTGACCATCCGATTTGCTAAGGACTGGATGTCCAAAGCCAAGGGCCGCTCTGAAACATAAAGGAAGTCTTGACTACCCATACTCCCTGCCCTCTGACTCAAGGTGTCCGCTACTACATTCTCCTTGTCTAGATGGTAGAAAATAGAGACATCATAGTCCTTCAGGAGCTCAATCCAACGGCGCTGCCTCGAATTAAGGTCCCTCTGACTCATAATGTACTGAAGGCTCCTGTGATCTGTATAGATCTAGCAATGAACTCCATAAAGGAAATGCCTCCAGATCTTAAGCACAAAAACTACCGCTGCCAACTCCAGATCATGAGTGGGGTAGTTGCTCTCATGCAGCTTAAGCTGCCTCGACGCATAAGCAATAACCCGGCCCCGCTGCATCAACACATAACCTAAGCTAATGCCAGATGCGTCACCATAAACCATGAAGCCCTCGCCCTCAACTGGAAGAGTCAATATAGAAGCGATGGTAAGCAACTCCTTGAGCCTCAGAAAGCTCTTCTCACACTCCTCTGACAACACGAATGGAACATCCTGGCGAGTCAACCGAATCAGAGGTACTGCTATACTGGAGAAACCCTCGACAAAGCGCCTGTAATACCCTGCCAATCCGACGAATCTCCGAATCTCCTTCACAGAAGTGGGACTAGCCCAACCACTAATAGCCTCAATCTTTTCCAAATATATAATAATGACATCCTTTGACACCACGTGCCCTATGAATGCTATAGACTCAAGCCAAAACTCACACTTTTAGAACTTGGCATAAAGCCGCTCATCTCTCAAAGTCTGGAGCACTATCCTCAAATGCTGCTCATGCTCACTATAGCTCTGCGAATACACCAAGATGTCATCAATGAACACTATGACAAATGAGTCCAAATACTGCCTAAACACGCGAGTCATCAAGCCCATAAAGGCGGCAGGGGCATTGGTCAACCCAAAAGACATCACTAGTAACTCATAATGGCCGTAACGAGTCCTTAATGATGTCTTAGGGATATCTGCTGCTCTAACCCTCAGCTGATGGTACCTAGATCTCAAGTCAATCTTTGGAAACACGACAGCACCCTGAATTTGGTCGAATAGATCATTAATATGAGGCATAGGATAATGGTTTTTTCACCGTCACCTTATTCAACTACCCGGAGTCAATACACAACCGCATGGTGCCATCCTTCTTCTTCACAAATAGGACTGCGCCACCCCAAGGCGATATACTAAGCCGGATAAATCCCTTACCCAAGAGATCCTAAAGTTGATCACTGAGCTCGGAAGGTGCCATACGATACGGAGGAATAGAGATGGGTTGAGTACCCGACTCTAAGTCTATGGAAAAATCAATATCACACTCTGGGGGTAGGCCAGGAAGGTCGGCAGGAAACACATCTGCATTCTCTTGGACAACACGTACTGAATAAACTGTAGGGCCCTCCCTACTCATATCTCTAATATAGGCCAAGTATGCTAAGCATCCGCCAGCCCAACCTTCCTGGCCCGAACATACAAAATCACCCCAACTGGTGTACTACTACAAGAACCCTGCCACACCACCAGCGGAATACCTGGCATGGCTAAAGTCACGGTTTTGGCATAACAGTCCATGACAGTCCGGTGAGGCGATAGTCAATCCATGCTAAGAATCACATCAAAATCCACAATACAAAGCACAACAAGATCAACCAGAGTGTCCTGCCCCTGAATGGTCACTAAATAAGGTCTACACACCCGATCCACTACTAAAGAATCCCCTACTGGGGTCGAAACACGCAAAGGCATAGATAAGGGCTCAGGACTCACTCTCAAACAAAGCACACAAAAATCATAGACATAAGAATAAGTCGATCCAGGATCAAATGATGCTGAAGCGGGCTAGTGGCATAAAAGAACCGTACGTGTGATCACCGCATCAGACGCCTCGGCCTCCACTCTAGCTGGAGCCGTGTAGAAATGGCCCTAGGCACCTCTACCCCGAGCATCCACTCAACCTCCGGACCTGCCTCCCCGAGGACCTCCCCAAGCACTCTGTTGCTGGCCTCCTCCTCTAGCTAGAGGTGCTACCACTGACATTGGTCTCGCTGCCTGCGGAGCCGGTAAGGCTGATCTAGACGTAAGGCACTCCCTGGCCCAATGACCGAGCTCTCCATAAGTAAAGCAACCCTGCGAAGCTCTGCTCACCGCTGAAGGCCGGCCACCCCGACCTGATGAACATGACTCGAAACCTCGGCCCGAACTTGGGCCGGCACTAAGCCCACTCTGGCGGTGTTGATCACCCTCGAAAATCTGTAAGGAAGCTTGGAACGGACAGCTGGGCTACCCTAACTGAAACCACTGAAAACCCCGATCTTGGGTATCCCTTGGCCTATGACGGCCCCCACCAAATCTATCATCTGGCCTGGCCCTCTTGTCGTTGCCCTCGTGGGCCTCGCGATGAAGTTACACAATAGTACGGGAGTGGTTCACCACATCTAAAAATGAATGGCCCGTTGATAACATAGACTACGACTCAATCGTCAGCTGAAGCCTCAACCCTCTAACAAAGCATCGGACCCGCCCCTCCTCTGTAGGGAAAATCATGGCGGCATGACGAGATTGCTCAAGAGATCTGGCCCCATACTCGGACACTATCATGAAGCCCTGCTCCAACCTTGAAAACTCATCACAGAGTCAGTTCCTGATGCTCTGTAGAATAAACCAGGCTGAAAAAGCCTCAGAAAACTATGTCCAAGATACTGGTGGGGATCCAGCTGGCCTGGACTCCATAAACGAACGCCACCACTGCCTGGCTGGTTCGTCTAGCTGGTAAGCCGTGAAGTCGGCTCCTCTAGTCTCCACTAGACCCAATGTCGGCAATCTCTCCCGACAAGTGGTGATGAACTCTTGGGCGTCCTCCCCAGCAGCCCCTGAAAACCTCTGTGATAATAATCTAAGGAACACCCCAAGCATCTTCTGCTCCCTAAACGGATAACCCCATCCAAAAGGTCCGGCTGAACCGCGGCCGGTGCTGGCTGCTGAAGAACCTCTGAGGCCACTACCGCAGGCTGGTCCTGCTGCACTGGAACCGGCTCTAGAACTGGCGCTGGGGCCGGCTGCTGCTGTTGTATACCCCCGGTAGCAGCTAGGATCTGGGCAAGTATGCCCTTAAGATCTGGGGCGACAGCTGGTGCGGGCGGTGGCTGGGCTGCTCCCGGCCGCACTGGTTGAGGAGGAATCTGCTCTCCCCGAGGCTCCAGCTCCAGAGTCCTTGCCCTACCACGGCCTGATGCCGTAGCACCACCTTGACCTCGGGGTCTACCTCCACTGCGTGTGCGAGCCATCCTACAACAGAGTGAAGCAAGTGAGATTTCATGAAACTAATCAGACACAATGCACGAGCAGGGATTAAAACAAGAAAACATCCTAAGGACATCCTGTAGCCTCCCGAAGATAAGTCACGGACATCTCCGCGCCGATCCTCAGGACTCCACTAGATGTTAGTTCTGTACAAGTTAGACCAATGAAGTAGAGCTCTGATACCAACTTGTCACGACTCGATTTCTCAAGTATTGATGGCGCCTACAAACCCTCCAGTAGGCCAGCTAAACCCTATTCTTGAACTGAACAATAATGATACTAGGGGTGGAAACTAATCCTCAACTAAGCGGGAACAACAAATACAACACATAAGGAAGCGGAAACGAAACTAGCTATATACACAAGACACCTCCCAAAACCTGGAAGTCACAAGAACAGAACTACTAACAAGAGTGCAAGTCCCAAAAGTTGACCACAGAAATAAACTGTCTCAAAAACAAAAGACAAGACAAAAATATAAATACAGAAGGAGACAAGTAATCCAAGAACGCCATATGCTCACCCTGGTTTCCTGGAAAGACAGCTGCAGGCTCGATCTCAACACTGATAACTGGTGCTCAGACCTGCATCACAAAAACAGATGCAGAGTGTAGCATGAGTACCAAAACAACAGGTACCCAGTAGGCATCATAGGCCGACTGAGAAAGAAAGGTAAAAACAGGCATACAAGATAGAATCAACACAAACAAAGGTCAAAAGAATGGAAGCAAGAACAGAGAAAGCGGAAAGCAAGCTAAGAATAACTAAGCTAAACCCAGCTGAGCCCCCCATAAGACCCGTTAGGCACACTCGTGCACAAGTTTAAAATAAAAGCCGAACGGACCCTTATAAGCCCTACAGGTACACAGAAGAGCTACTATAAAGAAATGAAATAAAACTCAACTCCAGAAGCCTCAACACCATGGGTCCCTGACCCGAAAAGATAATATCTGGGCCTCGCCCAAACATCGGTAACGAGCTGGAAATACCGGACTGTAACCGAGTAACGTCAGCCTCGAGCAGGAACAATACCTTGGCCCAGCCCAATCATTTGCAATGAGTTGGAAACAACACTTGGGCCCAGCCCAATAATCAGTCTCGAGCTGGCAATACCGGGTCCCACCCGCGTAACCTCAACCTCAGATTGTAATAAAAAACCTACGCTCGACAGTTAACGCTGGAAATACATGCTGCAATCGGATAACGTCAACTGTGCAGCTGGGACTAGTAGCCTGCGCTCAACGCTCTCACCTTGGAAATACCTGGCTGCAATCGTGTAACGTCAGCTGCGGATCAGAACTTGCTGACTACCCCTGACAGCCTACTCTGGAAATAATGAATGTTAACCGTGTAACATCAACCGCGTACTGGAGCCCACAACCTCAAACCGAATAAAGCCACCACTAAATAATACAATGCAAACCTAACACCACGGGCAGCCGCCCCCATAGGAGTATGAACCGAAGGCTCCCAGCCTAGCACCAACCAACCGAAAGTCGGTGCAACAACGAAATCATTATCCACTAACCTGAAATCGCAGAGATAGAAGAAAAGAAGAAATAGCAGATCCCAAGCCATGAAAATACCTAAACTAAGGCTCAAGCTATCAGACCCAAGTCTGCTAAACCAGTCTACAAGGACCTAGTCTATCCGGAACAACGTCGGATACATACTCAAGTCAACTAGGTGCATATGGCTAAGGCAAATCTATCCTAGCCTATTCTAAGGCAAAAGCAATTGCAAAAATCAACATAAATCCAACAATTGTTGAACCCACGCATGCAACAATAGATAACTACCCAACATATAATTCACAACACAAATACCAACAATCCAAGCCAACCACCCAACCTACAGCATGATACTAGCCTCGAAGAGCCCACAAATCAGCTCCAAATGAAGAAAACAGAGAAGAAGAAGAACAATACTACCCAACCCTAGATTCACACTAGTCGACAAGCATTTACACAATCATGCTCAATCTAGAAAGAAGGAAAGTCGTAATCTACCAAACAGCCGATCATGCGCGCTCCAAGTCACTCAACTGGAGATTTCCCCTTACGAACGGCCTTAGACTGATGCCACGTTGTCAAAAATAGTGTCACAACATCAATACGGTCGTTTAGACAATAACATCATCAAAATCAGAGACAGGCCAATTTCGGAGTCAAAATTAAGAACTTGGGACCCGCTCTGGATTTTTCAGAATTGACTCCGTCAAGAGGTCAAAAATCCTCCCCCGAACCTACACCGCAAAATGGGACTCTAATCAAGGCTCGGATCAGCTCCAACAACAAGAAAAATACAAAACTTTTCACAAAATAGGCCAGAGAAGCAACATACGCCTCGAATTCACGACAATCGAGGAGTACCCAACGCTAACCAACAAAAACCACGATGCCAACGAGATTCTGAACGCCTGGGAATTCGAATCACCGAAAACTAATAGCCTAGGAGGGAGATATGAATTTTCAAAGCTTCCATCCAAATGAGCCTCGACCTCCTATATATAAGTACTGATCCACGCTCTTCTCTGCGAACGCGGTGAAAGTTCTGCGAACGCGAAGAGGAACCCTCCAAAGCTCCGAAAACGCAATCCCAGGCCCGCGAACGCAGAGAGAAAGATCTCCACCAACAAAAAGAGCTCCACGAATGCCGAAACAGCACCCCCTGATAACACAAGCCTCCGACGGGGTGCTCAGAATTTGTTCGGAACCTCGTGCATGCAAACAAAATATGCTACCCCCTAGAATTCGATGTTCCAAACTCAATGGCGTAGTCAAAATTTCCATACGAAGTCATTTAAAAAAAAAGTAGGTCCCTCACCCATTGGGCCATTTTAGCCAATCTCTACTGGAAGCCTCGGATTTTGATCAGAAGCTCTTGGAAGTTCTCGAAGGGTCATTCTAGAACAAACTTTGCAATTCAGAACTAACCACGCTGTCAGAATTTTCATTCGAATGCATTTACCTAGAATGTTGAGCAAAGTCAACCTTAAACCAAATTTCGAAGGCAAAAGAGCTAACTGGCCCCAAAATGACACTGGGAAGCCGGGACTCGGGCAAACCATGCTTCAAGCCTAATTTTGCCGCTCCAGCACTGATGGAACCGTCAGTATTCCCATCTGAGGTCATTTACATAAAGTTATGACCGAATCAAATTTTCAAGGTTCAAAAGCTCCAAAACAGAAAAACTGGCATAAAAACCAACCCAACGACCAAGCAACCAAACAGTCAGTGCCAGTAAGTCATAAATGACTTGGGGTCACTACAGAAATGCTCTAAATGACAGATAGAAGGCATCAACACAGAAATTACCTTGAGGGTCATTACATGATTTGAGGCTCCTAGTGCATCACTTTCATCCGGGTTCAGTCCCCACTTGTATCTCCCCTTTTGTTAGTTTCAAGTCTTGACAGGGTGATTCTATTCCTTTTGATACAATTCAAGTTCTAAATGGGAGGTCCTATCTTATGTTTCCCTTTGATCTGATTGATGTTCTATCTAGGTGATTCTATTGTAAATCCCCTTCAGTCCGATTAGAGTTCTGAAAGAGAGGTTCTATCTTATATTTTCTTTTGATCCAATTCAAGTTTTCACTGGGAGATTCTATCTAGAAGTCCTTTTTTATCCGATTCAAGTATTAACTAGGTGATTCTGTTGGATTCTTGGTTTCCCTTACCATGATTGTAATCTGGGAGAGGTTGTGGAAATTCTGGTAATATCTTCAAGTTCTCTTATTAGTTCTTAGCTATTCCGTCTAGCTGATGGGATTATGGGGGTCCATTCAGGTTTTACTTAAAGTTGCACACGAGTGTACCTTTTGGGATTATAAGGTCTAGTTAGGTTTAACTAGTTATAGTTACTTCTTCTCTGTTCTTAGTACACTTGTGTAACACCTCGGATTTGAGAAAGGCTAGAAAGGAGTCAAGCGGGCATGACAAGAACCAAAAATTGGACCATGGTTCCTTCCACGGAGCCCTAGAAAGGTTGTGAAGGGGACCACGGTCCATTTGGGCACTCGTGGTGTGATTCCAGAACCAGCCCCACGCAAGTGTCCCTCCCACGGACACCTAGGCAGCCCGTGGTGAGGTTGACGGACCATCAAGGGGTCATCAAGTGGCCCCCTTAGAAGTGGCTTCTTCCCTAACCACTGGTCAAGGACTACAGGCATCTAAATGGTCTGTGAAGCCCCACATGGCCCGTGAAGTCATCTATGAAGGGGATCTGTCAGATTTAGAGTTCAGGGTCAACTTCAAATGATTATATCGTTTAGCACAAATTTGAGTTCTCTTTCCAACGCCATCAAGTTTGCTCCATTTGAAGTTCAAAATAAAAATTTATGCCCATTTTAGTAGAGCACTGTTAGGTTGGTGAAGCCTCACTATCTTCTAGATGGGCCTTTGTGATCATGACGGCCAGTAAAGCCTTTCCAGAGAGTTATTTTCGTAGTTTTAAGTCAGGGGCATTGTGGTCTTTTCCCTAATTGATTAATGCCTAATTTAAGTCAGTTTGGCCCTTAACATAGACCCTAAATAAGCCTTATAAGCCTAATTCTACCCCTTTTCAATCACTCCCATTCTCTCTCCAAATCTCCTCTCCCCAAATAATTCTCTCTCTAAAAAAGCTTGAAGAAGAAGAAGAAGATTATAGAGTTTTCAAGACAAGTCTCCTAATCCTCCATTGATTTCAAGCTTTGGCATTAAGGTATGATAGTCCTTCACCTATGGAGTCCTTTCCTCCATAGGGTTCCAAATTTCCCCAATATTCAAGCTAGAATTCCTTAATTGAAATTAGGGTTTTCTTCTATATTATGGGTTCTTTTAAATTACGATTTGATTGATTGAATTATGTTTAATTATGCAAGAATTGAGTTAAATTGAATGATTCAAGTTGAATCCCCATTAGCCCATATGAAATCCATGTTTTCTAGAATTGATCATATGATGAAGCTTTTGACTCATGATAATTGAATGATTTAAGATGAAATTGCGTAAGCCCATGCATGATTCATGCTTTCTAAGCTATGATTTCATGATAAAGTTATGAATTATCAAATGATGGGTTTGATGAAGATATGCATGTTCAATTATGATATTTATGATTATTTAAGGATACTTTGAGAGCAAAGCATCAATGTTGTTGTTGTGAAATGATTTCTCACATATACATGAAAGCATGATTGTAAAAGGGTTTTCTCACATAAAGGATTCTTAAAGTTGAAAGGTTTTCTCAACTAAACATTGAATCAAGATTAAGGAGTTATTCTAAATGATGTAAGCTTTGACTAGTCCATGGAAGATAAAACGTCAATACTAATGAACTTTACCTTGGATTGGTAACTCTAGTTGTACCTTTTTATAGATAGCTCACACCGGATTCCATGTTATAGCTCACATGGTCTTTATGTCGGTTGAAGGTAAATTACCACAAGAATGAACTAAGGTTACTTCTAGAAGTATCTCACAAGTGTATTATAGATGTTAGCTTGCATTGGCCATGTTTTTATGACTATGTTTTCTAACCATTATCTGATGTTTTAGCTTGGTCATTGCATGTCATGAAAATGTCCCTTTTTAGCATGATTTTATAACTTTATGCATTGCTATCATGCTTGGTACATTCCATGTACTAACGCATACTTAAACATTTGAAGGCTTGGTGAGTCCTCATATGTTCGAGGACATTGCCACGTTATTCTTTTCATGTCATGTACTTTTGAACTTGTATGGGTTATGTCCCAACTTTCTTTCTATCCTGTATTGATGGCTTTGAGACTATGTTAGACTTCCGCTATGATTTTACCAACTTTTGATATCAATTGTCTTTTCAACTCTTAAATTGATATTATCTTGTATGATGTATGTTAAGTGGCTTGTATAAGGTCTTTCGGAGTCTTGTATGTCATGTCACGTCTAGTGCATCATTTAGGTGGTGACAAAGATTGTATTTATAGCACAAGGTTTTTGAAAGGTCCTAGGATGTCTCATAAGCCACGTCCAGTAGAGTCTTGTTCATGGGTGTGAAGTGCACCACACTTATGACTTAGAGGCTATAAGACGTTTAGGAAATTCAACTTCTTTCATTACTCTAGGTCGTGCGATAGAGTGTATCTCTATATGTCCTTTCTCCTAATCTCGATAGATGCTTTTTCAGGAAATGGCCTCTCGAATATCATACGTTAGGAGGAATGTGAATGAAAATGTGGAACAAGAAGCTCATTATCAAGCTCCTCAAGTTCCAGTCAATACTTTGGCCGAGCAAGTGACTAATGCAGAGTTCAGGGCTGCCTTTTAAGTATTGGCCCAAGCCATGACGGCTCAAGCCAATATGGAGTTTGTGGCCACCGTGAACCCAAATGTGGGTATGGCGGCATCTAGTGTGAGGGACTTCACTAGAATGAATCCTGAAGAGTTTCATGGTTCTAAGGTTGAGGAAGATCCTCAAGAGTTCATTGATGACGTGTACAAGGTGTTAATGATCATGGGTGTGATGCCGTAGGAAAAGGCGAAGTTTGCCGCTTATCAACTTAAGGGTGTTGCTCAAGTATGGTTTGAACAATGGAAGAGTGAGAGGGTGGTAGATGCGGGTCCTCTTGATTGGGAAACGTTTAAGGTTGCTTTCCTTGATAGGTTCTCTCCCCCTGAGATGAGGGAGGCAAAGGTACTTGAATTCATCAACCTTCATCTAGGAAGTATGATTGTGAAGGAGTATGCTTTGAAGTTCACAAAATTGTCTAGATATGCTCCTACTATTGTTACCGATCCTAGAGCAAGGATGAGTAAGTTTGTTTCGGGAGTGTTCGAAATGGTGGTCAAACAGTGTTGTACCACCATGCTTATCAATGATATGGACATTTCTCTCCTAATGGTGCATGCTCAACAAATAGAGGAGGAGAAGCTTAAGGAAAAGCCTAGGGAGGCAAAGAGGGCTAAGACCGGTGATGGTGCCTTCTCACGTTCAAGGTCTGATGGGCATGGTCATTTTAGGTTCCGACCAAAGTTTTCTAGTCAAGGTTCCTCCAATGCTCCTCCTAATTTCAAAAAAGTTAGGGTGCCTAACCCTAAGGCTCAAGGAGAAAATGGTAGCAGATCTTCGTTGTCTACTTGTGCTAAGTGTGGAAGAAGGCATAAGGGTAAACGCTTAGCCAGTATGGATGGTTACTATGGTTGTGGTAAGAGTGGCCATAAGATAAGGGATTGTCCAACATTTATGGCTAAGGGAAAAGAAGGTAGGCAAGTTCTGCCTAGTGGTTCGGTTTCAAGTGCTCCAAAGCAAAACATATCCTTGGCACTCCAGACTTGCCAAGAGCAAGAGAGTTCTCCTGATATGTTTATTGCTAGAAAAAATATTTCTAAGGGTTGCATATACCATCTTGTTTGGGTTAGGAATATGGATTCCAAAACCCCTATTCTTGAGTCGGTACACGTTGTTAACGAGTTCCCAGAAGTATTTCCCGATGATCTCCCGGTGTTCCTCCTGAAAGGGAAATAGACTTCGGTATCGAACTTCTCCCAGATACGCAACCTATCTCTATTCCTCCTTGACGGATGGCTCCGAAAGAACTTAAGGAATTGAAAGAACATAAGGGTTTCATCCGACCGAGCATCTCTCCACGGGGTGCTCTAGTTTTGTTTGTTCGAAAGAATGATGGATCACTCCGTATGTGTATTGACTACCGTCAATCGAAAAAGGTTACCATTAAGAATAAGTATCATCTCCCAAGGATAGATGATTTATTTGAGCAACTCTACGGGGCGAGCTAATTTTCTAAGATTGATCTTCGTTCGGGTTATCACCAATTGATGGTGAAGGAAGATGGCATTCCAAAGATGGCTTTTCGGACTAGATATGGCCACTACGAGTTTTTGGTGATGTCCTTTGGCTTGACAAATGCCCTGGCCGCATTTATGGATTTGTTGAATAGGGTGTTTAGACAATACCTAGATATTTTTGTGATTGTGTTCATTGATGATATTTTGAATTACGCAAGGAGCGAGGGTGATCATGCAAATCATTTGAGGATTGTGTTGCAAGTTCTTAAGGACCAAAAACTCTTTGCGAAGTTTTGTAAATGCGAGTTTTGGTTGAGGTTCGTGGCTTTTCTTGGTCACGTTGTTTCTTGTAAGGATATTGAGGTAGATCCTAGGAAGACAGATGTGGTTAAAAATTTTCCTAGACCTCTATCCCCTTCAAATATTCAAAGTTTCTTGGGATTGGCTAGTTATTATAGAAGGTTTGTTGAGGGGTTTTCTTTGATTGCCTCTCATTGATGGCATTGACCCAAAAGAAAGCTAAGTTTGTATGGTCTGAAGCATGTGAAAAGTGTTTCCAAGAATTGAAAGATAGGCTTACCTCTGCTCCAATATTGACTTTGCCGGAAGGGTCTGATGGGTTTATGGTTTATTATGATGCTTCAAGGGTCGGATTAGGGTGTGTTCTTATGCAAAATGGGAAGGTGATTGCTTATGCTTCAAGGAAACTTAATATTCATGAGAAGAACTATCCTACCCACGACCTAGAACTAGCAGCGGTTGATTTTGCTTTAAAGATTTGGAGGGATTACTTATATGGTTTTCATGTGGATGTCTTTACCGACCACAAGAATTTGCAATATATGTTTAAGTAGAAGGATCTTAATCTTCGCCAAAGAAGGTGGCTTGAGTTGTTAAAGGACTATGACATGAGTGTCCTCTATCACGCCGGTAAGACGAATGTGGTGGTAGATATTCTTAGTCGGTTATCCATGGGTAGCATTGCTCATGTTGAGGATGATAAGAAAGAATCGGTTCGAGATGTTCATAGATTGGCCCGGTTGGGCGTTCGGTTGATTGATTCCAATGAAGGAGGCATTTGTTTTCATAATGGTTCAGAATCGTCTTTCGTATCGGATGTTAAAGCAAAGCAAGGTCTTCATCTGATCTTGATAGAACTAAAGGAAGCGGTGCTTAGGAAGTCCGTTGAGGCTTTTTCCCAAAGAGGAGATGGTGTACTTAGATATCAAGGTCGTTTTTGTGTTCCGAATGTTGATAACTTGAGGAAATATATTTTATCGGAAGCCCAAAGTTCCTGATATTCCATTCATGCGGGAGACACCAAGATGTACCGTGATTTGCGGGAGGTCTATTGGTGGAATGGGATGAAGAAAGACATTGCAGAATTTGTGGCTAAGTGTCCTAATTGTCAACAAGTGAAAGTTGAGCATCAAAAGCCGAGAGGTTTATCTCAAGACATTAGTATACCTACTTGGAATTGGGAAGATTTGAATATGGATTTAATTGTTGGTTTACCATGCACCTAGCAACAACATGACTCAATTTAGGTTATTGTAGATCATATGAAGAAATTAGCTCATTTCATTCCCGTCAAGGTCTCTTATTCGATGGAAGACTATGCTAAGTTGTACCTAAGGGAGATGGTTAGGTTGCATGGGGTGCCCCTATCCATCATATCCGATCATGGTACTCAATTAACCTCTCAGTTTTTGAAATCTTCCAAAAGGGCCTTGGTACTCATGTTAAGCTTAGTACGGCCTTTCATCCTCAAGCCGATGGGCAAGCGCAGCGTACTATCCAAACTTTAGAAGATATGTTGAGATCTTGTGTGATTGACTTCAAGGGTAATTGGGATGATCATTTGCCTTTGATTGAGTTTGCATATAACAATAGCTATCATTCTAGTATTAGTACGGCTAAATTTGAGGCTCTTTACGGTAGGAGGTGTAGATCTCCTATAGGTTGGTTTGAAGTTGGCGAAGTTGTTTTGATACGTCCCAAATTGGTTCATGAGGCTATGGAGAAATTTTGACTTATTAGAGAGAGGTTCAAAACGGCTCAAAGTCGACAAAAGTCCTATGCCGATGTTAGAAGGAAAGATCTAGAATTTGATGTTAATGATTAGGTTTACTTGAAAATTTCACCCATGAAGGGTGTAATGAGGTTTTGAAATAAAGGAAAGCTTAGTCCCAATTATGTGGGCCCATATCAGATTTTTAGGCGTATTGGCAACTTCTCTTATGAACTTGACTTGCCTAATGACTTAGCATCAATTCATCCGGTCTTCTATCTCTCCTTATTGACGAAGTGTGTTGGTAATCTAACGTCCATTGTGCCATTGGAGAGTCTTGGTGTAAAGGAGTGTCTTCCTTATGAAGAGGTTCCAATTGTGATTTTAGACCGGCAAGTTCGAAAATGGAGAAACAAAGAAGGTTCTTCCATAAAGGTTCTTTGGAGGAATCAGTTAGTTGATGGTGCTACTTAGGAGGCCGAGGCCGATATGATGTCCCGTTATCCTCATCTCTTTCCCTCCGTTCCTACTCTAGCTTGAGGTATTTAGTTCCTCATGGCTTACTCTTTCGGTTTCATATGTCTTAGATATTCCCATGATTCCTCATTTATGCATGTTCATGAAAAGCTTGATTTTGGGAAAATGAGTTAACTTGATTGATTTCTTCATGATTATGTGCATGTGAGTATGAGTTGCATATAGACATTATGAAATAATATTTTGAACATGCTTTAGCTTGGAGTTGATGTTTCCTCCTCGGATATGTGCATTTATATGATTGCATTCATGTTGGGCTGCTAGTTCGAGTTTCTACCTTCTTTATGATGTTTTGAATCTCATTCGAGGATGAATGTTCCCAAGGAGGAGAGATAGTAACACCTCCGATTAGAGAAAGGCTACAAAGGAGTCAAGCGGGCATGCAGAGAACCCAAAAGTGGACTATGGATCCCTCCACGGAGCCCTAGACGGGCCGTCAAGGGGACCACGGTCCGTTTGGGCAATCGTGGTATGATTCCAGAACCTGCCCCACACATGTGTCCCTCCCACGGATGCCTACACGGCCCATGGTGAGGTTGACAGACTTTCAAAGGGGTCGCAAGTGGCACCCTCAGAAGAGGTTTCTTCCCTAGCCACTGGTCAAGGAGTACGGGCGTCGAAATGGTCCATGAAGCCCCACACGACTCGTGAAGTCGTCCGTGAAGGGGATCTGTCAAGCTTATAGTTTAGGGTCAAATTCAAATGATCATATATTTTAGCAGAAAAATGAATTAAGTGGTCCATGATCTATCAAATTAAAGGTCTTTGAGTTTTCTTTCCAACGCTACCGAATTTGCTCCATTTGAAATTCGAAATAAAAGGTTATGCCCATTTTAGTGGAGCACCTCAGGATGGTGAAGCCTCACGACCTGCTAAACGGGCCTTGGTGATCATGACGGCCTGTGAAGCCATTCAAGAGAGGTATTTTGGTAATTTTAAGTCAGGGGCATTGTGGTCTTTTCCCTAATTGACTAATGCCTAATCTAAGTCGGTTTTACCCTTAACATAGACCCTATATAAACCTTTTAAGCCTAATTTTACCCATTTTCAATCACTCTCAAACTCTCTTCAAATATCTTCTCCCCAAATAATTCTCTCTCTAGAAAAGCTTGAATAAGAAGAAGAAGATTCTAGAATTTTCAACACAAGTCTCCTAATCCTCCATTGATTTCAAGTTTTGGCATGGTATGATAGTCCTTCACCTATGGAGTCCTTTCCTCCATAGGGTTCCAAATTTCCCCAATTTTCAAGCTAGAAGTCCTTAATTGAAATTAGGGTTTTCTTCTATATTATGGATTCTTTCAAATTATGATTTGATTGATTGAATTATGTTTAATTATGTAAGAATTGAGTTAAATTGAATGATTCAAGTTGAATCCCCATTAGCCCATATGAAATCCATGTTTTCTAGAGTTGATCATATGATGAAGCTTTTGACTCATGATAATTGAATGGTTTAAGATGAAATTACATTAAGCCAATGCATGATTCATGCTTTCTAAGCTATGATTTCATGATAAAGTTATGAATTATCAAATGATGGGTTTTATGAAGATATGCATGTTCAATTATGAAATTTATGATTATTTAAGGATACTTTGAGAGCAAAGCATCAATGTTGTTGTTGTGAAATGATTTCTCAGATATAAATGACAGCATGATTGTGAAAGGTTTTTCTCACATAAAGGATTATTAGAGTTGAAAAGTTTTCTCAACTAAACTTTGAATCAAGATTAAGGAGCTATTCTAAATAACGTAAGCTTGGAGTAGTCCATGGAAGTTGAAACGTCAATACTAATGAACTTTAGCTTGAATTGGTAACTATAGTTGTACCTTTCCATGGATAATAATATGAATAAGATTTATGACTATTCCGTGGGATTTATGCTTAGCACCGAGAGGATATTGAGATGGATGCTCTCCCGTAGCTTGAGGTCGGGTTTCTAGTAGCAATCTCCTTATACAATACCTATGTGCCCCCATAGGATGATTGTCTTAGATAGACATCAGCTAGTTGATCCACGTAAGCTAAGAGTTCATGGTCTTACCTTGGCAAGTAGGACACCCCTTTTCGGTGTGGGATGACACCAGATTCCATGTTATTGTTCACATGGTCTCTATGTCGGTTAAAGGTAAATTCCCACAAGAATGAACTAAGGTTACTTGTAGAAGTATCTCACAAGTGTTTTATAGATGTTAGCTTGCATTGGCCATGTTTTTATGACTATGTTTTCCAACCATTACCTCATATTTTAGCTTGGTCATTGCATGTCATGAAAATGTCCCTTTTTAGCAAGATTTTATAACTTTATGCATTGCTATCATACTTGGTACATTCCATGTACTAATGCATACTTTTTGCCTACATTGTCTCATAATGTAGGGTGTGGTGATACTTCTTATTCCGGTCATGGCTAGTGAGTACTTAAAGATTTGAAGGCTTGGTGTGTCCTCATATATTTGAGGACATTTCCACGTCATTTTTTTCACGTCATTTACTTTTGAACTTGTATGGGTTATGTCCAAACTTTCTTTCTATCATGTATTAGATGGCTTTCAGACTATGTTAGACTTACACTACGATTTTACCAACTTTTGATATCAATTCTCATTTCAACTCTGAAATTGCTATTATCTTTTATGATGTATGCTAAGTGGCTTGTATAAGGCCTTTCGGGGTCTTGTACGCCATGACACATCTTGGGGGTACTTTACGTTGTGACAACTTGTGTGCATTCCTTTTTGTTTCCTATTTTTTGACCTCTGTGTGTGTTTAATTTTTACATTTCATATTGCTTTTACTTTTCTTACTTAGTTGGCCTATGATGCCTGCTGAGTACCTGTTATTTGGATACTCATACTATACTTTGCATCTGTTTATTGATACAAGTCCGAGCACTAATTACCAGCATTGATATCGAGACTGTAGTTCCCAGATCCGAAGGTGAGGCTAAGCACATGACATTCTGGAACTTACTTGTCTCCATTTGTATTTTGTTGGCTAGCCATTTGCATTTTGATACAAGTCTTTTTATTTGGGGTCCACTTTTTGGAGTTGTTTACTTTTATTTAGCATCTTTGTATTTGTGTTTTCTAGGTTCTGGGAGGGCACGTAATATTGTATATATATTTTGGATTGCTTCCGCTTTATCTTTTGTTTCTGTGTTTAAATTATTGCTTTCACTTTGTTTCTATCCTTAAACCCATTACTTGTCGTTTCAGGTTACAAACTAGCTTACCTACTGGTGGGTTATAGTAGGTGTCATCATGACTCGAGAAATTGAGTTGTGATATAATATATCTTTAAGAGAATTACATTTCTCTTTTTATTTTTCTGTTATATATAAACACATTATTTTGATTTGTATTTTCTATAATTATGGCATATTGATTTAACTCAAAACTAATTTAGAAAAAGATTTCACTGAAGGTCAAGTAATAGGTTGGCGCATATCATATATGAATAAAAAGACAATTAAATACGATTTAGTTTTTATGATATTTGAAAGTAGAATAAAGTTTCTACTAAATATAATTTCTTCCAAATTTGGAAAAAAAAATAATGTAGTTCTATAAGATACACATTTGCTATAAACTTATGACCATGTTTTGTGGATAAGACTTATTCAGATTTAAACCACACTACGTTTTTTTCCTAAAAAGAAAAGTTTGACTCAAAAATTTTGGTTAGTATAAGACTAGATCCAAAAACTACATATATTTCAAGATGATACACCCTCATTTAGATTTATTCCAAAATAGTTAGTGTTGACAATAAATAATTCTCTAATTCAAACTACTCAAAATTTTACAGAATCAAATTTTTTCATATATATTGGGGTCAATCTTAGGCAAAGACAAGAACAATAACAAAAACAACAAAGTCATTTTTGAACAAACACATATATCCTCTTCTTTCTCCTCTTTATCCACGACGAGAAATAAAGTAATACTTGCTTTGATTGAAAATGAAACTGATAGAAAAGTTTCATACAAGAAAAGACACATAGGGTTCTTGAAAAAGGCACAAGAACTCAGGTACTCTTTGTGACAATGAAATGGCTGCCATCATCTATAGTCCTTATAGTGATGAACCTAAGGTGTTTCCCAATCATGGTGTTGCAATCAACACCTTTCTAAAGTTTAAAGAATTGAAAGCCTTGGAGAGATCAAAAAACATGGTGACAAGAGAAGAATTCAACAAGAAAAGGATCAAGAAGTTGAAGAAAAAACTACTAAAGTTAAAAAAGGAGAATAAGGTCAAAAAAATTATGAATGAGATGTATGAAGTATTGGATGGAAAAACTATTTCCTTTAACATGCATCCTTACGATCTCAATGATCTAAGTTATGTGATCAAGAAGAACCTTCATCTAGTACGTGAAGCAATGAAAAGGAATGTTTGTGATGTGGGGTCTACATCAAATGTCCCTCAATCCACGCCTTCAACACCAATTACTTCTATGATTTTGTCACAAATTATAGATCCTCCATTGTCTTCTCCAGTGCCTTCTCCAATGACACCACAAATGGACCCTTCAATAGAGATCCCCCCAATGGGTGCATCAATGCAAATGAATGATTACCAGAACTACTCTACTGACATTCCACAAAGTCCTTCATTAACTGAGTTGTTCAATTGGAATAATGATGATGTAGTGACTTTACTGGATGACCTATCACTAAACAGTATTAATGACCAAGATCCAAATTGCACCAATAATATATAAAGTCTTTGGACTAGTATGTGTGTCTTTTCATTAGTATTGTTTTATATGTCCATGTTTTCCCATGGACAGTTTGTGTCTTAAGCTATTTTCATGTCTAAGTGTACCATAGGACGCTCCACATCACTTTTTCTTTTTCCTTATATTGTGTGTTCGTATGTCGTGTTTTGTGAATTATTTCAAAGTTTGTTATTTCACTCACTTATCAAATATATGAACAATTTACATGTTTACTAGTTTGTCATTTATTTATTTATTTTCACTTTTATTGTTGTTGTTATTCAAAAATTGTTGTTGGTACATTTTTCAAAAAAACATCTTCCACTTCAAAAGTTAAACAAATGGATTTATGTATTGAATAAATTTTCACTCTGAACATGAGTGGAAATTTTTGGGAGAAATAATAACACATCTAAAATTGAATATGAATTTAAACATTAAACAAAATTATCAAGAAGACCTATAAAATATCCATTTTGAAATAATAAGGTGAAGTAAAAGATTCATTAATTTTTTGGAAATAATTCCATGCCTTTGAGTTTAATTTAATTGTTTATAATTAATTGTTGTAATCCAAAAACTTATAATTGTATCACCACATTTGTTCAGTGGTTAAATTTTTCTCATTTTGTTGTTCTCTCTTCGTTATGACAAGAAATTTGTTCCACAAACAAATCTATTGGAAATAATTAACGGATCCCCTACATCAAAAACTATTTTTTCTTATTTACTTAACATTTGAAAGATATAAATATTCAAAAAAGACTGAGCGTCAAATAATTCATTTGTGCTATCATATACCAGTTTTTTAAAATGTGCGTTGCACGTTTGTCCCTAATATTTCATAAAATTTCTACAAGCATAATTTTACGTTGATACTTATTCATCACATAATATTTTTTGTAGTTGTGTCATAACTTCTATTAATTAATATATTTATATATAGAGCTTACATTCACATCCAAGTAAAAAAGAAAGAATACGTTTAAAAAATAATTAAAAAATATTGGGGTGGGGGAAGGGAAAATGGGGGAGGGGATTACAATGTGGGGAATCGAACCTTCACCAACAAAGTGGGTGTCACGACCTGATTTCGGAGGTCATGATGGCACCTACAATACCCCACTAGTAGGTAAGACTAATCCTTAGCCCAGAGCCATAAGCAACGGACTACCAAGAGGAAGTTAACAATAAGAAGCATAAAACTTATAATGAAGCGAAGAAAGGGTAATCAATAGAAATGAAACACAAGGAACCATCTCAAGACCTGCTATCAGTCAGTAATTGAGCATCTAGTAAAAATAAAAGTACAAGGCTTTTACAAACACTAGATAGGTACAAGTTGTCTCTCAATACAATAGAAAGACTGAGCCTAGAAAAAATTGGTGGAAACTGACAACTCCAAATGCTAAGAGCTCAAACTAGTCTCTAAGACTCCAAGATGATCTGCACGACTCCAAATCAATGGCGATAACTCAAACCAACATCTACAGGGAGTAGAAATATAGTATGATTACCAAAGACGGTTCTGAATAGGCATCGGCCAACTTAGCTCAAAAGATAACACCAGTATAAACAACAAGTAATAAGGAAAGCATGACAACAGTAGCTAAACATGAGATACTAAAGTTGATAGGCAATAAAGAATAGAAACATGATACAAAGGGAAAGAAGTTGTGTCAAGAACGTACCTTGAAAGCAAGTCAACAACCTATTTACAAGCAACTAAGATACCAAGTCAACTACCCAGGGTCAGGAGGATTCACAACCACAATTCTAAAGGAAAAGCCTATCAGCTATTAGATATTTAATAACAGAGAACATAATATAGCAAAACAATACCCTGACCGGACACACATTAGCCTGCAAGGTAGAAACAATAATCATAACTCAATCGACCCCCATAAACTGGAGGTGCAACCAACAAACAAGTACACTAGTGATAGGCGATGCATATGAATGCAAGGTGAGTAGCCAAACCATCACTGACCATCCAAACCAAGTAACAACCTTGAACCTTGAGCATCGGCCTTGATAACGCTCAAATCATTCTCCAAAACCAATTAAAAGAGTGAGCGGTCGTTGTCAATAAAAACCAAATAAAGAGTTGGGGTCGAATCCCACAAGGAGTGGTGTGCGGTTAAGAATCTAATTATAGAATTAACTAGCAATTAATTCAATTGAAGTTGAAATAAAAACAAATGAGTGGAGAAGTCCACCAATTTTAATAGGAGTAAATTCGAAACCCAATTATCAAAATGGAAATAATTTGTGATTCACAAAACTAAAGGACTCTTGGGATGTGGGGGATTTATTATTGATTTTACTTGGGGTATAATAGAAATGCTCATTACAACTGATTAATCACAAATAGAATAGGTCATCAACATTGATGCTAATCTTCTTTCGATCTCAAAGGATCCTTGCATAGAATCTCCTTTCGGTCTCATCTATATGTCATTCCAAATAACCCAAAACCTTAGAACTGCAATCTAGTAATTTTAATTACAGCTATTGATAAGATTACACACACACATTAGTCTCTTTCGAGCACTATCACAAGATCAAAGCTAGAATCAAGTGGCCCCCTCAGAAGAGGCTCTTCCCTAGCCATTGGTCAAGGACGACGGGCGTCTAACTGGTCTGTGAAGCCCCACACGGTCAGTGAAGTCATCCGTGAAGGGGATCTGTTAGACTTAGAGTTCTGGGTGAACTTCAAAAGATCATATCTTTTAGCACTAAATGAGTTAGGTTTCCCATAACCTATCAAATTAAAGATCTTTGAGTCCATTTTCCAACGCCACAAAGTTTTCTCCATTTGAAGTTCGGAATAAAATGTTATGTCCATTTTAGTGGAGCACCATCAGGGTGGTGAAGCCTCACTACCAGCTAGACGGGCCTTAGTGATCATGACGGCCCGTCAAACCTTTGCAGAGAGGTCTTTCGGCAGTTGTAAGTCAGGGGCATTGTGGTCTTTTCCCTAATTGATTAATGCCTAATCTAAGTGTTTTTGGTCCTTAACATAGACCCTCTAAAAACCTTTTAAGCCTATTTCTACCTATTTTTAATCACTCCCAAACTCTCTCAAAATCTCTTCTCTCCAAATAATTCTCTCTCTAGAAAAGCTTGAAGAATAAGAAGAAGATTCTAGAGTTTTCAAGACAAGTCTCCTAATCCTCCATTGATTTCAAGCTTTGGAATTAAGGTATGATAGTCCTTCACCTATGGAGGATTTTCCATCATAGGGTTACAAATTTCCCCAATTTTCAAGCTAGAATTCCTTAATTGAAATTAGGGTTTTTGTTCTATCGTATGGGTTCTTTCAGATTATGATTTGATTGATTGAATTATGTTTAGTTATGCATGAATTGAGTTAAATTATATGTTTCAAGTTAAATCCCCAAGAGCCCATATGAAATCCATGTTTTCTAGAATTGATCATATGATGAAGCTTTTGACTCATGATAATTGAATGATTGAAGATGAAATTGCATAAGCCCATGCATGATTCGTGTTTTCTAAGCTATTATTTCATGATAAAGTTATGAATGATCAAAAGATGGGTTTGATGAAGATATGCAAGTTCAATTATGAAATTTATGATGATTTAAGGTTACTTTGAGAGTAAAGCATCAATGTTCTTGTTGTGAAATGATTTCTCACATATACATGAAAGCATGATTGTAAAAGGGTTTCATCACATAAAGGATTCTTAGAGTTGAAAGATTTTCTCAACTAAACTTCGAAACAAGATTAAGGAGCTATTCTAAATGACGTCACCTTGGACTAGTTCATGGAAGATGAAACGTCAATACTAATGAACTTTAGCTTGGATTGGTAACTCTAGTTGTACCTTTCGATGGATAATAAGTTGAATAAGAATTATGACATTCTGAGGGATTTATACTTCGCACCGAGAGGATATTAAGATGGAATTTTTCTCGTAGGTTGAGGCCAGGTTTCTAGTAGCAATCTCCTTATCCCATACCTATGTGCCCCCATAGGATGATTATCTTAAATAGACATTAGCTAGTGGATCCACGTAAGGTAAGAGTTCATGGTCTTACATTGGCAAGTAGGACACCCCTTTTCGGTGTGGGGCAGACACCGGATTCCATGTTATAGCTCACATGGTCTCTATGTCGGTTAAAGGTGAATTCCTACAAGAATGAACTAAGGTTACTTCTCGAAGTATCTCACAAGTGTTTTAAAGATGTTAGCTTGCATTGGCCATGTTTTTATGACTATGTTTTCTAACAATTATCTCATGTTTTAGCTTGGTCATTGCATGTCATGAAAATGTCCCTTTTTAGCATGCTATTATAACTTTATGAATTGCTATCATACTAGTTACATTCCATGTACTAACACATACTTTTTGCCTACATTGTCTCATAATGTGGGGCATGGCGATACTTCTCATTCCACTCATGGCTAGTGAGTACTCGATGAGTGGGTGATTTTCACTCATTTGGAGTCCTTTTCTTGTGATTTTGTGGTATATAAGTAGAGAAAGAGGCTAACTTTGCTTTGATTATGTTTTTTCAGGTACATGTTGATGAAAAAAGAGCTTTGATGAAAAAGAATGAAAATTAGAGCAAAACGGAGCTAAAAACATGAAAATTGGATCTGATTGTGAAGAACTCTCTGCGGACGCTGAGAGACAAATGCGACCGTGGAGCTCCAGCTGGCATTGAACTGCAAACGTGGGAAGTCTCCACGAACGCGGAGTGCATTCAGGTTGAGTACCAAGAACGCGAACGACCTCCATGAACGCGTAGTAAAATTTTAGTGAGCTCCGCGAACGCGGAGAAGAAAAGGTGACTAACATCTGGGCAGTTCTGGAAATTCACATTTTGACCCCAATTCACCATATACACTGATTCACAGCCATTTTGGAGATTATCAAGTTGAATATCATTGAGAGAAAACAGAGAGAAAAGAGAAGAACTTGGGGGATTGAGGCTTGGGCATAGCTTTCTTATCACAATTCCTCAACAAACACCATTAGAGTGAAGATTGTGAGCTTGAGTTGTAATTATTTTTCACCTTTCTTCAACTCTTTACTTTGTATTGTTGAATTCTAGGTGTTAATTATTTATTAGTCATTTGGATATTGTGTTAGACATAATAAGTATTTGGGTTTTTGATTTCTATCTTGTGCTTTTGTAATTAGTTGAATGCTTTATCATTTATGAAATGGGTTTTTTATTATCTAATCGATTTCATGATTTAACTGCTTTCCATTGGAATTGATCACTCCTTGGATTTGCCCATTTACTTTCATTTAGCTTGTGAGAGTTAATTGAGGTTGGGTATGATTGATTGGTGCATTAATTGAGTTTTAACAACTCAATTTTTGGACTGTTGCTAGAAATAGTGAGTCCTTGCATCTCCTTTAATCGGATTGCTTGTGTTGCGACTTGATTGGGTTCGTGAGAACTAGTTGAGAAATATTTTCCTATGTTCGATAGAATTAGGTAGATAATTTAGAGTCCGAGGCATATATGATTTTACCCATGATTAATTTAGATGAAGCTAGTTTGCAATGGATCGTATGGATTTTGATTGATTTCCCATTCCCAAATCCCTTTGGCAATCTTGTCCAATATAGCTTTGTTCCTTGTTCTCCTCTATCCCCTATCCTAATTCGTTACTTGAAATCTTCTCATTTTTATAATTGTACCTTTCATTTAGGATTCAAACTAGTAGCTAGTAATTCTCTGTTTCTTCAATCACCTTGCACGTTATTCCTCGTGGGATCGACCCCAACTCCTCGTCGGGTTTATACTTGCATAGCGACCGCCCACACTTCAAATCGTGAGAGGTGTGGTTGAGCATTACCAAAATGGCGCCGCTGCTGAGAAAAAATTTGGCATGTTGAATTGATTTAGAATTTTAGTTTACTAGGTTCTATTCAAATTGTGAATATTTATTTATGTTTTGTTTTTGTTTGTTTCTATGGCTTCTTGTGAAGGAACTAGGTCTGGTGAGTGCAGGACCTATGTTGATGACCCATGGCCTTGTTGTGGAAGACTTTATATCAGAAATAATTGCTTGGATGCCTCTTTAGATGAAAAAATATGTGAAGAGATGGGTGTTGTGAGTCAAGCTTGGCTCTTGTACTTGTCTCATCGACTTGAAAAGGGTGTGAGGCTAAGAGATCTAATATTCTAAATGAGGGATGAATTCCGCAACTTGCACCTAGCTAGGTGCCATGAGATGATCCAACTATAGTTTGAGATTGCTACTTTGAAGGCCAATGCGAGATCAACGTTTGGAGTACATAAGGCTCCTTGTCAAGTGGTCAAGAGTTAGGCATTGGACTTGGACGGTCAAGAAAAGAGGGTTGTCTTCGCTATTGATGAGATCTTGGGTATTTGAAACCAAACCAAGCCAATAAAATTCCAAGATGTCAATATCAAGGCAATGATACTAGAGTTGCAAGAAAAATCAAAAAAGATCATATATGGTGACTCTAGTACAATGGAAAGTGATAGTGTCATGCACTTGAAGGCCAAAAGTTATGAAGTGCATTGTTCGAATGGCCTAATGATACTATCACTCTTGCCCAATGCACCTACACGAAAAAATGATGTGAAGTTGGGCAAGTAATTCAAATCTTAGAAGTGGAGAGATCGAGTGAAACACGTGATGCTCTCCGATAGTCCCCAATTGCTTCGACGAGAAAATTATTAGAAGTTGGGGAGAAGGTACATTACCTCGAAGTGGAAACATAAAGGGTGATGCAACCGGCGTCGTGCCGTGATGTTAAATTATGCGCTCGATGGGAGGCAACCCAGCAGTATCCAAAATTTTGATTTTTGAATTTTCTTCTGTTTTTAGGATAGATTAGAATTTTATTTTTGACTAATCCTCATGAATTCAAAGTGTTTGGAGGTGTTTTGACCAGGTTTGGATGCAAAAATGCACTTGGGATTGATGTTTGGGGAAGAACTATCTTCAAAATGGGGTTTGGAACACTTTTTGGAAGCTGAAGGTCGCCAAAGTGCAATGGGCGAGTCGCCCAATGGACCCACCCATCGCCAAAAGTTACAGAAAGTTGTCAGGGGTCCTGGCCTCAAATACTCTCCGCGAATGTGGAGGCTAATCTGCCAGACACTCTGCGAATGCGGAGGTCACAGTTTCATAGGAGTGCGAACGCGCCAGGACCTCCGCGAACGCAGAGGTATCGGGGTATTTTAAAAGGCAAAATATGAGGAGTGTTGATCAATTTAAAATTAACAAATTATATACCCCTATTTCTTCCCAAGGACAAAGAAGAATTCTTGAGTAATGCCTTGTGATTATTGATATATGAATTGTTATGCTTTATTTTGGAATAATTTTGGTGGAAAATCCTTGAACTATTGTGCCTTCTTGTGTTCTTAATCTGACCTTGGTTCAGTTGTGATTAGATGTTGATTGTTGGGTTGAAGTAATGTTTGTTGGGTTGTTTAATGATAAATCATGTATGAGGGTTGATTTGAGGGCGAAATTTAGTTGAAATTGTTGTTAAAATTGTTGCCCATAACCTGTTTGTCGAAATGTTTGAATGACTATATTTTTCTGGGGACGAACACATCTCCGCGAACGCGGAGCTTTGTCCACGAACGTGGAGGTGTCTGACTTCCTGTGCTCCCCGAATGCGCCAACTGGTCCGTAAACATGGAGGTCTTGTTGTTCTGAGCCGCGAACACGGTTGCCTCTCCGCGATCACGGAGGCAAGGCTAATATCTCTCTGCGAACGCAGAGAAGAAACCTGTATGTTCCAAAAAAGTATGCTTGCATAATTCAATCGGGACTTCTTTTAATTATTTTCTTTGGCCTAAATATTTCCCAATACATTATTTTAAGTGTCCACAAGAAATTTTAACATGTTGCCTTCTTTTGTAGGTACTTTGAGCTAAAAATGTCGATCGACAACATTCCTCAATCATCTGGAATTGCACCCGATGAAGATTATTTTGATGCTACTAGATTCCTTTTAGCTAAGTGTGCCCGGAAGTATGATTAATACCTGGGCCGAGCTATTGTGAAGGAGAAAGGGATCTGTTTGGACAAGCTTGAATAGGGTATGCCGAATTTCTTTAACCGGCTTGAATCGAGTGATTGGATGGTTTTTATGGCTGAGCCTATCAAGGCTAATCACACCATCGTAGCTGAGTTTTATGCAAATGTCTCGGAGACTAAATTTAATGAGGTCGCCGCTACTAGTGTCCGAGGGGTACAGGTCCATTTTAGCCCAGCCTTGATTAATGCCTATTATGGCCTCCCGGATGCTGACAACAAGGTCTATTTGGATCTCTATAAAGAGTTGGATGGCCAGTGGCTTGTTGATAAATAGCACAATGGTGAGCCTCTGGAGTGGTTCGAGACGAAAAGAGGGGTGGATTCCAGTGAGTTTAGAGCGGAGGCCAAGACTTAGCTCTCCATTATATGTGATTCGGTCATTCCCTCCACACATGACACCGAGGTAACACTAGATAGGGCATTGGTTATTGCGGCTATTATGGATGGCCTAGCGGTGAATGTGGGCCAGCTGATTTGGGACCACATTATTGAGGTTGCCCAGGGGAGGACCAAGAGTCAGGAGTCTGATCTTTCCTTCACTGATCACTCATTTATGTTACAGTGCTAGCGTGCTGAGATTTTCGAGAGATGAAGAGAAGAAGCCAGGCATTGAGATTCACCCTCTGAAGAAGAGGGGTCCGCAGGGTGACAGGCACAAAAAGAGAAAGATCGACGTGCTTGGCCCACAGGTCGGGTTGTTCACTGAGCCCACTTCTGAGGCTAGTGCTTCACCTTTAGCAGGACCCCTCCAGTTTGGACCTGCCACGATGCGATATTTATCTTCTCAAATCCAGGGAGTGGATGCTCAGATCCGAGAGCTAGTTGCCGGTCTCCCTATGGGACCGTCTGGAGCCACACCTGATGGTGTATCTTTACCTACTATTGCCTCTGTAGCTGTTGCACAAAAGGCTATGTCTGATAGATTGGAGCATCTGAGTAGGAGGAAGGGGAAGATTGAACAGCACCAGTGGACTTTCCGAGAGCATGAGAAGAAGAAGAGTCGGTTCCTGCGCAAGATGATGGGTAAGCTCTGGAGTCTATGTGGTAGGAGTCCATCCGATGATGAGGACATGTCCTTCCCCTCTGATGCTAGCTCAGAGTGATTACACTTCAGGGAGCCCTCATATTCTCTTTTGATTTTTGTAGAGTGAGGACACAGTTCGATATTTAGTTGGGGTGCCTCCCTTTTGACTCCTGTTTTGTATTCCTTGTTTATGACGATTGGGATTGTTTGTTGGTTGTTTTTGTTATGTTGTTGGATATTTGTTTTGATTTGTGGATGATGTGCTTTGTCGGGCTCTTGTTTTGTTTATGAATGATGTGCCCTTCTCGGGTTTTTGGGAGCTTAATCGTTGATTGTGTTGGATTAGTCATTTTTGTTTTAGTAGTTTTATTACTTTTAATAGTTTCTTTATGTTTTTTTTCTTTTTTCTTGAGATGGTGTTGTTGTAAGGAGTTGTTGTTGATTGGCGATGCCTTATGATGGATAGAGTGACGACTTTCTTAAGGGTAAGGCGTCGATTGGTTGTGTGGTGAAGTCTGAGTAGCCATTGTTGGTGAAGTCTGAGTAGCCATTATTGTTGATGTGCAGTGAAGTCTGAATAGCCGGTTCCAAATTGAGGTATGAGTTTGCCCAATGATGGATTGGTTGTCGGCTTTCTTAAGGGCAAATTCGTCGTGGTCTTTTTGAGAGATTGTGGCTTGTTTGGTACTAAGAATATAGTCTTGCTTACGAAGATTGTGTTTTTGAGCATACCCCTCTGTTTTGAAAATTGAGCAAGTGTTGAAGGATTTTGTGACAACTCTTGTGACTCTTTTTGTGACTCTTGATTCATTGGCGGTCTAATTGTTCAATACCACTTGTTTGTTAAAAAGGAAGTAAGATTTTGATCCATCTTGAGTAATTTGTATGCCATGTGTGGTGAGTTGTTAAATAATGCCTTGTGTTTGCTTGTGCCACCTAGAACTTGCTCGGTTAGTCTTGGTACTTTGGTCTTAATTGATTTGGGTTGGAAAAATAATCTTAGGCTTTCTTTGATTGTTATTGAAGTCCACTTGGCCTAAAAATCCCACCTTTGCACTAAATGTATCATTAGTTTTCCCCCTTGAGCCTAAATCTTTTTTTATTGGCAACCTCATTACAAGCCTTATCCATTTTGAAAATGTAAATCTCTCTTGAACCCTTTCCCTCCTTGAACTTGAAGTTGTGAGAGTTGAGGCTAAAAGCCTAAGTTGGGGGTATTTTGGAAAATTCATAGAAGGGATGCCTATTGCAAAAGAGCTTGATAAAAAAAAGAGAAATATAGGAGGAAAGATGTCTCAAAGAAAGAAAAAGTTTCAAAAAATAAAGTTGTGAAAAAGAAAGTGAATAAAAGAATCTTGAATCCTCCAAAAAGTTGAAAATGGTTGCATGTGGGGCATCTAGAATGAAAATGAAGAAAAAGAGAATGTGAAATGTGCATTGGTTTGGAAAGTGAAGAAAATATGGAAATGTTGGAAAATGTTGAGTTGTTGAGTAGAGTTCAAGGAGAGTGTAGTCACTTGTACCTAAATGATATCCTTACCTTCCCTAAGCCTACATATCAAGCTTAACAAAGTCCTTTGTGATTTCTAACCAAATGAAGTTGAGGCAATGTTGATTGAAAATAAGGGCAAGCCTATGGTGTGGCATTTGTTTTCATGAGATGTTCTATTGTGAGTGTGAGTGTTTGTGCTTTTGTCCCTTGTTTTGTAAATATGTGTGAGTGTTTTGGGACATTTCTTTTCTTGTGAGGGCATGTAAATTGATTGAGTGTTGATTTTGAAAATTCCAAATGGCATCAAGTAAGCATGAAAAAGAGCTAAAGAGTTGAGTTATTTCTTGAGTTTGAGTTGTTGTCACTTAATGATTCTTGCTTTTTGAAAAATGATCCATGAAAATGAGGGGTTGTTTTTGTGAAATGTTTGCTTGAGGACTATTTGTTAGTACAAACCAAAGTCATGATCATGATCTCTATTCGAAATGAAAGTATGTTGTGCTTATTGTGATTGCCTCTCATTCTTTTGATTTTGTTTAGCTTGAGGACAAGCAAAGTTTCTAAGCTGGGGGTGTTGATAAGTGGGTGATTTTCACTCATTTGATGTCCTTTTCTTGTGATTTTGTGGTACTTAAGTTGAGAAAACGGCTAACTTTGCTTTAAATATATGGTTGTTTCAGGTACATGTTGGTGAAAAAAGACCTTTGATGAAAAAGAATGAAAATTGGAGCAAAATAGAGCTAAAAACATGAAAGCTGGATTGCCATTGAAGTTCTCTCCGCGAACGTGGAGTGCCAGGTGTGACAGCGGAGCTACAGCCGGCGTTGAACCATGAATATAGGAAGCCTCCACGAACGCGGAGTGCATTCAGGTTGAGTACCGCGAACACGGACGTCCTCCGTGAACGCAAAGCTATCTCCGCGAATGCAGAAAAGAAAAGGTGACTGACGTCTAGGCAGTTCTGAAAATTCACATTTTGACCCCAATTCACCATATACATTGATTCACATCTATTTTGGAGATTATCAAGTAGAATATCATTCAGAGAAAACATAGAGAAAAGAGAAGAACTCGGGGGATTGAGGCTTGGGCATAGCTTTGAGATCAAGAGTCCTCAACAAACACCATTAGAGTGAAGATTGTGAGCTTGGGTTGTAATTAGTTTTCACCTTTCTTCAACTCTTTGCATTGTATTGTTGAATTCTAGATGTTAATTGTTGATTAGTGATTTGGATATTGTGTTAGACATAATCAATATCTGGGTTTTTGATTTCTATCTTGTGGTTTTGTAATTAGTTGAATGCTTTATCATTTATGAAATGGGTTTTTGATTATCCAATCGATTTCATGATTTAATTGCTTTCCATTGGAATTGATCACTCCTTGAACTTGCCCATTTACTTTTATTTAGCTTGTGAGAGTTAATTGAGGTTGGGTATGATTGATTGGTGCATTATTTGAGGTTTAACAACTCAAATTGTGGGTTATTGCTAGAAATAGTGAGTCCTTGCATTGCCTTTAATCGGATTTCTTGTGTTGCTACTTGATTGGGTTCGTGAGAACTAGTTAAAAAATATTTTCCTATGTTCGATAGAATTTGGTAGATAATTTAGAGTCTGGTGCATATATGATTTTACCCATGATTAATTGAGATTGTATGAAGCTAGTTTACGTGGATCGTATGGATTTTGATTTATTTCCCATTACCAAATCCCTTTGGCAATCTTGTTCGATCTAGCTTTGTTCCTTGTTCTCCTCTATCCCCTATCCTAATTCGTTACTTGAAATCTTCTCATTTTTATAATTGTACCTTTCATTTCGGATTCAAACTAGTAGCTAGTAATTCTTTGTTTCTTCAATCGCCTTGCACATTGTTCGTCGTGGGATCGACCCCAACTCTTCATTGGGTTTATACCTGCATAGCGACTTCCTACACTTCGAATCGTGAGAGGTGTTATTGAGCATTATCAGTACTCAAAGATTTGCAGGCTTGGTGAGCCCTTATATGTTCGGGGACATTGCCACGTTATTCTTTTCATGTCATTTACTTTTTAACTTGTATGGGTTATGCCCAAACTTTCTTTCTATCATGTACTAGATGGTTTAGAGACTATGTTAGACTTAAACTATGATTTTACAAAATTTTGATATCAATTATCTTTTCAACTCATAAATTGCTATTATATTGTATAATTTATGCTAAGTGGCTTGTATAAGACCTTTCGGGGTCTTGTAAAACATGTCACGTCTAGGGGGTACTTTAGGTCTTGACAACTCGTGTGCATTCCTTTTTGTTTCCTGTTCTTTGACTTCAGTGAGTGTTTAATTTTTACATTTCATATTGCTTTTAATTTTCTTACTTAGTTGGCCTATGATGCCTACTGAGTACCTGTTATTTGGATACTCATACTACACTTTGCATATTTTTCGTGATATAGGTCCGAGCACCAATTACCAGCATTGATATCGAGACTATAGTTCACAAATCCGAAGGTGAGGCCTAAGCACATGACATTCTAGAACTTACTTGTCTCCATTTGTATTTTGTTGGCTAGTCTTTTGCATTTTGATACAAGTCTTTTTATTTTTGGTCCACTTTTGGGACTTGTTTACTTTTATTTAGCATCTTTGTACTTGTGTTTTCTAGGTTCTGGGAGGGAACCTCTTATTGTATATATGTTTTGGATTGCTTTCGCTTTATCTTTTGTTTCTGTGTTTAAATTATTGCTTTCACTTTGTTTCTATCCTTAAACCCATTACTTGTCGTTTCAGGTTATAAATTAGCTTACCTACTGGTGGGTTATAGTAGGTGTCATCATGACTCGGGAAATTGGGTTGTGATATAACATATCTTTAAAAGAATTACATTTCTCCTTTTATTTTTCTGTTATGTGTAAACACATTTTTTTATTAGTATTTTCTACAATTATGGCATAATGATTTAACTCAAAACTAATTTAGAAAACGATTTCACTGAAGGTCAAGTAATAGGTTGGTGCATATCATATATTAATAAAAAGACAATTAAATATGATTTAGTTTTTATGATATTTGAAAGTAGCATAAAGTTTCTACTAAATATAATTTCTTCCCAATTTGGAAAAAATAATAATGTAGTTCTATAAGAAACACATTTGCTATAAACTTATGACCATGTTTTGTGGATAAGACTTATTCAGATTTTAACCACACTAATTCTTTTCCTAAAAAGAAAATTTTGACTCAAAAAATTTAGTTAGTATAAGACCAGATCCAAAAACTACATATATTTCAAGATGATACACCCTCATTTAGATTTATTCCACAATAGGTATTGTTGACAATAAAAAATTCTCTAGTTCAAACTACTCAAAATTTTACAGAATCAAAAATTTTCATATATAGGGAACAATCTTAGGCAAAGACAAGAACAACAACAAAAACAACAAAGTCATTTTTTAACAAACACATATATCCTCTTATTTCCCCTCTTTAGCCATGACCAGAAATAAAGTAATACTTGCTTTCATTGAAAATGAGACTGATAGAAAAGTTTCATAGAAGAAAAGACACATAGGGTTCTTGAAAAAGGCACAAGAACTTAGTACTCTCTGTGACATTGAAATGGCTGCCATCATCTATAGTTCTTATAGTTATGAACCTAAGGTGTTTCCCAATCAGAATGCTGCAATCAACACCTTTCTAAAGTTTAAAGAATTGACATCCTTGGAGAGATCAAAAAACATGGTGACAAGAGAAGAATTCAACGAGAAAAGGATCAAGAAATTGAAGAAAAAACTACTAAAGTTCAGAAAGGAAAATAGGGTCAAGGAAATTACGAATGAGAGGTATGAAGTATTGGATGGAAAAACTATTTCCTTTGACATGTATCCCTACGATCTCAATGATCTAAGTTATGTGATCAAGAAGAACCTTCATCTAGTACGTGAAGCAATGAAAAGGAATGTTTGTGATAAGGGGTCTACATCAAATGTCCCTCAATCCACGCCTTCAACACCAATTACTTCTATGATGCTTTCACCAATTATAGATCCTCCATTGTCTTCTCCAGTGCCTTCTCCAATGACACCACAAATGGACCCTTCAATAAAGATCCCCCCAATGGGTGCATCAATGCAAATGATGATTACCAGAACTACTCTACTGACATTCCACAAAGTCCTTTATTGACTGAATTGTTCAATTGGAATAATGATGATGTAGTGACTTTACTGGATGACCTATCACTAAACAGTATTAATGATCAAGATCCAAATCGCACCAATAATGTATAAAGTCTTTGGACTAGTGTGTGAGTGTCTTTTTATTAGTATTGTTTTATATGTCCATGTTGTCCCACGGACAGTTTGTGTCTTTAACTATTTTTCATGTCTAAGTGTGCCATAGGACTCTCCACATCACTTTTTCTTTGTCCTTATTTTGAGTGTTCGTATGTCATGTTTTGTGAATTATTTCAAAGTTTATTTTATTACTCACTTAATAAGTATATGAACAATTTACATTTTTACTAGTTTGTCCTTTATTTATTTATTTTCGCTTTTATTGTTGTTGTTATTCAAAAGTTGTTGTTGGTACAGTTTTCAAAAAAACATCTTGCACTTCAAAAGTTAAACAAATAGATTTATGTATTGAATAAATGTTCACTCTGAACATGAGTGAGTTCAGAGTGAAAATTTTAGGGCTAAATGACAACACATCTAAAATTGAATATGAATTTAAACATTACAGAAAATTATCACGAAGACCTATAAAATATCCATTTTGAAATAATAAGGTTAAGTAAAAGATTCATTAATTTTTTGGAAAAAATTCCATGTCTTCTGGTTTAATTTAATTGTTTATAGTTAATTGTTGTAACCCAAAAAATTATAATTGTATCACCACATTTGTTCAGTGGCTAAATTATTCTCATTTTGTTGTTTTCTCTTCGTTATGCCAAGAAATTTATTCCACACACAAATCTATTGGAAATAATTAATGTATCCCCTACATCAAAAACTGTTTTTTCTTGTTTACTTAACATTTGAAAGATATAAATATTCAAAAAAGACTGAGGATCAAGTAAATCGTTTGTGTTATCATATACTAGTTTTCCTTTAAATGTGCGTTGCACGTTTGTCCCTAATATTTCATAAAATTTCTACAAGCATAATTTTATGTTGATAGTTATTTATCACACAATATTTTTTTGTAGATATGTCATAACTTCTATTAATTAATATATTTATATGTAGAGCTTACATTCACATCAAAGGGAAAAAAAGAGATTACGATTAAAAAATAATTAAAAAATATTAGGGTGGGGGAAGGGAAAATGGGGGAGGGAATTACAATGTGGATAATCGAACCCTATCCAACAAAGTGGGTGTCACGACCCTATTACGGAGGTCATGATGGAACCTACTATACCCCACTAGTAGGTAAGCCTAATCCTTAGCCCGGAGCCATAAGCAACGGACTACCAAGTGGAAGTCAACTATAAGAAGCATAAAGTTTATAATGAAGCGAAGAAAGGGTAATCAATGGAAATGCAACACAATGAACCATCTCAAAACCTGCTATCAGTCAGTAATTGACCATCTAGTAAAACTAAGAGTACAAGGCTTTTACAAATACTAATAGGTAAAGGTTGTCTCTGAATACAATAGAAAGACTAAGCCTAGAAAAAAATTGATGGAAACCGACAACTCCAAATGCTAAGAGCTCACCCTAGTCTCTGAGACTCCAAGATGATCTGCACGACTCCAAATCAATGGCGATAAGTCAAACCAAGATCTACAAGGAGTAGAAGTATAGTATGAGTACCAAAGGCGGTACTGAGTAGGCATCGGCCAACTTAGCTCAAAAGATAATGCCAGCATAAACAACAAGTATTGAGGAAATCATGACACAAGTAACTAAACATAAGATACTAAAGTAGATAGGCAGTAAAAATAGAAACATGATACAAAGGGATGAAGTTTTGTCAAAAACATACCTTGAAAGCAAGCCAACAACCTATTCGCAAGCAACTAAGATACCAAGTAAACTACCCAAGGTCAGGAGGATTTACAACCGCAATTCTAAAGGCAAAGCCTATCAGCTATCACATATTTAACAACAGAGAATAGAATATAGCCAAACAATAACTTGGCTGCACCCCCATAAGCCCGGAAAGTAGAAACAATAATCATAACTCAACCGGCCCCTAAAAATTGGAAGGTGCAACCAACAAACAAGTAAACTAGTGACAGGCGATGCATATGAATGCAAGGTGAGTAGCAAAACCATCACTAACCATCTAAACCAAGTAACATCCTCAAACTGTAAGCATCGTCCTTGAATTGAAAGTAACGACCTCGAACCGTGAGCATCGACATCGAATTGGAAGTAACAACCTCGTACCTTGAGCATCGGCCTTGATAACGCTCAAATCATTCTCCAAAACCAATTAAAAGAGTGAGCGATCGTTGTCAATAAAAACCCAACAAAGAGTTGGTGTCGAATCCCACAAGGAATAGTGTGTGGTTAAGAATCTAATTATAGAATTAACTAGCAATTAATTCAATTGAAGTTGCAATAAAAACAAATGGGTCGAGAAGTCCACCAATTTTAATAGAAGTAATTTCAAAAACCAATTATCAAAATGGAAATAGTTGATGATTCACAAAAATAAAGGACTCATGGGATGTGGGGGATTGACTGTTGATTTTACTTGGGGTATAATAAAATTGCTCATTACAACTAATTAATCAAAAATAGGCTAGGTCATCATCATTGATGCTAATCTTCTTTCGATCTCAAAGCATCCTTGCATAGAATCTTCTTTCGGTCTCATCTATATGTCATTCCAAATAACCCAAAACCTTAGAATTGCAATCAAGTAATTTAAATTATAGCTATTGATAAGATTACACACTTACATTAGTCTTTTTCAAGCAATATCGCAAGATCAAAGCTAGAATCAAGTGGCCCCCTCAGAAGAGGCTTCTCCCCTAGCCACTGGTCAAGGACTACGGGCGTCTAAATGGTCCATGAAGCCCCACACGGCCCATGAAGTCATTCGTGAAGGGGATCTAGCAGACTTAGAGTTAAGATTCAACTTCAAATGATCATATCTTTTAGCACAAAAGTAATTAGGTGGCCCATGACCAGTAAAATTAAAGGTCTTGGAGTCCTCTTTCAAATGTCACCGAGTTTGCTCCATTTGAAGTTCGGAATAAAATTTTATGCCCATTGTAGTGGAGAACCGTCAGGCTGGTGAAGCCTCACGACATGATAGACCGGCCTTGGTGATCATGACAGCCTCTGAAGCCTTTCTAGAGAGGTATTTCGGCAGTTTTAAGTCAGGGGCATTGTGGTCTTTTTCCTAATTGATTATTGCCTAATGTAAGTCGGTTTGGCCCTTAACATAGACCCTATATAAACCTTTGAAGTCAAATTCTACCCATTTTTAATCACTCCCAAACTCTCTTCAAACCTCTTCTCTCCAAATAATTCTCTCTCTAGAAAAGCTTGAAGAAGAAGAAGAAGATTCCAAAGTTTTCAAGACAACTCTCCTAATCCTCCATTGATTTCAAGCTTTGACATTAAGGGATGATAGTCCTTCACCTATGGAGTCCTTTACTCCATAGGGTTCCAAATTTCCCCAATTTTCAAGCTAGAATTACTTAATTGAAATTAGGGTTTTCTTCTATCTTATGGGTTCTTTCAAAATATGATTTGATTGATTGAATTATCTTTAATTATGCATGAATTGAGTTAAATTGTATGTTTCAAGTTGAATCCCCATGAGCCCATATGAAATCCATGTTTTCCAGAATTGATCAT
This sequence comes from Solanum appendiculatum, assembly GCA_018342035.1. Classification (NCBI taxonomy): domain Eukaryota; kingdom Viridiplantae; phylum Streptophyta; class Magnoliopsida; order Solanales; family Solanaceae; genus Solanum; species Solanum appendiculatum. Next base: position 1,120,969 of record JAGDQO010000316.1, read on the forward strand.
ATGATGAAGCTTTTGACTCATGATAATTGAATGATTTAAGAAGAAATTGCATAATCCCATGCATGATTCATGTTTTCTAAGCTATGATTTCATGATAAAGTTATGAATGATCAAAACATGGGTTTGATGAAGATATGCATGTTCAATTATTAAATTTATGATGATTCAAGGTTACTTTGAGAGTAAAGCATCAATGTTGTTGTTGTGGAATGATATCTCACATATACATGAAAGCATGACTGTAAAAGGGTTTTCTCATATAATGGATTCTAAGAGTTGAAAACCTCTCTCAACTAAACTTTGAATCAAGATTTAGGAGCTATTCTGAATGACGTAAGCATAGACTAGTCCATGGAAGATGAAATGTCAATACTAATGAACTTTAACTTCGATTGATAACTCTAGTCCATGGATAATAAGATGTATAAGAATTATGACTATTCCGTGGGATTTATGCTTAGCATCGAGAGGATATTTAGATGGAAGCTCTCCCGTAGCTTGAGGCCAGTTTTCTAGTAGCAATCTCCTTATCCAATACCTATGTGCCCCCATAGGATGATTGTCTTAGATAGACATCAGCTAGTTGATCCACGTAAGCTAAGAGTTCATGGTCTTACCTTGGCAAGTAGGACACCCCTTTTCAGTATGGGGCAGAGACCGGATTCCATGTTATAGCTCACATGGTCTCTATAACGGTTAAAGGTAATTCCCACAAGAATGAACTAAGGTTACTTCTAGAAGTATCTCACTAGTGTTTTAAAAATGTTAGCTTGCATTGGCCATTTTTTTATGATAATGTTTTCTAACCATTATCTCATGTTTTAGCTTGGTCATTGCATGCCATGAAAATGTCCCTTTTTAGCATGATTTTTTGACTTTATACATTGCTATCATTCTTGGTACATTCGATGTACTAACGCATACTTTTTGCCTACATTGTCTCATAATGTAGGGAGTGGCGATACTTCTCATTCCGCTCGTGGCTAGTGTGTACTTAAAGATTTGAAGGCTTGGTGAGTCCTCATATGTTCGAGGACTTCGCCACGTTATTCGTTTCATGTCATTTACTTTTGAACTTGTATGGGTTATGTCCCAACTTTGTTTCTATAATATATTAGACGGCTTTGAGACTATGTTAGACTTACGCTATGATTTTACCAACTTTTGATATCAATTGTCTTTTCAACTCTTAAATTACTATTATCTTGTATTATGTATACTAAGATGCTTGGATAAGGCCTTTCGGGGTCTTGTATGCCATGTCATGTCTAGGGGGCACTTTAGGTCGTGACAACTCGTGTGCATTCCTTTTTGTTTCTTGTTCTTTGACCTCTGTGTGTGTTTAAGTTTTACATTTCATATTGCTTTTAACTTTCTTACATACTTGGCCTATGATGCCTACTGAGTATCTGTTATTTGGATACTCATACTACACTTTGCATCTGCTTCGTGATACAGGTCCGAGCACCAATTACTAGCATTGATATTGAGACTATAGTTCCCAGATCCGAAGGTGAGGCTAAGCACATGACATTCTGGAACTTACTTGTCTCCATTTGTATTTTATTGGCTAGTCTTTTGCATTTTGATACAAGTCTTTTATTTTGGGTCCAGTTTTGGGACTTGTTTACTTTTATTCAGCATCTCTGTACTTGTGTTTTCTGGGTTCTAGGAGGGAACCTTTTATTGTATATATATTTTGGATTGCTTTCACTTTGTTTCTATCCTTAAACCCATTACTTGTCGTTTCAGGTTACAAATTAGCTTAAGTGTTGGTGGGTTATATTAGGTGTCATCGTGACTCGAGAAATTGGGTTGTGATACAATATATCTTTAAAAGAATTACATTTCTCTTTTTATTTTTCTGTTATGTGTAAACACATTATTTTGATTAGTATTTTCTACAATTATGGTATATTGATTTAACTCAAAACTAATTTAAAAAAAGATTTCACTAAAGGTCAAGTAGCAGGTTGGTGCATATCAAATATTAATAAAAAGACAATTAAACATGATTTAGTTTTTATGATATTTGAAGTAGCATAAAGTTTCTACTAAATATAATTTCTTCAAAATTTGGGAAAAAATAATAATGTTGTTCTATAAGAAACACATTTGCTATAAACTTACGACCATATTTTGTGGATAAGACTTATTCAGATTTAAACCACAATAATTCTTTTCCTAAAAAGAAAAGTTTGACTCAAAAAATTTGGTTTGTATAAGACCACATCCAAAAACTACATATAATTCAAGATGATACACCCTCATTTAGATTTATTCCAAAATAGTTATTGTTGACAATAAAGAATTCTCTAATTCAAACTACTCAAAATTTTACAGAATCCAAATTTTTCATATATATAGGGGTCAATCTTAGACGAAGACAAGAACAACAACAAAAACTATTAAGTCATTTTTTAACAAACACATGTATCCTCTTCTTTCTCCTCTTTAGCCATAAAGAGAAATAAAGTAATACTTGCTTTAATTGAAAATGAAATTGATAGAAAAGTTTCATACAAGAAAAGACACATAGGGTTCTTGAAAAAGGCACAAGAACTCAGTACTCCTTGTGAAATTGAAATGGCTGCCATCATCTATAGTCCTTATATGATGAACCTAAGGTGTTTCCCAATCATGGTGCAGCAAGAGAGGCCTCTTCCCTAGCCACTGGTCAAGGACTACGGGCGTCTAAATGGTTTGTGAAGCCCCACACGGCCCATGAAGTCATCCATGAAGGGTATCTATCAGACTTAGAGTTAAGAGTCAACTTCAAATGATCATATCTTTTAGCACGAAATGGATTACGTGACCCATCACCTAAGAAATTAAAGGTCTTGGAGTCCTCTTTCCAACACCACCGAGTTTGCAGCATTTGAAAAAAGTGATAATAAGTTATGCCCATTTTAGTGGAGCACCATCTAGCTGGTGGAGCCTTACGACCTACTAGACGGGCCTTGGTGATCCTGACGGCCCTTGAAGCCTTTCCCAAGAGGTATTTCGGCAGTTTTAAGTCAGGGGCATTGTTGCATTTTCCCTAATTGATTAATGCCTAATCTAAGTTGGTTTGGACCATAACATAGACCCTATATAAACATTTTAAGCCTAATTCTACCTATTTTTAATCACTCCCAAACTCTCTCCAAATCTCTTCTCCCCAAATAATTCTCTCTCTAGAAAAGCTTGAAGAAGAAGAAGAATATTTTAGAGTTTTCAAGACAAGCCTCTTAATCGTCCATTGATTTTAAGCTTTGGCATTAAGGTATGATAGTCCTTCACCTATGGAGTCCTTTCCTCCATAGGATTCCAAATTTCCCCAAATTTCAAGCTAGAATTCCTTAATTGAAATTAGGGTTTTCTTCTATCTTATAGGTTCTTTAAGATTATGATTTGATTGATTGAATTATGTTTAATTATGCATGAATTGAGTTAAATTGTATGCTTCAAGTTAAATCCCCATGAGCCCATATGAAATCCATGTTTTCTAGAATTAATCATATGATGACTCATGATAATTTAATGATTTAAGATGAAATTGCATAAGCCCATACATGATTCATGTTTGCTAACCTATGATTTCATGATAAAGTTATGAATGATCAAAAGAAGTTTTTGATGAAGATATGCATGTTCAATTATGAAATTTATAATTATTTAAGGTTACTTTGAGAGTAAAGCATCAATGTTGTTGTTGTGAAATGATTTCTCACATATACATGAAAGCATGATTGTAAAAGGGTTTTCGCACATAAAGGATTCTTAGAGTTGAAAGGTTTTCTCAACTAAACTTTGAATCAAGATTAAGGAGCTACTCTAAATGACGTAAGCTTGGACTAGTCCATGGAAGATGAAACGTCAATACTAATGAACTTTATCTTGGATTGGTAACTCTTGTTGTACCTTTCCATGGATAATAAGATGTATAAGAATTATGACTATTCCGTGGGATTTATGCTTAGCATCGAGAGGATATTTAGATGGAAGCTCTCCCGTAGCTTGAGGCCAGTTTTCTAGTAGCAATCTCCTTATCCAATACCTATGTGCCCCCATAGGATGATTGTCTTAGATAGACATCAGCTAGTTGATCCACGTAAGCTAAGAGTTCATGGTCTTACCTTGGCAAGTAGGACACCCCTTTTCGGTGTGGGATGACACCAGATTCCATGTTATAGTTCACATGGTCTATATGTCGGTTAAAGGTAAATTTCCACAAGAATGAACTAAGGTTACTTCTAGAAGTATCTCACAAGTGTTTTATAGATGTTAGCTTGCATTGGACATGTTTTTATGACTATGTTTTCCAACCATTATCTCATATTTTAGCTTGGTCATTGCAAGTCATGAAAATGTCCCTTTTTAGCATGATTTTATAACTTTATGCATTGCTATCATACTTGGTACATTCCATGTACTATCGCATACTTTTTGCCTACATTGTCTCATAATGTAGGGCGTGGTGATACTTCTCATTCTCCTCATGGCTAGTGAGTTCTTAAAGATTTGAAGGCTTGGTGAGTCCTCATATGTTCGAGGACATTGCCACGTTATTCTTTTCATTTCATTTACTTTTGAACTTGTATGGGTTATGTCCCAACTTTCTTTTTATCGTGTTTTAGATGGTTTTGACACTATGTTAGACTTATGCTATGATTTTACCAACTTATGATATCAATTGTCTTTTCAACTCTTAAATTGCTATTATCTTGTATGATGTATGCTAAGTGGCATTTATAAGGCCTTTCGCAGTCTTTTACGTCATGTCATGTCTAGGGGGTACTTTAGGTCGTGACAACTCATGTGCATTCCTTTTTTTTCCTATTCTTTGACCTCTGTGTATTTAATTTTTACATTTCATATTGCTTTAACTTTTCTTACTTAGTTGGCCTATGATGCCTACTGAGTACCTGTTATTTGGATACTCATACTACACTTTGCATCTGTTTCATGATACAGCTTCGAGCACCAGTTACAAGCATTGATATCGAGACCATAGTTCCCAAATCCGAAGGTGAGGCTAAGCACATGACATTCTGGAACATACTTGTCTCTATTTGTATTTTGTTGGATAGTCTTTAGCATTTTGCTACAGGTCTTTTTATTTTGGGTCCACTTTTGGGACTTGTTTACTTTTATTTAGCATCTTTGTACTTGTGTTTTCTAGGTTCTGGGATGGAACCCTTTATTGTATATATGTTTTGGAATGCTTCGGCTTTATCTTTTGTTTCTGTGTTTAAATTATTGCTTTCCCTTTGTTTCTATCATTAAACCCATTACTTGTCGTTTCAATTTACGAATTAGCTTACCTAATGCTGGGTTATAGTAGGTGTCATCATGACTCGAGAAATTGGGTTGTGATATAATATATCTTTAAAAGAATTACATTTCTATTTTTATTTTTCTGTTATCCGTAAACACATTAATTTGATTAGTATTTTCTACAATTATGGCATATTAGTTTAACTCAAAATTTATTTAGAAAAAGATTTCACCGAAGGTCAAGTAATAGGTTGGTGCATATCATATATTAATAAAAAGATAATTAAATATGATTTAGTTTTTATGATATTTGAAAGTAGCATAAAGTTTCTACTAAATATAAATTCATCCAAATTTGGAAAAAATAATAATGTAGTTCTATAAGAAACACATTTGCTGTAAACATATTACTATGTTTTCTAGATAAGACTTATTCAGATTTAAACATCACTAATTCATTTCCTAAAAAGAAAAGTTTGACTCAAAAACTTTGGTTAGTATAAGACCACATCCAAAAACTACACATATTTCAAGATGATACACCCTCATTTAGATTTATTCCAAAATAGTTATTGTTGACAATAAAGAATTCTTTAATTCAAACTACTCAAAATTTAACAAAATTCAAAATTTTCATATATATAGGGGTCAATCTTAAGAAAACACAAGAACAACAATAAAAACAACAAAGTCATTTTTGAACAAACACATATATCCTCTTCTTTCTCCTCTTTAGCCATGACGAGAAATAAAGTAATACTTGCTTTGATTGAAAATGAATTGATAGAAAAGTTTCATACAAGAAAAGACAAATAGGGTTCTTGAAAAAGGCACAAGAACTCAGTACTCTTTGTGACATTGAAATGGCTGCCATCATCTATAGTCCTTATAGTGATGAACCTAAGGTGTTTCCCAATCATGGTGCTGCAATCAACACCTTTCTAATGTTTAAAGAATTGACAGCCTTGGAGAGATCAAAAAACATGGTGACAAGAGAAGAATTCAACAAGAAAAGGATCAAGAAGTAGAAGAAAAGACTACTAGAGTTAAGAAAGGAAAATAGGGTCAAGGAAATTACGAATGAGATGTATGAAGTATTGGATGGAAAAACTATTTCCTTTGACATGCATCCTTACGATGTCAATGATATAAGTTATGTGATCAAGAAGAACCTTTATCTAGTACGTAAAGAAATGAAAAGGAATGCTGGTGACAAGGGGTCTACATCAAATGTCCCTCAATCCACGCCTTCAACACCAATTAATTCTATGATGCTGTCACAAATTATAGATCCTCCATTTTCTTCTCCAGTGCCTTCTCCAATTACACCACAAATGGACCCTTTAATAGGCATCCCCCCAATGGATGCATCAATGCAAATGAATGATTACCAGAACTACTCTAGTGACATTCCACAAAGTCCTTCATTGACTGAGTTGTTCAATTGGAATAATGATGATGTAGTGACTTTACTGGAGGACCTATCACTAAACAGTATTAATGATCAAGATCAAAATCGCACCAATAATATATAAAGTCTTTGGATTAGTGTTTGTGTCTTTTTATTAGTATTGTTTTATATGTCCATGTTGTCCCACAGACATTTTGTTTCTTTAACTGTTTTTCATGTCTAAGAGTGTCATAGGACTCCACATCACTTTTTCTTTGCCCTTATATTGAGTGTTCATATGTCATGTTTTTTGAATTATTTCAGAGTTTTTATTTTACTCACTTATTAAATATATGAACAATTTACATGTTTACTAGTTTGTCATTTATTTATTCATTTATTCTTTTATTGTTGTTGTTTTTCAAAAGTTGTTGTTGGTACAGTTTTCAAAAAAACATCTTGAACTTCAAAAGTTAAACAAATGGATTTATGTATTAAATAGTGAAAATTTTTGGGTGAAATTATAACACATCTAAAATTGAATATGAATTTAAACATTAACGAAAATTATCAAGAAGACCTATAAAATATCCATTTTAAAATAATAAGGTGAAGTAAAAGATTCATAAATTTTTTGGAAAAAATTCCTTGTCTTCTAGTTTAATTTAATTGTTTATAATTAATTGTTGTAATCCAAAAACTTATAATTGTATCACCACATTTGTTCAGCGGTTAAATTTTTCTCATTTTGTTGTTCTCTCTTCGTTATGCCAAGAAATTTGTTCCACACACAAATTTGTTGGAAATAATTAACGTATCCCCTACATCAAAAACTATTTTTCTTGTTTACTTAACATTTGAAAGATATAAATATTCAAAAAAGACTGAGGGTCAAGGAATTCGTCTGTGCTATCATATACTAGTTTTTTTAAAATGTGTGTTGCACGTTTGTCTATAGTATTTCATAAAATTTCTACAAGCATAATTTTGTGTTGATAGTTATTTATCGCATAATAGTTTTTGTAGATATGTCATAACTTCTATTAATTAATATATTTATATATAGAGCTTACATTCACATCCAAGGAAAGAAAAGATTACGTTTAAAAAATAATTAAAAAATATTGGGGTTGGGGAAGGGAAAATGGGGGAGGGGATTACAATGTGGAGAATCGAACCCTCACAAACAAAGTGGGTGTCATGACCCAATTTCAAAGGTTATGATGGCACCTACTATACCCCACTAGTAGGTAAGCCTAATCCTTAGCCCAGAGCCATAAGCAACAGACTACCAAGCGGAAGTCAACTATAAAAAGCATAAAGTTTATAATGAAGTGAAGAAAGGGTAATCAATGGAAAAGCAACACAATGAACCATCTCAAGACCTGCTATCAGTCAGTAATTGAGCATCTAGTAAAAATAAGAGTACAAGGCTTTTATAAATACTAGATAGGTAAAGGTTGTCTCTGAATACAATAGAAAGACTAAGCCTAGAAAAAAATTGATGGAAACCGACAATGATAAATGCTAAGAGCTCACCCTAGTCTCTCATACTCCAAGATGATCTGTATGACTCCAAATCAATGGCGATAACTCAAACCAAGATCTATAGGGAGTAGAAGTATAGTATGAGTACCAAATACGGTACTGACTAGGTATGAGATACTAAAGGAGATAGGCAATAAAGAATAGAAACATGATACAAAGGGAAAGAAGATGTGTCAAGAACGTACCTTGAAAGCAAGCTAACAACCTATTCGCAAGCAACTAAGATACCAAGTCAACTACCCAGGGTCAGGAGGATTCATAACCTCAATTCTAAAGGCAAAGCCTATCAGCTATCACACATTTAATAACAAAGAATAGAATATAGCCAAACAATAACCTGGCCGCACCCCCTTAAGCTCGGAAGGTAGAAACAATAATCATAACTCAACCGACCCTTATAAACATTAGGGTGCAACCAACAAACAAGTACACAAGTGATAGGCAAAGAATATGAATGCAAGGTGAGTAGCAAAAACATCACTGACCATCCAAACCAAGTAACAGCCTCGAACCATAAGCATCGGCCTTGAATTGAAAGTAACGGCCTCGAACCGTGAGCATCAGTCTCGAACTGAAAGTAACAGCCTCGAACCTTGAGCATCAGCCTTGATAACGCTCAAATCATTCTCCAAAACCAATTAAAAGAGTGAGCGGTCGTTGTCAATAAAAACCCAACAAAGAGTTGGGGTCGAATCCCACAAGGAATGGTGTGCGGTTAAGAATCTAATTATAGAATTAACTAGCAATTAATTCTATTGAAGTTGAAATAAAAAGAAATGGGTGGAGATGTTCACCAATTTTAATAAAAGTAATTTCAAAACCCAATTATCAAAATGGAAATAGTTGTTGATTCACAAAACTAAAGGACACTTGGGATGTGGGGGATTGATTGTTGATTTTACTTGGGGTATAATAGAATTGCTCATTACAACTAATTAATCACAAATAGGCTAGGTGATCATCATTGATGCTAATCTTCTTTCAATCTCAAAGCATCCTTGCATTGAATCTCTTTTCGGTCTCATCTATATGTCATTCAAAATAACCCAAAACCTTAGAACTGTAATCAAGTAATTTAAATTACAGCTATTAATAAGATTACACACTTACATTAGTCTCTTTCGAGCACTATCACAAGATCGAAGCTAGAATCAAGTGGCTTCCTGAGAAAAGGCTTCTTCCTCAGAAGAGGCTTCTTCCCTACCCACTGGTCGAGGACTATGGGCATCTAAATGGTCCGTGAAGCCCCACACGGCCCGTGAAGTCTTCCGTGAAGGGGATCTGTTAGACTTAGAGTTCAGGGTCAATTTCAAATGAACATATCTTTTGAAACGAAAACTATTAGGTTGCCGATGACCTATCAAATTAAAAGTCTTTGAGTCCTCGTTCCAACGCCACCAAATTTGCTCCATTCGAAGTTCAGAACAAAGAGTTATATCCATTTTAGTGGAGCATTGTCAGGTTGGTGAAGCCTCACGACCTACTAGACGGGCCTTGGGGATCATGAGGGCCCGTGAAGCCTTTCGAGAGAGGTATTTCGGATGTCGACAGTTTTAAGTCAGGGGCATTGTGGTCTTTTCCCTAATTGATTAATGTCTAATCTAAGTCGGTTTGGCCCTTCACATAGACCCTATATAAACCTTTTAAGCCTAATTATACCTATTTTTAATTACTCCCAAACTCTCTCGTCTCATCTCCCCAAATAATTCTCTCTTTAGAAAAGCTTGAAGATGAAGAAGAAGATTCTAGAGTTTTCAAGAAAAGCCTCCTAATGCTCCATTGATTTCAAGCTTTGGCATTAAGGTATGATAGTCCTTCACCTATGGAGTCCTTTCCTCCATAAGGTTCCAAATTTCCCCAATTTTCAAGCTATAATTCCTTAATTGAAATTAGGGTTTTCTTCTATCTTATGGGTTCTTTCAGATTATGATTTGATTTATTGAATTATGTTTAATTATGTATGAATTGAGTTAATTATTTGTATGTTTCAAGTTGAACACCCATAAGCCCATATGAAATCCATGTTTTCTAGAATTGATCATATGATGAAGCTTTTGACTCATGATAATTGAATGATTTAAGATGAAATTGCATAAGCCCATGCATGATTCATGTTTTCTAAGGTATGATTTCATGATAAAGTTACGAATGATCAAAAGATGGGTATGATGAAGATATGCATGTTCAATTATGAAGTTTATGATGATTTAAGGTTGCTTTGAGAGTAAAGCATCAATGTTGTTGTTGTGAAATGATTTCTCACATATACATGAAAGCATGATTGTGAAAGGGTTTTCTCACATAAAGGATTCTTAGAGTTGAAAGGATTTCTCAACTAAACTTTGAATCAAAATTAAGGAGTTATTCTAAATGACGTAAGCTTGGACTAGTCCAATGAAGATGAAATGTCAATACTAATGAACTTTAGTTTGGATTGGTAACTCTAGTTGTACCTTTCCATGGATAATAAGATGAATAAGAATTATGACTATTTTGTGGGATTTATGCTTAGCACAGAGAGGATATTGAGATGGAAGCTCTCCCGTAGCTTTAGGCTTGGTTTCTAGTAGCAATCTCCTTATCCCATACATATGTGCCCCCATAGGAAGATTGTCTTAGATAGACACTAGCTAGTGGATCAACGTAAGCTAAGAGGTCATGGTCTTACCTTGGTAAGTAGGACACCCCTTTTCAGTGTGGGGCAAACATCGGATTCATGTTATAGCTCACATGGTCTCTATGTCGGTTAAAGGTAAATTCCCACAAGAAAGAACTAAGGTTACTTTAAGAAGTATCTCACAAGTGTTTTAAAGATGTTAGCTTGCATTGGCCATGTTTTTATGACTATGTTTTCTAACCATTATCTCATTTTTAGCTTGGTCATTGCATGTCTTGAAAATGTCCCTTTTTAGCATTATTTTATAACTTTATGCATTGCTATCATACTTGGTACATTCCATGTACTAACGCATACTTTTTGCCTACACTGTCTCATAATGTAGGGCGTGGCGATACTTCTCATTCCACTCATGGCTAGTGAGTACTTAAAGATTTGAAGGCTTGGTGAGTCCTCACATGTTCCAGCACATTGCTACGTTATTATTTTCATGTCTTTTACTTTTGAACTTGTATGGGTTATGTCCCAATTTTCTTTCTATCATGTATTAGATGGTTTTGAGACTATGTTAGAGTTACGCTATATTTTACCAACTTTTGATATCAATTGTCTTTACAACTCTTAAATTTCTATTATCTTGTATGATGTATGCTAAGTGGCTTGTATAAGGCCTTTCGGGGTCTTATACATCATGTCACGTCTAGGGGGTACTTTAGGTCATGACAACTCATGTGCATTCCTTTTTGTTTCAAGTTCTTTGACCTCTGTGTGTGTTTAATTTGTACTTGTCATATTGCTTTTACTTTTCTTACTTAGTTAGCCTATGATGCCTACTAAGTACCTGTTATTTGGATGCTCATACTACACTTTGCATATGTTTCGTGATACAGGTCCGAGCATTAGGTACCAACATTGTTATCGAGACTATAGTTCCCAGAACCGAAGGTAAGGCTAAGCACATGACATTCTGGAACTTACTTTTTTCCATTTGTATTTCGTTGGCTAGTCTTTTGCATTTTAATACAACTTTTTTTATTTTGGGTCCACTTTTGGGACTTGTTTACTTTTATTTAGCATCTCTGTACTTGTGTTTTCTAGGTTCTGGGAGGGAACCTTTTATAGTATATATATTTTGGATTGCTTCCGCTTTATCTTTTGTTTCTGTGTTTAAATTATTGCTTTCACTTTGTTTCTATCCTTAAACCCATTACTTTTCATTTCAAGTTACAAATTAGCTTACCTACTGGTGAGTTATAGTAGGTTTCATCATGACTCGAGAAATTGAGTAGTGATATAATATCCTTAAAAGAATTACATTTCTCTTTTTATTTTTATTTTTATTTTATGTGTAAACACTTTATTTTGATTAGTATTTTTTACAATTATGGCATATTGATCTAACTGAAAACCAAATTAGAAAAAGATTTCACTGAAGGTCAAGTAATAGGTTGGTGCATATCATATAGTAATAAAACGACAATTAAATACGATTTAGTTTTTATGATATTTGAAAGTAACATAAAGTTTCTACTAAATATAATTTCTTCCAAATTTGGAAAAAAATAATAATGTAGTTCTATAAGAAACACATTTGCTATAAACTTATGACCACGTTTGGTGGATAAGTCTTATTCAGATTCAAATCACACTAATTCTTTTCCTAAAAAGAAAAGTTTGACTCAAAAAATTCTGTTAGTATAAGACCACATCCAAAAACTACATATATTTCAAGATGATATACCCTCATTTAGATTTATTCCAAAATAGTTATTGTTGACAATAAAGAATTCTCTAATTCAAACTACTCAAAATTTTACAGAATCAAATTTTTCATAATATAGGGGTCAATCTTAGGCAAAGACAAGAACAACAACAAAAACAACAAAGTCATTTTTGAACAAACACATATATTATCTTCTTTCTCCTCTTTAGCCATGACGAGAAATAAAGTAATGCTTGCTTTGATTGAAAATAAAACTGATAGAAAAGTTTCTTACAAGAAAAGACACATAGGGTACTTGAAAAAGGCACAAGAACTCAGTACTCTTTGTGACATTGAAATGGCTGCCATCATCTATAGTCCTTATAGTGATGAACCTAAGGTGTTTCCCAATCATGGTGCTGCAATCAACACCTTTCTAAAGTTTAATGAATTGACAGCCTTGGAGAGATCAAAAAACATGGTGACAAGAGAAGAATTCAACGAGAAAAGGATCAAGAAGTAGAAGAAAAAACTACTAAAGTTAAGAAAGGAAAATAGGGTCAAGGAAATTACGAATGAGATGTATGAAGTATTGGATGGAAAAATTATTTCCTTTGACATGCATCCTTATGATCTCAATGATCTAAGTTATGTGGTTAACAAGAACCTTCATCTAGTACGTGAAGCAATGAAAAGGAATGTTGGTGACGAGGGGTCTACATCAAATGTCCCTCAATCCACGCCTTCAACACCAATTACTTCTATGATTTTGTCACCAATTATAGATCCTCCATTGTCTTCTCCAGTGCCTTCTCCAATGACACCACAAATGGACCCTTCAATAGAGATCCCCCCAATGGGTGCATCAATGCAAATGAATGATTACCAGAACTACTCTACTGATATTCCACAAAGTCCTTCATTGACTGAGTTGTTCAATTGGAATAATGATGATATAGTGACTTTACTGGATGACCTATCACTAAACAGTATTAATGATCAAGATCCAAATCGCACCACTAATATATAAAGTTTTTGGACTAGTGTGTGTGTCTTTTTATTAGTATTGTTTTATATGTCCATGTTGTCCCATGGACAGTTTGTGTCTTTAAATGTTTTTCATGTCTAAGTGTGCCATAGGACTCTCCACATCACTTTTTTTTGTCCTTATATTGAGTGTTCGTATGTCGTGTTTTGTGAATTATTTCAAAGTTTGTTATTTCACTCACTTATTAAATATATGAACAATTTACATGTTTACTAGTTTGTCAGTTATTTATTTATTTTCGCTTTTACTTTTGTTGTTATTCAAAAGTTGTTGCTGGTACAGTTTCCAAAAAAACATCTTGCAATTCAAAAGTTAAACAAATGAATTTATGTATTGAATAAATTTTCACTCTGAACATGAGTGAAAGTTTTAGGGTGAAATAATAACACATCTAAAATTGAATATGAATATAAACATTAAAGAAAATTATCAAGAAGACCTATAAAATATCCATTTTGAAATAATAAGGTGAAGTAAAAGATTGATTAATTTTTTGGAAAAAATCCATGTCTTCTAGTTTAATTTAATTGTTTATAATTAATTGTTGTAATCCAAAAACTTATAATTGTATCACCACATTTGTTCAGTGGCTAAATGTCTCTCATTATGTTGTTCTCTCTTCGTTATTCTAAGAAATTTGTTCCGCACACAAATATATAGGAAATAATTAACATATCCCGTACATAAAAAACTACTTTTTCTTGTTTACTTAACATTTGAAAGGTATAAATATTCAAAAAAGACTAAGGGTCAAGTAATTCGTCTGTGCTGTCATATACTAGTTTTTTTTAATGGGCGTTGCACGTTAATCCCTAATATTTCCTAAAATTTCTACAAGCATAATTTTTTGTTGATAGTTATTTATCACATAATATTTTTTGTAGATATGTCATAACTTCTAATAATTAATATATTTATATATAGAGCTTACATTCACATCCAAGAAAAAAAGAGATCAAGTTTAAAAAATAATTAAAAAATATAGTGGTGGGGTAAGGGAAAATGGGGGAGGGGATTACAAAGTGGGTGTTACGACCCGATTTCGGAGGTCATGATGGCACCTACTATACCCCACTAGTAGGTAAGCCTAATCCTTAGCCCGGAGCCATAAGCAACGGAGTACCAAGCGGAACTCAACAATAAGAAGCATAAAGGTTATAATGAAGCGAAGAAAGGGTAATCAATAGAAATGCAACACAAGGAACCATCTCAAGACCTGCTATCAGTCAGTAATTGAGCATCTAGTAAAAATAAGAGTACAATGCTTTTACAAACACTAGATAGGTACAAGTTGTCTCTCAATACAATAGAAAGACTGAGCCTAGAAAAAATTGATGGAAACTGACAACTCCAAATGCTAAGAGCTCACCCAAGTCTCTGAGACTCCAAGATGATCTGCACGACTCCAAACCAACGGCGATAACTCAAACCAAGATCTACAGGGAGTAGAAGTATAGTATGAGTACCAAGGACGGTACTGAGTAGGCATCAGCATAAACAACAAGTAATAAGGAAAGCATGACACAAGTAACTAAACATGAGATACTAAAGTAGATAGGCAATAATCAATAGAAACATGATACAAAGGAAAAGAAGCTGCGTCAAGAACGTACCTTGAAAGCAAGCCAACAACCTATTCTCAAGCAAATAAGATACCAAGTATACTACCCAGGGTTAGGAGGATTCACAACTGCAATTATAAAGGCAAAGGATATCATCTATTAGATATTTAATAACAGAGAAAAGAACATAGCCAAACAATAACCTGACCGGACCCCCATAAGCCCAGAAGGTACAAAGAATAATCATAACTCAACTGACCCCCATAAACTGGAGGGTGCAACCAACAAACAAGTACACTAGTGATAGGCGATGAATATCAATGCAAGGTGAGTAGCAAAACCATCACTGACAATCCAAACCAAGTAACAGCCTCGAACCCTAAGCTTCGGCCTTGAATTGAAAGTAACGGCCTCGAACCGTGAGCATCAGTCTCGAACTGAAAGTAACAGCCTCGAACCTTGAGCAATGGCCTTGATAATGCCCAAATCATTCTCAAAAGCCAAATAAAAGAGTGAGCGATTGTTGTCAATAAAAACCCAACAAAGTTTTGGGGTCGAATCCCACAAGGAATGGTGTGCGATTAAGAATCTAATTATAGAATTAACTAGCAATTAATTCAATTGAAGTTGAAATAAAAATAAATAGGTGGAGAAGTCCACCAATTTTGATAGAAGTAATTTCGAAACCCAATTATCAAAATGGAAATAGTTGATGATTCACAAAACTAAAGGACTTTTGGATGTGGGGGATGGATTGTTGATTTTACTCGGGGTATACTAGAATTGCTCATTAAAACTAATTAATCACAAATAGACTAGGTGATCATCATTTATGATAATCTTCTTTAGATCTCAAAGTATCCTTGTAGAGAATCTTCTTTCTGTCTCATCTATATGTCATTCAAAATTACCTAAAACCTTAGAACTGCAATCAAATAATTTATATTACAGCTATTGATAAGATTACACACTTACATTAGTCTCTTTCGAGCACTCTCACAAGATCAAAGCTAGAATTAAGTTGACCACCTCAATTTATGAATTAAACACTCAGTAATCAGTCAAATTTGCTAATAACAACCATAAAATACTACAATTTAACAAAATCACTAAATTAAATCAACACCCAACACCATTATCACACCCCAAGAGTTTGGGGTTTTAGCCACACAATGCAAAGCGTAAATGGATTATACCTTGCTTGAAATTAACCATGGGTAGCATGAAATTAAGTATTTAAGAGCAAACCCACTTTGAATCCAATGTCGATTTTCTAATTTCACTTACACAATATTAAAACTTAAAAAATAAATGTGTTCTTCATTAATGGAAAATGTTTCTCTCTCTCGAATGTTCAGTTTATTTCTCTCAAATTTTCCACACACTCTTTCTTTCTTCTCTAGGCTATTTATAGTTTCTCAAAATTTTGCCAAAAAAGTAGTTTTGTCTCCTTTTTGGGCGACGTTAGCACAATTCACCCACTACATTCGGTGAATCATCTTTCTCCCTTTGGTCAACCTTTTCCCAATTTCAAGCTTCAAGTGTTCGAGTCTCACTAAGTGATCTCGTTCGATTCCGCTTTTGCAACTTTGGTGAATGGCTGAACTTCATATCGTACTGCCCTTTTGGCCAGTGTTTTATCTATCAACACTGTGAGATTCGGTTACATCTACTCACTCCACCTTGTGTCATCCAGTGTATCACCCTTCTTTCCTCACTTTTTTGATTGACCTTGAAGGCTTACTCACTGCAATGTATATTTATGCGATCTCATATTTCTTTGGTGACTCGTCCTTCTTGTTAGGCGATCAACAATGTTTATTTTGCACTTCCTATTGCAATTTTTTTCCATTCTTTCAAACATCGATCCTTGCCTTATCCAATTTTCTTCATAGCTGCAAATGATCAATATTATATTAGAAGAGGACAAAATTATGTATTGAGGACACTAATTATTGAGCTAATTGGACCTTAAGTGAGAGCAAATCTACTACTCATCAACGCCCCCAACTTAAACTTTTGTTTGTCCTCAAGTAAATCCAGAACAAAACAAGCTCAATAAGGTTGCCTACAACAATACTCAATGAGAGCTAACATGCAAGTGTCATAGCAAGACTACTCTCGATATCATGTTACCCGCAATCATGATCAAAAAGCTTCAAATGTTGACTAGTTGGTTTCAACACAGACTCAAGCTCACTTTCGTTTCATGTCTAATGCAAGAACATGTTTCAACAAATGCATTCAAGTGCTCTCACATCGAGAACGATTCCATGCTCTCACAAAGCAATTTCAACAAAAGTGTAAGGAATCAATACAACTCTCACTCTCTCAAAAGAGAAACACATGCAAGCTTTGTCAGATAGGTTTACCCATATTTTTCAATCATCACATAACCTAGTTCATGCAAGATCTCAAAGGTCTTTTTAAGCTTGTGATAGGGCTGAGGGTTAAGGTATGGTCAATTTGAATTGGTGACTTTACCTTTTCAAAGCATTGTTGCAATAATCATCACTTCTTCTCATGTTTGTTTTCTTCTTTCTCAATTGAGAACTCAACTCTTGACTTGCCACTCAATTCATTTTGAATCCCCTTTTATTTCATTCACTTCTCTGTTTCATTTTTATTTTTCCAACGTATTATCACCAAAATGATAGCTCTCCCCCTTTTTTTATGAGGAGGAGTTCCTTCTTTCTGGTAGCACTTTCAAAATTGAGTTTCATTTCATCTTTCTTTGCCCTTCACTTGGCTTTCTCTCTTCTTTCCTTTCCACACCCCCAACGTAGGATTTTGGCCTAAGTTGACTGTTCAAACATCACTATGCTTCAAAAAGGATTTTTTTGATGAGAAAGTAGGGATAATTTGGTTCAAGAGGCATGTTTTGGTTGAAAACAAATGGGTTAGGATTCACACTCTCACAAGGTAGTCACAAATGGTGTATGGATGATTTGGTTTCCTCTTTCAATTGTTTCCCAAGATCATATCTAGCATTCACTAAGATTCACACAATTTGGACTAACAAGGCAAATTCAAGGACTCCGCATGCATGGTTTCAAGTAATCCCTCACCACACATGGAACTTCGAAATACATTCATTTAGTATATCCCAAAAAGATCAAGAGCATACATGCGATGTTCATTGCAAGGCTCACATTGAAACGCTGCTAGTCAAAAAAAGACTCAAAGAGATCACTCAAAGGTGTAACCACATTGATTTCATTCCCGTAACACCAACACTACGCATCATGTTCATCATGAGTACTATTTAAGACATCAATATTGAACAAAATCTATTCTCAAATTTTTATCAATGAAAACATCAAGAATTTCACAATTATAAAACTCATGGGGGTTGCAATCATCAAGAGAGAACGCAAAAGAGATAAAGAGACACTTATTTCCAAAATAGCACTCTAATATAAACTAAGAATCCAATAGTTCAAAAGGGGGAATATTGGCATGAAGGCCCTCACCCCACCAAAAAGAAAAGAGCAGTGTCCTCAATGCACAGAAATGAAATAAAAAGATGAAGGTAGGAGCACTCCATGAGCAATCACTAGTACTGATCATAGCCAACCTTAGTCGGCAAGTCATTATTTAGACTCAGATCGCCTATCGGGACTATAAGTGTGTGGTATATGTCCTTCACTTCGACGGTATACCCTGTAATCGCCCAAAATACATGGGCACTACGCCTTTTCTGGCTTGAGCATCACCGAGATTACTAGTGTGCTTCCCCTTTTTCATGCTTAACTAGGCAGACTGTAGCTGGTTCGCCTAATAATATCGGTGCATCACCTAGTAGGTGATGGACAGTCAGCTTCTAAAGTTGAGCTTCCCAAAGGGCAAGCTCATTAGAGCTTTGCTTACTATACTTGGCGAATCACCAAGTTGCTCTATCGCCTAGTACTCCATACCTACACATGTGAACACCACGTTATCAAAAATAACTAGCATTTGTGTTGCTTCCCAAGGAGCGCCTACTTAAACGTCGCAGCACGACGTGGATATATTCTTCAAACATCATCTAGATACACCAATTCAATAGCCCTCATATCATGACCTTCCCTAAAGTATGCGTTCAATCTTTTTCCATTGACTGTGAATCGCATCCCTTTTGCATCTTCAATTTCAATCGCACCATTTCCATACACTTGTGTGATAGTGTGAGGACCAGTCCACTTGGATTTGAGTTTTTTCCAGGGAAGAGTTTCAACCTAGAATTGAACAATAGGACTAACTCCCCTGCCCAAAACTCGCGGGGTGGTATCTTCCCATCATGCCACCTTTTACCCTTCTCCTTATATAAAGCAGAGCTTTCGTAGGCCTGCAAATGAAATTCATCTACATGGTCTCTAGAGGCTGCCTCCCAATTCATATTTATCTTTTTCAATGCCCACAACGCTTTATGTTCCAATTTAACCGAAAGAGGGCAAGCTTTCCCAAACACTAACTTGTAGGGAGACATACCAATGGGAGACTTGAATACCATACGGTAGGCCTTAGTGCATCATAAAGCTTTTTAGACCAGTCAGTACGATGGACATTCATTGTTTTGGCCAATTGCTCTTTATGAATAATGATGATATTAGGTTATAATATGGAATTAGGGAGGTTAATTTAGGGTAAAAGGTCAAGAATACCCTTCTGGAAATATAACAAGGCCATAAAATCAAAGAAAATGACCCTTTTATGAATTCTGTTTGCCAAATCAGTGATCTAGAGGTCCCCTCAATGAAATATTTGGCGGTTCACCAAATAGCACTTTAGATCGCAAAAATAGATAGGTACTTAAGGTTTTTGGGACAATTCGGTGAGCTAATTTGGTGATTCGCCAACCTATTTGGCAAGTCACCGAATGAGTAGGTGTCCTTGCAAAATTTCTCAACCCGAACATATTCAAGTAAAATGACCAGAACTTCTTACTCTAAACTCGAAGTAAGGCAAACTTGGTGGCATTGGAAATAAGACTCATAGAACTTTAATTTGATAGGTCATAGGCCACTTAACTCTTTATATGTTGAGAGATATGGTCATTTGAATTGGATCTTTATATGAAGTCATGTGAAAACTTAGTCTATAGGAATGCATTGAACTTGGCTTTGTGTTTGAGGTCCCTTATGAACCTAGATCACTTTCGATACCCTTGATACACTTGGTAAATGACCTTAATATATATGAGCAAGTAGGACATCACCCATTTAAAGCTCATATACTTACGATGAATTATTCAAATCTTAAGAGTAAAGTTGTGAGGTGTTACATAATGATTCATGTATTAGCTTAGAAATTTTTGGGTGTTACAACAACTTAGATCCATGTACACTGATATAGGTCTGATAGTTTGATCCTTAAGGCGACTACTCAGCTCAGCTTGCTCTTTTGTATTTTTGTTTAATCCTCTCGATCAACATGGCATATACGCATGTTATTATAGGTGTACCGCTAATTCGGCATCAAGTTGTGGAGTATGAGCTAGAATGAGTCCCTGACGGTTCTGAGATGGTCCTATGCCTTTGTTTTGATGGGAGTTGTGATGGCAAAGGGATCTTGGAGTCATTGGATTATGTTTTATGTGGTTCGATCCCGTTTACCCTATTATTGCTCCTGTTTTGAGGCTCCCAGTGCATCACTTTCATCCGGGTTCAGTCCCCGCTCTTATCGCCCCTTTTGTTAGTTTCAACTCTTGACGAGGTGATTCTATTCCCTTTGATCCAATTCAAAGTTTGTCTGGGAGGTCCTATCTTATATTTCCCTTTGATCTGATTCAAGTTCTATCTAGGTGACTCTATTGTAAATCCCTTTCGATTCTATTAGAGTTCTGATAGGGAGGTCCTATCTTATATTTCCCTTTGATCCAATTCAAGTTTTCACTGGGAGATTCTATCTTGAAGTCCTTTTTGATTCAATTCAAGTTTTAGCTGCGTGATTTTCTTGGATTCTTGGATTCCTTTACCGTGATTGTAGTCTGGGAGAGGTTGTGGAAATTATGGTAATATCTTCAAGTTCTCTTATTAGTTCTTAGCTATTCTGTCTAGCTGATGGGATTATGGGGGTCCATTTAGGTTTTACTTAAACTTGCAGACGAGTGTACCTTCTAGGCTTATGGAGCCTAGTTAGGTTTAACTAGTTATACTAACTTCTTCTTTGTTCTTAGTACACTCGTGTGCATTCCTTTTTGTTTCCTGTTCTTTGACCTATGTGTGTGTTTAATTTTTACATTTCATATTGCTTTTACTTTTCTTACTTAGTCAGCCTATGATGCCTACTAAGTACATGTTATTTGGATACTCATACTACACTTTGTATCTGTTTCGTGATACAGGTCCGAGCACCAGTTACCAACATTGATATCGAGACTATAGTTCCCAAATCCGAAGGTGAGGCTAAGCACATGACATTCTAGAACTTACTTGTCTCCATTTGTATTTTGTTGGCTAGTCTTTTGCATTTTGATACAAGTCTTTTTATTTTGGGTCCACTTTTGGGACTGGTTTACTTTTATTTAGCATCTCTGTACTTGTGTTTTCTAGGTTCTGGGAGGGAACATTTTAGTGGATATATATTTTTGATTGCTTCCGCTTTATCTTTTGTTTCTGTGTTTAAATGATTGCTTTCACTTTGTTTCTATCCTTAATCCCATTACTTGTCGTTTCAGGTTACGAATTAGGTTACCTACTGGTGGGTTATAACAGGTGTCATCATGACTCAAGAAATTGGGTTTTGATATAATATATATTTAAAGGAATTACATTTCTCTTTTTATTTTTCTGTTACGTGTAAACACATTATTTTGATTAGTATTTTCTACAATTATGGCATATTGATTTAACTCAAAACTAATTTAGAAAAAGATTTCACTAAAGGTCAAGTAATAGGTAGGTGCATATCATATATTAATAAAAAGACAATTAAATATGATTTAGTTTTTATGATATTTGAAAGTAGCATAAAGTTTATACTAAATATAATTTCTTCCAAATTTGCAAAAAATAACAATGTAGTTCTATAAGAAACACATTTGCTATAAACTTATGACCATGTTACTAATTCTTTTCCTAAAAAGAAAAGTTTGACTCAAAAAATTTTGTTAGTGTAAAAGCAGATCCAAAAACTACATATATTTTAAGATGATACACCCTCATTTAGATTTATTCCAAAATAGTTATTGTTGACAATAAAGAATTCTCTAATTCCAACTACTCAAAATTTTACAGAATCAAAAATTTTCATATATATATAGGGGTCAATCTTAGGCAAAGACAAGAACAAAAACAAAAAAAAACAAAGTCATTTTTGAACAAACACATATATCCTCTTCTTTCTCCTCTTTAGCCATGCCGAGAAATAAAGTAATACTTTCTTTGATTGAAAATGAAACTGATAGAAAAGTTTCATACAAGAAAAGACACATAGGGTTCTTGAAAAAGGCACAAGAACTCAGTACTCTTTGTGACATTGAAATGGCAGCCATCATCTATAGTCCTTATAGTGATGAACCTAAGGTGTTTCCCAATCATGGTGTTGCAATCAACACCTTTCTAAAGTATAAAGAATTGACAGCCTTGGAGAGATCAAAAAACACGGAGACAAGAGATGAATTCAACGAGAAAAGGATCAAGAAGTTGAAGAAAAAACTAGTAAAGTTAACAAAGGAAAATAGGGTAAAGGAAATTACGAATGAGATGTATGAAGTATTGGATGGAAAAACTATTTCCTTTGACGTGCATCCGTATGATCTCAATGATCTAAGTTATGTGATCAAGAAAAACCTTCATCTAGTACGTGAAGCAATGAATAGGAATGCTGGTGACGAGGGGTCTACATCAAATGTCCCTCAATCCATGCCTTCAACACCAATTACTTCTATGATGCTGTCACCAATTATAGATCCTCCATTGTCTTCTCCAATGCCTTCTCCAATGAAACCACAAATGGACCCTTCAATAGAGATACCACCAATGGGTGCATCAATGCAAATGAATGATAACCAGAACTACTCTACTGACATTCCACAAAGTCCTTCATTGACTGAGTTGTTCAATTGGAATAATGATGATGTAGTGACTTTACTTGATGACCTATCACTAAACAGTATTAATGATCAAGATCCAAATCGCGCCAATAATATATAAAGTCTTTGGACTAGTGTGTGTTTCTTTTTATTAGTAGTGTTTTATATGTCCATGCTGTCCCATGGACAGTTTGTGTCTTTTACAGTTTTTCATGTCTAAGTGTGTCATAGGACTCTCCACATCACTTTTTCTTTGTCCTTATATTGAGTGTTCGTATGTCGTGTTTTGTGAATTATTTCAAAGTTTGTTATTTCACTCACTTATTAAATATATGAACAATTTACATGTTTACTAGTTTGTCATTTATTTATTTATTTTCGCTTTTATTGTTGTTGTTATTCAAAAGTTGTTGTTGGTACAGTTTTCAAAAAAACATCTTGCACTGCAAAAGTTAAACATGAGTGAAAATTTTAGGGTGAAATAATAGCACATCTGAAATTGAATATGAATTTAAATATTAAAGAAAATTATCAAGAAGACCTACAAAATATCCATTTTGAAATAATAAGGTGATGTAAAAGATTCGTTAATTTTTTGGAAAAAATTCCATGCCTTCTTGTTTAATTTAATTGTTTATAATTAATTGTTGTCATCCAAACATTTATAATTGTGTCACCACATTTGTTCAGTGGTAAAATTTTTCTCATTTTGGTGTTCTCTCTTCGTTATGTCAAGAAATTTCTTCCACACACAAATCTATTAGAAATAATTAACGTATCCCCTACATCAAAAATTGTTTTTTCTTGTTTACTTTACAAATGAAAGATATAAATATTCAAAAAAGACTGAGGGTCGAGTAATTCGTTGGTGCTATCATACACTAATTTATTTTAAATGTGTATTGCACGTTTGTCCCTAATATTTAATAAAATTTCTACAAGCATAATTTTATGTTGATAGTTATTTATCACATAATATTTTTTGTAGATATGTCAAAACTTCTATTAATTAATATATTTATATATAGAGCTTACATTTGCATCCAAGGAAAAAAAAGAGATTACGTTTAAAAAATAATCAAAATATATTGGGGTGGGGGAAGGGAAAATGGGGGAGGGGATTACACTCTGGAGAATCGAACCCTCACCAACAAAGTGGGTGTCACGTTTCGATTTCGGCATATGAATGCAAGGTGAGTAGCCAAACCATCACTGACCATCCAAACCAAGTAACAGCCTCGAACCGTAAGCATCGGCCTTGAATTGAAAGTAACGGCGTCAAACCGTGAGCATAGGCCTCAAATCGGAAGTAACTGCCTCAAACCTTGAGCATTGGCCTTGATAACGCTCAAACCATTCTCCAAAACCAATTAAAAGAGTGAGCAATTGTTGTCAATAAAAACCCAACAAAGAGTCGGGGTCGAATCCTATAATGTATGGTGTGAGGTTAAGTATCTAATTATAGAATTAACTAGCAATTAATTCGATTGAAGTTGAAATAAAAACAAATGGGTGGAGAAGTCCACCAATTTTAATAGAAGTAATTTCGAAACCCAATTATCAAAATGGAAATAGTTGATGATTCAATAAACTAAATGACTCTTGGGATGTGGGGGATTGATTGTTGATTTTACTTGGGGTATAATAGAATTGCTCATTACAACTAATTAATCACAAATAGGCTAGATCATCATCATTGAGGCTAATCTTCTTTCGATCTCAAAGCATCCTTGCATAGAATCTCCTTTCGGTCTCCTCTATATGCCATTCAAAATAACCCAAAACTTTAGAACTGCAATCAAGTAATTTAAATTATAGCTATTGATAAGATTACAGACTTACATTGGTCTCTTTCGAGCACTATCACAAGATCAAAGCTAGAATTAAGTTGGCCACCTCAATTCATGAATTAAACACTCGGTAATCATTCAAATTTGTGATTAACAACCATAAAATACAGCAATTCAACAAAACCACTAAATTAAATCAACACCCAACACCATAATCACACCCAAGAGTTTGGGGTTTTAGCCACACATTGCAAAGTGTAAATGGATTATACCTTTCATGAAATTAGACATGGGTAGCATGAAATTAAGTATTTAAGAGCAAACCCACTTCGAATCCAATGTCGATTTTCCCATTTCACTTACACGATATTAAAACTTCAACAATAAATATGTTCTTCATTAATGGAAAATGTTTCTCACTCTAGAATATTCAGAATATTTCTCTCAAATTTTCCACACACTCTTTCTTTCTCCTCTAGGCTATTTATTGTTTCTCAAAAAATTTCCCAAAAAGTAGTTTCGGGTCTTTTTCAAGCGACGTTCGCTCAGTTCACCCACTACATTCGGTGAATAATCTTTCTCCCTTGGTTCACCTTTTCCCTACTTCAAGCTTCAGGTGTTCGAGTCTCACTAGGTGATCCCGTTCAATTCCGCTTTTGCAACTTTGGTGAATGGCTGAACTTAACATCGTATTGCCCTTTTAGCGAGTGTTTTATCTTTGAACACTTTGAGATTCGGCGACATCTATTCACTTCACCTTGTGTCTTTCAACGGATCGCCCTTCTTTCCTCACTATGCCAATTAACCTTAAAGGTTGACTCACTGCACTGTATATTTATGCGATCTCATACTGCTTTGGCGACTCGCCCTTCTTGATAGGCAATCAACAATGTTCATTTTGCACTTCCTATTGCAATATTTGTCCATTCTTTCAAACATCGATCCTTGCCTTATCCAATTATCTTCATAGCTGCAAATTATCAATATTCTTTAGAAGAAGACAAAATTATGCATTAAGGATACCAACGGGTTTTTTTATTGAACGATCAAGCATTAAAAGTCTCATGTTTGTTGGCTTCGGATTCTCAAGCCAGGCTTATCAAATACCATCAATGGCATCAAGTTTATGCTTGCACCAAGATCACATAAAGCTTTTGCAAAGGTACATGTACCAATAGTGCATGGAATCATGAAAGCTCCTGTGTCATCTCTCTTGAGTACCTCATTCTTCGCCATTATTGCACCACATGTTTGTGGGAGTTCAATTTTTTCACAATCTATCACACTTTTTTAGTCACCAACTCTTTCATGTGTTTGGCATAACCCGGCATTTCGGTCAAGGCATCCATCAATGGGATATTCACTTGCAAATCCTTCACTATTTCAACAAACCTTTGGAATTTTTCATTGTCATTTTTCTTCTTCAATCTTTGAGGGAATGGGGGTGTAATCTTGATTTGTGGTAACGTGGATGAAGCCTAAACACCACTTTTGTCACACTTGTCTTTGGCTCACCTTCCACTTACTTCTCTTGAACTTGCTCCATGTCCTTAGGTGATTCATTATCGGCAATGACCTCTTTATCACTTGAGTTATTTGACCTTGTTACTTCTTACAATGTCTTACCACTCCTGGTAACAACAGTTGAAACTTGGAGTGAATTTCCCTAATATTCCATTGCATGAGATGTTTCACAATCATAGGAACCAGGATACACAAGAGCGTCATCTGGCTTATCTTCTATTCAAGTGCTTTGATGGATGATGCATGTGAGATTACCGTAGTAGACAAAGTTGATACGTCACTCTTCATCCCTTGCAAAATTATATCTTCCCCCTCAACCTTTTTTAGGATTTTTATCAACAAGTCATCAATTTGTGTTTTCTTTGGTTCATGTGAAATGAATGGTTCATGTGAAATGAATGGTTGCTCATTTCTACTTTCTTCTCATTCTCTTTCACAACACATATCATTATTAACTTTTTTCAAAACTTGATTTCCGACAAGTTTTTGATAACTTGGCCGGAAACCATCCGATATTCCACTTCTCATCTACATCTCATCTTCATACCCATATTGGGATATTTGATTTA
This sequence comes from Solanum appendiculatum, assembly GCA_018342035.1. Classification (NCBI taxonomy): domain Eukaryota; kingdom Viridiplantae; phylum Streptophyta; class Magnoliopsida; order Solanales; family Solanaceae; genus Solanum; species Solanum appendiculatum. The sequence continues at coordinate 1,147,992 of JAGDQO010000316.1, forward strand.
CCAAGTCTGCTCCTTCTCTGATAACATGCTCAGATAAAAGTTCAATTTGAGTGGTCAATTTGGCAATGATTTTTCATGCTTTTGGTTCCTTTCTTCTTCTTCCTTGAGTGCCCCCAAATGTGGAAGGGAAACATAATCATCACCCGTATACCAAGAATGATTTAGCTTAGTCATTTCATCAAGCAACCTTGTCGCCTTAGTGTATGGTTGTCTCATACTACTCCTTTCCACCTGATGATCAACCAACCCCTTATTTAGAACATCAAGACTGTGGTAGAAATATTGCAATAACAGCTCACCCGAGAAACCATGCTTAGGACATTGTGACAACACCCGCTTGAAACGTATCCACGCTTTATGTGTAGATTCCCCATGCATTCTTTCGAAATTTAGGATGTTCTTTCTTAACTTCATGACTCTACATGGAGGAAAGAACCTCTCAAGGAAAGTTTCAATCAACCCTTCCCATGAGGAAAGAGATAGCCTTAGCAGTTCAATCAACCATCTAGTTGCCTCCCCTTTTAGAGAGAGAGGGAATAACCTTAGCCTCATTGACTCTTGTGAGATACATTTGGCTTAAAAAGGCTTACATACATTTGCAAATTTTTGGACATGTTCATTAGGATCTTCATGTTCTAGCCCCTCAAATAATCATTCCACCTTGATGAGCTGCAACCTTGATTTGGTTATGACGAAAGTAGTCACCTTGTACAGCGGTGGTAGGCAAATTTCTCCCACCTCATGGATGGTACGAGAAACCACTTCATCATCTCATCTATCATCATTGTCTTGTCCATGGAAAGTAGAATCATTGCCATGTTATGTACTCATTTCTTCACCTATCAATAGATCACCACAAGAATTCCAAGTGTAAAACTGTTCAACTACAAAGCAAATTAATATGCAAGTTACTTCTTAAACTAAATTCCTAACTACCATTCCCCGGCAGCGGTGCCATTTTTTATAACACTCAAATCACTTTCCAAAATGAATTAAAAGAGTGAGCATTCGTTGTCAATAAAAATCCAACAAAGAGTCGGGGTCGAATCCCACAAGGAATGGTGTGCAGTTAAGAATCTAATAATAGAATTAACTAGCAATTAATTCAATTGAAGTTGAAATTAAAACAAATGGGTAGAGAAGTCCACAAATTTTAATAGAAATAATTTCGAAACCTAATTATCAAAAAGGAAATAGGTGATGATTCACAAAACTAAAGGACTCTTGGGATGTGGGGGATTGATTGTTGATTTTACTTGGGGTATAATAGAATTGCTCATTACAACTAATTAATCACAAATATGCTAGGTCATCATCATTGATCATCATCTTATTTCGATCTCAAGGAATCCTTGCATAGAATCTCCTTTCGGTCTTATCTATATGCCATTCAAAATAACCCAAAACCGTAGAACAGCAATCAAGTAATTTAAATTACAGCTATTGATCAGATTACCCACTTAAATTTGTCTCTTTCGAGCACCATCACATGACCGAAGCTAGAATTAAGTTGATTCAGAATATTTCCTCACTTCATCGATTGACCTTAAAGGCTGACTCAATGCACTGTCAATTTAGGAAATCTCATACTGCTCTTGTGACTCGCCCTTCTTGTTAGGCGATCAATAATGTTTATATTGCACTTTCTATTACAATTTTTTGCCATTCTTTCAAACATTGGTCCTTGCATTGTCCTATTTCCTTCATAGCTGCAAATCATCAATATTCTATTAGAAGAGGAAAAAATTAGGCATTGAGGACACTAATTATTGAGCTAAATAGACCTTAAATGAGTGCAAATCTATTCAGGCCTCGAACCAGAAGTAACCTATAATAGGTTCGCCTAGCCAGCCAGCCAGCAAACTCCCAGGGGCATTAGCCACTGAGCTAGCATCAAAAGATGATTCTAAACCATTATTAATGACTACTCCTCCTTCAATAGAATCAACTAAGCAAACACCTAATCAGGTAAATCTATTAACATCACGAACCAACTTCTTCTTATCATCCTCAACATGAGCAACACTACCCATTGATAGTTGACTAAGAGAATTCCCCACTACATTCACCTAATCGGGGTGAGAGAGGATACTCATTTCATAATATTTTTGAAACTCAAGCCACCTCCTTTGGTGAAGATTCAAATCCTTTTGAGTGAACACATATTTAAAACTCTTGTGGTTGGTGAACACATGTACCTACACACCATACAAGTAATGTCTCGAAATCATTAAAGCAAACACCACCGCCGCTAACTCCAAATCATGAGTCGGATAATTCTTTTCATGAATTTTCAATCGCCTTGAAGCATAAGCAATGACTTTTCCATGTTGCATCAAAACACAACCAAGACCAACCCATGAAGCATCACAATACACCATAAAACCATCCTATCCTTCCGGTAGTGTCAAAATAGGAGCCGAAGTGAGTCTATCCTTCAACTTTTGGAAACGATTGGAAACAAGCTTTCGGCCATAGGAATTTCACCTTCTTTTGAGTCAATATTGTCAAAGGTGAAGCAATAGAGGAAAATTCTTCCACAAACCTTCTATAATAACCGGTCAAACCCAATAAACTCCGTAAATCTGAAGCAGACAAAAATCTAGGCCAATTCTTAACCACCTCACTTTTCTTAGGATCGACTTGAATACCTTTACCCGAGAAAATATGGCCAAAGAAAGCAACAGACCTCAACCAAAACTCACACTTGTTAAACTTAGCATACAACTCTTGATCCTCGAGAATTTGCAACACAATATTCAAATGTTCAACATGTTCATCCTCACTCCGTGAGTAAATCAAAATGTCATAAAAACAATCATAAACATATCCAGATATTGTCTAAATACTCTATTAATCAAGTCCATGAATGTGGCCGGAGCATTATTCAAACCAAAATACATCACCAAAAACTCATAATGACTATATCGAGTTTGAAAACCCGTCTTCGGAATGTCACTCTCATTCACCCTCAATTGGTGATAACCCGACCAGAGTTCAAACTCAGAGAAGTAACTCGCTCCTTGGAGTTGATCAAACAAATCATCAATCCTTAGAAGAAGATACTTATTCTTAATGGTAACCTTATTCAATTGTCGATAATAAATACACATGTGAAGTGAACCATCCTTCTTAGGAACAAACAAAACTGGAGCACCCCATGGAGAGATACTCGGTAGGATGAAATCCTTATCCAACAAATCTTTCCATTTTTCCTTTAATTCCTTAAGTTCTTCCAGAGCCATACGGTAAAGAGGAATAGAGATAGGTTGCGTATCTCGGAGAAGGTGAATCCCAAATTCAATTTCCCTTTTGGGAGGAACACCGAGTAGATCATCGGGAAACACTTCCAGAAACTCAATTACAATGGAGACCAACTCAAGAATTGGGGTTTCAGAATCTGCATCCCTAACCCTAACAAGATGATATATGCAACCTTTAGAAATTATTTTCCTAGGTTTTAGACAAGAAAAAACTAACCCTTAGGCATAAAATTTCAACCTTACCACTTTAGGATAGGCTCATTAGGAAACTGAAACTTAACCACACAGGTTCTACAATCTATAGAAGCATAACAAGAATAGAGCCAATCCATACCAAGAATAACATCGAAACCCAAGATGTCAAGCTCTACAAGATAAATATAAGTGACTTTATAGAATTAGGAGACAAGACACTTTCTATAGATTCACTTAGCCACAATTGATTCACCAATAGGAGTAGAGACATAAAAGGATCTAACAACAAATCCAAAGAAACATCAAATATCATAGCCACATATGGCGTCACAAATGACAGAGTAGCACCGGGATCAAACAAAGCATAAACATCAAGATGAAAGACTCTCAACATACCAGTGACCACATCGGGAGAACTATCTTAATCATGTCTAGTTTGAAGTGCCTAGAATCGGTTTTGCTTTGGAGCACTTGAACCCGAACAACTAGGCAGAGATTTCCTACCATCTCTTCCCTTAGTAGCAACTGACAGACATTCTCTCATCTTGTGACCACTCTTACCACAATTAAAGCAAACATCTATACCTGCTAAGAATTTACCATCATGCTTCCTTCCACACCTAGAACTATTAGTCAAAGAAGATCCACCACCATTTCCTCCTTGAGGCTTAGGGTTAGACACCCTATCTTTGTTGAACTTAGGAGCTAGAGCATTAGAGGAACCTTGATTAGATATCCTTTACCGGAATCTAGAATGACCATGTCCATCGGATCTTAAATGTGAAAAGTCACCATCACCGATCTTTGCCCTCTTTGCCTCCCTAGATCTTTCCTTCATCTTCCCCTCTGCTATTTGTTGGGAATGGGTCATCAAATGGGAAATATCCATTTCCTTAATGATCATGATGGTACGACATTCCTTAACCACTATTTCAGACACACTCGAAACAAACTTACTCATCCTTGCCCTAGAGTCCGCAACCATAGTTGGAGCAAATCTAGCCAATTGAGTGAACTTAAAAGCATACTCCTTCACACTCATATTTACTTGATGAAGGTTGATGAATTCAAGTACTTTTGCTTCCCTCATCTCAAAGGGAAAGAACACATCAAGAAAAGCAACCTTAAACTTCTCCCAATCAAGAGGACCCACATCAATAGCCCTCTCTCTCTTCCATTGTTCAAGTCAAACTTAAGCAACACCCTTAAGTTGATAAGCGGCCAACTCTGCCTTCTCAACCGTAGTAACTCTCATAATTCCCACTATCTTGTAAGCCTCATCAATGAACTCTTGAGGATCCTGATCAACCTTAGAACCATGAAATACCGAAGTATTCATCCTAGTGAAGTCCCTTATCCTTGCCACCGCCATACCCACATTTGGGTTCATAGGAGCATTAGCCTCGCTATTGGCTTCAGCTGTCATAGCTTGAGCCAACACTTGGAAAATGGCTCAGAACTCCACATTAGTCATTTCCTTAGCCAAAGGATCAGCCAAAACTTGTGGAGCTTCTTGTTCCACATTCTCACCCGCATTTTTTCTAATGTACACTCTTTGAGGGGCCATATCTTAAAAAGCATCAGGTAAGGATTAGGAGAGAGACATTTAGAGTTACACTCTATTGCACGACTTTATAATAATGAAAGAAGTGGAGTTTCCTAAACATCTTATAGCCTCTTATCCATAAATGTGGTGCGTTTCACACTCATGGTGCGCTTCACACTCATTAATAAGACGCTACTTGGCATGGCTTGTGAGGCATCCTAGGAGCTTTCTAAACCTTGTGCTATGAATACCAAGTTTTTCATGACCCAAAGTATACCTTAGGGGTAACATGGCATATAGGACCCCGAAAAGGCCTACATAAGCCACTTAACATACATCATACAAGATAATAGAAATAAAGATTTCAAAAAAAATCATATCAAAAGAGATTGACATAATGGAAATCCAACATAGTCTCAACAAGCCATCTAATACATCAAAAGAAGTGGTTGGGACGTAACCCATACACCATGTACAAATGTCTGAAAGCTGATGTAAAGAAAGCAATAAAAGTGTCATGGTCCTCGAAACATGAGGACTCGCCAACTCTTAATCTTCGAATCATCCATGAGATCAACTAGCCACAAGTATGTGAGGTAGGAGAGTCAAACCCTACATTAGTGAAACAATGTAGGCAAAAGTTTGCATTAGTACATAGAATGTACTGAGTATGATAGAAATGCATTAAAGGTATGAAATCATGCTAAAAGGACTTTTCATGACGTGCAATGACCAAGCTAAATCATCAGATAAAAGGATTAGAAAACACGAGTCATAATCATGGTCAATGCAAGCTTAACATAATTTAAATACTTTGTGAGATACTCAGAAGTAACCTAGTTCATTATTGTGGGATGTTTACCATTAACTGACATATACCATGTGAGCTAAAACATGAAATCCGGTGTCTATCTCACACCGAGAAGAGATTTCATTGCTTGCAAAGGCAACAACCTTAAACTTCAAGCTTACTTGGAACCACTAGCTTAGACATCTTACTAGGCACGTAGTTAGGGACAAGGAGATTGCTACTAGAGCTTCGGCCTCTACTAACGGAAAGCCTCCATCTCAATATCCTTTTGGTGCTAAGTAAAATCCCACAGAATAGCCATTAATCATATTGATTTTATCATCCATGGAAAGTCACCATTAGGTTACCAATCCAAGCTAAAGTTATTTAGGATAGCTCCTTAAATATTGATTCAACTTAGGTGAGAAAACCTTTCAATCTTATGAATCCTTATGTGAAAAATTCTTTCACAATTTCATTGACACTTTCATCTAAGAGCATTTTCAAACCATAAACATCATGTAACACCTCGGATTTGAAAAGAAGGAAAATTACAAGTTTTTCAGAACTGGTGCCACTACTGACAAAAGCCACCGACGGACCGTAGGTTGACTTATGGGTCGTAGGTGGGAACCATAGATGCCAAGTTACACAATTTCAAAATATCAAGTTTCATAATACCTTTGGCGGTTCTCCAGGATGACCTGTTATTCCATGTACGAGTCGTAGATAAGTCTCGTAGGTCTCTCCTAGACTTAGTAAAATTTTAAAGCTTTATGTTGGGATCTACAATTACCATGTACGAACCATAGGTAGAACTACCAACCGTGCATGGGTTCCGTCAAAATTAATGGTTTCTGAATCTTTCTACGATTGGCCAGGACAGTTCGTAGAAGTCGTAGGTCCAAACCATAGGTCGAGTTCGGCAGAAATTTTTAAGGGCTTTTTCGTCTTTTTCCTAATTGTTTTAACCCTATGCTGCATCATTTTCCTTCTACATTAATCCCTATATAATGATTTTCAACCCCAAATTTACCCAGTTGAATTCATTCTCCTAAATTCCTGAAAGTTGATCAAGTTCATCCTCCCAAATATTTCTTTCTCTAAAGCTTGAAGAAGAAGACTAGGGATTCAAGTCAAGCCTCCAAATCCTACATTGATTGTGGGCTTTGAACTCCAAGGTATGATGGCTTTCACCTATGGAGTCCTTTCCTCCGTAGGGTTCCTAAATTCTCTAATTTTCACAAGTTAGAATCTTCAACTGAAATTAGGGTTTTATACAATCTTATGGGTTCTTTCCAATTATGATTTAATTGATTGAGTTATGTATTTTTATGCATGAATTGAGATAATTAAATGATTTAAAGATGAAATTATATGAACCCTTGCATGATTTATGATTTCTAAGCTATGATTCCATGAAGAAGCTATGAATGATCAAAGGATGAATTTTATGAAGACATGCATGTTCCTTTATTAGATTGATGATGATTTAAGTATGTTGAGAGTAAAGCATTGTTGTTGTTGAGAAAGGATTTCTCACATACTACTCAGAATATGATTGCGAAAGGATTTTCTCACATGAAGGATTCATAGGGTTGAAAGATTTTCTCAACTAAACGTTGAATAACGAATTAGGACCTATTCTAATGAATTGTAGCTTGGATTGGCTACTTGATATGTCTTCCATGGATGATAATACAAGAGGCGATTACCCATGTCTCCTAATGATAAGATAAGTTCAGAATTATGATTAATCCATGGAAATTATGAGTAACACCGAGTGGATAAGTGGCGATTACCCGTGTTCCATAAATTATGTGTCACCATAGGTTTGTCTTACATAGACATTAGCTAGTGGATCCACTTAAGCTAGAAGTTTATGGTTCTTACCTTGGAAAGTAAGGACATCTCTTGATGAGTGGGTGATTTTCACTCATTTGGAGTCCTTTTCTTGTGATTTTGTGGTACTTAAGTAGAGAAAGGGGCTAACTTTCCTTTCAATATAGTTGTTTCAGGTACATATTGATGAAAAAAGAGCTTTGATGAAAAAAAATTAAAATTGGAGCAAAATGGAGCTAAAAACATGAAAATTTGATCTGGCAGTAAAGTACTCTCCACGAACGCAGAGAGCCAAGCACGACCGCAGAGCTCCAGCCGGAATTGAAATGCAAACGCAGAGTACAACTTCTCAGACTACCGCGAACACAGAGTGCAATTACTCTAACCTCCGCAAACGCGGATCTACCTCTGGGAACGGGGAGAAGAAAAAGTGACTGACGTCTGGGATGTTCTGGAAATTCACATTTTTACCCTAATTCAACATATACACTGATTCACAGCCATTTTGAGGAAAAATGTTTTTGGGGGAATTATTGATTATCATTCAATAGAGAACACAGAGAATAGAGAGAAGAATCTTGGAGATTGAGGCTTGGGCATAGCCTTGAGATCAAGATTCCTCAACAAACACCATTAGAGTGAAGATTGTGAGCTTGGGTTGTAATTATTTTTCACCTTTCTTCAACTCTTTTCTTTGTATTGTTGAATTCTAGGTGTTAATTGTTGATTGGCGATTTGGATACTGTGTTAGACATAATCAATATTTGGGTTTTTGATTTCTATCTTGTGCTTTTGTAATTAGTTGAATACTTTATTATTTATGAAATGTGTCTTTTATTATCCAATTGATCTCATGCTTTAATTGCTTTCCATTGGAATTGATCACTCCTTGGACTTGCCCATTTACTTTGATTTAGCTTGTGAGAGTTAATTGAGGTTGGGTATGATTGATTGGTGCATTAATTGAGGTTTAACAACTAAATTGTTGGATTGTTGATAGAAATAGTGAATCCTTGCATTGTGTTTAATCGAATTTCTTGTGTTTCCATTTGATTGGATTCGTGAGAACTAGTTGAGAAATATTTACCTATGTTCGATAGAATTAGGTAGATAATTTAGAGTTCGAGGCATATATGATTTTACCCATGATAAATTGAGATTGTATGAAGTTAGTTTGCAATGGATCGTATGGATTTTGATTGATTTTTCATTCCAAAATCCCCTTGGTAATCTTGTTCGATATAGCTTTGTTCCTTGTTCTCCTCTATCCCCTATCTTAATTCGTTACTTGAAATCTTCTCATTTTATAATTGTACCTTTCATTTTGGATTCAAACTAGAAGCTAGTAATTCTTAGTTTCTTCAATCACCTTGCTCATTGTTCCTCGTGGGATCGACCCCAACTCTTCGTTTGGTTTACACTTGCATAGAGACCGCCCACACTTCGAATCGTAAAAGGTGTGGTTGAGCGTTATCAAAAATGGCGCCGCTTCCGTGGAATAATTTGCCATGTTAAATTGATTTAGAGTTTATAGTTTACTAGTTTCTATCCAAATTGTGAATACTTGTTTTTGTTTGTTTGTTTTTATTGCTTCTTGTGAAGGAACAAGGTTTGGTGAGTGCAAGCCCTATGTTGATGACCCATGGCCTTGTTGTGGAAGACTTCAGGTTGGGAATAGTTGTTTGGATGCCTCATTAGATGAAGAGATATGTGAAGAGATGGGTGTTGTGAGTCAAGCTTGGCTCTTGTACCTGTCTCATCGACTTGAAAAGGGTGCGAGGCTAAGAGATCTAATATTCCAAATGAGGGATGAATTCTGCAACTTACACCTAGCTAGGTGCCATGAGATGATCCAACTTGAGTTTGAGATTGTTACTTTGAAGGCCAATGCGAGATCAACGTTTGGAGTACGTAAGGCTCCTTGTCAAGTGGTCAAGAGTAAGGCATTGGAGTTGGACGGTCAAGAAAAAGGGGTTGTGTTCGATATTGATGAGATCTTGGGTATTTGCAACCAAACCAAACCAAACCAATAAAATTCCAAGATGTCAATATCAAGGCAATGATACTAGAGTTGCAAGAAAAAGCCGAAAAGATCATATATAGCAACTCTAGTACATTTGAAAGTGATAGTGTCATGCACTTGAGGGCCAAAAGTTATGAAGTTTATTGTTCGAATGGCGTAGTGATACTATCAGTCTTGCCCAATTCTCCTATATGAAAGAATGATGTGATGTTCGGCAAGAAATTCAAATCTTCGAAGTGGAGAGATCGAGTGAAACGCGTGATGCTCTCCGGTAGTCACGAATTGCTTCAACAAGAAAATGATTTAAAATTGGGGAGAAGGTACATCGCCTCAAAGTGGAAACATAAAGGGTGATGCCACCGGCTTTGCACCGCGACGTTAAATTGTGCGCTTAATGGGAGGCAACCCATCGGTATCCAAAAAAATTATTATTTTTGAATTTTCTTTAATTTTTAGGATAGATTAGAATTTTATTTTTGACTAATCCTTGTGATTTCAAAGTGTTTGGAAGTGTTTTGAACAGATTTGAAAGCAAAAATGCACTTGGGATTGAAGTTTGGGGTTGTAGTACTTTCAAAATAGGGGTTGGAACAATTTTGGGAAGCTGACGGTCGCCAAATGGACCCACCATCACCAAAGTTTCCAGCAAGCTGACAGGGGTTCAGGCATCTTTTACTCTCCGTGAACGCGGAAGAGGGTTCACGAACGCAGAGGTCAATATGTCAGACACTCCGTGAATGCGCCCCTTCGACCGCGAACGCAGAAGACAATCTTTCACAGGGGTACGAACGCACCAAACCCTCTGCAATAGGTATTTTAATACTCAAAAATTCCAAAGAGCAATTCAGTTTTAAAACTGAAATATATACCCTTTGTATTTTCTTTTGATATTTATTCTGTGAGGACACAGTTTGATCTTTAGTTGGGGGGTGCCTCCCTTGCATTCTTTTTTTTTAAGCTTAATTGTTGATTGTGTTGGATTAGTCCTTTTTGCTTTATTAGTTTTTATTGTTTTTGATAGTTTCTTTATTTTATTTCTTTTGTCTTGACATGGTGTTGTTGTTTGGAGTTGTTGTTGATTGGCGATGCCCTATGATGGATAGAGTGACAACTTTCTTAAGGGTAAAGCGTCGATTGGTTGTTGGTGAAGTTTGAGTAGCCATTATTGTTGATGTGCGGTGAAGTCTGAGTAACCTGTTCCGAATTGATGTACGAGTTTGCCCAATGATGATTGGTTGACGGCTTTCTTAAGGGCACATTCGTCGTGGTCTTTTTGGGAGATTGTGGCTTGTTTGGTACTAAGAATATAGTCTTGCTTGCGAAAATTGTGTTTTTGAGCATACCCCTCCATTTTTAAAATTGAGCAAGTGTTGAACGATTTTGTGACAACTCTTGTGACTCTTTTTTGTGACTCTTGATTCGTTGGCTGTCTAATTGTTCAATGCCACTTGTTTGGTAAAAAGCAAATAAAATTTTGATCTATCTTGAGTAATTTGCATGCCATAGGTGGTGAGTTGTTGAATAATACCTTGTGTTCACTTGTGCCACCTAAAACTTGCCCGGTTGGTCTTGATACTTTGATCTTATTTGAGTTGGGTTGGAAAAATGATCTTAGGCTTTCTTTGATTGTTCTTGAAGTTCACTTGGCCTAAAAATCCCACCCTTGCACTAAATGCATCCTTAGTTGTCCCCTTTGAGCCTAAATCCTTTTATTAGCAACCTTATTACAAGCCTTAGCCATCTTGAAAATACATCCTCTCTTGAATCCTTCCCCTCCTTGAACTTGATGTTGTGAAAGTGAGGCTAAAAGCCTAAGTTGGGGGCTTTTTGGAAAATTCATAGAAGGGATGCCTATTGCATAAGAGCTTGATAAAAAGAGGAATATAAGAGGAAAGATGTCTCAAAGAAAGAAAAAGTTTCGAAATAGAAATTGAATAAAAGAATCTTGAATCCTCCAAAAAGTTGAAAATGGTTGCATGTGGGACATCTAGAATGAAAATGAAGAAAAAAAGAATGTGAAATGTGCATTGGTTTGGAAAGTGAAGAAAATGTGGAAAAGTTGGAAAATGTTGAGTTGTTGAGTAGAGTTCAAGGAGGGTGTAGTCACTTGTACCTAAATGATATCCTTACCTTCCCTAAGCCTACATTACAACCTTAACAAAGTCCTTTGTGATTTCTAACCCAATGAAGTTGAGGTAATATTGATTGAAAATAAGGGCAAGCCTATGGTGTGGCATTTGTTGAATGAGATATTCTTTTCTGAGTGTGAGTGTTTGTGCTTGTGTCCCTTGTTTGTAAATACTTGTGAGTGTTTTGGGACATTTCTTTTCTTGTGAAGGCATGTAGGTTGCTTGAATTGTGATTTTGAAAATTCCAAATTGCATCAAGTGAGCATGAAAAAGAGCTAAAGAGTTGAGTCATTTCTTGAGTTTGAGTTGTTGTCACTTAAAGATTCTTGGTTTTTGAAAAAAGTTCCATGAAAATGAGGGGTTGTTTTTGTGAAAAGTTTGCTTGAGGACTATTTGTTAGTACCAACCAAAGTCATGATCATGATCTCTATTCGGAATGAAAATGTGTTGTGCTTATTGTGATTGCCTCTTGTGCTTTTGTTTTGTTTTGCTTAAGGACAAGCAAAGTTTATAAGTTGGGGGTGTTGATGAGTGGGTGATTTTCACTCATTTGGAGTCCTTTTCTTGTGATTTTGTGGTACTTAAGTAGAGAAAGAGGCTAACTTTCCTTTGAATATGGTTGTTTCATGTACATGTTGGTGAAAAATGAGCTTTGATGAAAAAGAATGAAAATTAGAGCAAACTGGAGCTTAAAACATGAAAATTGGACCTGGCAGTGAAGAACTCTCCGCGAACGCAGAGAGCCAGGCGCGACCGTGGAGCTCCAGCCGGTATTGAACCGTGAACGCGGAGTACAACTTCTTAAACTACCGCGAACGCGGTGCTTTATCCTCGAACGCGGAGTGCAATTACTCTGACATGCACGAACGTGGAGCCACCTCCACGAATGAGGAGAAGAAAATGTGACTGACGTCTGGGCAGTTCTGGAAATTCACATTTTTACCCTAATTCACCATATACACTTATTCACAGCCATTTTGAGGAAAATGTTTTTTGGGAGAATTATTGATTATCATTCAACAGAGAACACAGAGAATAGAGAGAAGAACCTTGGGGATTGAGGCTTGGGCATAGCTTTGAGATCAAGATTCCTCAACAAACACCATTAGAGTGAAGATTGTGAGCTTGGGTTGTAATTATTTTTCACCTTTCTTCAACTCTTTGCTTTGTATTGTTGAATTCTAGGTGTTAATTGTTGATTGGTGATTTGGATATTGCGTTAGGCATAATCAATATTTGGGTTTTTGATTTCTATCTTGTGCTTTTCTAATTAGTTTAATGTTTTATCATTTATGAAATGGGTTTTTGATTATCCAATTGATCTCATGCTTTAATTGTTTTCCATTGGAATTGATCTCACTCCTTGGACTTGCCCATTTACTTTGATTTAGCTTGTGAGAGTTAATTAAGGTTGGGTATGATTGATTGGTGCATTAATTGAGGTTTAACAACTCAATTGTGGGATTGTTGCTAGAAATAGTGAATCATTGCATTGCCTTTAATCGGATTGCTTGTGTTGCCACTTGATTGGGTTCGTGAGAACTAGTTGAGAAATATTTTCCTATATTCGATAGAATTAGGTAGATAATTTAGAGTCCGAGGCATATATGATTTTACCCATGATAAATTGAGATTGTATGAAGCTAGTTTGCAATGGATCGTATGGATTTTGATTGATTTCTCATTCCCAAATCCCTTTGGTAATCTTGTTCGATATAGCTTTTTTCTTGTTTTCCTCTATCCCCTTATCCTATTCGTTACTTGAAATCTTCTCATTTTATAATTGTACCTTTTATTTCGGATTCAAACTAGTAGCTAGTAATTCTTTGTTTCTTCAATCGCCTTGCACATTGTTCCTCGTGGGATCAACCCCAACTGTTCGTTGGGTTTATACTTGCATAGAGACCGCCCACACTTCAAATCATGAGAGGTGTGGTTGAGCGTTATCAAAAAAAAATTGGTGGGGGATAGACACTGAATTCCATGTTATAGCTCACATGGTCTATATCGGTTAAGGCTCACTTCCCACAGTAATGAACTAAGGTTACTCTCTAAATGTATTTCTAATGCGATTTAAAGATGTTTAGCTTGTATTGAGCATGATTATGCTTATGTTTTCTAAAAAGTTATTTTTATGTATTAGCTTAGTCATTGCATGTCGTATAAAGTCCCCTTTTTACATGATTTTATAACTCTTGTTCATTGCTATCATACTTGGTACATTCCTTGTACTAATGCATATTCTTACCTACATTGTTTCGCTAATGTAGGATCCAACGCTTCTATTCCACATACTCATGGATAGTGATTTGATAGTGAGCTTTGAAGATTGGTGAATCCTCATGTTCCGAGGAGTGAGGCTTCTTTTATAGCTTTCATGTCTTTTCATTTCAGATTTATATGTGATGTATGGGTTATGTCCCAATCACCTTTCTTATCATGTATTAGATGTCTTTGAGACTCTGTTAGATTTACGCTATGCTTTGTCAACTCTTTCAAATATAGAACTATTTTTTTACTCTTAACTCTATTATCTTGTATGATGTATGCTAAGTGGCTTGTGTAGGTCCTCTCGGGGTCCTATACGCCATGTCACATCTAGGGGGTACTTTAGTTCGTGAAAAACTTGGTATTCAGAGCACAAGGTTTTAGAAAGGTCCTAGGATGTCTCATAAGCCACGTTGTGTAGAGTCTTGTTCATGGATGTGAAGCGCGCCACACTTATGAATAAGAGGCTATAAAATATTTAGGAAATTCCACTTCTTTCATTATTCTAAAGTCGTGCGATAGAGTTTAACTCTATACGTCTCCTTCCTAATCCCTATCTGATGCTTTTCAGGAGATGGCCCCTTGAAGAGCATAAGTTAGAAGGAATGCAGGAGAGAATGTAAAACGAGAAGCTCCTTAAGTTCTGATCGACCCTTTGGCCAAGCATGTGACTAATGTGGAGTTTAGGGCTGCTTTTCAAGTGTTGGCCCAAGCCATGATGACTCAAGCCAATAGGAGGTTGTGGTCCCCGTGAATCCAAATGTGGGTACAGCGGTAACTAGAGTGAGGGACTTCACTAGAATGAATCCTCCGGAGTTTCATGGTTCCAAGTTTGAGGAAGATCCTCAAGAGTTCATTAATGAGGTGTATAAGGTGCTAATGATCATGGGTGTAACGCCAGTGGAAAAGGCTGAATTAGCCGCTTATCAACTTAAGGGTGTGGCTTAATTATGGTTTGAACAATGGAAGAGCGAGAGGGCGGTAGATACGGGACCTCTTAATTGGGAAAAGTTTAAGGTTTCTTTCCTTGATAGGTTCTTTCCCCTTGAGATGGGGGGGGGGGGTAAAGGTGCTTGAGTTCATCAACATTCATCAAGGAAACATGAGTGTGAGGGAGTATGCTTTAAAATTCACACAGTTTTCTAGGTATATTCCTACTATATTTGTCGATCCTAGGGCAAGAATGAGTAAGTTTGTTTTGGGAGTGTCCGAAATGGTAGTCAAAGAATGTCGTACCACTATGCTCATCCATGATATAGACATTTCTCATCTAATGGTTCATTATCAACAAATCGAAGAGGAGAAACTAAAGGAGAAGTCTAGGGAGACAAAGAGGGTTAGAACCCGTGATGGTGACTTTTCACACTCAAGGACCGATGGGCATGGTCGTTCTATGTTCCGACAAAGATTCTCCGGTCAAGGTTCCTTCAATGCTCTGGCTCCTAAGTTCAACAAGGAAAGGGTGTCTAACCCTAATCCTCAAGGAGAAAATGGTAGTGGGTCTTCATTGTCCACTTGTGCTAACTGTGGAAGAAAGCATGACGGTAAATGCCTAGCTGGTTCCAATGCATGTTTTGGTTGTGGCAAAATGGATCATAAGATAAGGGATTGTCCCTCCACTGTTAATAATGAAGGAGATAACCGTCAACGGGCTCAACCTTATCCTTTGATAGGTTCTAGTGGGAGTCAAAAGCAAAACAGATTTTATGCACTTCAAAATTGTCATGAGCAAGAGGGTTCTCCCGATGTTGTTACCGATATGTTGAAAGTTTTTCAACTTGATGTTTATGCTTTGCTTGATCCCAGTGATACCTTATATTTTGTGACACCATATATGGCTATGAGGTTTGATATTCTTCCAGATGTGTTGTTAGACCTTTTTTCTCTCTCTACTCCTATTGGTGAATCTATTGTGGCTAAGAGAGTTTATAGAAATTTTCCCATCTCTTTTTCCCATAGAGTCACTTATGCTGACCTGGTAGAGCTTGATATGTTAGATTTTGATGTTATCCTTGGCATGGATTGGTTGCATTCATGTTATGCTTCTATTAATTGTAGAACCCGAGTGGTCAAGTTTCAGTTTTCAAATGAATAGAATGGAAGGGGGAAATTCTATGCTTAAGAGCTAGTTTGTTTCTTGTCTTAAAGCTAGAAAGATGATTTTTAAGGGTTGCATATACCATCTTGTTTGGGTTAGGGATATGGATTCTGAAACCCCTATCTTTGAGTCCGTCCCCATTGTTAAAGAGTTTCCAGAAATATTTCCCATTTATTTACCTGGTGTTCCTCCCGAAAGGGAAATAGACTTCGGTATTGACCTTCACCCAGATATGCAACCTATCTCTATTACTCCTTACCAAATGGCTCAAGTAGAACTTAAGAAATTAAAAGAGCAATTGAAAGATTTATTGGATAAGGACTTCATTCGACCGATCTCTTCCCCTCTGATCATACTCTAGCTTGAGATATTTTAGTTCCTTATGGTTCACTCTTTTGGTCTAATGTGTCTTAGATATTCTCATGATTCCTCATTTATGCATGTTCATGAAAAGCTTAATTTTTGAGAAAATGAGTTAACTCGATTGATTTTTTTCATGTATTGTGCATTCGAGCATGAGTTACATATAAACCTTATGAAATGATGCTTTGAACATGCTTTTGCTTGGAGTTGATGTTTTCTCCTTGGATATGTGTATTTATGTGATTGCATTCATATTGGGCTGTTAGATCTAGTTTCTACCCTCCTTATGATGTCCTGAGTTATATTCGAGAATGAATGTTCCCAAGGGGGGAGATATTGTAACACCTCAGATTTGAAAAGAAGAAAAAATTCAGGTTTTTCAGAACTAGTGCCAATATTGACAGAAGCCACCAACGAACCGTAGGTTCACTTACGGACCATAGGTGGAAACCGTAGATGGAAAGTTAAATAATTTCAAAAACTCAAGTTTCAGAATCCCTTTGGAGGTTCGCCAGGACGGCCCATCATTCCATGTACAAGTCATAGATTCTCGTAGGTCTCTCCCGAACTTAGTCAAATTTTAAAGCCTTAAGTTGGGATCTAAGGTTGCCATGTACGGACCGTAGGTAGACCTACCAATCGTACATGGGTTCCGTCGATTGAAGGTTAAAATTAATGGTTTCTGAATCTTTCTACGGTTGGCCCGGACGGTCCATAGAAGAACCTACGGGCCTTAGGTCCAAACCGTAGGTTGAGCCCGACAATTATTTTTAAGAATTTTTGGTCTTTTCCCTAATTGTTTTAACCCTATACTACGTTGTTTTTCCTTTTACCCTAAGCCCTATATAATGATTTTCAACCCCAAATTTACCCAATTGAATTCATTCTCCTA
Organism: Solanum appendiculatum; assembly: GCA_018342035.1. Lineage (NCBI taxonomy): Eukaryota > Viridiplantae > Streptophyta > Magnoliopsida > Solanales > Solanaceae > Solanum > Solanum appendiculatum. The sequence continues at coordinate 1,165,401 of JAGDQO010000316.1, forward strand.
AATTCCTAAAAGTTGATCAAGTTCATCCTCCAAAATATTTCTCTCTCTAAAGCTTGAAGAAGAAGACTAGGGATTTAAGTCAAGCCTCTATATCCTTCACTGATTGTGGGCTTTGAACTCCAAGGTATTATGACTTTCACCTATGGAATCCTTTCCTCTATAGGGTTCCTAAATTCTCTAATTTTCACAAGTAAGAATCTTCAATTGAAATTGGGGTTTTATTCAATCTTATGGGTTGTTTCCAATTATTATTTAATTGATTGGGTTATGTCTCTTTATACATGAATTGAGATAATTGAATGATTTTAAGATGAAATTATATGAACCCATGCATGATTTATGATTTCTAAGCTATGATTCAATGAAGAAGCTATGAACGATCAAAGAATGAATTTTACGAAGATATGCATGTTCCTTTATGAAATTGATGATGATTTAAGTATGTTGAGAATGAAGCATTGTAGTTGTTGTTGTTGTGAAAGGATTTTTCACATACTACTCAAAATATGATTGTGAAAGGATTTTCTCACATGAAGGATTCATAGGGTTGAAAGGTTTTCTCAACTAAACTTGGAATCAATAACTAGGAGCTATTCTAATTTACTGTAGCTTGGATTGGCTACTCGATGTGCCTTCCATGGATGATAAGACAAGAGGAGATTACCCATGTCTCCTAATGATAAGACAACTTAAGAATTATGATTAATCCGTGAGAATTATGCTTAGCACTGAGTGGACAAGTGGCGATTACCCGTGTCCCATAAACTATGTGTCACCATAGGTTTGTCTTAGAGAGACATTAGCTAGTGGATCCACTTAAGCTAGAAATTTATGGTTCTTACCTTGGTAAGTAAGGAAATCTCTTTTCGCCGTGGGATAGACACCGGATTCCATGTTATAGCTCACATGGTCTATGTCGGTTAAGGCTCACTTCCCACAATAATGAACTAAGGTTACTCTCTAAAGGTATTTCATATGTGATTTAAAGATGTTTAGCTTGCATTAACTATGATTATTCTTATGTTTTCTAACAAGTTATTTTATGAATTAGCTTGGTCATCGCATGTCATATAAAGTCCCCTTTTACACGATTTTATAACTCTTGTGCATTGCTATAATACTTGGTATATTACATGTACTAACGCATACTCTTGCCTACATTGTTTCACTAATGTAGGATTCGATGCTTCTATTCCACATACTCGAGGCTAGCTAGTGATTTCATAGTGAGCTTTGAAGATTGGTGAGTCTTCATGTTCCGAGGTCCAAGGCTTCTTTTATTGCTTTCATGTCTTTTCATTTCGAATTTATATGTGATATATGGGTTACGTCCCAATCACCTTTATTATCATGTATTAGATGGCTTTAAGACTATATTAGACTTTTGCTATGCTTTGTCAACTCTTTTAAATATAGAACTGTCCTTTTACTCTTAACTCTATTATCTTGTATGATGTATGTTAAGTGTCTTGAGTAGGGCCTCTCGGGATTCTATACGTCATGTCACGTCTAGGGGGTACTTCAGATCGTGACACATCAATCTCATAAAAACATGCATATCTTCATAAAAATCATAGTTCATAATTCATAAGCTTTATCGTGTGTCCATAGTAAAAAATTATGGATTATGCATGGGTTCATATGAATTCAACTCAAAATCATATAAATACTTCAATTCATGCATTAGAAGATAGAAAATAGGCAATTGAATCATAATTGAAAAGAACCCATGAAGATTAGAGAAAACCTAAACTTTAATTTGAGAATTTGAACATGTAATATTTGAAGATCTTGGGAACCCAATGGAGGAAAAGACTCCATTGGTGAATAACATACCTTAGTGATCAAGGCCCAAAAGCTATGGTGAATTGGAGATCTTGAAGTGAAACGCTAGCTTCTTCCTCCTTAGCTTTAGAGAGAACTTTTGGGAGAGGAACTTGGAGGGAATTCTGAATTTAGGAGAATTATTTTAGAATGGATAGTTTTAGTACTTAAAATACTTATATAATGTTTAGAATCTATATATATATATATATATATATATATATAATAGGAGGGGTAAAAATGCCTATGTGTCAGCACCACAAAAAAATAGAATTTATAAATTATTAAAATTAATTTAAATTCAAAAAAAAAAATTGCAAACAATAAAAAAAAAAAACTGAAAAAAGTACTGTCAATCTAATATTTTCTATTACTTTATCTTTTTTTTACCGTTTTTTAAAATTCAAATTTTATTAGTAGTTAACTACGTGTCTGATTCCTTTTATTGTGGGAAGTTATTATATTTTTAATTTGAAATATATTAATTATCTTTCCATGATTCTTCCTTATTTATAGAAAAACAAATCTATATAAATATAATAGGAGAGGTGAAAACGCATACGTCACCACCACAAAAAAATAGAATTTATAAATTATTAAAATTAATTTAAATTCTACAAAAAATAAAAACTGCAAACATTAAAAAAAACTGAAAAAAGTATTGTCAATCTAATTTTTACTATTACTTTAACTTTTTTTACCGTTTTTTAAAATTCAAATTTTAATAGAAGTTAACTACGTGTGTGATTCCTTTTATTGTGGGAAATTATTATATTTTTAATCTGAAGTATTTTAATTATCTTTCCATAACTCTTCCATATTTATAGCAAAACAAATCTATATATATATCTATAAATATATATATAATAGGAGAGGTGAAACGCCTACGTGTCAGCACCACAAAAAAAATAGAATTTAACAATTAATTTAAATTCTAAAAAAAAAACTGCAAACATTAAAAAAAACTGAAAAACGTACAGTCAATTTAATTTTTACTATTACTTTAACTTATTTTAACCATTTTTTAAAATTCAAATTTTAATAGTAGTTCGCTACGTGTGTGATTCCTTTTATTGTGGAAAGTTATTATATTTTTAATCTGAATTATTTTAATTATCTTTCCATGACTCTACCTTATTTATAGCAAAACAAAATTAAAAAAAATAAAAATAATAATAATAATAATAATAATAATAATATATATTATAATAGGAGATGTGAAAACGCCTACATCTGATTCCTTTTATTGTGGGAAGTTATTATATTTTTAATCTAAAATATTTTAATTATCTTTCCATGACTCTTCCTTATTTATAGCAAAATAAAAAATAATAATCTATATATATATATATATATAATAGGAGAGGTGAAAACGCCTACGTGTCAGCACCACAAAAAACAGATTTACAAATTATTAAAATTAATTTAAATTTTAAAAAAAAAAAAAAACTGCGAACATTAAAAAAAATCGAAAAAAGTACTGTCAATCTAATTTTCACTATTACTTTAACTCATTTTAACCATTTTTAAAAATTCAAATTTTAATAGTAGTTAACTACGTGTGTGATTCCTTTTATTGTGGAAAGTTATTATATTTTTAATCTGAAATATTTTAATTATCTTTCCATAACTCTTCCTTATTTATAGCAAAACAAATAATAATAATAATAATAATAATAATAATAATAATAATAATAATAATAATAATAATAATAATAATAATAATAATAATAATAATAATATATATATATACATATATATATATATATATATGTATATATACATATATATATATATATATATATATGTATGTATATATATACATATATTATAATAGGAGAGGTGAAAACGCCTACGTCTGATTCCTTTTATTGTGAGAAGTTATTATATTTTTAATCTGAAATATTTTAATTATCTTTCCATGACTCTTCCTTATTTATAGCAAAACAAAAAATAATAATCCATATATATAATAGGAGAGGTGAAAACGCATACGTGTCAGCACCACAAAAAAATAGATTTACAAATTATTAAAATTAATTTAAATTCTAAAAAAAAAACTGCAAACATTAAAAAAAAACTGAAAAAAGTACTGTCAATCTAATTTTTTCTATTACTTTAACTCATTTTAACCATTTTTAAAAATTCAAATTTTAATAGTAGTTAACTACGTGTGTGATTCCTTTTATTGTGGAAAGTTATTATATTTTTAATCTGAAATATTCTAATTATCTTTCCATGACTCTTCCTTATTTATAGCAAAGCAAATAATAATAATAATAATATATATATATATATATATATATATATATATATTATAATAGGAGAGGTGAAAACGCCTACGTCTGATTCCTTTTATTGTGAGAAGTTATTATATTTTTAATCTGAAATATTTTAATTATCTTTCCATGACTCTTCCTTATTTATAGCAAATCAAAAAAAAATAATCTATATATATATAATAGGAGAGGTGAAAACGCATACGTGTCAGCACCACAAAAAAATAGATTTACAAATTATTAAAATTGATTTAAATTCTAAAAAAAAAACTGCAAACATTAAAAAAAAACTGAAAAAAGTATTGTCAATCTAATTTTTACTATTACTTTAACTTATTTTAACCGTTTTTTAAAATTCAAATTTCAATAGTAGTTAAATACGTGTATGATTCCATTTATTGTGAGAAGTTATTATATTTTTAATCTGAAATATTCTAATTATCTTTCCATGACTCTTCCTTATTTATAACAAAACAAATAATAATAATAATAATAATAATAATAATATATATATATATATATTAATAGGAGAGGTGAAAACGCCTACGTGTGATTCCTTTTATTGTGGAAAGTTATTATATTTTTAATCTGAAATATTTTAATGATCTTTCCAAGACTATTCCTTATTTATAGCAAAACAAATAATAATAATAATAATCTCTCTCTCTCTCTCTTTATATATATATATATATATATATATATATATATATATATATATATATAATAGGAGAAATGAAAACTCTTACGTGTCAGCACCACAAAAAAATAGAATTTATAAATTATTAAAATTAATTTAAATCTAAAAAAAAAAAACTGCAGACATTAAAAAAATCTTAAGAAATTACTGTCAATCTAATTTTTACTATTACTTTAATTTTTTTTTACCATTTCTTAAAATTCAAATTTTAATAGTAGTTAACAATGTGTGTGATTCCTTTTATTGTGGGAAGTTATTATAGTTTTAATCCGAAATATTTTAATAATATTTCCATGACTCTTTCTTATTTATAGAAAAACAAATAACAATAATAATAATAATATATATATATGTATATATATATAATATATGAAAGATGAAAACGCTTACGTATCAGCACCGCTAAAAACACAATTTATAAATTATTAAAATTAATTTAAATTCTAAAAAAAAAACTGCACACATTAAAAAAACTGAAAAAATTATGGTCAACCTAATTTTTACTATTATTTTAACTTTTTTTTTTACCGTTTTTCAAAATTCAAATTTTAATAGTAGTTAACTAGGTGTGTGATTTCTTTTATTGTGGAAAGTTATTATATTTTTAATCTGAAATATTTTAATTATCTTTCCATGACTCTTCCTTATTTATAGCAAAACAAATAATAATAACAATAATAATAATCTATAAATATATATATATATATAATAGGAGAGGTGAAAACGCTTACGTGTCAGCACAAAAAAAACCAGAATTTAGAAATTATTAAAATTAATTTAAATTCTAAAAATAAAAAAAAACTGCAAACATTAAAAAAGTATTTGAAAAAATTACTGTCAATCTAATTTTTACTATTACTTTAACTCTTTTTTTACCGTGTTTTAAAATTTAAATTTTAATAGTAGTTAACTACGTGTGTGATTCCTTTTATTGTGGAAAGTTATTATATTTTTAATTTGAAATACTTTAATTATCTTTCCATGACTCTTCCTTATTTATAGAAAAAAAAATAGTAATCTATATATATATAATAGGAGATGTGAAAACGACTACGTGTCAGCACCACAAAAAACAGAATTTATAAATTATTAAAATTAATTTTAATTCTAAAAAAAAATCTGCAAACATTAAAAAAACTGAAAAAAGTACTGTCAATCTAATTTTTACTATTACTTTAACTTTTTTTTGCCGTTTTTTAAAATTCAAATTTTAATAGTAGTTAACTACGTGTGTGATTCCTTTTATTGTGGGACGTTATTATATTTTTAATCTGAAATATTTTAATTTTCTTTCCATGACTCTTCCTTATTTATAGAAAAACAAAAAATAATAATAATATATATATATATATATTATAATAGGAGATGTGAAAACGCTTACGTGTGATTCCTTTTATTGTGGGAAGTTATTATATTTTTAATCTGAAATATTTTAATTATCTTTCCATGACTCTTCCTTATTTATAGCAAAACAAATAGTAATAATAATAATAATAATATATATATATATATATATATAATAGGAGAGGTGAAAACGCCTACGTGTGATTCCTTTTCTTTTTGGAAGTTATTATATTTTTAATCTGAAATATTTTAATTATATTTCCATGACTCTTCCTTATTTATAGCAAAACAAATAATAATAATAATAATAATAATATATATATATAATAGGAGAGGTGAAAACGCCTACATGTGATTCCTTTTATTGTGGGAAGTTATTATATTTTTAATCTGAAATATTTTAGTTATCTTTCCTTGAGTCTTCCTTATTTATTGCAAAAAAAATAAAAATAATAATGACAATAATAATCTACATATATATATATATATATATATATATGTAGATTATTATTATTATTATATGGGAGCCTTCACAGACTGTTTAGCCCTTCATGATCCGTGAAGGGGGTCGTGAACCAGAGGGAAGAACGTTGACTTCCTTTAAAGGGCCACCCTAGCCCTCTCCACGGGCGTTGAACCCTTCCACGGGCTGTTTAGGCCTTCGTGAAAGGTTCACGGTTCGGCTAGGGTCTGTGGACCTGCCCGTTAAACTCATCTTACACTTTCTAAATTCTAAGGTGTTAGATTTTCATGCTTAAAAGCCATAAGGGTTTGAATGCCCAAAAAACCATGCTAAATCAGTACCATAAGGTTTTAAAACTAAAGTGAAATAATGAAAACATAGCTTATTGAAGAAAGATCATAATTTCATAAAACCCTAACTTTACTTCTAATAATCTAGTGAAACTCTTGAGAATTAAAATACTTTAGGTATGAGAGCGAAATGAATACTCTCATTGAAGTCTTACGTACCTAGAAGAACAATGTTCTTGGAGAAACTTTAATATAATCTTGGAAGATGAAGTGTGGAGAAGCTTCTTGGATTGAAAACCTTAGGTATCTTGAAGAGAATCTTGAATATGGAGCCTTTAGATCTTGGAAAATTGGAGAAATCCCTTTCTTGGAGTTCTTGATCTTTGGAAGAAGGAGAATTACGGATTTTTAGAGTTTCTATATGTATAATGATGATATTAGGTTATAAAATGGAATTAGGGAAGTTAATTTAAGGTAAACGGTCAAGAATACCCTTCTGGGAATAATAGAAGGCCATAAATATTAAAAGAAATGACCTATTTTATGAATCCTGTTAGCCAAATAGGTGATCTGGAGGTCCCCTCAACGAAATATTTGGCGGTTCACCAAATGGCACTTTAGAACGCCAAAATAGATAGATACATAAGGTTTTCGGGAGAATTCAGTGAGCTAATTTGGTGATTCGCCAACCCATTCGGCGAGTCACCAAATGAGCAGGTGTCCTTGCCGAATTTCTCAACACAGACATATTCCAGTAAAATGACCTTAATTTCTTACTCTAAACACGAAGTAAGGCAAACTTGGTGGCATTGAAAATAAGACTCCTAGAACTTTAATTTAATAGGTCATAGGCCACCTAACTCTTTATATGTTGAGAGATATGGTCGTTTGAATTGGACCTTTATATGAAGTCATGTCAAAACTTAGTCTATAAGAATGCATTGAACTTGTCTTTGTGTTTGAGGTCCCTTATGACCCTAGATCACTTTTGATACCCTTAATACACTTGGTAAAAGACCTTAATATACATAAGAAAGTAGGGCATCACCCGTTTCAAGCTCATATACTTACGATGAACGATTCAGATTTTAAGAGTAGAGTTGTGAGGTGTTACAGAATCATTCAGGTATTAGCTTAGAAATTTTGGGGTGTTACAATAGCTTAGTTCCTTGTAGACTGATATACAAGACTTGGGTCTGATAGTGTGATCCTTAATTAGGTGAATACTCAGCTCAGCTTGCCCTTTTGTATTTTTGTTTAATCCTCTCGATCAACATGACATGTACGCAGGTTATTATGGGTGTACCGATGATTTGGCATCGACTTGTGGAGTATGAGCTGGAGTGGGTCCCTGACGATTCTGAGGTGGTCTTGTGCCTATGTTTGGATGGGAGTTGTGATGGCAAAGGGGTCTTGGAGTCATTCGATTATGTTTTCTATTGTTCGAGCCCATTTACCCTATTATTGATCCTATTTTGAGGTCCCAGTGCATCTCTTTCAGGCGGGTTCAATCCCTGCTTGTATCACCCTTTGGTCAATTTCAAGCCTTGACTGGACCATTCTATTCCCTTTTATCCAATTCAAGTTATGACTGGGAGGTCCTATGTTATATTTCCCTTTGATGATATTCAAGTTCTATCTAGGTGATTCTATTGTAAATCCCCTTCAATCCGATTAGAGTTCTGACAGGGAGGTCCTATCTTATATTTCCTTTTGATCCGATTAAAATTCTGACTGCAGATTTTATCTTGATGTCCCTTTTGATCCGATTTAAGTTTTAACTGGTTGATTTTGTTGTATTCTTGGAGTCCTTTACCACAATTGTAGTATGGGGGAGGTTGTGGAGACTCTGATAATATCTTCAAGTTCTCTTATTAGTTCTTAGCTATTTCGTGTAGCTGACGGGCTTATAAGGGTCCGTTCAAGTTTTACTTAAACTTGCACATGAGTATACCTTGTAAGCTTATGGGTTCTAGATAGGCTAACTTAGTTACACTTACTTATTCTCTGTTCTTTCGTACACTCGTGTGCATTCCTTTTTTTTTTGTCGTTCTTTGACCTCTGTGTGTTTATTTTTTACATTTCATATTGCCTTTACTTTTCTTATTTAGTCAGCCTATGATGCCTACTGAGTACCTGTTGTTTGGGTACTCATACTACACTCTTCATCTATTTCATGTTACAGGTCTGAGCACCAGTTACCAGCATTGATATCGAGATTACAGTTCCCAGATCCGAAGGTGAGGGTAAGCACATGACATTCTGGAATTTGCTTGTCTCCATTGGTATTTTGTTGGCTAGTCTTTTGCATTTTTAGACAAGTCTTTTTGTTTTGGGTCCACTTTTGGGACTTGTACACTTTTATTTAGCATCTATATACTTGTGTTTTCTAGGTTCTCGAAGGAATCCTTTTATTGTACATATATTTTGGTTTGCTTCCGCTCTATCTTCTGTTTATGTATTTAAATTATTGCTTTCACTTTGTTTCCACCCTTAAACCCATTACTTGTCATTTCAGGTTACAGGTTAGCTTACCTACTGGTGGTTTATAGTAGGTGTAATCATGTCTCGAGAAATTGGGTTGTGAAATAATATATCTTTAAAAGAATTACATTTCTCTTTTTATTTTTCTGTTATGAGCAAACACATTATTTTGATTAGTATTTTTTACAATTATGACCTATTGATTTAACTCAAAACTAATTTAGAAAAAAACTTTCACTGAGGGTCAAGTAATAGGTTGGTGCGTATCATATATTAATAAAAAGACAATTAAGTAGGATTTCATTTTTAAGATATTTGAAAGTACCATAAATTTTCCACTAGAAATATAATCTCTTGCAAATTTGAAAAAAAAATAATGTAATTCTATAACAAACACATTTGCTATAAACTTATGACCATGTTTTGTGGATAAGACTTATTTAGATTTAAACCACACTAATTCTTTTCCTAATAAGAAAAGTTTGGCTCAAAAAATTTTGTTAGTATAAAACTGGATCCAAAAACTACATATATTTCAAGATGACACGCCCTCATTTAGATTTATTCCAAAATAGTTATTGTTGACAATAAAAAATTCTCTAATTCAAACTACTCAAAATTTTAGAGAATCCATATTTATATATATATATAGGTGTCAATCTTAGGCAAAGAAACGAACAAAAATGAAAACAACAAAGTTATTTTTGAACCAACACATATATACTTTTCTTTCTCCTCTTTAACCATGCCAAGAAATAAAGTAATACTTGCTTTGCTTGAAAATGAAACTGATAGAAAAGTTTCATACAAGAAAAGACACACAGGGTTTTTGAAAAAGGCACAAGAACTCAGCACTCTTTGTGACATTGAAACGGATGACATTATCTATAGTCCTTATGGTGATGAACCTAAGGTGTTTCCCAATCATGGTGCTGCAATCAACACCTTTCTAAAGTTTAAAGAATTGACAGCCTTAGAGAGATACAAAAACATGGTGAAGAGAGAAGAATTCACCGAAAAAGGGATCAAGAAGTTGAAGAAAACACTACTAAAGGTAAGAGGGGAAAATGGGGTCAAGGAAATTACAAATGAGATGTATGAAGTATTGAATGGAAAAACTATTTCCTTTGACATGCATCCTTATGATCTCAACAATCTAAGTTACGTGATCAAGAAGAACCTTCATCTAGTACATGAAGCAATGAAAAAGAATGTTGATGATGAGGGGTGTATATCAAATGCTTCTCAATCCACGCCTTCAACACCAATGAAGTATATGATGCCTTCACCAATTATAGATCCTCCATTGTCTTCTCTAGTGCCTTCTCCAATGACACCACAAATGGATCCTTCAATAGAGATTCCCTCAATGGGTGCATCAATGCAAATGAATGATTACCAGAACTACTATATTGACATTCCACAAAGTCTGAGTGAGTTATACAACTGGAATAATGATGATGTAGTGACTTTGTTGATGACCTATCACTACATGTTGTTGTTATTCAAATGTTGTTGTTGGTACAGTTTCCAAAAAAAAATGTATGCACTTCAAAAGTTAAACAAATTGATTTATGTATTGAATAAATTTTCACTCTGAACATTTTAGGGTGAAATAATAACACATCTAAAATTGAATATGAATTTAAATATTAAAGAACATTATCAAGAAGACCTATAAAATATTCATTTTGAAATAATAAGGTGAAGTAAAAGAATCATTAAGTTTTTGGAAAAAATTTCATGTCTTCTGGTTTAATTTAATTGTTTATAATTAATTATTGTAATCCAAATTTTTATAATTGTATCACCACGTTTGTTCATTGGTTAAATTTTTCTTCTTTTTCTTTCTCTCTTCGTTATGTCAAGAAATTTGTTCCACACGCAAATCTATTGGAAATAATTAATGTATCCCCTACATCGAAAATTGTTTTTTCTTGTTTACTTAACATTTGAAAGATATAAATATTCAAAAAAGACTGAGGGTCAAGTAATTCGTTGGTTCTATCATATATTGAAAATGTGTGTTGCATGTTTGTCCCTAAATTTTCATAAAATTTCTACAAGCATAATATTATGTTGGGGAAAATGCACAAATACCCTCCTAGACTATGACTGAAATCTCAGATACACACTTAAACTTAACTATGTCCTATTACTCCCCCCCCCCCCCTTAAATTATTTTTTTCGTATTTTTGTGAACCTTTTGTGCTGACGTGTCACCTTCAACCACCCATGTTGGTTGTGTTTGTACACACACGCGCTGCCACGTGTGTAAATAAATTTTTTTTAAAAAAAAAATTTAAAAGATATTCTTATTTTCTTTATCTTGTATTTAAATTAAGTTAATACACATTTTTTTACCTTATATCGAAACTTTTTCTTTTACCTTCATTCATTGTTTTTTCTCTTTTATTTTCTTTGTCTTTCATTTTGATTTAATTTCAAATTTAATTCCAAATATCTTGTATTTAAAATAAGTTCATTTGGAACAGATATCAAAATAAGTGAAACATAAAATTAATTAAAACATTAAAATTAAAGGACACTTTTAAATTATTTTTTTTAAAAGAATACACATAATTTTCTTAAAATAATTAAAAGTGAAAAGATAATAAATTAATTAAAAAAATTAAAGTGAGAAAGAAATTAAAAAATATATTTTACAAAGAAAGAAATAAAAATAATTAAATATATATAAGTTTTAATATCAATAAATATGTGTACTAACTAATTATAAAGTCATCCATCAAAAAATGACATGTGTTCAATTTGTGCACTTATCGCTTGTCTTCAAGAGAGTGTGCACACTCTCTATGTCATGTCAGCATTTGTGGTGTGTTTATTCCATTTTAAATTTGTTAAAGGGGATAATAGGACCCTAGTTAAGTTTAAGTGTGTCTCTGAGATTTCAGTCATAGTCTTGGGGGGTACTTGTGCATATCCCTTTTATGTTGATAGTTATTTATCACATAATATGTTTTTGTAGATATGTCATAACTTCTATTAATTAAGATATTTATATATAGAGCGTACATTCGCATCCGAGGGAAAAAAAGAGATTACATTTTAAAAAATAATTAAAAAATATTGGGGTGGGGAAAGGAAAAATGGGGCAGGAAATTACAATGTGAAGAATTGAACCTTCACAAACAACGTGGGTGTCACGACCCGATTTCTCAAGTCATGATGGCACCTACTATACCCCACGAGTAGGTAAGTCTAATCCTTGGCCCTGAGCCATAAGCAACGGACTACCAAGCGAAAGTCAACAATAAGAAGGATAAAGCTTATAATGAAGCGAAGAAAGGGTAATCAATAGAAATGCAGCACAAGGAACCATCTCAAAACCTGTCATCAGTCAGTAATTCAGCATCTAGTCAAAATAAGAGTACAAGTCTTTTAAAAATACTAGATAGGTACAGGTTGTCTCTGTATACAATAGAAAGACTAAGCCTAGCCAAAAATGGATGGAAACTGACAACTCCAAATGCTAGGAGCTCACCCTACTCTCCGAAACTCCAAGATGATCCACGACTCCAAATCAACGGTGTTAACTCAAACCAAGATCTGCATGTAGCAGAAGTATAGTATGAGTACCAAAGAAGGTACTCAGTAGGCATCGGCCAACTGAGTTCAAAAGATAACACCAGCATAAACAACAAGTAATAAGGAAAGCATAGCACAAGTAACTACACATGAGATACTAAAGTAGATAGGCAATAAATAATAGAAACATCATACAAGGGGAAAGAAGTTGTGCCAAGAACGTACCTTGAAAGCAGGCCAACAACCTATTTGCAAGCAAATAAGATACCAAGTCAACTACCCAGGGTCAGGAGCACTCACAATTCTAAAGGCAAAGCCTATCAGTTATCAGATATTTAATAACAGAGAACAGAATATAGCCAAACAATAACCTAACCAGACCCCATAAGCCTGGAAGGTACAAACAACAATCATAACTTAACCGGCCACCAAAAATTGGAGGGTGTAACCAACAAACAAGTATACTAGTGATAGGCGATGCATATGAATGCAAGGTGAGTAGCAGAACCATCACTGACCATCCAAACCAAGTAACAACCTCGAACCGTAAGCATTGGCCTTGAATTGAAAGTAACAGCCTCGAACCGTCAACATCGACCTCAAATCAGAAGTAACGGCCTCAAACCGTGAGCATCGACCTCGAACCAAAAGTAAACAATAATGGGGCCACCCAGCCAGTAAACTCCCAGGGGCATTAGCCTCCCAGCTAACAAAAGTAAACTCGAGGGCGCCTGCAAGATTAAAAGCATATAAGAAAGGGTGTTGACATGTGGGCTAGTCAAGTAAAAACTGAGCACATCCTAGATACCTCTAATATCTTAAGTAGAAAAAGGGGCCCGCCCCTGACGCCTCAAAATCTTAAATATCAGTAAGTCACTGATCTCGGTGGTATGACTCCTGTTAAAACTAGATTAGAATAAAAGTGAGTAAAATAGTATCCCATCATGAATGATAAATATGACAATGCATAGGTTAGGATTGTACCACAAAATCTGTGAGAATTAGAAAACAATGCATTGCATGTCATCACCGGCATTCAAACAAGGCACTTAAAGTCAAATAATTATACAACTTGCCAAACCACGCTACCAACGCGGAGAGTACTAACCTGTGATCCAACTGGTCCTTGCACACGGCCTCGGGCCTAACAATATAATCACAAACTGAATAAAGGTATAATAGTCCTACTGCTAAACAATAAGCGAAAGGATCAATAAAGATCTTGCAAATCAATAAAGGGGAAACCAACTCAAGGGATGATGCCCCACCCCAATCATACCGCTATAGTCCATGACTGAGCACAACTAAGACCAACCCACGGCTATGATGAGCCACCAAGGTCTTAAGCACCACACAGGGAGAAAGGACCAATAAAAGCCCAATAGGGAGCAAATCATAACTTCAAGGACGATAAATTACACCCTAAAGCATCTAAGGTCCAACTTAGTCTAAGGCCACAATGTATCAATCATAACAAGGATAAGCAAGATTGTCTACACAACAAGCGAAGCTACAAGCCTAAGTTAAGGATTCCAACCCCCACAATAAGCCCAACAATCTAACGGATTCAAGAAAAGATGGAATGAACAAAAGGGAAGAAAAATACCCGGCAAATACAATCCACAATTACATGAAATCTATACTAGGCATTATCTAGAAAGCTCAATTAAGAAAGTAGACCAAAGCCTACCTCAAAGCCAGCCACGAACATTCTGAATCCACTGCACAAAGGCCATCCACTTCTGAAATGCCTCCGAACACCGCCACACTATCAAATTATCGATCACAACGTCATTATTGATTTTAGGAATCGAATGGTCAAGTTTCGATTCCCGAATGAGCCTATCCTAGAGTGGAAGAGGGGAAATTCTATGTTTAGAGGTCAATTTGTTTCTTATCTAAAAACTAGAAAGATGATTTCTAAGGGTTGCATATACCATCTTGTTAAGGTGAGGGATATGGATTCCGAAACCCCTACTCTAGAGTTGGTCCCCGTTGTTAGTGAGTCTCCGGAAGTGTTTCCTAATGATTTACCCGGTATTCCTCGTGAAAGAGAAACAGACTTCGACATTGATCTTCTCCCGGATATGCAACCTATTTCTATTCCTCCATATAGAATGGCTCCGGTTGAACTTAAGGAACTAAAATAGCAATTAAAAGACTTGTTGGATAAGGGTTTCATCCGACCAAGTGTTTCTTCATGGGGTGCTCCGGTCTTGTTTGTAAGGAAGAAAGATGGTTCACTCCGTATGTGCATTGACTACCATCAATTGAACAAGGTTACCGTTAAGAATAAGTATCCTCTTCCTAGGATAGATGACTTGTTTGATCAACTTCAAGGGGCTAGTTATTTTTCTAAGATCGACCTTCGTTCGGGCTATCACCAATTGAGGGTGAAAGAAGATGATATTCCGAAAATGGCTTTTCGGACTAAGTATGGTCACTACGAGTTCTTGATAATGTCGTTTGGGTTGACAAATGCTCCGGCTGCATTTATGGACTTGATGAATAGGGTGTTTAAACAATACCTTGACATGTTCGTGATTGTGTTTATTGATGATATCTTTATCTATTCAAGGAATGAGGATGAGCATGCCAATCATTTGAGGATTGTATTACAAGTCCTCAAGGACCAACAACTCTTTGCGAAGTTTAGTAAATGTGAATTTTGGCTAAGATCCGTGGCTTTTCTTGGTCACATTGTTTCCGGTAAAGGTATTGAGGTAGATCCAAAGAAGACGGATGTGGTTAAGAATTGGCCTAGACCTCTATCACCTTCGGATATCCGTAGTTTCTTGGGTTTAGCCGGTTATTATAGGAGGTTTGTTGAAGGGTTTTCTTCAATTGCTTCTCCATTGACGGCTTTGACTCAAAAGAATGTTAAGTTCACATGGTCCAAAGAATGTGAGAAGAGTTTCCAAGAGTTGAAAGATAGACTTACCTCGGCCCCGATATTGACTCTATCAGAAGGATCCGATGGGTTTGTAGTTTATTGTGATGCCTCAAGAATTGAGCTAGGATGTGTGCTCATGCAAAATGGGAAAGTTATTGCTTATGCTTCAAGACAGCTCAAGGTGCATGAAAAGAACTATCCTACTCATGACCTAGAATTAGCGGCGGTTGTGTTTGCTTTGAAAATATGGCCGCATTATTTGTATGGGGCACATGTGGATGTCTTTACCGACCATAAGAGTTTACAATATGTGTTTAAACAGAAGGATCTAACTCTTCGCCAAAGAAGGTGGCTTGAGTTGTTAAAAGACTATGATATGAGTGTCCTCTATCACCCCGGCAAAGCTAATGTGGCGGCGGATGCTCTTCGTCGGTTATCTATGGGTAGTGTTGCTCATGTTGAGGATGGTAAGAAAGAGTTGGTTCGCAATGTTCATAGATTGGCCCGATTGGGTGTTCGGTTGGTTGATCCCGCTAAAGGTGGTGTTATGGTTCACAATGGTTCCGAATCATCTTTTGTGCATGATGTAAAGGCTAAACAAGATCTTGATCCTAATTTGGATGAATTGAAGGAAGCGGTGCTCAAAAAGTCTGTAGAGGCTTTCTCCCAAGGGGGAGATGGTGTACTTCGCTATCAAGGTCGTTTGTGTGTTCCCAATGTAGATGACTTAAGAGGACAAATAGTATCGGAAGCCCATAGTTCTCGATATTCCATTCACCCATTAACTACCAAGATGTACTGTGACTTGCGGGAGATCTATTGGTTGAATGGAATGAAGAAGGATATTGCAGAATTTGTGGCTAAGTGTCCTAATTGCCAACAAGTGAAAGTTGAGCATCAAAAGCCGGGAGGTTTGACTCAAGATATAAGTATTCCTACTTGGAAGTGGGAAGATGTGAATATGGACTTTATTGTTGGTTTACCCCCGCACCCAGCGGCAATATGATTCGATTTGGGTTGTTGTGGATCGAATGACGAAATCAGCCCATTTCATTCCCGTCAAAACTTCTTATTCGGCGAAAGATTATGCTAGGTTGTATTTGAGGGAAATGGTGAGGCTGCATGGAGTGCCTTTATCCACTATCTCCGATCATGGTGCACAATTCACTTCTCTATTTTGGAAGTCTTTTCAAAAGGGTCTTGATACTCTTGTTAAGCTTAGTCCGACCTTTCACCCCCAAACCGATGGGCAAGTGGAGCGTACTATCCAAACTTTGGATGATATGTTGAGAGCTTGTGTAATTGATTTCATCGGTAATTGGGAAGATCATTTGCCTTTAATTGAATTTGCTTATAATAATAGCTACCACTCTAGCATTGGTATGGCTCCATTTGAGGCTCTTTATGGTAGGAGGCGTAGATCTCCTATAGGTTGATTTGAAGTTGGTGAAGTTGCTTTGATAGGTCACGAGTTGGTACATGAGGCTATGGAGAAGGTTCGGCTTATTAGAGAGAGGTTGAAAATGGCCCAAAGTCGACAAAAGTCCTATGATGATGTTAGAAGGAGAATTTAGAATTTGATGTTGATGAATGGGTTTACTGGAAAATTTCACCCATGAAGGGTGTGATGAGATTCGGGAAGAAAGGGAAGCTTAATCCCCATTATGTAGGCCTATATCATATTCTGAGACGTGTTGGTAAGGTTGCTTATGAGCTTGACTTTCCTAATGATTTGGCATAGGTGCATCCGATTTTCCATGTCTCATTGTTGAAGAAATGTGTTGGTGATCCGACATCTATAGTGTTATTAGAGAATCTTGGCATAAAGGATAGTCTTTCCTATGAAAAAGTTCCAGTTGAGATTTTAGACCGGAAAGTCCGAAAGCTAAGAAATAAAAAAGTTGCTTCCGTTAAAGTTCTTTGGAGGAACCAATTAGTTGAGGGTGCTACTTGGGAGGCCGAGGCCGATATGATGTCCCGATATCCTCATCTCTTTCCTTCCGATCCTACTCTAGCTTGAGGTACCTAGTTCCTCATGGTTCATTCTTTTGGTCTCATATGTCTTAGTCATTTCCATGATTCCTTGATTGTGCATGTTCATGAAGAGTCTAATGTTGTAAAAATGAGCTAGCTTAATTAATTTATTTATGATTATGTGCATTGAGTATGAGTTGCATAAAGTCTTCATGAAGTGGTGTGTTGAACATGCTTTAGCTTGGAGTTGATGTTTCCTCCTTGGATATTTGCATTTATGTGATTGCATTCTAGGTTGGGTTGTTAGCTCTTGTCTCTTACCTTTTCCATGATATCTTGACTCTCATTCGAGGACAAATGTTCCCAAGGGGGGAGATATTGTAACACCTCGGGTTTTAAAAGATGGAAAATGTAGCCTTTTTCTAGTGTTAAGTTTCAGTACTTGATCTATGGAGCAGCAGGACGAGCCGTCGTCCATTTTACGGACCGTAGGTGAGACCCATACTTAGTTAAATTTTCTTGGTCAAAGGTCTGACCTACGATGGCCATGTACGGACCATAGGTCGAACCACGGACCGTAAATAGGCAGCGTCGTTGGAAGGCCCAAGAATGAACTTTCTGAATCTATCTACGGGGGGACAGGACCGTCCATAGGTTGACTTACAGACCGTAAGTCCCAACTATCGATAGGTCCCGACAGTTATTAATTAAGGGCTTTTTGGTCTTTTTCCTAAATATCTAATCCCTAAACAAAGTCGGTTATGCCCTTAACCCAGACCCTATATAAGCCTCCTAAGCCTAATTTTACTCATTCTAAGCCATTCCCAAAATTCTCCTCTCTCAAATATTTCTCTCTCTAGAAAAGTTCTCTCAAATTTTCAAGGAATAAGAAGGGCTAGGATCCTCCATTAAAGGCCATTGATTTCTAGCAACTTCTTGTGGGATTTTTAAAGGTATGTTAGCATTCACCATTGGAGCCCTTTCCTCCAATGGGTCCCTAGTTCTCTTCAATTTTCAAGGTTCAATTTCCCCAAATTGAGTTAGAGTTTTGATTAATTCTTATGGGTTCTTTAATTATGATTTCCAATTGTTGATTTTATGATTCCTAGTGTAGATCTAGCGTGATAAAGTAATTTAGTGCACAAATTAGCATGATTTATATTATTTGATGTAGAAATTGGATAAACCCATGCTATTTCCCCAAATTTTGAAATCTATACTTTGATTGGTGGGTTGAATTATGAAGTGATGAATTTTATGAAATCTCTATGAATCCATGCATGGTTTATGAATGAACTAAGGATGATTTTATGGAATTAAGCATATTCAAATCAAAGTTATAATATTTCCTCTACTGTGTGTGTTCCTTCAATTATGAATAAATTGCCTTGTTTATGGTTTTCTAAGCATGAGTTTGCATTGAATTGCATGATTTACGAAGAATTCTCATGAAGCCATGTGAACCCTATGGTTTGTAAGTTATGAGCATGATGAACTATGTAAGGATGAAGTCTATGAATTTATGCATGCCTCATATGAAGTGAATAATGAATTAAGGGTGCTTTGAGATTGAAGTACCGAAGTTTTATGATATGTTGATGTTGTTGCTGAGTTGTGAAAGGGTTTATCACGTAATTCTCACACTATGAATTTAAATGAACAAGAGGCGATTACCCATGTTCTTAAGGAGCTATTCTAATGAAGGGACAAGAGGCGATCACCCATTACTACCTATGATAATTGAACTATGATTAATCCGTGGGAATTATGCTTAGCACCGAGTGGACAATTGGCGATTACCCATGTCCCATAAACTATGTGTCACCGTAGGATGATGGTCTATGATAGACACTAGCAAGTGGATCGTAAACTAAAAAGTTATGGTCTTACCTTGGCAAGTAGGGCAACCCGTTTTCGGTGTAGGGTAGACACCGGATTCCATGTAGATAGCTCACATGGTCTTACATGTCGGTTAAGGCTATTTCCCACAACTAGTGAACAAAAGTGTTGTTATGATATTCTCAAGCAAAGTAAAGTAAAGATGTTAAGCTTGCTTTGGCCTTGGTGTATTCCTTATGTTTTCCATGCTTTATCATGTTTTAGTTTGGCTTTTGCATATCATGAAAACGTCCCACGTTAGCATGTTTTAAATATTTAATGTGCATTGCTATCATGCTTGGTACTTGATTGTACTAGCGCATACTCTTGCCTACATTGACTTGTTGATATAGGACTTGGCGATTCACCATCCACTCGTGGCTAGAGCTTAGTAGAAGATTTGTGAAGACTTGGTGAGTCCTCATCCATTCGAGGACATAGCCTAGTTGTTCTTACTTTTATGTTCTTTCTTTCACATTGTATTGGGTTACGTCCCAAATCTTACTTTTCATTCTTCTGATTAGATTGGCTTTGAGACATGAGATGTAAACTTCCGCTATTTTCTTAAAAGCATTTGATATGGCAATCTCTTTTCACGTCTAGGGGGTACCTTGGGTCATGACAGTCCTGGCTACTCGTATGTCAAACTTTAGAAACTTGAAATTCCAAAATCTCAACCTCATTCCTACGAGTGTCATCTAGGTCCCGTAAAAACTCTTACGAACCGTAGATTGGTCTCATAGGACACAACCACTTGCCCAAAATGAGACCTCTCCTTTTCAACTTGGCTTTCCAATTTTCGAGGTGTTACACTTATTTATTTATTCTCATTTTTTTCTTTACTTATTATTTACTCATAATCTTATTTTATCATTTTTCTCTACCTTTTTATAGTACCTCTACTATGTGCCCTACTTTTCTTGTAGGTTTATCCTTTAAATTGTTAATGAGTGATATTATATATTGACTATAAATGATATAATCTATCCAAACGTTGTATTTTAGGTGTCATAGTCTTAACTAGGGTCGTATTACCTAAACTTAATCTATCCAAACGTTGTATTTTAGGTGTCATAGATTTAACCGAAATCCCAGAGACACACCTAAACTTAAACTAGGGTCCTATTACACCCTCGGCAAACTCATATTTTCATATTTTTGTGCACCTTTTATGCTGACATGGCACCTTCAACCACACCAAGTTGGTTGTGTTTGATACACACGCGCCTGCCACGTGTGTAAATTTTTTTTAAAATTTTTTTTGTTTTCTTCTTTAAAAAATTTTAATTTTTTTTTAAAAAAATATTCTTATTTTTTTTATCGCGTATTTAAGTTAAGTTAGTACACAAATTTTTTTGCCTTGCATCTAAACTTTTTTTTTTTTACCTTCATTCATTATTTTTTCTCTTTTATTATTCTATTGATTTTATTTTCTTTCCTTTTGATTTGATTTCAAATTTAATTTCAAATGTCTTGTATTTAAAATAAGTTAATTTTGCACGGATATCAAAATAAGTGAGGAAAATCAAATAAAACATAAAAAAATTAAAACGTTAATTATTTTTTAACGTTTAAAAACATAAAAAAAAAACGTTAAAATTTTTTAATTAATTTTTAAAAAATACACATAATTTTTAAAAAATAATTAAAAGTGAAAAGATAAGAAATTAATGAAAGTAAAAAATAAAAAATTTAAAGTGAGAAAGAAAAATAAATATTTTACAAAGAAAGAAATGAAAATAATTAAATATATATAAGTTTAAATATCAATAATTATGTGTACTAACTAATTATAAAGTTACCAATTTTAAAAGGAAAAATTACTAAAGTATGCACCGTATATTATTTTCCATTTGTCCCTATATCTTTTAAAAATAACTAAAATCCCTTATTTTAATAATGTATCCGTGTTAATGTATTAATGTATCCGTGCTTGTATTAATGTATCCGCGCTTTCATTAATGTATCCAGATTGGTTAATTTTTATTTTAATAATGTATCCGTATTAATGTATTAATGTATCCGTGCTTGTATTAATGTATCCACGCTTTTATTAATGTATCCGGATTGAGTTAATTTTTTTTTAATAATGTATATGTATTAATATATTAATGTATCCGCGCTTTCATTAATGTATCCGGATTATGTTAATTTTAAGGGATTATTGTAATTAGAAAAAAAAATAGGGATAGATAGTAATTTCATCGTTACACTATGTGATTTATGTAACTTACCCATTTAAAAAAAGACATGTGTCCAATTTGCTCACCCATCACATGCTTTCAAGAGAGTGTGCACACTCTCTGTGCCACATCAGCGTGTATGGTGTATTTATTCCATTTTAAATTAGTTTAGGAGGGGTAATAGGACCCTAGTTAAGTTTAGGTGTGTCTCTGAGATTTCGGTCATAGTCTAGGGGGGTACTTGTGCATTATCCCTTAAAAAATACAATACAATACAATACATAACATATTATACTTTATGAAACAATACATAACAACCATCCAAACAGAATGTAATTCTTTACATACCAGCATGCCACAGTCTTTTTTTGATAATTGAAAATTTCATTATTATTTATTTTCTCTATTTCAATTAATTAGTCAATTTATAATTTGACAGGAAATTTAAGAAACTATAAAATAATTTGAAATTGTATGATCTTAAATTAAAGATATGTAAATTATATTTTAATTTTATGATCTTAAACATTAGATGTGAAAATTTTAAATTGAAACATTATCTAAAACAAAATAAAAATATTCTTTTTTTAAAAGGACTAAAGAAGAAAATATGACAAATAATAATAAGGGAAAAAGTTTTTATATACCCCTCAACTTTGTCATTTAGAACTGATACACTCCTCATTATGAAAGAGACTCATATATACCCCTACTATTACACAAGTAGCTCACATATATTTTAAAAATTTTTTTTATCAAAAAAAAAGTTTCATGTAGGAGTATATTTGATCCTTCTCAGATATTTTTTTTTTGACTTTTTAAATTCAACGGCTAATTTGAATTTATTATTTTGATGGTCAAATTTATTTTTTTTCACGTATTTTCTTGTAAAGTTTATTATAGATGCCCCAGTTTTCTTTTACATATATTAAAATTAAACTACAATATAGCCGAAAGAAATAATTTTAAATTTATTCTTACTTTTTTCTCTTTCTCCATTCACATTTTTAAAAAAATCTCTCTCCTATTTTTATACTAAAGAATGAAAGAAAAAAATGAAATAAGAATACGAAACTCATTAATAATAATAATAATAATCAAAGAAGTCAAAAAATAATTTATATGTGAAAACGATCAAATATATGATTTTAAAAAAATTTAAAATAAAAAGATAAAAAATATTTTTATTACTTTTGTTACTGTAGGGACATATGTGAGCCACTTTTGTAATGATAGGGACATATGTGAGCCTATTTTATAACGGTAGTCGGTAGGGGTATATATAAACCACTTTTATAATGAGGGGTATATCAACTCTAAATGACAAAGTTAATGATATATCAGACCCTTTTATGTAATAATAATAATGTATTATTTATAGGAAAAACTATATAATTAGACATACTTCACTACTATATATTATTATTATTATTATTATTATTACATATACTTTCAAAATATTACGTATCTAACCATTAATAAAGAGTTATATATGTGTCTTACACTTAAATACATGCATTTTTGTTATTAGATATACAAAAATAGGGAGAGAGGAGAGTGAGATTTGTATGTATCCAGATACATATGAATTATACTAGATACAACTAGATACATGTATTTGTATGTATCTGGATTGATTCATATGTATCTGAGATACCAGATTTATGGGAAAGTGGCGAGATTTGGTATGTATCCTAAATACATGCGAATCCATTTGATATAATATATTTAGAATAAATTTGATCCCACATATCCAAAATATATGTATTTGAAATCATCAAAATGTGATAAAATACATGATATTGCAAACTAGAGTACGTAAGTAATTAGCAGATTTATATAAGTTTCCTGGTTTATATACCCATTTGGTATCCATTGAATTGATTGATTTGTTTTTCTTCTGGGCTTTTCTACAACACAACCGGACCGTCACTATTTGTGGTTTATCAAATTTTTGCTGACAAGAGTCAACTCCCGTTCTGGGAAATTTTAAGAGTCCAAGGCGAATTTCACGTTCTATTTCTAAATTTGTGCGTTGTTCCACATCTTCATCTGGATCTGGAATTCATTTTTCCAGTACGTAGTACGTATCTTTCCTTTTTTGGATTTTTTTCATGAACAATTAAATTAAATTAATTTTAGTTTTTGTGTTTATTTGGTCTCATTAATGAGTTTTTCAGACGGGAGATATACAGTTAATTAATGAGTAATGTGGATGTTGTGATGCTCTGTTTTTGTCCTTTACCTTTATCCCCTTTCCATACGGTGCTAAGGAAGAAGATGAGGTATTTTGAGTTGTGTAGATGTTAGATTTGTATGTAATCCTATTTGTCGTTTAGATACCTCCAAAACTTCAATATCATCTTCTCTACCTAGCTATCAATTTGATTTTATGCCCCAATTTCCGGTTACTTATTTGTTTCTTTCTTTAGGATTACAGCTGGAATGAGGTTTTATTTTCTTTCCCCCCAACTGTACATCCCTGCTGATGCTGTGATTTCCTTTTCTCTCCTAACCTCTTTTGAGGAGACAGAGGAGAGAGTAGCATCTTCAATCTTTTTTTGCTCCTTTAGTTTTAATTTGTTTGTCAGGTTTTGACTTGACTCAAAATTTAAGAAAGTAAAAAATACTTTCGAATCTTGTGATATTAAACTAAAGATATGTAAAATGTATCAAAATGTGTTTTAATTTTGTGGTCTAAATCATGCTAGGTGGGAAGTTGAATTATAGAGTTGCTGCAAAAAGAAATAGACCTACGTTCTTTTTTTGAAACGGACTTAGAAGGAAAGTTATACAAACAAATTGGAACGGAGGGAGTAATATACTGAGTCTGTGATTGTAAAATTTTGCATTGTGTTAGGAAACACAGGTGTCTAATGAAAGCTACTGAATCTACACTATATACCAAAACGTATAAAATATTGGATGTAATTGGCACTCTCATTAAGTGATCCAGCCTAGTGTGTAGCTGGGATTTTGTCTTTTTTTCCAGCAAAATACTCCACTTAGAACCACTTTATGACTTCAGCTCATTTGAAGATTCATGAATAAGTTCGGCCATTTGCTGTGATCTTGTCTTCAACTTTCGGTATTCTCTCTTTTAATCCACTTTCATGGAACTCCTTGTAGAACATTATATGCGTGATTATCTCTCTTTATAAGCTACATGTCATGTACTACCGACTTTACATATAGGTGAGAGTAATCATTGCTTCTTTTATACGGATGTCAATATAAGGTTTTCATAGTTTTGCATGTATCTCTCTTTTGGCTTTATAAATGTGGTGAGGAGAGAGTCCATCTTTAATTCAGTACATGTTTTCTTCTCTATTATATTATGATCAACTGTGCTAAAAATTCTGTCTTTTTATTAGCAGGAGTTTTCAGAAATTAGGATGAAGGCACTTATTCTTGTTGGAGGTTTTGGTACCCGGCTGAGGCCATTAACCCTTAGTGTGCCAAAGCCACTGGTTGATTTTGCCAACAAGCCCATGATCTTGCATCAGGTAGAATTCCTGGTTCGCCTCATTTATTTTACAGTCATAGGGATAGAAATGTCCCTTTTAAGCAGATTCATGATATTGTTTTCTATCCTTTTAGTTGGTTATTTGAATTTTGAGAACAGCTCACTATTCCAGTTTGGACTTTATATTAGATAATTGGATTTCGCATACCTTGTCTGTCACCCAACATTTTCAAAATTGTATTTCTCTGTATGACCCCAATCCTGTCTTCCTCATTTAAAGTTTCGGGTGTCCTATGTTCTTTAATATCTAGGGCTTAATCACCCCTGCCTCTACTAGGACATGATCCTAAAGGAGAATGGAAAATCTAAATAAGAATTCACTTGTGCCTTGCACACTTTCTATATGTTCTGCTTTCCTTTTTGATGGTGAAAATAAACTATGCTGAAACATATGTCTTACTAAGCATTTTGTATGTTAGATCGAAGCTCTCAAGGCTGTTGGAGTGACTGAAGTGGTCTTGGCGATTAACTACCAACCGGAGGTCAGATTCTCTCCATTAGAGATCATAAATATATAATGAGCAACTAAAAGAATATATAAATGTTGTTTGACGCAGGTGATGCTGAACTTCTTGAAAGAATTTGAGACAAAACTGGGGATTAAGATTACATGTTCTCAAGAAACTGAACCACTTGGGACTGCAGGTCCCCTTGCTTTGGCTAGAGATAAGCTAGTAGATGATTCCGGTGAGCCGTTTTTTGTTCTTAACAGTGATGTTATCAGTGAATATCCTTTCAAGGAAATGATTGAATTCCACAAATCCCATGGAGGTGAGGCTTCTTTAATGGTAACTAAGGTGAGTTCTTAGTTACATTTTCTGTTTGAATTTCCATGATTTATGAGGATGATGGTGAGTATCAAAGGTAATATAACTGGTTGATAACAGGTGGATGAGCCTTCCAAATATGGTGTTGTTGTCATGGAAGAATCCACTGGCCAAGTTGAGAGATTTGTGGAAAAGCCCAAGTTATTTGTTGGCAACAAGATCAATGCTGGCATTTACCTGCTTGACCCTTGCGTTCTAGAGAGAATTCAATTAAGACCAACATCTATTGAGAAAGAGGTTTTCCCAAATATTGCTGCCGAGAAAAAGCTATACGCTATGGTCCTACCTGGGTTTTGGATGGATGTTGGGCAGCCAAGGGATTACATCACTGGTCTTAGACTCTACCTAGATTCTTTGAAGAAAAGATCTTCACCAAAACTGGCATCAGGTTCTCATATTGTTGGAAATGTCATAGTGGACGAGACTGCCAAAATTGGAGAAGGATGCTTGATTGGACCAGATGTTGCGATAGGCCCTGGTTGTGCGATTGAGTCTGGGGTTAGACTCTCTCGTTGCACTGTGATGCGCGGAGTCCGTGTTAAGAAACACGCATGCGTCTCAGGTAGCATTATTGGTTGGCACTCAACTGTTGGACAATGGGCTCGTGTTGAGAATATGACCATTCTTGGAGAAGATGTTCATGTTTGTGATGAAATTTACAGCAATGGTGGAGTCGTCTTACCCCACAAGGAGATCAAATCTAGCATCCTAAAACCAGAAATAGTGATGTGAAAACAATACCTTATATGTTGTTCAGTTTGTTCAAAATGTAATTTTCTTTCCCTTTATTTGGTTGGTTTTCAGTTTCATGTTCTTCAATTGTAAAAGTATGGGAAAGTTATATAAGGTGTGGTGAAGAATAGCTGTGGTGAAAGGTTTGTCTGTTTGTAATTTCCAATGTATATACAAATAAAGAATTCTATTAGAGCTTCTCTTTAAATATTTGTATTAATCATGTATAAGCTTCCAATTGCGAGGGCACTCGTCGAAAAAACGGAGAAATACACCTAATTTTTGTAAATGACAAAATATGCCTTAGAAAAAATGACGAGACTGTATGTACTGTTCACCCAGCTCTCTGCGGAATGTTTCGTAAAGGATTCGCAAAATTATCGACTGGAAGCCTATCACAAAAATATTCATGGGCTAACACATACAAAAATTGATAAAATCTCCTAATTCATGTAAATTGTAGGGGTGTACAAAATGGAACCAAATTGCAAATCGAGTCAAACCGGAAAAAAAACCCGACTAATGGTTTGATTTGACTTGGTTTTGTATTGAAAAAAAAAACCCGACTACACTTGGGTTGGTTTGATTTTGACTAAAAAAAGTCAAACCGAGACCAAACCAACCCGACAGTATATATATAATTTTTAAATTTTATTTTATACATAATAATATTTACTTTGATGTAATTTCTAATTATTACTTATACGTTTTCATAATTTTTATCTTTTAACAAATTTCTAATGACAACAATGTTGAATATTTGTTCTTTAGTTTTACATTGGTTTAGACATTTAAAATACAAAATCTAATTTTAATTTTAATTTAATATTTAATCATGTAATTAATAATTATTAGACTTATTTTAGCATGATTTAATACTTTTAAATTATGATCATTTTCATTATGACTTATCAATTTACAATATTTATTTTATATGATTTCATTATTATTTTTTATTGAATATTTATTGTCATCACTCAGTTCATATTTTATGTTATTTCTTAAGAAACACCTTAGATAGTTGTATTTTTTGTTGGACTAAAGAAATATTTGGAGTACAAATTAATTAGTTTGTATGAATACTTTACCGGAAAAATCCAAAAACCCAAAAAATTCGAGGTTTATTAGATTGGTTTGATTTAAAAATTTAAAAATTTGGCACAAATGGTTTGATTTGGTATTTGAAAAATTCGAACCAACACGAAAAAATCCGAGGTTGAAAAATCTGAAAACCCCGAGTTTTATTAGTTTGGTTTGGTTTATAAATTTAAAAATTGGGCATAAATGATTTGGTTTGATATTTGAAAAACTCGAACCAACCCGATCATGTACACCCCTAGTAAATTGGCCTCTAAATGCCAAAATATGCCTAAAAAATGGTGAGACTGTATATACTGCTCCTCCACTCCCTATAGAAGGTTTTTATAAAGGTTTCGCAAAAAAATTGATTTGAAGTCATCACAAAAATATTCATGGACTAATACACACGGAAAACTGAAAAATCGCCTAATTTATGTAAATTTGGCCCTAAATACAAAATAGGCCTAAAAATGGTGAGACTGTACTTACTGCTCCCTGAACTCCCTACGAAGGATTCTGTAACGGTTTCGCAAAACAATTGATCGAAAGTCATATCACCAAAATATTCATGTGCTAACACATGAAAAATAGAGAAAATCACCTAATTCTTGTAAATGGGCTCCTAAATGCCAAAATATGCCTAAAAAAATAGTGAGCCTTTACGTACTGCTCCCCCAACTTCCTACGAAGGGTTCCGTGAAGGTTTCACCAAAACATCGACAGGAAGCCATATCATCAAAATATTAATGGGCTAATACGCATGAAAAACTGAGATAATCGCCTAATTCTTGTAAATTGGCCCCTAAATACCAAAATATGCCTAAAAAATGGCGAGACTGTACATACAACTCCCCCAACTCCCAACGGAAGGTTCATTAAACATTTCGTAAAAATCGATCGAAATTCATATCACCAAAATATTCATAGGCTAATACACACGGAAAACTAAGAAAATCGCCTAATTCCTGTAAATTTGGCCATAAATGCAAAAATATGCCTAAAAAATGGTGAGACTCTACTTAGGGTTCCCCTAATTCCCTACGAAGAGTTCCGTAAAGGTTACACAAAACAATTGACCGAGAGCTATATCATCAATTTATTTATGGGCTAACACAAACGAAAAATTGAGAAAATCATCTAATTCTTGTAAATTGGCCCCTAAAAAAATGCCTAAAAATGGTGAGACTGTATGTTCTGCTCCCCCAAATTTCTTAAGGAGGGTTCCGAAAAGGTTTGCGAAAAAATCGAATGGGAGAAATATCACCAAATTATTCATACACATGAAAATTTGAGAAAATCACATAAATCTTGTAAATTGGCCCCAAAATGTCCAAAACAAAAGCCTCAAAAAATGGCGAGACTGTACAAACAGCTCCGCCAACTCCCTACAGAGAGTTCCCTAATGGTTTCACCAAAAAATTGACTAGAAGTCATATCATCAAAATATTAATAGGCTAACACATACGAAAAACTGAGAAAATCGCCTAATTCTTGTAAATTGGCTCCTAAATGCCAAAATATGCCTAAAAATAGTACGATTGTACGTACTGTTCCTCCAACAGCCTACATAGGGTTCCATAAAGATTTTACAAAAAAATCAGCTGGTAGCCATATCACCCAGATATTCATGGGCTAACACCCACTGAAAAAGTGATAAAATTATCTAATTCGTGTAAATTGGTCCCTAAATGACAAAATATGCTTAAAAATAGTAAGACTATACGTACTTCTCCCCCAAGTCTCATCAGAGAGTTCCATAAAGAATTCACAAAAAATCGACGGGAAGCCATATCACCTAAATATTCATGGCTAACACACACGAAAAACTAAAAAAATCACCTAATTCCTATAAATTAGCCCCTAATTTTGCAAAAATATGCCTAAAAAATAGTGATACTGTACGTACTTCTCCTCCAACTCCCTATGGAGGGTTATATAATGATTTTGCATAAAAATTGATCAGAAGCCATATTACCAAAATATTCATGGGCTTACACACATGAAAAACTGAGAAAATTGCTTAATTCCTATCAATTGGCCCCTAAATGCCAAAATATGCCTCAAAAAATGGTGAGATTGTACGTAGTACTCCCCCAACACCCAAATGAGAATTTCGTAAAGGTTTCACAAAAAAATCAATCGAAAGTCATATTTCCAAAATATTCATGGGCTACCACGCATGAAAAACTGAGAAGATCCTCTAATTCCTGTAGATTGGACCCTAAATGCTAAAAAATACCTCAAAATGGTGAGATTGTACGTATTGCTCCCCCTAACTTCCTACGGAGGGTTTCGTAAAGGTTCCGCAAAAACTATCGATTGGAACTCATATCACCAAAATATTAATGGGCTAACACGTACGAAAAACTAAGAAAATCGTTTAATTCTTGTAAATTGGCCCCTAAATGCAAAAATATACCTAAAATATGGCGATACTATACGTACTACTCCCCCAACCCCCTATAAAGGGTTCCGTAAATGTATAACAAACAAATCAATCAGAAGCCATATCACCAAAATATTCTTGGCCAACACACACGAAAAACTGAAAAAATCGACTAATTCCTTTAAATTGGCCACTAAATGCCAAAATATTCCTCAAAAAATGGTGAGATTGTATGTACTGCTTCACCATCTCCCTATGGAAAGTTCCATAAATATTTTGTAAAAAAATCAACCGAAAGCCATATCACAAAAACTAGAATTTTGAATTAATGAACAAAAGTTGTATTATAAACAAATGATTCAAGAATTAAATAGAAAAGTGTTTATCAAAATAATTTTCAAACCCAAGACTCAGTGCATAAACTGTCTCACTCCAAAAAAGAATAAAATATGACTATTTGTAGACATCAAATCCTAAATAGACTAGAAAAAGGAAACATAGGAAAAATAGGAGTCGACAGTCGCTTCTACCGTTTGGTTCTACGTGTCGTAGGAATTCCTACGGCTTGTAAGAATCACTCGTCAAAATAGCTTTCTGGATAAAATCTCTAAACTTTTCTATGGTTATGTTCTATGACCCACAGGGCTTTGCATGACCCGTCCTGGCTTCTTGTCGTCTAAGTATTGGAGCTCATACTCTCTGATCTTTCCTACGACTTGGACCTACGGCTCGTAGTCTAGTCTCGTTTCCCAACACTTAGCCCCAAAAATCATCACTGCCATCTACGATTCATTTCTATGCTCATAGAAAAGTCTACGACTCGTAGGTGAAGTCGTCCAACCTCAAAAAGCTATTGTTTCAACCTGTTTCATCCCAACTTGTCAAAAACGTATTTTCCTGTAAAGTATAAGTAAAATATCATCAAATCCACTAAAAAAAGTTTAAGACACATGAAAAACTCCAAGTTTAAAGCATGATACGTAAATCTGCAGTACATCAACACCCTCAACTTAAAATAGTTGCTTGTCCTCGAGCGACACTTACTAACACAAAAATGACACGATGCGAAAGTAAACCTAGAACTTCAAGCAATCATATGTCATTTTCCTCAATAATCCATCCTCCCATTCCATCATTCAACACAATGCAAATTTTAAGTTCAAAACAAGCCAACACAAGAGAATCAATTCATGACATAACCATACCAATGAATACATTCACATACACAGATAACAATCACCAAGATACAGACATTTTGACAATGTAACTTGTGCCCTTACCACAAAGAAGTGTAATTTCTCACACAGATATGAATATGTATTTTAAGTTCAGGGACTCAGTATACACTCACTCTTACAATTGAATTCAGTACATTACATGCACAACACCATAGGATTGTCCTTATACTCAATACTTAGACACTCGAACCATTAAATTAGGATCACTATAGGACTTTCTTAATTTCTAAAGTAGCCTCAGGGTCAGGTGGGGGTATATTTAGATTTAAAGTGGCTTTTCTGCCCTCCTTGACAATACATTGGCTATTTTTCTCTTTTACAAGCAATACTTGTTTCACATCTATTTTCTTTTCTCCTCATCTTTTCATTTAAAGCTTGAGTGTGACTTTGACTTGCTTTTTTTTCTTTTCAAACTTTTCTTCAGCTTTTCATTCTTTTATCTTTTTATTTTGTTTCTGTGGCCACACCATCTTAATTTTTTTTCTCTTTTCTCAATACGTAACTCTTTTCATACCCCTTTCTTTTCTTGTTTTCCTCTATAGTAACCACGCTCAACTTAGGCTTTTAGCCTGAGTTGAGGTGCATGATGTTCAATGAGGGACTAGGGCCAAAACGAAGGTTAACATTCATGATAGGGAAGGTTAATTGGGTAAATCAAAAGAATGGTCTGATTTAGGCTTAACAATTTGGATCGAAGGGAGCATTTTCATTTGGTTGGTTGTTTTTAGGCTTAATGGACATAGTTTTGACAATGACCTATGATCCTTTCCTAATTAACAGTTGAATCATCCTAGCAAGACTAACGGGGTATGTTCTAGACTGACATACACTGCACGAATGAACAAATACCTCACGCACACATGGCACATCGTTTCACTATCAAATTATCAATTTATCTGATTCATGCTCCAGCTTAAGTGTTGTTATCCTATCAGCTCCCATCATGTCATACGAAGATCCCACACAGTTGACTAATCAATCACATAAATATAGCACAAAGCACAGACAAATTTGGAGGGATATCAATTTCATAAAATACTACCATTATGATTTTGTTTCTAGCCTACTTTCACAATCAATATCCTAAACATGTCGGTTCAATAGAATTTAAAATAGTGCTTGGAGAAAACGAACACAAGCAAGAGAACCCCAAGGCATGATCCAAGTGTTTGGGCTATTCAGAATTCACCCTTTACAATCTTACCCAGATTCATCCCATCCCCACATAAAACAATGTGCAATATCCTCAATGCACTAAGATAAAGGACTAAGGGTGAAGACAAACTTGTGGTGCGTAAGCACCGAACAACTAGCTAGAGGTGTGGGGGTCTGTCGATGTGGACCCTGGTGCATCAGTGTGCACCTCTGTAACAACCTGGGGGGTGCCATTAGTAATGCCCTCCGAAGCAATATGGGGAGCACCATCAGTAGTGCCTCCTGAGCTTGAAGCTCTGGCTACCTACTAATGCACTCACTCCAATCTGATCTCCTTATCCTGTCTGGAATGCTACTTAGCCACCTCGTGTGCACGCCGCTCTTTGCATAGGGGGAAGATCTAGCACAGGAATGGGAGGGTAGTGGTCTTCCTAAATGCCCACTCGTGGATTTCGGCAATCAAAATGCAGGCAAAGCTGATCTCATACCCAACCATAAAAAATGTCACCATCACGGCCCGATCCAGTGTCAAATGGTTGTCCGCCATAGTAAGAGATAATCTGGTATGGACAATGGACAACCAAAACTTTGTTGTGAAATTAAAGGTGGCCTTCTTGATTGGGGCTGAAAAATTATGAACCCAATCGGCGTCAACACCCTGATCAGCAATATAACCAGCTACCCATCGCAACTAATCCTATTTCTGGGACGCTTACCTCATTGCTGCTTTGTTCCCGACTAATTGCATCCGATAATAAAAATCTACTGTAGATATAGGTTGCTCATGTGACAGGCCATAGATGAATCGGTGGATGCTACACTCGGACAAATCTACGGGAATGCCCCATACCAAAGTTGTCAGAAGTGGGGGTTGATCAAGCTCTTAGCCTTTTAGGGGCAAGGCGTTCTTCACTATAGCTGCATAGGAGGCATAAAATTCATGGACCATGACTGCACTATACGTGCCTGGGGTCCCCATCTATTCAAATTTGTGCCTCTTAAACAATGCATGTATGGCTAGAGTAGTGTGAAGACTCTCGGTAAGTACCTGTGGCTCCTCCGTAATAGGTCGAGCGCTCTTCTGGTGGGTATTTTGGTGGAGGCATCCAATTAAATATCAAACATGCCCACAACGCACCACTGATTTGGCTCACCAGTAACTCGTATCGGCTAAGAGGGTCTATTATGTGGTGCATCATCTTCGTCTCTAGACTGAGATGAGCCAGAATCAGACTTTGAACCGGATTGTGATCCGGAGCTTGATTCAGATTAAGAGTCGGATGCCAACCATGCCTGTGAAGTAGCCTCCTGGCTAGATCCTTCAGCTCCCTCTTTAGATCGGGTAACCGATCGTCATCGGGGTTCGGCCATGCTGATCGGGTCCAGTATAAAATCAAGTTATCATGCTATTTGTCGAGTGGTTTTGGGTTCTTTAGGTGACTCATTACCCACGTTTTAGCTGAACTCCGACCCACTCTTTTCCTCCTCACTGGTTTCATCCCAAAGTTGATACCTGGATGTAACCACAGCCCGTGAAGAAGGTGCGGTAGATTTCTCCCCTCTCCTTGGAGTTTCTTTTGGCGGCATAATATTTGTGGAAGACTTGTTAGTAACTTATAAGTGGGGAAAGAAGGCATGAAAACCAAAAAATCAATCAATGAAACAAAAAAAATCACAGAAAGTACACTATTTTTGGTCTTACGGTTGGGTTTGTATGTATCGTAGAGGTTTCTACGGACCGTAGGACCCAATCGTAGGAAAGGAGGCCACATTTCAAATTTCTAAAGTTAGAATTACG